>CM062567.1:38071539-39271539 GCA_031468815.1 Morus bassanus | reverse complement strand
ATTAAAGAAAAGAGGAGGTTTCTCACCTTAACAGGTACTGATGCATAGTCAGTTTTGTCACTGGTCTATATCCAAGTTCCTCAATTACTTCCAACAGTCATGTCACTCTGAGGTTGAAAATTTATACCATTCTGGTACAGGCTTACTCTTGTCAGGCTTATGAACTGTAAGTTAAGTCTTAATACTTAACTGTAAGTTAAGTATTCTAGGTTTTGTATAAATTCAAACTGTGTGGAAGTCATTGAACTTTGGGATTGGGTTCTTAAAGCCAGTAGTAGCAGACCACAGCCAGAGCTGTTGTGTTATGGGCAGTGACTTCTAAGCAATGGACAGGTACTCCATGGGGAAGCTAGCTTATGTGAAGATGCATTCTTAGGTTTTTTTTCTGTAATTGTGCTGTTTAGCTGTTTAGCAATGCTGTTGGAAGTATAATCTATGTTAAAAGCAAGGAGCTATTCAGACCAAAAGACCACAGATGCTTGTCATATGCCTAACTTTATGCAGCTCATATTCTGCAAGTTCAGATGCATGTTTCCAAGGTTGGGTTCTAAAATAAATTCATTCAGCAGATCACTCTTTTGAACTACCTCCCAGCACACAGATGACAACTCACTTAGGATTATCAATAGTCAAACCTATGTGCAGAAAAATTTCACATGCGTCTCAGGTTAAAGTGAGTTTTAATAGCTTCCTGTTAATGATAGGCCATCCAAGAGTTGCTGAGCTGACTGAGCCTCTGATAAACACATTGTGTCACCAGGATAGGTACAGGAATGACCTTGATGTCGTGCGTGGAAGACCAAATACTTCAGCCTTACCTAGCTGAGTGCTTTTTTATTTCCATCATTATTATTTATTTGCCTCAGTTCTGCACTGTATTATAAATTCTATGCATATGAGTTACGAATATCTTTTATTTTTAAGGGATTAGCATTACAGAAATCCCTGCCTATGAATTATTACACAGTCTTTCATCACATCAGAGAATTGATACCCAAAGACTGCATCTTAGTAAGTGAGGGAGCAAACACCATGGACATTGGACGAACTATGCTTCCAAATTACTATCCCCGTCAAAGGTGTGGTATTTTCTTTGTTGTGCTGACTCAACAGGCTAGATCTATGCATAATTGTTTTCATTTAGCTGAGAAGTATGATGGTCTGGAATTTTTGTGATCTTTTTTTAAAGGTTCTAAATAAAAAATAAAAGCTTAGAATGTTGAGAGAGCGGTTAAGGGAAGTCTTCCACTCATATACTGGTGACCTGTCATAGGTTTTAACAGTTCTATGCAGCTTGTCTGTGTGCCCTGCAACAGAATGATGATAGTTTCTCACTCTTTTGTGGAAAGAGAGTGAGGAGCATCATGTTGAATTCCTTGATCTAGATGTTTATTTCTGTGCTCAGAGTCTGTGGTAAATATCGATTTAAAATAAAAGCAGTCGTTGGGATTCTCATGAAAATAATTCATATGAAGAGTTTTTCTTTGAAACGTGCTTAAAAACAGGGAAACCTTAAGAAGAATCACATCATTTTGAAAATTGGATTATATATTGGGCACATGTTCATGTAAACTTGCGTGCCTAAAATGTAGGCACTCAGATTTGGAAGTGTTTGTGTGTCACTTCAAATGTGTAGTATAGTTTTAATATAAGTAGGAATTAAGTGCTCTTTCTTGAATGGGGAAAAAAGTTAATTCTGCCTGGTGAGGTGAAACTTCTGATCTGACTGTGAAGCTTGTGCCTACTTGTGAAAGTAGTGCTAAAGTCCTAAATGAACCTAAATACTTCTTTGTAAACAAAAAACAACCAAACAAACAAAAGAACCCTACTTCCAGTAAAGTTGGGGTAAGAGTTTGCGGTTTTTTCCCCCTTATTTGAAATAAGGACACAGTAATGTTAATGGTTGTCTTTTCAGATTGCATTGTGCATATCTGAAAACAAATTTGAAAAGTTAACCCTAGAATAATCTAGTTCTTTATGTACTTTGGTATCCATTATGTGCTTCTGACTGGAATGATCTAACTTAATTACAGGTTTCAATTTGATTTTGAAAGTTGAACAGAAGACTAAAATTTGAACAGCAGTATTTAACTGATGGCTTTCAGACTTCTAGTTATATTTTCAGGGAATTAAATATAGAAAGATTTCATGTAGTCTGCCTATCTCTACAGTAATTGAATGTTTTTGAAATATTGTTACTATGCAAGCTAAAAGCATACAAGAATAGTTCTCTGTTGTAGTACAACTATTGTATAAGAGTTCTTAATTTTAATTATAGTTCCAGTATGTTTATATCACTTAAAACATTTGCAGTCGTATCAAATGTTTGACTGAATATAATAATCTATACATCTGGTATCTCTTTATAACAATTGTTTATGAAACAGTATTTGAATAGTATCTGGCAAATTATTAAAAGTAAAGATAAGTCACCATGGATTAACTTAAAAGTTTGACTAGGAAATAAAGGGATAGTGATTCTGTATTCTCCCCTTTAGGCTTGATGCAGGTACTTTTGGAACAATGGGAGTCGGACTGGGTTTTGCTATAGCAGCTGCAATGGTAGCTAAAGACCAAACACCTGAAAAGCGAGTCATCTGCATAGAGGGAGATAGTGCTTTTGGATTTTCTGGGATGGAGGTGGAGACTATTTGCAGGTAACTGGTTTTTGCTCAAGATGACCCTCTTTGTATATTGCCAGGATCAATTTAGCTAGAAGGCCAAGGACACTGCTGTTAGATGGGGTACTCTTAAAAGTAAATGACAACAAGCCAAAAAATATACATGGTCATTTTTATGCTGTTGTGACATAATGCGTTACCAGTGATGAGTAGATTATGTTTCAGGTGGAAGTGTTTTTTTTTCCTTTTAACACCTTATGGAAAGATGCAAGTATTTCAGAATTCTTCCAAATGCATCTTTTTGCAGATACAACTTGCCAATCCTGATTATCATAGTAAACAACAATGGGATTTACACTGGTTTGGATGCAGGTGCCTGGAAGGAGATGTTAAAGTTTGGAGATCCTGCTACATGGTGAGCATCTTCAAAGTATGTCCTGTTAATTAAGGAAGAAGTGACCAAAATGGTCGTTCGCTTCATTTTTAATGCTTTGTGATCCAGATTGACATTTTTCACAAAGTGAACTTAGTCCTAGGCTAAGTTCATTTAAGAAAGAACCAGTTATCAAAAGCAAGCCACCAGCCTAATTCCAGACTACTGTTTACACAAGAGTGCAGCAGAGAGATGACTCTGTATTAGTTGTCTTGGGTTCCTGCAGCAGTTCAGGCCACACAGTACCGAGTTCATAGTGGGCTAACCTTCAAAATCATGATAATCTCCAAAATTACTTGAGACCTGTGTTCTGCGTTTACACTGGGCTTCTGCTTCTGGAGCTGAGATCTCTGTACCAAGAGAACTAGGCTAAATCTTTGCTCAGGAATGTCTCCAGAAGATGAAAATGAGTATGCTACCTTATAAACATAGCTTAAGCGGTATAGGAAACATAGTTCTTCCAGCCCAGAAGAATTCATCAGGCCAGCACAATAATCATTTTACGCTTTAAAATCAGTGCTGAAGTAATTAAATTGGTCAGTCTGGCAATTCTCCTCTGCCATTAATCAGAGGTTTTCCTTTTCGTTACAGTGTACCTCCTGTTTCTCTCCTGCCAAATTCACACTATGAGAAAATTATGTCTGCCTTTGGAGGTAAAGGATACTTTGTTAAAACGCCAGAAGAATTGCAGAATGCTCTGAAAGCAAGTGTTACTGACAAGCAAACACCTTCTCTTATAAATGTAATGATTGATCCACAGTCTGAGAGAAAGAAACAGGTATGTATATGTTTTCCTTTCTTTTTCTGCAAGCTTTGTGTGGGCAAGCCTCTGAAATCCTCAGGAAGTATCACTAAACTGCAAAGAAGGCAGAGATAGTTGCAAGGCAGAAAGATTGTCTTTAGATCTGGGGGATAGTAGAATGGGTGCTTTTATACTGTGCCATCCACTTTCCTTGGTTTTTTGTTTGTTTTTATTTTTTTTTTTCCATTGGCTAGTATTTGGCATAGTGTCTTTAATGACTGTTTCCAAAATTTATGGTTGTTCCTTTCCATTCCTGACAAAGTGAGATTAAATGTTTTTGAGCACTCTTAATTTCCTGTGGATTCCATCTGGTAGTTAATACATATTTGTATCCTGTTCCTCTTACTGTTTGTCCATTCTGATATGGTTGTTATTCTGGGTTTTTTGTTTTGTTTTGGTTTTTTTGCCTACAGGAATTTCCCTGGCTGACTCGTTCTAACCTGTAGTAGAAGATGAAGATAACAGTGATGCAAGGCAGTGCGTTAAGCAAAACTAAATTGGTTTTCAGAAGTGGAATTGGTACAACTCTCTTTTACATAAGCACTGGAACAAAGTGGGATTTTAGAACTGCTGTTAGAGGAATCCTTAAATGCTGAAATTAAGTAATTGTAAAATGAACATGGCGCATGTGAATGCATACCAGACCTTCCAGCAGATTGTACAGAAACACTGATGATAAAATTACATGCTTTTTCTTTCACGCAGTCATACCCATCAAGATTTGTGAATTAAAATCTTGGATGTTCTGAATGAAGGGCGTAAGCTGAGGATTTTATACTGACAGAAACATAGAAGTCTTTGGCAGTCTGCAATAACTTCGTTTTTAACCAACCACCAGCATGCTACTTGGTAGAGACTTTGTCCTGTAAGGATGAAACTTGTTAACTGGGACTTATAGTGCTTGCAGGAAAAAAAAATCTTAGATTTTTATTTGAAGCTTTTCTCTTTGCAAAGGCAATGTCATCCCTGTAGGCTGAAAACAGGATTGGATTTATTAGTGAGATTTCCAGGATTAATAGTTCATAAATCTTTCTAACTGGAAGCATTTAAAAAAACCCACCACCAACAACAACAACAAAAGAAAAAAAAAGACCAAAACAAAAAAAAAACCTTCACCAAAGCACACAAACAAAAAAGTGTTGGGCTGGAGCTTAATGTTCCATTTGGCTGGCATCACAAAGCAACCACCAGCATTCATGCTGTGGCTGGCTAATTTTGCAGTTCTTCATGTAATGTACTTACTGTATAGAAACTCAGTGCTCAACTCACACTGACTGTGATGCAGAGCTAACATTTAAAGCAGGTAGTTGGCCTACCCGAGGTTCTGTCTACTGTGTTTTCATCTGTTGTTGCATCTGACAATCTGACTTAGAGCTCAGACTTTAGAAGTGAAGTAGTTCTTGCTCTATGCTTCTATCATGGCCTACAGCAACTACTATTCAGTATACTACTAAGCAGGATACTTCATATTTAGATCTGCTCTTAAATGCACTGGGAGGTTCTTTGTTGTTACATACGTAAAAGGGAAAATTCTGGCTCTGATTTGGGGTTTGATGGCTTTATTGTCTATTATTGCATTGATATTAAGTGTTAGTTAACTAGTGGAAGGCACTTGGATGACGCAAGGAAGAAGAGGACTGGGCTGGCAGAGGATCCTGGCCTACAGTTAGGTTTGTTGCAAAAAGCTTGGCTTACTAGTTCTTGCACTTCAGTCCAGATCTGGCACGAGGCCAGGGGTTACTGTTAGGGAGAGGAATGTTTCTGCACACTCATGCAGAAAGGTAGTATCTGACACGAGCAAGAGTGCCGCAGTCTGACTAGAGGTACCGCTACTACTTCTGTGTGTGGGAATAGCCATGTGGCACTACCAATGCTTGAGTAAGAAAGGTAATATCCTTAGGAGGGCTAAGAAGTGCAAAAAGATAAAATCCGTAGAAGGGTTACAACTCGCGAATGAGTGTAAGGCTGCTGAGATGGCAGAGTTGCTATGTTCTCTGGTGTACTCTGCAAGGAACGTGGAACAATATTGGATCTTGTCACTGATTTTGTTTCATTCTCCTTTTTAACTCTCAGAAAATTATTTTAATATGTTGCAGTGATTAAACACAATCCATTATGATGATGTAAAACATCTGTAAGAGTTAATGCCCGGACTGACCACAGGGGAGATCGTTTGCATTGGATAAGCAAATGCAGAAGTTCTTCTTTTATATTTGAAAATTAATAAAAGTGATTTTCATACTGTTTCTCCTTTAATGAGAGTATTTGAATTTTGTCAGCATTTTGTGTCAGCTGTTGGAAGTCAGCTTACGTTGGATTTTAAGAAAAGTTGTTGAATAACCACAATAACATGCACAATTCATTTTAAGTCAAGACACTTGGAAAATGGAAAGCAAAGAACTTAGAACTGTGGGGAGGCGATAACATAATTGATAACATCAGTTCGGGTTTCACTGAGCTTTTAAAAAGTTCAAAAAAGAATTAACGCTGCATTTCTTATAGCTTTAAAACAGACTAATACCAAGATATAGTAGAAATTCTTACGTTGTAATGATTACGTTTTTTGAGATGAGAGAGTGCACAATTTCCATATAAAACCAAGGAGAGTGAAATCTGTACTACTTTTTTTATATAGCTTACCTGCTTTACTGTGGGTTGTTTTGTTTCGGTTTTTTTTTAAAGTTTTTGTTTTACTTTACTGTGTTTTACACCATGGAGTTGCATCTAAGAGGAGTGTTAGGCAGATGAAACTATATGAAAGAAAACAGTTTCAGAGATGAGACAGAAACAAGGTATCTCTGAAATGTCCTAATTTTATTAAAAGGAGTAAAAAATTACAGATGTCGTAAATCTGGGGAATGCTGACCCATGTGGCTTTAGCCAACTGGAAATTTTTCTTCAAGGCCAGAGCATGGAATTAAAGGTATTGAACAGACTCAAGACACCAAACTCAAGAGGAAGAAAATGCCAGGGCCTCAGCTGAGGGAAGATGCTGTGGAAGAGGTGCTGAGTGTCATTTACTGAGCCATAACAGGAGAAGTTAGCATTTAAATAAGGCACAGTTCTGAGTGTTTTTCTTATCATGGCTTTCAGGTAAATAAAGAATATTTGAAATTTTGCTATACCTGTTACGGGTGGCCTCCATCAATTGTTAGTCTAGGTCCTGTGAACGCTCTTCTTACAGGTGCCTGCTCAGTTCATGTGGTTGGGAAACCCAGAAGTTCAGGCCAGCAGCACTTGTCCTCTTCAAAGAGAGGACACTGGCATGCATGAAAGGGGCTGGAGCCTGGGACCAACAAGCAGTACAGGAAAAATGTTACAGAGATGTCCAAAACCCAGCAGGTAATTTAACTATGGGACCGCAGGTGAAACCAGCAGCAGCCACAACAAAATGACCAGGTATAAGGAATAAGAAGTAACATTTGTTACTGTCTCAGCACCTCACAAGATAGTTCAAGGTGTTGACTATGTGTTCCTGCAGCCTTTTGGTATGCTCAGCTTGCTAACAGGTTTAGTTTGCAGTAATTACTAACTTTTTAATAATTTTGTTTCACCTTTAGTATGCAGTGAATTCTGTAGACTGTCTGCCCTGTGAACATTTGGTTATATGTCATGTATGCTTGCCTTCAGTTGTTGTGGCCGTATAGTATGCATCCATTTTGATGAGGAATCCGGTGTATATTTGGTCTGGCTAGACTTGGTTTTAAGCAGACATGCAAAATCCCAACTACACTTAAAAGAAACAACAGTGCATCTTCAGGCCTGCCACTCTGTACCCAAGAAACTAGCACATGCTGGCTGTAAGCTATAGTAAAAGTCCTATTAAGGAACATGAGTGACTTCTGCCCTGAGTACATCGTTCTGTTATATGTTGGGATCAAAATTCCCATTGCAGCTCTTTTTATGCTATTTAAAGGGCTTGATGGCTGTGCTTAGTAGAGAAAAGAGTGCTTGCCACTCCCCTACTTAGTGATGTTCTGAGGTCAGACCAGGTATCCGAGCTGATCATCTTTATGATGTACAGGCAACGTGACTTCTGCCGATTTAGTTACTCATTACAATATTCAGTTATAAGTAAGAAACAGCTATTCTGAAGAAGACATTTGTTGTTTGTTTTGATGATTTGATTGAAACCAGATGGGCAAGGTTTAAAGAGGCCCTCAGTAAAGCAGACCCTTTCCAGCTAATTATGGCACACACTAATAAAAATGAGAATTACTTCAGTGTCTGTTCTTTCCAGGAATCTCTAGGCTGCCTGAAATAGTGCAGAAATAAGTAATAGAAATTAATAAATGTCAATTTGCTTGCTTGAGTCAATACCCTAAGAAACTTTTGGGTTTCATCGATCTTTTCAAGGGGGTGATAAAGAAGGGAAGGAAGCACACTACTGAAAATGTTGCATAGAATAGTTTAATCTGCATTTTTTTTTTACATTTTTGTCAGCTACAGGATGTCTGAGCAATCCAACTAGCAATTAGTTGCGTAATACCTTGGGTCAAATTCTAAACTGGATGCAGAGAAGGGATGCTTTTGAAGACAGGATTAAAATTCCCATATATTGGAGTTGAAGAAATGGGTTAGCAACCCATCTAGGGTTGTGTAAATGACACATGAATGTCAGCAGCTTAGAACATCATTGCCCAGAGCTAATGGGAGGTCTACTCTAGTACTTAGTGGTGGTAACACTACCACATGAGGAAGATAGTGGAAGACTCGTATAAGCCTTTTTACACCTCCAGTCTACACAGCAACTTTTTTTGTCGCTCTTGCTTCCAGAAAGCAATCACTTCCTGGGCATGAATTTTGTGCAGTGACTACCTGTAGCTGTTGTGGCATGAAACTTAGCATAACCTGGAAGCCTACCTGAGAACCAACTTGTCGGGCAGAGAGGCCCTTCTGCTCTCTTTAGGGTGGCTACAGAGAGTTTGCATACCTCTACATCACCTTGCAGCTGTAGTGGTGACTGCAGTGACAACATACACTCAGGCACTCATCCAAGCTAGAGCTCCACAGTGTCCGGATAGAAGTCCCTCTCTAATGAAATCAGCATATTAAAAATACAAAAAAAAAAAAAAAAGTTGGCACGTTTTTGAAGTGTTTGAAGAACTTGTCATCTGTCTCCTTGGCACCATCACTAAGATAATGCACACGCATGGCATTTTATAGTCCTTGGCCCTGGGAGGTGCTGATATCAATACTGGTGGATTTGGAGGCACACCTCAAGTTCCAGCCAAAGCAGTGCATTCTTGTTACAGCAAGGAGACATGGCTGGGATTTAGGTATGAAAGCCTCATTAGCTCGGCCATAAACCTGCTTGCTCTGTGAAAACAGGGATATCATCCAAGTGCTCAGAAAATAAGTAAAAATTATGTTAGGAAAAATTAACATTTCAGCCCTATCAGGGATTTTAAGCTATCACAAATAAGCAGCTAATGCTGGGCCTTGTTCTATGCAGCTGAAATCAGTAAGACCTTTATTACTGAATTTAGTGTAAGAGCTGTTTTTTCTCAAAGTTTTCATCCCTGTGTGCCAGATTGCTGCATGGTAAGGATGTCTTAAATACAAATGATTGAAGCTTCAGAAATAGGACTTTATAACGGAAATGCTAATGCAGCCTTAATTATAGCTCCCTAATTCTGCAAAGGGAGCTGGGAAAATGCATTTGGCTAGTTTGATTAGGCTCAGCTGTTACCCTGTGTTTAGAAGACAACAACACTGACATATCAGAATGACTGGGCAATGTGCAGTGCCCAGCCATTTTGTAGGCTGCTGCAGTAAGAGTGTGGCCTGGGCTTTCAACATTTGAAGCACTGTAAAGAGGCAAAGCTTCTCCATCCATAGCCTGACCCATCACCCTTTGAAATCAGCATGAAATTTGCCATCAGCTTACAAAAACGTGGCAGCTTTAAAACGTAGGTGTGAGCTGCCCAACAGATATGGTGCCAGAGAAGCCTCATTGCATTCTGCTTGCTTTAGTGTCGTAGTCAGCACTTGTGGCCATCTGTTTGCTTAAAAAAAAAAAAGAAAAAAAAAGGCAAGCAGATTTGGCAACATGCTGCTACTTCTTCCTACTCTTCTACTGGGACCTATTTCTTTACTCATTCGCAGCTTTATATGGTTGGTTCTTGTGTTAGGCATTTGGATAAACAGGTGAATGTTGTCCTCTACTACTGCTCCCCCAGTGGGTTCAGCAGCTCTGCTCCTGGTTTTGCATTCTGCCCAGAGGTATCCATGAGAGGAGAGGAACACCAGCTGTGGGAAAGTGAGGTGTCATGCTATTTTAAAGTCAAGGTATCTGAAGCTTTTTCAGGCCCTGATTTGGCATGGCACCTATGCACATGCTTCATTTCAGGAGCAACTTCATTGATTTCACTTGCATGCCTGAGGTTACACTCACGATTAAGTCTTCTCCTGACTTCTCCAGGTTACGTTCTGATTAAGTCTTCTCCTGATCAGTGGTGCTCTGGTCACTCAGCTGATGGGGAACCTCTACAGAAGGCGATGGTGCCTATGTTAGGGGGCATTCTCCAAGGTGTGTATGCGCTGGTGTTCAGATCCATGTTTGCTTCCATCTTACTGGCTCTAGTGCAGTATAAAAATCGGGTGCTGTGTTGCCAGGATCCATGAAGCTCTCTGGAATGGAGAGTTCTGAGACCAGAGTGAGTGTTAAAACAATAACATTAATATTTTTTCCAGCAAGAATCTTCACAGAGAAAAAAAAGAAAATTGTGCTTTGTTGTGGTTAATTGACTGGGCTTTTTGGCAAGCTAGATGATAAATCACTTAAATTAGGAGTCATGAGAGCTGATTACTGCCAGATATTCTTCTGTTCTGTGCCTCCAGCAGCACTGCAGTGTTACTAGTACCAGTGGTGAGCTCTGCAGTCCTTCACTAATAGAAGTAAATAACAGCAAGAGACAATACAAATTAAAATAAGAGGAAAGAATTACCCTGAAGACCATTTCCATCTCCTCTAGATGTACACACCAAGAACAGACTGCATTATAGCTGTAACTTTTTTGTGGTTCACCACCCTAGGATGCTAAAGGCTGTTTATGCACTTACATAGTAGTAACTGCAGATCTCAGCTGGCCAGGACTCCCATTCTCAGGGCCATTGTACACGTGGATTTCCACAGGCATCCTCTTTTTTCCAGTGGAAAATTTTTCTACAAATAATTCTAGGATTTTGCCTGTTTGTCAGGGATGTCCAAATACCTGGCAATCCTGGATGTACCTCTTGATTCTGTGCAGACTTGTGAGCATGTGTGGGGAGTGCATCTCGTCCAAGAAGCACTGAGTATTGCACATATGTCCTACATGGTGGTTTGCTCCTGTGCAGTAGATACAGCTCAATCAGAACACGTTGGACACACTATATATCCATCAAATAACCATCTAGTACCCAAACATCTTGAGAAGCCTTCAGACTTTCTGCACATTTGAACAACACATTCAGCAAGTCCATGGGATTCCTGCCTATATAGATTTTTACAGCACATGCATGCATCCTAGGGAAGCATAGGCTTTCTGCATGTCTACTGCATTATGTATATGGACATATTCCTGCCATTCATGTCCTGCCATTGTGCAAAATTTTATACAATCCTACAGCGAATGCTAAATGATTTGCAGTTTCAAAGGCAAGGTCTAAAACGCGGATAAACAGGAAAGGGGAAGAAGAGTAATGTTATAAAGGCCAGCAGCTGAATTATTGTTTTAAAATTGTTCTACTTTGTTGTGTCTTCCAACATTAAAAGGTCACAGTGGGGTGGTTCTGATAGCTTTGATGGAAGTCACTTGGCATTATCCCATAATCTTTAATCATGTTCATAACTCTTTTACACTGTAGTGTGTTCCATTATCATCAGTAGAAGAATAAATGTATGTATGGGGATTACTCACAGGAGGAAAAAAGTGAGGGAGTGAGCCTTTGAAATAGGTCTAAAGGTGCAAAGTTAGAGTTTGGAGCTCAACTTTCTAAAAATGGGGTGAGAGAGCTGGGCTGTTCAAATAAACAAATATATAAAGTAATAATCTCTGAAAGGTGTAAAAAGAAATGGCATTCCCTAGCCAGTTTTACGTTTCTTCAAATATGGAGTATAGAGACAAGAGGAGGTCAGAAGGGCATCACCTGATGCACAAAGTATAAAATCCATTAAGTGGCTAATTTGCAAAAAGGGTTGCTTTTAGAAGTTGCTAGGCATCAATGTCCTGCCTTTACCAGGACATCAATGTCCTGCCTTCACCCTGTTCATCCAGTGGGTAATCTGAAGACCTACTAGTACTGGCTTGCCTTTAGCTGGCCAACTGCCCTGTGACCTGATACTCTGCTGGGTGACTGGCATGAGTGGAGCTGTCAATTAAGTTAGAACTTTCTCATGTTGTTGAATTTATTTCGTCACACAATTAGTGGGTCTATTCCTACATGGGCTTCTGAATTAGATCTCAATATGCTAGCAAGGAAATGGTGAAGCTATTTGTTGTTTTTCTGTACTTGCTATCTTTTTTAGTTCAGTAGCTACCTTTGTACTTGTAGATAATGCCATCTCCCAAAGTAATGCTAGCTATGTTGTCAGAGTATTAAATCTAAATGTAAGGTGTAATTGATTCAGATGTGCAAACTTGGACAGATATTTTCATTGTGAAAAATAATTTTTGCTAAATAACTATCTAGCAAGGAAAACATAATTATAAAGAATTTTTTCTATCTCCTGTGCTAATTGAATGAACAGAATTCTTCTGTACTACTTTGCAGACATAATCTGTTATTGAATTATTGCACTAACACTGGGTTGCTTTTCACCTTTGCCCCACTCAGCAGAAGAGCTTTCAGGCTTTTGAACTAGAAAGTCTCAATTATCTTTGTCCTTCTAACTAGAACTGTGTTCATATAGGGCCTTGAGATTGATGATATTTTAACTACATTAACTTTCCCTTGGTTTGTCAATGAAGGACTTGGCAACAAAAAGTGGATAGGACTGGGAAGAAGCCTTCTTTTTAGCAAGTATTCATTAATTCTTGCATAGAAAAGGTAGGTCCATAAATTCTGTTTAATGTAGGATCATCAGCAGATTCTTCCACCCATTTCTAAGAGTTCAGTTCTGGGTTGAAAAGAGGTCAAGCAACAGCTACCTGAGCAGGTAAACTGCAGACTTTTTTTTTTTCATTGTATATTCGACATTTTAGTTGCTATGGCATCTACTCAAAGTAGGATTTTTAAAACTGCAGTTGATTCCCTGTGATAAAACTGTGGGGATATTTATCTTTGAACAATAAACTGCAGGTGATATTTGGGGTTCTGGGGTTCTCATTGTCACAATGTGAATACAATGACAATTCACATTGTCACTGTGGAACAATTTTTTAAAGTCAAGTCCTCAAAACCCTTTGTTCTTACTTAGGCCATTGTGGTATCTTATAAGACTCAGAAACTGCAGAGTGTAAATACTTTGCTGTGTTAAGCTGATGTCATCTGAAATGGAAATACTGCTGAAGCCATTGTATTTCCATTTGATGAACACTACTGGTATCATAGTAGCAATTTTAGGTAAGACACAAGTATGAATTACGCAGGAAGAAACACTTCCTCTTTTTCTAGCAAATCCATAACTTCATAGCAAAATTTTAAGATTTTTCTAAAAATATTTTTATTCCCAAATTTTTATGGGTTCTTCTCCAGTGGTTGCACTATGAGGTCATATTAATGTGGGTTTTCACTACACCAGCAACAGCAGCTGCAGTGAATACAGAAAGAAGAAAAAAATTCCTTTGTTATTAATTGCTATTTGGATGATAGAGACAAGGACTTATCTTTAATCTCAGAGCATTGACGTTAACTACCTGGTGCAGAGTGCTCTGAAGGGAGCAGAAAATTTCCGTTGGCTTCATGGGCCCCTGGGAATATCTGGAGGAATGAACTGCTTGACTGAGCAAGTTCACAGATGATAGATAGCTCGGGGGCCTGGAAAGCACACATCTGTCAAGTTTCTTGCACCGTGTAAGACTCTCTCTGCTACATGACACTTCCACTCCTCGGGATTGTCTCTATCACGTGCACTGATGCCACGGAGGTCAGAAACAAGCCCTGTAACCAGGTGTACATCCTCGTCATCTAGCATGGAGGGTCGGTTAGCATGGAGTGTCAGTCTTGCACACTGTCACCTGACTAAGTCAAAAGCCAAAAGCCCACAGCTATTGTCTATTTTATTTCAAATGGCCTTCATTCTTCTCCCACTGAAATGGTTAGCAACGTTGCCAGCAGATTTAGCTGGCCGATGCCTTAAAATTAGAGGAAACAAAAATGAGTGCTTGTACCTTGGTGTGGCCTTGCTTGCTGCCTTGTAATGAGAGCTCTCCTTTGTGTTGACCTAATGGTGATCCCACTAAAAACTAATGAGCTGAAGAACTACCGCTACATCATGATGAAGAGGTCTCTTCAAATATGAGTCCAAACATCTCCTTTTGCATCCTTTGTGGAAGGTGGCATGTTTTCCACAGCAGGGTGCCTACAGAGCTTTCCTGTCGCAGTGGCTGAGAGCCAGTTCAGGTCAAACAGGTTGTCATGGTTTTAGCTAGGATAGAGTTAATTTTCTTCACTGTGGCTGGTATAGTGCTGTGTTTTGGACTTAGTATGAGAATAATATTGATATCACCAGTATGTTTTAGTTGTTGCCAAGTATTGCTTATGCTAGTCAAGGACTTTTCCAGCTTCCCATGCTCTGCTGGGTGCACAAGAAGCTGGGAGGGGAGGGGGCACAGCCAGGATAACTGATCCAAACTGACCAAAGGGCTATTCCATATCATATGACGTCATGCCCAGTATATTAATTGGGGGGAGTTGGCTGGGGGAAGCAGCAATTGCGGCTCGGGGACCAGTGGTGTCTGTTGGCAGGTGGTGAGCGGTTGCAGCACTTGTTTGTTTTTTTTTTTCTTTCTTCCAAGGTGTCATCTCTCTCTCTTATTAGTTTCCTTTTCATTATATTATTTATGTTATTATTACTATTACTGTTTTATGTTAATTATTAAACTGTTCTTATCTCAACCCACAAGTTTTCTTACTTTGGCCCTTCCGATTCTCTCCCCCATCCCACAGGGGTGGGGGGTGTGAGCGAGCGGCTGTGTGGTGCTTAGTTGCTGACTGGGGCTAAACCACGACACAGGCTCAGACTTCAGAGTGATGGAGATGCTAAGTCAAAAGAAAGGAGAATGTTGACCAGACATCCATTTTTAATTGGGGTTCTCCACTGAAAAAAAGTGAATTAAAAATCTGTACTTAAGAATTGACTGCAAAACTAACTGTATTTTTTTTTAAACTCAGAAGCAGCCCTGGCTTTCTGTATCAATTCTGGCCACCTCCCATATAGCACTGTCACTTGTGAGGGAAAGGTATATTCTTTGTTCCTATCTTCTTTAGAGCAGGTCAGCAGGGTGGATGTAGTTTGTAATAGAATTCCTTGCAATATTCTTCAAGCAAGATGTTGAATTTTCACCTGAACATGCATTTCTGTTCTAGGCCGAAGAAGCAAGAACTGAAATTGGTGAGGGGGTGAGGGAGGAGGGGAAAGATATGGGTCCTACTGTGTGATCCTAGTTCTTTGCAATATTGTTGGATCAATTAATTTCCTTATCAAACAGAACATATTTTGTACTACAAATTTCTACCAAATTTTCTATTGCTAAAAGAGTACAGGAGGATTTCAGGAGGACTTGAAATTACTCAGTTGTTGCTTTGACTAACTATTGAGTTGATCAAACATTTCCAGAGGTGAATCTTTTGATAAAATCTTGACATTTTAACTTTGAAATTATTTTTTCCAGCATCCATGCAGGCTTCTAGTATGGGGATTGTCCACTGCTTACCTTAATAATCAGGCAACTGGACACTTGTCTTACATGGCTTGTCATGATAAACTTTGCAGGAACAAGGCCTTTCCCTCAGAGGTGTAGCATGCAGAGAGAGCTGATGGCACTGACTTAATCCATGGTCATCTTGGGCAAAGAAGAAAGAAGCCAAACTACCATCTTCACTAAAAATAGCCAAATACTAAAAAGTAACAGACAGTGGAATAAGGTAGACTAAATTAAAAAATAAATTCAGTTATTCAAAGTGTTGCAGTACTGAAAAGAGATTTTAGAAAGCATTATGGTTATGTTAAGTATGTCCTTTAAGGATAGAAATATATAAGGCAGATGTGATTGTTCCTATCAAACCATTGCATTTAGAAAGATTTTGTTAATATGTTTGCAATATCTTGAAAGTAACAGCCAAGGCTGTTTAACTAGAATTGTGGAAATACATTGCTTTGCTCTTTAGTGGTGAACTGTAAGAGTGAACACCCAGGGGGACTTGTCATCATCTCTGTCAATGGGTACTTTTCTCAAATTTAAAAAGGAAAATCAATTCTATAATCAATCCAAAAGATTTCCGTGTTAGTCTTGGGAGTAACAATAAACAGTGGGCAAAGAAAATCATCTCCATCTGGAAGAGAGGAAGTAATGATGGAGATCATGCTGAAGGAGTATCTCTGTTTTTCATGGAAAACCCTGTCAGATCCCAGGCAGAAAGAAGGATCTGTGTGCTAGTTATTTTGAGGACAGAAATATATTTGCAAAGCCCTGCCAGTTGGAATAAGGCATAGAAACACCAAGCTTTTGTACAGGTAACAAGGGCACATCCTGCTTTTCAGAGAATCAGAGGTTTGTTTTCTTCCCACAGTGCTGTGTGGCGTGTTGACCGTCACTGCTCCCAGAGCTGATAGTGTTTCACTCACCCCGTCATGGCACACGTATTGTTTCTTCCACCTGTTGCACCCCGTCAGTAAACTTGTTGTGGTCCTGCAATATCTGGCACTATCAGTGATAATGTCATTTTCACTTAAATCCTAAATAATAACCTGTTCTGTGGTTTGTGAAGCCTTTGTGGCATCCCTCAGCCTGGGCTGTACTCTGTAAATGAATGCAACATTTTTAACTACCACTGATAAACAGATGTTAGGTCACTGTTCATCTCTCTTATTAAGGCAATTAGTGACCTGGAGAAGATGATCAATCAGGGATTTTATCCATCTTGACGTTGGTGTCTGGTTGCCTGCACCAAGGATGCTGTTTATAGTCCAGTTTATAATTTCTCCCTTTCCTGCTCATCATTAATATTATGCAAACTGCCTTTTTGCTTCTGTTAGCAAAGCCAGAATCCCCCATGCCCCAGTTTTAGCAGCTAATGTCCACAATAGGGGCAACTGATCCAGTGCAGGAGTTAAATATAACCATGTCTAGTGTAAGGAGAAGATTTAATGGGAAATGGTTGGCATTCTTTCTTCCTAAAGGCACAGGGAGGGGGGGGAGAG
The DNA here is from genome assembly GCA_031468815.1 of Morus bassanus. NCBI lineage: Eukaryota > Metazoa > Chordata > Aves > Suliformes > Sulidae > Morus > Morus bassanus. The sequence continues at coordinate 39,254,335 of CM062567.1, read as the reverse complement.
GGAGAGAGAGAGACGTACACACACAGACACACACACATCCCACAGCGAGGGAAGAGGCAGAGAGCAGGCAAGGCAGAGAGGGAGCGAGGGTAGAGAGAGAGATCCCCAAAGCAGCCCTGCGCCTCCGAGCTGGAATCAGCCAGGGTGCAACCAGCATGTTGGTCCTCAGCTCACTTGTCTGGGGATCTTACCTGCAGCTTTTCTTCTGCTTTGCTTTATCTCAGACTGCGTACGTTGACAATGTCTTCTCAGTTTCAGCAGGTAAATTGCTTTAAGTCTCGTTACTTTTCCTTGCTTGGAGCTCTCCTCTGCACTCTAATTCTTGCACTTTCTGGTGATTTGGAACACAGGATCAAAAAAAAAAAAACAAAACAACTTCAATTGCGAATCTTGGCGGAGGAATTTTACATTGCAGACCTGTTCTGCCACATGCCGGGACATTTTTGTTGCTTGGTTGTTTTTGCTTTTTGCTTTATTATTTCAGGTTTCAAACCCCTCCCTTCCCTTTCCCGGGAGAAATAATAGACAAGATCCTCAGCTGATCTAAAATGCTTTTTTTCTATTGACTTCTATGGTGCTGTGCTAATTCATGGATCTGGCCCAATTAGTATATTACTTGCATGTCTGCATGTTTCTTTCTATTTTGGATGAGCTTAAGTAGATTACAGCAAGGGAAAGAAAATGAATCTCAATGTATATCTGCTTCTATAAATAAAGCCCTGACCTCAATGAGCGCTGCCAGAGTCCGACTGGATGTTAGCAGAATAAACATCATCTGGCTCTGGCTATGACACTAACAAATACTCGAATGACTTACATAGCAAACAAGAGTCCACTGCATGGAAAATCCCTGCTAGGCAAAGGCAAAACAAATTAGTTGTCAGCTGAGCCAGGGCACTGGAAATCCCAATCTAATAGATTTTACAGTTTCATCAGCAAGACTTTCCTTTAGCCATGTTCTGTGCAAAGGAAAGGGAAGTCAGCGAGAGCTCTGACTCCATCTCTCCTTTGATGAACTTTCACCAATTTACGGCAAATTGCTGTCTCCCACCTTCTGTCTGTTATTCTGTATCTGTCAATAGAGATGCTTCTAACCAACATCCTAGATTCCTTCAGTGTCAAATTTGAGATGGTTCAACTGAGATTTGTAGGTCAAGGTCAGCTATACCTATGGATTCTCCCTGTGTCTTTCAGATGAAGACAGTGACCAAAAGAGTGCATATTTTAACTGTACATAAAACCAACCTTAGACATGAATCTAAAGACACACGAACTTTCTCTCTCCCCCTAATGTCTCTGGTGTGACCACAGAGCCAGATGGTTTACATTCAAGGCATTTAGGAGAGAAGGGTGGTCAGGAGGGTAGCTTGTATGAGAGGATAGATTTCTGCACTAAATAACACTAACAGTATGCATGATTTCCTCTAAGGGTTTTTTAAAAATCCTTTAAAATGTGCAGAGCTAGTACACTGTATTTCACTTCCAATGGTTTGAACAGTCCATTCATTTAAAGATATTCTTATTCAAATAATAAGATTCTGAAGACCCCAAGAGTAATGCAGATACCCTTTGGGGAAAAGCCCTATAGCATTTAATAATGCAGCCATTAGAGTTCTGAGTCATTTCAGATAGCTTTTAAGATAACATCTAGAGAAGCCTAATGTTTGAAGAAGTACATCCTTTGAAAAACAATTTAATCCATTCTTTTGAACCTTTAGGAACTAATATTTTTTTCTGCTAAGCTCTATAGAATGCTAAAAAGCATTTATTTTTGTTATAATTTCTGTTCAATTGAGTATGGTTTTTCCATGGGGTTGAATTATTTAATGCTGAAGTACAGGAATCATCAAGATTTATCTTCTCTGATATATTCCAAATTGCTTTGCAATAACATGTAAGTTATTAGACCTCAAACATTGTTTTGAAGAGCTTTACATTTATTTGATGCTTGTAGATGCCACCCAGAAACAAGAATTTCACATTTCCATCACCTATGGTCTGGCCTTTCTCCTATGGCACACACTAGTGTGTCTAGAGAAGTCATTTAAAGTCTTCTGAAAAAATAATGGTTCAACAAACAAGTCCTTTCTCTTCTGAGGGGGAAGTTCCCATTTCTGCTGAAAACGTAGTAGAAGAGGCAAATATGAAGGAAACCTCATAGCCCATTATTGTCCACACAGGTGCTTTGGGGCAGAAGGGTACTATAGTATTTCATCAACAATTCAGCTATGTTAACAAGAAGTTATGAACACCACTTGAATCCCTAAATCTGTACCAGTGAGAAAGCTGAGATAGAACAATAATTGCACAGCAATAGAAATATTTTATGGCAGTAGTGCCACATGTACAGGTGTAATGTTAAGGATGGTATAGTGTCAAAGTAGAAAGAGCACTTGGGGCTGGTAGGCTAATCTTCCACCCAAATACCATGTCATGAAAGAGTAACCTATGCCTACAGCTCTTGAGACTGGCTGTTGATAGCAGCAGATGCTGCCGTGTTGCTCTTGGGGCCAGACTCCACTCTTCTTCCACCAGTGAAATATTTTCCATGGTGCAGCCCCCAGGGTTTGCCCACGAGAGACGCCAGGGCTCCCCAAGCAACGACAGCAGCTGACAGTGGTCCTCCTCCTCCATCCCCATAGGCCAACAGCTTCTGGTTTCAGGCATGGAGAAAGTGTGAACCTAATCAGAAATTCTGGTTTCCAGTGTAGTAGCTCAGGCAAATTGCCACCCCATGCACTGCTCCGAAGTAAAGCCCCGTGCCGTGCTCTTCTGGCCAAGCCACTGCAATTTACCTTTATACTCAGCAAGCTCTTAGCAAGGCTTTTATCACAAATGTATTGTAAATGTTTACTGGATAATATGTGGAAAAAAAATAACATCTGGTGGGTGATTCAGTCATAATCCCACAACTACAGGGCTGGATTAAAAGCCATATTTTGAGGAGCTGTTACATACCTCTGTGCCATTATTACTTGCTAGTCGGGGCTACAGGGTATGAAAAATGACATAATAAAAAAAATTCCTTTGATTGCATCTGCATTTTAAGAAACATCTCCTAAGAAAAAAGCAAAAAGGTCTCTATCTTTGAGTAGAAGTCTCGCAGTGGGTACAGAAGGTGAATGAATTCCATTTAAATTCTCAGTTATTTTAATGGTTTCTCAAATGTTGTGTGACTGTCAGCTGAGTCAATTATTTGTATCTGGCACCAAGATGTAATTTCACATTTAAAGAATGGATTTCAGCACTGTACTTGCAAATTCTAAAACTAATCACATTTAACAGTGAGGATGTTCTTAAGTGAAAACTTGTCTTTCCTATAGTTGGGAAAATACCTTTGGGTATTTTCCAGGTATGTCTGAAAACTTCTGGGCTAAAAGTACTTTTATTTCTGTCATCACCTTTGCATAGCAACAGGCCACAAATAGAAAGGTTTACAGGTCAGAAAGCGGTAACTAGAAAGCGGAGATAAGCAACAAGTAGGGGGGAAAAGTGTTTGTAGAATAATTGCGGAAAGAAGAATAATCTGAATCATTGTCTGTTTTGCTGTCAACTCCACCTTATAGTCCCATCAACCTCAAGCAATAGCACATCCTTGTTTCTGGAAGTATTTTGAATGTCGCGTCAGCTCCGAAGAGTTTAGTCCCCTGGTGCTGAAGCATAATTTCTGGAGGAAATTCTTCAGGCAATAATATTACAACATGCCTAAGCATGTGGCCTTGGTACCACAAGGCAGTGAAGGCCCCCAGGGGTGGGTAGCTCAACCCTCCAGGAGGCAGCAGGTTTCTTTTCAGGGTAACCTGTCATATCCCACCCTTGCGCCACTGTGTTTATAGTGTCCTTTATAACCATTTTTCAGAGCTCTGCTCTACTGAGGTTCCTGAACTGTACACTCACGTGATGAAAACTAGGTGTGAATTTTTTACTCATTTTCAGTAGGGTTACATGAATCAGTCTGCACCTTGTAAGAACCAGACTGAAGGAAGACACCTTCTCCTCCCACTTCTTCCTTCTCCTCCCCTATTCTACTCATCCAGGCTGAAAGTTTCTGAGGTTTTGCAGAGAGATTCCAAAGTATTTAAATTACCATGGAGAAGAAGAACAGTATCTTGATGCTTCTTCTCGCCCAAACTGCCTTTTATGCATGCCAAAATTGTAACCCTTGATTGAATTTTCTCCTACAATCAGTACTGATACACAGCCCTATGAAGAGAATATGGTTGATTAATTTAAAGGAACAAAATGGGATGGTAACATCTGAGCACTATCAGTAGTATTCTTCATGATTTCTTTGCCTTTTTCCCATTATTTTGCCAAAGAAAAGGAACACTACATCTCACTGGGCGAGTGGCTCAGCCTCTTTGAATCAGGAGGGTCTAATATTAACCTGCAGCCAGACCTTGTGTGGGATAGCTGCAGAAAACAGTTCAGCTATCTTGTGGACTGACACTGTTGGAGCAGTAAGAGCCAGTGAAGGGCAAGGTGGGCTGGGAACAGGAGCTGTGCAGGGTGACAGCCTTGGCTGAGCAATGCAGGGAGAGGACCTTGGTACTCCCTGCATTGTTGTACTGCGGGGAGAGGGCATCGTGCATTTGTGAGAGAAAGAGCGGGAGAGAGAAAACACAAAAACCTGTGGTGATTCCTGACATTGAGGGAGTTGGGATCCCAGCTGCCTTTCTGTAAAAGGAATATCTGACCCCACCATCAGGTTTGGTTTTTTTTTTTTTTCCTCTAATGAAACAACCTGCAGGAACCCTGAATAATATCAAAACTGACAGCAGAGGTGTCAGCTGGATGTTTTTTGTTTCTAAGGAGAATAATTGTAAATATTTATTTATGTAAAATCACAAGGGAAAAATGATCAGAGTGCTTGCAGGAGAAAGAAAGACCCAGGAGGAATTTGAAATAAGACCAACAGTAAAAGCTGGAAGACTCTCAAAGGCAGCATCCAGAGCCTTACTAGGAAAACAGCCCAAAGGGTGACTAGCAAGCAGAGGTGAATCTTTGAGAGGCAAAAATATCAGTTAAGGGAAGGAAGTCTGGCTCTGCTCTGGAAAGTCAGCATGGGCCCATGAGGTGCCCAGCATCCTGACACCCTTGGTCAAGGGGTTTCTGGTGGAACACACAGGAGCAGGAAATCTTTGGTTAGATTAAAATTCCTGATAGAATTGAGCCACTGGCAAAGGCTACAGCTTCATTAGGAGAAGAAAAGCAAAGTGTCATTGGCCATAAGAGAAGGCAGTCACCTGGCTGTGGATGTGGCTGGGCAAAGGTCTTGGGGCTGGGCATTTAAAGGCTTTCTATCCTGTTTGTTGTTCACAGAAGCGTGAAAGGGAGGGAACAGATTCTTTCAACAGAATATCCCTTAAGCTTGAAAGAAAAAAAATAACCTTGGGATTGGCTATTTGCACTTGATAGCCCAAATGAGTGGCTGGAAAGATAAGCCAAAATAAAGGTTGTATAGTGGTTACCCTTCTAAGCTGATGAAGGAGGCAGCTCCTGAACAGCCTCTGGGGAGAGGCTTGGACTGGTAGCAAAATAACAGTCTAGTGTGGTGTGGTTACTGTTGCTTTAAGTAAATGAGTCTTTAAATTAAACACAGTTACACTGAAGAAGCACCTGATTTGACTTTATCTGTGGTTTCTCCCCTGGAAGATAGGAACTGTGACAATCACGAATCGGGTTTCCTGGTCCAGTCAATCCAAATAATACTCAGGAAGGAAATTCCCTTACAATTTGTAGATCCCTCTCTGGTGGTGTATGGTGCAACTGCCTGTGCTGAGTCAGGTGAGAGCAGAGCAGCCACGCTTGTGCACAGAGTGTCCACAACTTTGTGTCTGCCCAGCTTGGTGTCTGGAAGGGCAAGGAGAAGACCGATGCAAGCTGCAATAGCAAAGGACCCCTAGGACATCCTATGAAATTAGCAGTAGACCAATGTGTAGAAGCCCACTTGATCCTGTGGGTGAGGGACAAGGAAAGTACATCAGGAGGTTGTGGCATTTGCCTTGCAGCAGTAAATAAAAATTAGAAGAGGACACATCCACTAGTGAGGAAGATGGAAGTTTATTGTGACATGGCTCCTTAAGTACAGCTCCGAGTCTTGCATGCAGGAGAGGAAAGGAGCTTCTGACCTGCTTGTGGCGTTACTGGATGACAAGGCACTTGGTTTGTCAAAAAAGGTTCAGTAACTATAATGCAAATGAAGAGAAAGAGTTCAATGAAATGCTGCTTAAGGTATCACGAATGTTCACTCACTCAAGAAAATGTATGTCAAAGGACCACGTGGTCCTCCCTGTGTTCCTCTGTTCCCCCTGCTTTAATATAAAAGTTGACTTGGTTGGCTTCATGTGGTGAGCTGATGGGGGCAGAGGCATCCCAAATACAGAAACCAGGTTTGATACCTGGACTCCTGAAGTGCAGGAAGCTGGGACTACACCGGTGGCCAGTTCAGATCTTTTTCTCTTGGGGCAACATTTGAGTTACAAGTAAGGCAACTGTCCAGCTTGAGATGTGGAAGCTCCTCTGAAGACACAACCCAGGCAATGCCAGTATTTTTCAGGTAGTTTTCTTGTGGTGAACAAGTTCTCCAGCTGCCAGGGACAGAGGTCAGTACAGGAGCTGAGGCAGTGCTTGCTTGGCTTTCCAGCAAAGGAAGCAGTAACCGATCTGAAGGACTTTCTATAACTTGTGAATGTTTCTGACAGGCGGCAACCAGTCCAAAAGGGAACCTCAGCTGAAAGCGATGCTGCAGCTGGCATGGAGATCCCAAGTTGTTCGAGTAAGCTTGCCCATGCTGCATTGTTGCTGTGAATGAGCATAGCACTACCTGTAGTCCATAGGTATTGAACGTGCAGGTGAATATCAGATTTTTGTTGTGACCAGACTGGAAGGTGGAGGCATAAACTCCAGCACAGCAAAGCAAGCTGTTTCAAAATCAGGTGTTTCAGTGAACAGTGTCAGAGAGTTCCACTGACAAGAAATCTAAAGTGCTGTAAAATCAGCTTGTTTCCTATGTACTTGCAGACAAATAGTGTTTGTAGGCCTCTGCGTCTAGTACAAACAGTTCATTTGTGGGTTTGTCAATATTACCAAACCCCAGCACAGGAAGGGAACAGTCCATGACCTCGCATTTTAGCCTCCTTGGTTTTCACAGTCTGTTTCGTATTGGACACAGAGGCTTCCCGTGGGTGGGCTGTATTGGCACAGGAGCACCAGCAGCGTGATTGCAGCAAGAGAAACTGCAAATCTTAGTTAAAACTATAGAAAAATATAATTTGTGTTTATACAGGAGGAAGTTTGTTGTCAGGATAGGCCATGTATCCCCACAGTCTTTAACTCTTGGTGCTAGGATAGTGTGTGATTGCAAAATCAGGAGGCACATTCAGCTGAAATGCAACACAGGGCTCACCCAAGATGTGTCCAGGAGACCTGTTTCATGCTGCAGCTTAGTAGGTAGAAGAAAACCATGAAAGCCCTTCAACTCTAGGGGGAATTATTTGAGGAAGATCAGAAATAGGCGAGAGAGAAAAATCCCACAGGAATTAACAGACCTCAACCTAGATGTTCTGTTTCTTCCCTTCTCCTCTCCAAGGAATCACTGCTTTAATGAAAAGGAAATTGGGGGAATGCTTTCTGTGATCACACGACTGTAATGGTAAAAGGACATTTGGGATGAGAAGATGGATATAGGAAGAATGCAGAAGAGGATTGAGACAGTGGGGGGCGGGGAAGAGAAAAGAAGCTGTTAACCATTTTTCTCAGGAACTAGCAAGCGTGTATGCATAAATGCATGTGCCCAGGGAATGCACACAGGTAAAGGGAGATGTTTTGTCTAAAGAAGGCAGCACTACAATTTCAGTTTTCTTCTACCCAGGGAAAAGTGTCAATAGATTTTTTTTTAGCTTCTTGAAACTACAAAAGTTAATGACTTTTTACAATGCTAAGTCAATACAGAGTTACTTTTTGTGAAAGGCAGGAGAATAAAGACAGATGGGCTGTGAATCTGTTGCAGCAAGGGAGTCATGAGGAATTAATTTAGTCCATGGTAGCGAAGTTTCAAACAGGAATTTGAAGGCATTTCTCTGAAGTCTTTCTGAACACTCAGCAACTCTCACAGTCTCATAGGGATTTTCTGGGACTGTCTGAACATACGGTGGAGCAACATCAAAGTCAAGTACATGTTTGATCTATGCCAGCACTGACAGATTATGATCTTGCAGTTGCGGAAGGGTGGCACTGGTGTCTCTCAGCTTTGTTGCTACTGATCTCATGGATAAAGAGGGAGAGGACTGCATGGCAGTGAATGACACGTAGAAGTCTTTTGGAGCTGATGCAGTAGCCATCTTGCATTAATCTTTAGGGTTTCAGGCTCTTCTACAGATTGTAGTAAGTTCTTAGGCTTTAATACTCAAAGTCTTTATAATATTGGTCTGGTGTAACAAGCAGTTGAATTCTATAATCCGGCTCATAAAATGACTGAGACGAGATATTGTGATTTACTAGACTGGAACTCTGCTTCTAGTGTTGTAATTGAGTCATCCGTGGCTTTGGGAGAATTGCTTAACTTCTCTGTGCCTCAGTTTCTCATGCACATATAGTTGTCAGCATCGTTTAGCAGTGTCTAGAGCTCAGTACCTCTGCAAATGGAAGGCAATAGAAGGAAAATTGCACAATATAGCCCTGTTGTGTTTATTGTGAATTATAAGCCATGGATTTATTTTATAAACCCATATTATAACCCACTGAAGTGTTCCACCCATGAGATTTTATTGGGACTTTCATGTTCTTGTGAAACTGGAGCACAGAGCCAACCCAAGCAAATGGTCCTCTTTCTGTACTGATCTCAGAATTTTCCTTCTGCAATCAATCTGAGAGAACAGCATATGATCTTTTGGCATGTGCGTTACCCTCATACATGCACAGATTAAATGTCTGAAGTATTCGCATATAGGGAGCAAAAGGCCTTTCCCTTGCTTCGAAATCTCACATGTCCCTTTGCTTTCCTGCGTCTTGCCATTTCTGCAGTGTTTTCTAAGGCTGACCTGCAAAAGATGCAGCCGTCTACCGCTCACCAGCCAGGCTGCGAAGGGCTTACCTGGGGCCTCACTTCACATGGGAGGTGCCAGGAGATACTGGGGGCTGCAGGCTGAATATTAGGTGGGGACGGAGGACAGGGTGTCCTTGCTTCTCCAGCTGGGTGAACACTGAGATCTGCCAGCCAGGCAGCATGCCAGGGTTCATGCTATTGTCAAGCTTTTTGAATGTCAACTGATTTTAAATACAGTTATTTATTTATTTATTTATTATTCATTTATTTATTTATTTATTATGACAGCCTCTGAGTGTGCGCCAGCTGGTAAAGTACACATTACTGCTTCCACAGCCCGTAGCCACTTTGGGGATTAAAAACAGAGTATTTCCAAATTTTTATGGGTTTTTCTTGGCTGAAAAGAAACTTGCAAGGTTTTGGCTGGATTTTTTCATTTTCTGTCAGAAGGATGGGAAATTAATTTCTGATCTTCTTTGTTCTGTTCCTTAAAGACTCTGAAACCCCATTTCAAGCAAGAGGAAACCAGAAGCGGGGGAGAGATGCAGCCCCGCATCTCACACTCTAACTCCCACAGGAGCTTCATGAGTCACCGCCTCCTCCATGCAGACACCATTACCTAAGCTGTAGGGCTTCATATATTTCTTTGGCATATTTATATGCTGCTTTATAGGAAAAGATATATTTAGGCCTAAGTTCAAAAGGGTACCCAGGGATGCTGACCATTCGCCAACCTGACTGTCCTACCCAGCTCCAGACATAAGCTGTATTCCTGGCTCTGCTTATATGTCCTTAAGACCCATTTTGGGTCTTTGTAAAACACATTTTAAAGAAGTACGTATTGTTAATGCTGATGCATGTCTTTGCAGTTTTAAAGGAGAGCTTAATACCTGCATCTGCTCTGTAAATAAAGGATTTTGACCTGCATGGCTCTAAAAAGGCATGTTTGACAAGCTCTTAAACCTTCCCGACTTAAAAGAAAGAAGTGCCTTAGTCACCTTGCAATAGATGTACAGAACGGTACCGGGTGGCTGCAGCCCATGGCACGCTGCTCTGCTTGGAAGGAGGGTAAGAGGAGCCTGAATGAATGACAGCAAAGCAGATGAAAAGTCTCAGTTTCAGCTGGACAAGCCCACACTCATTGACTGACTAGTCTGCCCAGCTTGTTTGTTATTGAGTGCCATCCAAGTGGGAGAAGCACCTGTGATGGGGTGTCACCCATCAGAGGTCTCCGTCTAGCGGAGTCCTGCCTGTCACAAGCTGGGCAGGCCACCAGCGCTGCTGTTGAGGTGACAAGCCTTTGGATAGCAGCTTGGCTTCCCATCAGGCCTTCTGGGTGAATGTGGTCGCAAATAGGAAGGGAAACACATGTTAAGTATCTTTTTCCTTTTTTGTCCTTTCCTCCTGACAGTTGGACTACAGCTTTGTGATTTTAGAATAAAAGTCACTTTCATGGTTTACTTATGATTTTTTTCAATGAAATCCTGTAAATCTAACCTGAACCCAGGACAAAACTTCTCTGGTACTTCTGTTGCAGCTCGGCGGCTGTTGTAGCATTAAAGGTCAGCTCTAGGAGCTGCTTTAAGAGGGCTGAGAGACCTACAAGCTCCACTCTGGGGGACTCAGCCTGGGTGGAGGCTTCTCTCTGCCTCTGTGTTGCACCATCTCGGACCAGAGTTCCCAACTTCCAGCTATGGTCAGAAGCAAGCAGTCTGCAGGAACAAAATGAAACATTGCAACAGCTTATCTAGAATATGTTATTTTCTGAAGCAACCATTGCCAGTATACACATAGATTTATACAGTCACTTTCCTGAATTATATTAACATATAGTCTGAATTGTAAAAATAATTTGATTTTGAAAATTAGAAAGACTTCCTATTTTAAAGCTATTATAATTTTTATGTTCCCTGAAAACGATTGCCACTTAGGTAAGTCCTATAAGGAGTTTTTCATTTTGTCTTCCTTCTCTTATTGAATACGTTCTTTGATATTGAAGCTGTTGAAAGGGCAGTTTCCATACAAGATATGTAACCACGCACTCTTTGTAGGCAGGGTCTTCCCATTTCCCAGAAAACTATGACAGTCCTATTCTTGGGCTGAGATTTTTTCCGCTGATGAGGACTGAAGTATTCTGGAGCTGTGTTTAGCAAACAAAGGTAACCTGGAGCCTAAAAATATATGTTGCATTTGCAGAAAGCCTGTAAGCCTGTCAAGGTAACCCTTTTGTGATATACAAAATAAGCCAGTACTGTAATGGTTGTACAACTTGGATCTATCACAGTTACAAAGTCCATACTGATGAAATGCAGTGCTTATTGGAAGATCAAATTATAGCAGTCATACCTGTAGTCACTCTGTGACTCACTCATTTTTTTGATCCCTCTTCTGTCATATCCACCTGCCATACCTGAGTGTGGGAGGTCCTTGGCTCCAGGACCAGCCTTTTCTTAAATTTTTGCTTTACAAGTACACTTTCCAGAACATAGTCGTGATCAGTAATGGAACCCCTGAAATATTAACTACCTACATCATTATATAATTTATATCTATTCTATATAACAGTAATTAGATACCCTTTTTTTCTTGCTTTCGCATTGAGATCAGTACCTGATACCACTGTTTATACCAGCAAACCTAAATTGGGTTTCAACCTAACTTGTGGTACAGTAGTATTAGAATAAGACTATAAAGATTGAAATCAATGGCTATTTTGCTATCAACTTGGTTAGCTGTAATGTTTTTCACAATAAAATCTGTTCCACAGAATTTCGGACTTCACTGCCAAAAAGGGAAAATCCCAATATTTTATAACCCAGGACTTAACTTTACTCATGAGGACATGATAAGTATCCTATTAAAGCTATAGATGTACATCTATACTTAATCTCATCTTTGCAAAATATTTAAAGAACAACACTTTAATTTATTTTTTTTTATTTTTTTTTTTTTTTTAGTAGCAGTACAACTGCAGTAATGCAAACCATCTTCTACAGTGCCTGGTAGTGATCTTTTAGCAACTAAGCCACATTGGTCCAGCTTTCATATTCTTATTCTTGTTGAATGATAATAATCCTATTGAAATTTAGTTAGATCATGGAATTAGCTAATACTAAGAAAGAATGATGATATTGGAATATGGCCTAAAATAAAATAATAATCACATTTTATATTCTGTTAAACTACAAGCTGTCCATTGCTTTAGTAATATGCAATTTAGTCCCAATGCAGTATGTTCAAATACAATCCTGAAATTAAGACAACCACAGAAGTATGTGTGGTAAAAATTGAAGACTTTAGTTACAGCTGCATAAGAGTGACTGAATTCAGGCTAAGCCAATACAGAACTTAGCTCTACATATCTTTGTATATTATTGCTTGTACAAATTGGAACAAGAAAACTCAAACCTTTGCTACTTTCTAAAGAGCATTGGCATTTTTCGGTATGTATTTAAAGATCTAAATGAAATAATATATCTGTATTTTTTTTATTATAAGTCTTCGTCTTTCTCTTAAATTTAAGTTTTTGGCTGAGTTTCAAACTTCTAAGGAAAAGTTCAGAAAGAGTCTTCATAAGGCATCCTTTCAGATTTTAATTAACTCATCTCTCAAAGGCATCATCGCAAATAGGGTTTTGATAGAGAAAAAAATCTGGATAACATAAACTACCCCTGCATGCTGCTGAATGACACTCCTCTGGGCAGCTGGTTTTGGTGCATCAGGACTGAGGGAAATGCTATCCCCGTTAACATGGGATGGTGGAACTCATATAATAAATTTTCTGAAACATTTGAAACACTGGAAGTATAACTGTCCCTTAGAAAATCTGCCTTACCTTGAGATGTGACTAATATCCAGCCTGCAATTGATTTGCACACAAATCTAGCAATTTTGTGGGGTTTGTCTGTCTAGAAACTTAATTTGGAGATTTTCTATTAATACCTGATACTTCACCATGGGCTTTTCTTCCTACTGTATTTGGCTCCCTGCCACCCAGACACCCATCCAGCTGCCACTAGCCAGAGGAATAAACCAACAAACATAAATAAATATTTGCTGTCCTTGGCCAAACTTCTGCAGAAGGCCTCCACCCTGATTAGAGATGTATTACCCAAGAAGTAAATAGATTCAGGAAAAAAAAAAAACAGTATAAATGCATCATCTTCACATCCTTTCTCTGTGAATCTTTGGTCACAGCTGCTTATTTTGTTGATGGAAGTTTTCCTCTTAGAAAAGGATAAATACATTGCCAGACACAACTGAGATCCTGCCTTATTAGTCAGTCAATGCAAAGCTATCAGCTAAATCTTGGTTGCAGAATATTTATTCTTAGTGGTGATACATGAATCAGAAGTAAGGCAACCTGATTTCAGTCCCAGGGGAAATATGAGCAAATGTTTTGTGGAATAACTTCCTACTGTTAACACAGAAATGCCTGAAGTGATTCCATCCACAGGGAAGGTTGGTGGGCAACAGCACAGAGGGCGTCCTGGTGACACACAGGCTGTAACGGGAACTGGAAGATGCTATTTCTAATAGACTTTTGGAACAGGGAGAGGAGAGAGAGAAATATTTCAATCTGTTTTCTAATGTTGCCTATCTGAAATTTTCCAAACTCAGTCTGTGTCATAGCCACATTAAGAGCTTAAAACTCTGTATAGCCCTCAGCACAAGAAGGATCTTGTAGACTTTAGGGACCACGCAGTTTCTCAAATCCCTGCTTGAATTACAGTGTTACAATCAATGCACACAGGATGTAGAAAAATCCTGTGGAACGGAAACTCCTCTTACTCTGTAAGAAATGTTTGTGGTGTTCAAGACAATGGATGAGTGTTTGTATTGAACAGATCTCCCTTGTTTGGAACAGAAGAAACAGCTCAGTCGCAGAGCGTGCTGCCTCCTCGGCCCTCCTCCACCACCCCTGTTTCCACCACCATATTTCAGGCACGGCTGGAGCACTGTAAGTGTGGCCCAGGAGCTTTTCTCTTCCTTTTACATGACTTTTTGTGTTTGACAAAGGCTGAAGTATCCTCTCGAGCACTGCTTCACAGTGTTACTCGGCAAACCTGTCTGGCTGTGTTGATGTGGCTCTGTCAGGACATTCAACATCCCAGTCTGAGGCTTGAAGTAAACCACAGACAGATCAAGGAATAAAACGAGGCTGGGTTTGTTCAAGCAGTTAGTTCAAGTAACTTAAAATATTCTCCTTACTCTGTTTTGGGACCTTCCTTAGAGTAAGGCAATCGTGAACTAAAGGAAATGGAAATGCAATAAACCAAGTAAGGACAGAAAGGCGATTTCCCATCCTTCACAGTGGTTTCAGAGTGTACATTATATATGTGTCTGGTTTTGCATCATATTTGCCTTACCCAGCAGGTGAAATGAAGGTCCTGAAATCCTCCTATGGAATCTATTCCCATCATTCCTTTTTGCAGCAATAAAAACATGTTTGGGTTGCTGATATGCAGTTTTCGCTCACCCACCTAGGCACATACCTGCTTTATATGGTATGTATCCATACACATATGTTATCGTATGAAACATGCAGGATACGATGACATAGCACTTACTGCCAGGGTCTGTTAACTCCAATACATTTTCCATCCCAACATAAAGAATTTTTCTACCTACTGAGTAATTCCTGCTTCTTAATTCTACTATTCATTTACCATATGCAAATACTGTGATTATTGCTAGTGTTATGTAAATAATTATTAGAAAGTTCTCTGACAAGAACTAACCTAAGAAAAAATATGGTGTAAAATCCCCCACTGTCTTCGGAGAGACCAAGATTCAGCTCAGGGTGCTATTCCCCCCAAACCAAAATCTAGTTGCCCCCACTTTCCTCATCCCCTCCCCTCCCTGTGTTGTGGTTTCCACAGAAGGGAGAACCAGAGACAAGATGTCCTTAGGAAATGTGATGTACTCGTTCAATGAGGAGGAGGTTGAGACCAGGGCCCCTGAGATTAGCCCAGAGAGTAATCTGAGCATAAAATCACCCTTCACACCACCTCTCCCATAAAAACACGTAATAAAACTAAGTAGTCACTAGAAGGATGTGAGCCACGTGAATTCACTATGAGCATTTTGTGCTTTGGCGTCTCTAGTTGGAGCTTTTCTGGAAAATGGCTTTTCACTTGGATGCTGAAAATCAGTTGTGTTAACGCAATGTTTCTGGCTCAGTGTTCGTCTGCATTTCCAGGGGAGATTGCTTTTGTCACAGGACATATATAGGGCAGTTTACTCATGCAAGCCTAATCTTGAAGTCAAAAGATCGGACATTCATTGATCTTTCAAGGCATCAGCTCTGGTCTACAGTGAATAAATGCCTATAGGTTAGTATATTCTAGAGCGAAGTTCACGCTGCCTGTACCCCCACTGAGCGTGGTCTCTATTATTAGAGTAAAGATGCTATTTTTAGAGAGGAGCTGCTACTTGTAAAGTGGGATGGAGAGAGCAGGGTCAGGTCTAAGAATAGGCCAGGGTCCCAAGCTGGCTTGGAGGGGCGTGTGACAGCCTGGCTGCAACACGCCTCTGGGAGAGGAGGAGGAGGAAGCGTGGACGCTACACTGAAGTGCTAATGTTCAAGCATCTGTGAAGATAACCTTGTGACAGACCCTAGCCTTCTCTCTAAGGGAGCAAATAAACTCTTGAGGCTGTAGTGTTTGGTAGCTCTTTATTTATGCATTTCTCCAACAGGCTATGTATGGCTGGATGTTCACTCATATGTTTTATGTTACATAGAAGCTGCTTGCCCTAGATATGAAAGAGTTGTGTCAAGAGCTCCAGATAACACAGGCTTCTTCTCTGCCTGAATCACATTGCCCCGCAGGGCCTCCTGGCCCCCAGGTGAGTGATGCATTTGTGATTAAACCACATCATTCTCTCACTTGCTCCAAGGTTCTTACAAAGTTGTAAAACATCTTCTGCAAATGCTTTTTACCACTTATTAAGCATACTAAGCTCTGGCTTAATTTCATTTTAATACGGCTATGTATAAATCATGTAGGCTTTTTACCCTATGTTCTCATCCTTGCCTTGCTTACTCCAGTAGGTTTCAAGTTCACCCTTCATTTTCGTGGAGTTTTACAGTGGGTAGCACCCATCAAAAATCCTGGTGGTGCCATCACTTCCTTCAGAGGTTCTTAGCTAGTTTTTTCTTTGTTTTAGACTGTGTCATCCTTTATGTGAGGGAAAGGGCCCATGGAGTGGATGCACAAGAGATGCAATGACCTTGAATGTTAGTGGAGTACATCCCTGAGAAGGCAAACACCTACAGCACAGATCACAGAAAAGGAAGGGCTTCAGAAGGGCAATGGGATTCAGGGGATTGGGATGTCCTAGCTTGACCTGCAACATCTCTGCCTCTGACTTGCTAGGTAGCCTTAGGTCAGTCCCTTTGAGCTCCCATTTCTTTTTCTACAATTTGTACATTCAGAAATCTTCTGAGGGAGGTTAGAAATCTTCTGATGAAATGGTCTACCTCTAGGGGGAAGGTTTTTGTGAACATCTCTGTAGTGTGGAGAAGATCACCCATCTGCCTTTCCGTTTCAGTTCATTCCCTCCAAAGAAAAATACAACTTTTCAGGGAGAGGTACTTCCAGTTTCTCCTGGGGCACAGGTGGTCCCTATCTGTATGCCGTGCCTGGTGCTTTGGGACAGTGATCTTCCTCAAGGCCGCTGGGTGCTTGTTTTATTACAGTACAATAATAGCAGGCACAGCAGGGGACCTTCACTGCAGCAAAGCCGTGACTGAGGCCTTGGCAGCCTGAGAGGTTAACAAGCACACAAACACTGTTTAAAAAGTAAGGGCAGTGCATCACAGTAAAGGTTCAGTTATGTGGCAAAGAGCTTAGCTTTAATTATCTACAAGTCAGTACTTCAGAAGGTGTTTGTAAATAGCCTAGAAGATGCAATGTGAAAGCCACAAAGTGTTGTTTTATGAACCTTGACTTTTCTGTTCTGCCACTTTGTCTTTGCTGAGATGCAGGATGAGGCAGACTCATTTAGCATGTGAATGATGAGGTGTGGAGAGAAGCGATGGGAAACCTTTGTCCTGTCCTGTATTGAGAAAAGACTTGTCTGCATTATGAAACAGCCCTGCACTGTGGCTGGCCATGATCCAGAGTTGCAGTACATGTGAAAGAAGCAGTTGTTATTTCAGCCTTCACTAGACTGTCTTTTTAAAAAAAAAATCCTCCCATTACTCTCTCTGAATTAAATTGAAAGAACAGTAATATTAATTCTATTGTTCTGCAAGGTCCATTGCTATAAATAATATTAATCTTGCAACCAAATGATCTATGGTCCCTCCAAGAGTATTTTTAAATAGAGTAGGCTGACAGATTTTATCACGATGGCAGACAGTAGGGTGGGTATAACACGGCTTTGGAATTTTTAATTATAAATTTCAGTACTGTGCCTTATAAATGGGCAATGTTAGACCCAGGAGTCCTCTGGGCAATACTTTTATGAAAATGGTCACCTGGAAAGACATGCTACCATCACAAAAAAAATCTAAGAAGTATTTCTGAAATCTTTTCTGCTGTAGCTTGCATGACCTTCAAAGGAGTTGTAAAAGCTCATACTCTTGACTCAGAGCTGAATTTTAACACTTTTTCATAAGAAGAATTAGATTTATAATGATATAACTCAGAATATAATTCCTCCCATGTGTAACCTGAAGTAAAATGAAAGAAGTAAGATAAAATTTGGCTCAGACTCTAATAGGGTGCATTCTGATTTACGCTATTGAAAACCTAAAATAACTCTATTGACTAAAATAATTCCAGTAATTTGCATTTGAGGGTACACTTTGCTCCTATTCATGTACAATTTGCATCATGTTTTAGACAGTGTAAGACAGCCAGAATCCAAACCTGGAGGGAGTGATTTCTACAGTGAATCTAATGCTCCTCTGATGCAGGCTCATGGGATTTTTTTTTTCCTTAGTAATTGAAAAATAAAAGGTGGTCTGTGAACTGAAACATTCTAGAAACAAAACTGTTTTTCTGATTTTTTTTTCTGAGATGGGGTTCGAGGTTTACCTGGATTAAGAAGTCTCCCAAAACGAGAATCAGCCTTATTTGAAAGAGAGAAATATCTTCAGGATTCAGAAGTGGTGGCAGTCTTCCATATCCATACCACACTGCAGAACCCATCCCACATGTTTTATGCCACTTCCCTTGCCACCCCTTTAGCTGACCTCCTTTGCCAGTTGACGCGGTGTCTCCGTGTCTTCATTGTCACTAATTCTTCAGGACTCCAGTAACTTCTCACCTTTCCTTTGTCCCAGGCATTTTCTCTTGCTAGATTTCTTCATCTAGAAGATGACCCTGCACTTCTTGTGTCAATCCAATTCTCCAGCCTGCTGTTCAGCAGTGGCACAGACCTGGTGTTTAGAGGCCACATTCAAACACCACATCCAACACCCCAACCTTGGGGGTCCACGCTGTTCCCAGGAAGATTCCTACAGGGCCATGGGTTGACGGAAGGCAACCACAGGTGCCACCTTACTAATGCATTCACTTTTCTCCCTAGGGTCCACAAGGAATTCCTGGTATAATGGGACCAAAAGGGGAGAAAGTAAGTGTCTGTGTTATGGGGCTTGGTGTATTTTTGAGGGGGCAAGGAAAGAGATGGGGGGCCTTGTGTTCACTTTTTTCCTTGTCTGTTTAGTCAATGGTGGGCCATTTGGATGTGGGGATTTGCTTTAATTTGAAATGTAAAGCTGTGAATTGGTTTGAAGCTACAATTTAAATCTTCATCTTTCAGTGTTCATTTTCAATCTTGAAATTTTTTTATGGAGTCTCATGATAGCTATCTGGGTCTGCAGTATGTGTTAAGAAAGCAGCTCAGGTGCACAAGTCAGTGATCTTAGTGATTGAACAGCCTTTGACCGCCTTGTCCCTCTGGCAGGACATGAGAAGCAGAGCTCTCCCATGCAGTGTTAATGGTATGGGTCAGCTCAGATATTAAAAGTGATCTATATGTTAAGTTATGGCTTCAGATCTGCAAAGCATTTGCTCCATGATGATGCTTAAGGAGCCTTAAACCTGAAGCTGGGCATGTAATTACATGGTTTGCTATACAAGGGAGTGACTGTAGATTTAGGGCTGAAAACACAGGAAAGACCACAGAGCTCTGCTAAAGCAATTCTTCTCATTTTACCTCTGGAAGCAAGGTCTTGAACACAAAGATATTCTCAATTATTTTTTTTTTCTCTATAAATGCGTTAACTAATGAGCTGCTGTCCTTCATGTGGTGCCTATGAGACTAATATATTCCTTTCTCTGGCAGGGGGAGATTGGCAGGCCAGGAAGAAAGGTATGAACAAAAGTGCTGTCTCAGACACCCGTCTAATACTTGACACATAGCAGCTGTCAGAGTGGGTGCAGACAACAGTTAAATAAAAAATAGCTAATGTTGAAGTTTAACAGGTTTGTGCTGCTTCCCCTGGTACCCAGGATGGGTGGTAGGGAGCTCTGGGTTCAGGGCTGGAGAGCTGGGCCCTTTGGCTTGGAGAGCTGTCCCAGCTGGTTTAAATTCAACAAATTCCCTCAGTAAGAACTAGCTCTGGCCAGACTATTAAAACAGATTGGGAAATTACCTGAACTATGTCTCTGTGGACAGGGGAAGCAGAGTATGGGAGCTAACATAAAAAGTGTATTAAAAAAAGCCCAAAGCAAAATCAAACTTTTTAATCCTCCAAAGTCTAAACACAGCTTGGCCAAATACCCCTGGAGGAGGAATAACCATTAATGATTACACTTAGAGTTTTGGCACCAATGCAATATGCTGACTACAATCCTATGCTTGGTGACATATGAGCCATGATATATTGTCAAAAATATGTGCCCCTACATGTGATGAAACCGAATACGTTATCTCAGTCGCTAAGTACCTCCATTTAATGTAATTAACTTTAAAAGAAGATAGAAATGCAGGATGAAATCAGAGATATGCAGGGGGTAGTCACTAACCAGGAAAAGAAGTACCCTTCTAATAATATACCAAGGATTTTAACACCCTTCTAATAATATACAAAGGATTTTAACACCAGCTACCAATTAGTAATTTAAATAAATATGAAACACATAAACAAAAGAGGTCTTTTACTTTAATCTATATTGCAAATGCCCTAGAGTAAAAAATATTGCTTATATAAATTCAAGTGTTCAAAACAGTTATGTCTCAGCAAGAGTTACCCACCAACCTACAACAGAGTGCAAACCTTAAACACAGTACACCAGTACTTACTCTTCTGACAAAAACTAGTAGGTCCCAGAAGAGAAGTTTTCCTGGTTGGAAATAAAACAATATAACTCCTGTTAAAAGCTGTCTGGTTCGTGGGAGGTCACTCTTAGTCCCAAATGTCATGATGACATTTCTAAGATCATATTGTCAAGTGGCACAAAACAGTGGAATAGCACTAATCTGCAGCATTTTAGGAGATACTCAAAGAGTGATTTACAGGCAGTAATTAAAATGAATAATTAATAGTATGTATGTAGTTATTGCTAATCATACAGTGGCTAATAAAGAGCAATTATAGCCAGTAATATGAGAATGTTCAGAATAAGAATAATAGTAAATAAAAATAGGAATATCTTAGCTAAAGATTTGGTTCTGTTCTTAACATAAATTGGATTTGTGCTGATATAATTACATGCAGGTCTTTTGATTTACATCATATTATTAAATGAAAAGAGGATTTAAGTTATTGATACTGGGTTGTTAGGATGATTATTTTGACTGCATGTAGATTTACTCTGTAGCTGATCTACTTATTTGAATCAGTGTAACCTGGTATTTCTGCAAGCCCACACTTCCTCCAGTAACACCAACACAAACTGTATTATGAATTTAATATAGTATTTTTTGTGTTAAAAACAAGGTAAAGAAACATTTGCAGTTCTTTTCCTGAGAAGACTTTATTCCTCCATATGTCCTGTCTGCAGCAGAGGCCTGTGTGTAGGAATGATGTTACATGAATCGTTGTAATCAATGTTTTCCGTTCAAGGGTAGACCAGGTCCCCCGGGTGTCCCTGGGATGCCAGGACAAGTAGGATGGCCTGGACCTGTGGGACCGAAGGTAAGGCTAAAATTCACATGGGATCATCCGTTCAACATCACAATCTGAACATAACAGTTGTCTCAGGAGGTCTCTAAACCACTATCTGTTGGAGGCTGGGAAGCTGCAGCAGTGCAAGGACAGTCTGTGCTTGCCCCATTTCTTACACTGCTCTGCAAAGACCTGCCCAGTCTAGGGTTAGGTTACTGCACCTTCAGCCTAGCCCCTGTAGCACTCTTTATGTTGATTAAAATACATGAAAAGGGAATTGAAAGTCAATCTAATGAGGACTCACTGATAACCACTAGTGTCTCACAATCATGTGTTTCAAAATTGATCATCATCTTTGTGACTGTCCTTTATGATGATCTCTGCCTGTATGTGTATTTCTTGGCAGCGTAACTGTATTCCCATGTTATCACAGGGAAAAGGCCAGGTTGGTGTCAGGGGAAAGAGATTACAAACCATATGGATTGCTGATCAGATCTCTGTTCCTACACAAATATTCACTCCTGTGATTTTTCATAGCCAACAGCAGAAGAAATGGCAGGACATGTTTTGCTATTGCAGAGTGGTTGCTTCATCTGCATTTATTGTAAAAAAGCTGAAGGAGAGTCCTTTATACTACTACAGTATGCAAAAGGTGTACAGCTCTTCACAGGAGCCACAGTATACAGAGTTTCTACTGGGACTTTTGAGATATCTTTTCTTCAATCCAGTATGCATCAGGCAAAAGGACTGCACACAATGTTTAGTTCAAAGCTGCATTTTCCAGTAAATCTTTGACTCTTCATTTGCTCCATGAAGGTTGGTGCTCTACCTCAAAGGATGTGATGCAGTAGCTCTTGCTAATAATAGTAGATGACTTCTGAATTCAAGCCACACCTGGGAAGCAGACCCTCAAGCTCTTAACAGCTGTGTTAGATGAGGAACATCATGTTATAGTATGTGGGAATATAGGCAAGCAACAAGAGACTATGTACAAAGAAGGAGCCAATGTTCACTTTAAACTGAGAGATGAGAAATGGTGTTCCCCAAAGTGCAGTGTGCTGTGATTTCTCACTGTGGGAACGGCAAGGGCAGAAGGAAGGTCCAAATACCTTGGTCCCTCACAAACTGATTACTGAGAGCACAGCAGTCAGAAAACTCATTCACTTGGCCTTTTCCTTATATAAGCTCTAGTTTTATTTATGAAGTCTTCCTAATTTTGATTTTATCTCCTTTTTGTCTATTGTTATGTTTTTTCATCACACTTCTAGAAGCATCCCTCACATTCAGTAGTAATACTTTTTCCTATACTTTGACTGCAAGTCCTACTTGCTATTTGATTCCAATTCTCCTGCTTTTACTGTCTCCTCTGATACCTGCCTCCTCTGTTCTTTAGGTGGGTTCACACTTTCATTTCTTCTGGTCTTTATAAATTTCAGTTTCCTGCCTGTCAGTGAAGGCTCCAATCAAATAGAGACCAACAGATCTCTGTGCTCACTTCCATCGGTTAGAATCATAGAATCATAGAATGTCCTGACTTGGAAGGGACCCACAAGGATGATCGAGTCCAACTCATTTCCCTGCACCGGACAACCCCAAATTCACACCATATGTCTGAGGGCGTTGTCCAAGTGCTTCTTGAATGTCATCAGGCTTGGCACCATGACTACCTCCCTGGGGAGCCTGTTCCCGTGCTCCACCAACCTCTGGGTAAAGAACCTTCTCCTAATATCCAACCTAAACCTCCTCTGGCACATATTCCTGCCATTCCCTCGGGTCCTATCACTGGTCACCAGACAGAAGAGATCAGCGCCTGTCCCTCCTCCTCTCCTTGTGAGGAAGCTGTAGACCTCGATGAGGTCTCCCCTCAGTCTCCTCCAGGCTAAACAAACCATGACTCTTTAGCCACTACTCGTACGGTTTCTCCTCTAAACCCTTCACCAGCTTCGTGGCCCTCCTCTGGACTCTCTCTAGTAGCTTTATATCCTTGATGTACTGTGGTGCCCAAAACTGCACACAGTAGTCAAGGTGAGGTAGCACCAGCACAGAGTAGAGTGGGACAATCATCTCCCTCGACCAGCTGCTATGCAGTGCTTGATGCACCCCAGGACACGGTTGGCCCTCTTGGCTGCCAGGGTACACTGTTGGCTCATGTTCAACTTGCCATCAACCAGAACCCCCAGATCCCTCTGTGCGGGGCTGCTCTCCAGCCTCTCGTTCCCCAGCCTGTATGTCCATCCAGGATTGCCGTGCCCCAGGTGTAAAATCTGGCACTTGCCCTTGTTAAACTTCATACGGTCTGTGATTGCCCAGCTCTCTAATTTGTCTAGATCTCTCTGCAGGACCTCTCTGCCCTCGAGAGTGTCAACAGCTCCTCCCAATTTTGTGCCATCAGCAAACTTAATTAGTAAACCTTCAAGTCCTGCATCCAAGTAATTTATAAAGAGATTAAAGTGTACTGGCCCCAAGATGGATCCCTGGGGAACCCCGCTAGTGACTGGCCACCAGCCCAATGTAACCCCATTTACCATGACCCTTTGAGCCCGACCCATCAGCCAATTGCTCACCCACTGCATTATGTGTTTATCCAGCTGTACGCTGGACATTTTGTCCAGGAGGATACTGTGAGAGACAGTACCGAAAGCTTTACTGAAATCCAAAAAGATCACAGTGAATGGCTTCCCTTGGTCAACTAGGTGGGTAACCTCATCATAGAAGGAAGTCAAATTTGTTAAGCAGGACTTTCCCCTCGTGAACCCATGCTGGCTGGGACCAATGACTGCATTGTCTTTCAGGTGTTTTTCAATAACTCCCAGAATAATCTTCTCCATAATTTTAGCAGACATGGAATTGATACTAACAGGCCTATAGTTACCAGGGTCATCCCTGTTGCCTCTCTTGAAGACTGGGGCAACGTTTGCCAGCTTCCAGTCAACAGGGGCCTTTCCAGATTCCCAAGAGCATGGAAAAATCTTTGAGAGAGGTCTCGCTATGACATCAGCCAGCTCTTTAAGTACCCTTGGATGAATCTCATCAGGCCCCATCGACTTATAGGGATCCAGCTGGAGCAAATCTCCAGCTAGAGATTGTATCTCTCTTTCCTTTCTCTTCTTCTGATCTCTGATCTTCCCAAACTCCTGATACTCATTTTCACTATAGTAATTTGCTGCATCCTCTTCTTGCTGTAAATCTCCAGTAAGCTGCTGTTTGGGTTCTTTTTCTCATTCCCATCTCTGTGCCTTCTGTTTTTTCAGCTGGGTCTCCTTACTTGTCTGGGTCCAATCCTTAGTTCTCCTACTTTGTTTCTCCAAGTCTTTTCTGAACTTCTGCTGGGGCAGCAGCCAATGTGAAAATCCTCTCCACTACTAGGACAGTGAAAGCCAAAGGAGAATGAGAACCAACTGTATTCTGCTGGTAGGGCTGCTGCATGTCTGCAGGGACTTCTCTGTATTTCACCCTAGATATAATTATCTGACAGCAGTCAGAGAAGTTGTTGTAAAGCCTTTTCATGATTTATTGGCTCCAAACCACTGTAAAGCACTTGATGTCTCAGAACTACGATAAAAGTAATTGCTATGCCTCCCCAAGCCGTAAAGGATTGCAGCAAAATACCTTTCTTTTCTGCAACTCAGTGGAAGAAATGCTGGGTAGAGACAATGCACCTTCATGCAGTAAAAGGATGCATTGCTGCTGCTAATTTGCTTGCATGTCCTTTAATAGCATCTGGCAAAACTGAAGCACAAGTTATGCATCCAAGAAACTGCAAATAGAAGAATAAGATAACATATGAGGACTCAGGCAGAATACAATTGCAATATAGACCTCTGGCTACAAAACTACACCAAGGTCAGGCTTGACTCAACTATTTGACATAAAACCTGAGCTACTAAACTATCAGACATTCAAATATGCCCTCATCAGAGAGCCACAATCAATAACTCTCTTTATTGACCCCTTTAGGGTGAAAAGGGAGAGTTGGGTGTGATGGGATTGCCAGGTACAAGAGGACCAATGGGCTCCAAGGTTTGTTAACCAAGCGCTGCATTTTCAGACATTGGTTTCTAACGCTCTGCTGACAGCTGCTTCCCTCATGAATTTGCTGGAAAGCTTTTATCAAGATATATATTTTCTAATACAGCTAAAAAGATATGTTCTCCTTCAAGCAAGGTTATGTTGCCTGGTTGGGCTTGGCTGTGTTTTTGGCTTTTCATAAAAATGCTTTGGTGTAAATTACCGTAATGCAAAAATTTATTTTAAAAGCAAAACATATATAATTGTGTCCCACTAGAAAACTGGTGTTCTTAAGTATATCTGCAGGATTAACTTGTGTCTGCAATGTTTTCCACCTACCTCATAAGACTGTGGAGACCATTTTGGTCCTCTACTAAAACTCTGCATATGTATTTATAGTTGGATAGTAAGCACAATTAGGTCTGGATGTCCTAGTATCTGTACATCACTGTCTATAGCATAGCTTCTGCTTTTACAAATTTATGCCACAATATTTTAAGGTACTTGAAAAAAATTATGTAATTAGTTTATTCAAATAAAGGACTGGAAAGAAGAACTGAGCACTGTTGTTTATTGTTTGTTTCTTAAAGAGAAACTCAGTTTTATAGTAATCTTCACATTAGAAGATTACTTAAGTATAATTTAAGGATGTTCCACAGGGATAAAAAAAAAAAATAAAAAGAAGAAGATTATTGCTAAAATTATTTTAGATTATTAATTGTGGTGTCTAGGGGCTTCTTTCAGCTACATTTTATTTCTGTTGTTTTAATTTTAAAAGCAATATCAAACCTGTTGGCTTTACCTGGCTTTTTCACATTGGCTTTTGGGCTGAGTTGTCTTGCCTTTAATTTGTATTTCATAGTTCTGTTTCAGTGTAATTTTAGAAGCTATAAATATTGATTTGCATTTACAAGTTGATGTAATTAATTTTTTGTGCTTCATTCTTTTTCTTCACTTTAAAGTTTGAAAGTCCTTTTTCTTGGGTAATCCTGAAAATGAGAAACTTTAAAATATCTATCTCTTCCTTTAGGGTTTTCCTGGAACTAGAGGAGAAAAGGTCAGTGTGACAATAGAATAATGTATAATTTAACAATTGGAAACAGTTACATAAAAAAAAGTAATTGTAGAGATGAGATTGAATTTTGATGGAGTGAAGTCTAAAGGTCTCAATGAGAAATGAAAACAAGCATCGAGAAGGAGCACAGTCTTGTGGCTTGGGCTGGGATGTTAAAGAAGTGAGTTTTACACCCCATCTTCTCATGAACAAGTTACTACAATGCACCTCACTACAGTTTCCCCATCTGTAGAATGGGTATAATAGTCCTTAATGGTTGGTCTGGTTTATTTAGGCTATATATACTTTTGCATAGAGATATTTTTTACTGTAAGACCATACACTGGGACCTGAACTTGGATGAAGCCACCTGGGGAAAAAAGTCATTTGGAAGTATTATGTCCAGGAAAGCATGTATTTAAACTAATTATCTGGGGAGAATAAGTCCCTTTTCCTACAGGCCTTACTCTTAATTCTGTTACAATATCAAAGAAAGTAATAAGGAAACATTTTAGGGTAACTACCATATACCTTACTCTGCAGATAGTACCATATTCTCTATGACTCCAAATAACGCCTTGTGTAGGAGAAATATTTTTTGCTTCCTTGTGAAATGGTAGTAATTAAGCTGTTGTTACCCTGTTATCTCTCTCCAGGGATCCAGAGGTGACAGGGGTGACAAAGGAGTCAAAGGAGACCAGGTAATTTTCTTTTCCAAATGGCTGTGAGTTTTAGCTGAACACGCACATGAGGACTAGTGTACTTCTGATAGCAACCGGAATGGTATGGAGGAAGGGAGCCTGGAGGCAACTTCCTGGGAGGGCAAGAGTGGTGAGGGCAGGCAGCGGTCTTACCTGACAGGAGGGCAGTGGGGCAGCCTCCATGTCCATGTGCACCCCCAGCGCATAGTGGGGTGATGAGGCAGAGGGGGATTTCCCTGGAGGTAACCTCAGTCTCTCCTGGCCTGTGCAGTCCAGAACCACGACAGCTTGCCAAAATGCTTTTGGCTGGCAAGATGATAATGCTGTGAGGAAAAAAAAAAAAAAAAAAAAAAGAAAGTGAGATTCTTGACCTGGGGGTTCTTTTAACTAAGAAAGTAAAAGTAAACTGGTTTTGATGTAAATGGAGAAATGCCATTCCCAAATGCAGGCTTTGGGAGTTGTCCAGGTAGCAGTGTTGCCTATAGCCAAAGCACAACTGGGATGTTTTTGCTGGAGGAAAGAAAGCAGGCAACAAAGGATCAGATGGAGGAGTAGTGTTATCATACAAGGGGTTTTACAGTAAAATTTTGCTTAGAATTCTCCACCTACTGCATCACCTGGAGTGCTGAATCATAGTGCAGGTTGCAGGTTTTTTAACCACTATCAGCACATGGCACCTTCTGAGGAAGGTGCTGCTTTGTCAAAGATCACTCCACGTTTTTTATGCTTTTTCTGCTTTTACTTTGTAGGGAGAAATAGGCTTCCCTGGAATGCTGGGACAAAAAGTAAGTGGGCGTGATGTATTGGGGAGTTATGTTAAGTGCTGGCATAGGGTCGATGAATGGCTTCAGGGACATCCTGCAAAGTATAAGGCATTGAAGGTCTTGCTTGACTCAATGACCAAAGCTTCTTCAACTTGACCAAATTCTTCAGGCTTTTTATCTTGGGAGAAAACTCTGAGATGTAGCTGTTTATTCTTATTTCTCTTTTTTTCCCCAAACATTGTTTTAGTCATAATCTTCCTCCTGTTTAACTCTCGATTGTAGATTCATTACTGGCCTAATTGTTTGGGTGTTATTCACTTGAAGATAATAAATATTTCCTTCTTGATATGCTGAATCAAAATGGCACTACTATAAATAGCAGTGGTAATCCTGACCAGTTTTGATATCATCATTTTTCTGCACTTAAAAAACAATCATAATTTGGATGTTGTTTTATGGATAGAAATCCTAGATGAGGGTAATTTTATGACATAATCACATCTTATCTCTGAAATTAGGATAAAGAAATAATGGTTGCTTCTAAGGAGGCTAGAAGATGAGTGAATTCACTTTCCTTTCCCTGAGTGATTTTATTACACGTGCATCTTAACTGCAAAGCAAGATATTGCCAAAAAGGTCAGAGAGTTTTGCTAGCCTTGACCTCCCCATGTCTCCGAGCATGTTTCTGAGCATTCCATTTGGATTCCTCTTTAGGAAAGGATTTTTCAGGGAAATTTGAGTAGATTGTGAGAGATATTTTTCACTTTATCCTTGTTTTAAAATATTTTATTATTTATAATATATTTTATAATTTGGATATTCTAAGAAACAAGTGGTACCAGCATTTTCTAGAGGAATCATGTGAATTAGAGCACCATCCACCTGCTGTCTTCTATAAGGCAGGTATAACCAAGGTAACGTGCATTTCTGTACTTACGTCCTGCTTCCTTCCCTCCACACCCACCAAGGGAGAGATGGGCCCGAAGGGACAATCTGGAGTACCAGGACACAGAGGACCTATAGGAAGACCTGGAAAACGAGGCAAACAAGTAGGACCATGGTGTTTCCTGTTCCCATGACTCCTGGTGTCTGTGTGGTTGTGGTGTACGACCATGCAGTCTGTGCTCTTGGTACCATGCACTTTGTCACATCGGGAGCATACAGAATCCTTGAAACACCTCACACACATGCACAGGCCGCGCAATAAAGCCTCAGCTTTAGGGTTGGAGTCTTACCTGCAGCATTCACCTCCCTGGCCGCACAGCATGGGGAAAGTTGTATTTTTCCTGGCTTGGTAACAAACTTGTTGAATATAACTTGAGCAGACCTCGAACCCCCTCTTTGAATCCTAAGCAACACAGAGGTATGGTCCCACCTGATGTCTAGAGAGTTAGCACAAGGTCCAGGTCTCAGACAGCATGGGACATATAGCTCTGTGGGGCCCTACACTTTGTAGATCCCTAGCCCTGAGGCTGACTTAGGGAGTTGGGCTGCTCGATTTACAGGCAGCTTGATAAGCTGCAATGGCAAATGGGATATATCCAAAATTCAATAAATTTCAGCATGCCCAGGTGCCATCCTCTGCCCCTCATGAAAACAGATTCCTGGGATGAGCGAAGGAAGGTTTGTAGGAAAACACTGGATTTCTGAGGCTCTGAATGAGGGAAGAATTTCTGTGGATGCTACAAAAACCAACTCCCCTCACTTCAGCTCCGGGCAGAGAGGCAGCAACAGCATCTTGCAAGGGACTTCCCATTGCCTGTCCATGAATTTTCTCCCTGGCTCACCAGTGCAGAGAGCTACACTACTTCTGCTAGCAAAAACACTGTTTGTGTGCACTGGCAGTAGCCGCCTGTACACTAAGAATGGTATGCTGTAATGGATTAAACTGGTATGTGGTCTGCGGCAATGAAAACCCCCATCTATACATCCAAACCTCAGTCCTGTGTTACACTGTAATACACTCCTGGTTTCTAGCACATGCACTAAGTGTGCATCCAGTGTCCGTTCGGGCTCTGCTGTTGCTGCCAGGCCTGCCTGGGGGATGCTTTCTGTCCACACCATCCAATTTGGTTGAGTCAGGCTTTGCCCAGGTCCAAGCATTGGTCAACACAGATCAGCTTGCAGAGCCACAAGGCCTTGGAGATGTCTGACACAGTGCAAAGAACCAATGCACTGTAACACCCTCTCTGTTTCTCCTGTTTCCTCTGTTAACACTAAAACAAGATTGATTTGTTAGACTGGATATTTATATGGCAGTTCTCAACATAGTACTGCATGCCAGGGACATATTCTTCTGCTCTGAGAAACGTCAGGAAGGCACATAGTGACCTTAAGGGATGGTAATCCTGTATGGAAGCCATTCAGGAATGGGATGGTTGACAAATGGTCCTTATTTAGAGTTCAAAAGAATTATGCTGGTGGAACTATTTTTCTCAGACTTTCAGATGAATTGTAAAGACCAGGAATTGTGTGTCAATTTGATACTGACTCCTCCACTATAGCATTTTCCAAGGAGGACATAGCAATATTGATATAGGTACCTGTTAAAGTCACCAAATGGACCTCTTTGAGTGCACCTTTGCTTGTGTATTTATTTTAAGCAATGATATTGGGGGTACAAAGGAGATCAGTTCCTGGTGCTCTAAATTGTCACCTGCAGAGCCTGATTCTTTCCACTGACTGACAGGGAAGGGAACCTGTTCTCCCTAGGTTGACTTTTATGTTAGTGTGCATCTACTCAGATACAGGAGTTTGTAGATGCCATGGTTAATGGGCTTAGCTGAAAGCATTTTATTTGCAGTCTGGTTATGCCCAGCATTGCAAACAGAGGCACATGCCTGCTTTGCTTTTGCTCTGATGCCATCAGTTAATATCTGAAGTGAAAGAATAGCCCAGTGTGGGGAAAAATTCAAGTTGGATGTTGGGGAGGGAATAATAGGTCATCAAGTAAGGAAGGGATGCACACTGTAAGTCTGCTAGATGACCCAGAAGAAATATATTTTTGTCCTTGATTTGTCAGTTTTTAAAAGCTGATGCATGTTCTTTGCTGGTTTTTTTTGTTTGTTTGTTTTGTTTTGTTTGTTTGTTTGTTTTTGGTTTTGGTTTTTTTTTGTAAACTGTGCTTGTCAGTCCTGCCAAAGTAATGTGCACAGAATATGTTTCCATAGCATAAGGCAAAGAGAAGATGTAGCACCTGCAGATCAACTTTAACATAGGGCACTCCTTACTTGACCCTAGGTGTTTTGTCACATTACACAGTGTCTTAATCAAAAAGTGGTGACATAAGGCATGCCATAATTTAAGGCAACAATCAGTGTGACTAAAAGAACTATAGTCTGGCCCCAAAACATGATTTCCAGGCCCAAGGCTCAGTACACAAACCCCTTTCTGGCACCCTGAAAGGAATTTCAGTGTTGATCTTAGGCAGGAAAACTGGGCTTCCCTCTGTAATTCGTCAACTAGTTATTTCCTTTTTTCTTTTCTAATCCTTTGAAAAAACTTGAGAGTGGCATTTTAAGGCTCTGTAGCTCTGGCTGCTGCCTTTAAGTGCTGTAGTTATCATCTGGCTGTTTGTTCAGCTGAGAGGATAGTTTCCATCAACATGGGGCCATTTCCTGTCTCTTGATCCAGCTGACATTCCTAGATAAAAGCAGCTAAAATTGGAAGGTGTCACTTCCACTTCCATTTTGAGATACATCTTGATTATCTCACTGACTTCAGCTCTCCTCTGCCTCTGGGGCAGGCTCTTCCTAAAAGGTGGCTAGGAGGTGGGAGTCACAATTCACAGCCTCACTGCCCTCTGACTCAGGTGTAACATCCAAAGCTTTGTAACTTGGGAATTGACCCTAAGGAGCAAGTTTAGGGTTTCAACTTTGAGAAAGAGGAATGACTTAGAGATTTAGATAACGTTACTTTGAAAGAAGGGTGGTGAATATAAATAATGTCCATGGGAAAAGCTTTTCTGAATGCCATGGGTACATGTAAAAAGAAACAAGGCAAAGACATTTAATATAAATCTCTGCCATTATAATTTAATCTATCTGTGCTAAACAAGAAAGCATTAAGCAATCATTCCTCCAAAGCAGGAGACACAGCAGACAGTGTTTTCAGGCAGTACATGTCCGACTGGCCCTGGCTTGCCTTTGCCAGATTCCTATTGTGTGAGGGAAAGAGATTACCCACAGACTTCTTGGGGGCTACAAAATCCTGGTCTGCCAGTTCTGTGTTGCGTAATGTAAGAAGTAATTAGGGATCAGCATTGCTGACATTCACATAAATCCTGAAATATTTTGATGGCACAGAGCTTACCTAATAGGATTAAACAAAGCAAATATTCAGTTAGTTCTTTACGGGCCATGGCAAAATCAACCTTCCTCTGTTGAAATGGTACAAGTGACATTCAAACATATCCATGGACACAACGTATTATATAACAACAAATTATTTTAGCATATATTACTATATATGCTTCATTACTCTGAAAATAGACATGCAATCACTCATCATACACCTGTGAATGCACGTTAACCTGGAATTACACCATCTTCAAGGAGCTCATCTCCTTTTTCATTAAAAGAAAACTTACATAGCACACATCATTTTTGTTATGCTAAATAATGTATACTGTTACATAAAAATCAAATCAGATATTTAAACTTTAAGCTATGTAAGACACTTCTGAAATATAAAGCTGAGAAATCCATCCTTGGAGAGTATACGAGCAGGAAGATAAATAAAGTTATTTTTAATTAGTGTCACCACATTAAATTCAGGAGTGAAAAAAGGGAAGGTGCCGAACAGTTCTAGGGTAAAACTTCCAAATGCCTAAGGGTATGGCTGCACAAACAAGCTCCCATGAGTCAAATTAGGGCTGATTTTACAGAATAATAGCTATTGTATGGTAACTGTGTGTAAACTCATCCCCATAGGTAATTTTACAGCATTTTGGAGGGATGCCATTTGTCCGCATGGTGTTGCCACATACTAACTTGCACTTTTTGAAGCCAAGCCCTTGCTTGCCTTGCGATGGTTTGTTAACACAGCCATACCCACAGTCAAAGTCAAGGAGGCACAGGAATCCAGGCACCTAAAGTACTTCTAAAAACAGTGTGGGCCTCAAAGTCATTAGCATGCTTCTGAAAAACTGCACCCTAAAACTGGGAAATGTCACTGCGGAAGCCCTTGCCGATGTCTTACTGAATTTTCTCTTTTTTTCCCCGCTGTGTATTAGTGCAGTGACTAGGGATTTCCAGAGTCACCTATTTCAGCTCCACCAGCCCTTTCTTTCTGAGCTGGACTGACTCCTAGAGAGCTACCAGGGGTAAAAAGGCATTCTTAAAGAAAGGCCACCAAATGATTGGAGTCAAAGCAGGGTGATTCCTGACTCCACACAGAGCAGATCTGCTGGGACCATTCACTTTTAGGAGCAGAAGTCCTGCCTGGACATGCTTTTCTGTCTCCACATAGAAGAGGACAGCACCTCTTCCCTGGGGTGGTGGCTATGAAGTTCATGCTGCATGCTCCTATTGGCAAATGCCTTGGCTTTCTTGAAAGAGAAGCCAGTGTTGGCTGGAAGAGGTTGTATGTTATTAATAGTTTAGCAAATAAATGGATGTCTTCTCTCTCCTAGGGACTAAAGGGAGATGTTGGACCTGCAGGTATCATGGGTCCACCTGGAAGGCCTGGTCCTTCTGGCCAGCCAGGCCCCCCTGGACCTTCAGGATCAGGTAAGCAGGAGATCGAGTGATTTCCTAAACAATGTCCCTGCTCCCTGGCCCTTCCTGCCTCATCACGTACACTTACATTGGCCCCTTTACAAAAAGTCCTGTAGGGTTTTGTTTACTTCTCCACTGACAGCAAGGAGAGGATTTCTCCTGAGGGCAAGTTATGCCATCCTTTTCCGTTGTAAGGACTCTATACCTCACTTTAAAACCTACATTATGGCTTCTGATGTTTCAAATAAAACCAAAAACATGCCTGTGTCAAACTTTGGTAGATGGGGATGATGAAAAGCCATCTGGCACCCTGGGAGGGACTAGTTAATCTCCATCATCAAAGGTCTGCTGCTTCTCCAGATATCCTGGCTTACAGTGAAAGATTGCAATTTCTAATCATCTAGGACATACTCACCCTGTGCAGCTCTGTAAAAGAAAACCAGATGAGACTCAAGTCACAATGGCAGTAAGGAAAGAAGGAAAGAGAAGGAAAGGGACAGCAGTCAGAGGGAAAAAAAGGGTGGTGAGAAAAAAACTTTCTCTAGTTAAGTGCTATAGATCTATACTCGCTGCAATTGTGCGTATTGTAGAAATCACGAGAAAAATCTTCTAACTGATAATTGTACAGCTTCAAAGCTACACATGCTCATGAACTCTAGGCAGCTTGTGAGACAAAGCATAGACATGAAGGTCAATACGTGACCCACAATGTTCAGTGACAGCGAACCTTCAGGCAGGGTTTTCTCAACCCGGTCATATAGGAAAATGCCTGAAAAGAAAAGCAAATCCAGTTGGAAAATACTGTGGCCTCAAATGGACAACAGCTGCTTGCACTGCAGCCGATCTGTTCAATGACCTCTTCCATTTTGCTTTCCCTTTTTCTTCCCTTGCTTACATCAGTGGACAGGAGGTGTCTTCCTTCTGGTGGTCTGGAAATGGGGGGCTGCTTCAAAATCTTCACA
The DNA here is from genome assembly GCA_031468815.1 of Morus bassanus. Lineage (NCBI taxonomy): Eukaryota > Metazoa > Chordata > Aves > Suliformes > Sulidae > Morus > Morus bassanus. Next base: position 39,220,019 of record CM062567.1, on the reverse strand, counting down.
TATCTCATGTCTCCTGTTATGAAACATCTTTGCCCTGAGTAAAACAGCTTGAAGTTTTCAGAGGGCAGAATTTTCACCATGCCAATGGGAAGGCAGCCAGGATCCTGAGATTACTTTTTAAAGGTTTTATTCCTTCCACAGAAACTTTATGTGTCAGGCTTGTTAATCTTTTTTCCTCTAGAATATAAATTCTGATCCTAAATTACCTTTCTGTAATGATGTCATTGCTTGCAGCATGAACATATTTGCTCATAGTCTAATTCTGCAGAGTAGCACATCCTTGCCAAAGTTTGAAAGTCAAAAAGCAGTATTGTTTTTGGTTTGGGTTTTTTTGGGTTTTTTTGTTTTGTTTTGGTTTTGGTTTGTTTTGTTTTGTTTTGTTTTGTTTTTTATTTGTAGCACTCCTGTATTTCTGGTTGTGTTTTCTTGTACAGAAACCTCTGAAACAGCATTGCTCAAGTGGTTGCACAAACACACAAGTCCAATGCATTGTCAATGTCTGCAGAGTCTGACTCTATCATATACTCGGTGCATAGGTGCTGTAGAGTGATCTGCGTGTTCATCATGACCTGAAACAGGCTGACATTTATCTGGAAATTCTAAGCGAATGGCCTCTCTTTTTCTCTGTAAAGTTGATAGAAAAATTTAAAAAGTGATCTGAAAAAAAAATTACTGTACCACAAACCCTGGTCTTTCTCCTGAAATGCTGGAATTGGTGGCTCTGGTAATCGCTTCCTTCAGTTCCCAGTGGATTTTGTGGGAGATGTGCATCTCTGAAAATTTACGTAAATGCACATATCCACCTGACCTGTACTTTTCCACTGAGGCTGTGTTTGTGTTTTGTATGTCAACTTCATAACAAGGCAACCTGGCATTTTGCTTCCTAGGGCAATTCGCAATAGGACCAAAAGGGGAAAGAGGACTTCCAGGGCCTCCGGGGAGATGTCTCTGCAGATCCCCACAACATGTGAATAACCCGCCATATGAGGAACCTCTGTTTGGACACAGTTATCCAAAAGTCCCTGCGGTAAGCTGATTTTCTGGGAGAGGATGTGAGTGGTTCTTAAGTACTTTTATTGTAAGAGGTGGTGTACTCACCAATATTTTGGATTTAACAGGGAACATGTCTGTATGTAGGCAATGTGATATTTCTAGTATCCACCATCTCTGAGATCCAGTTAGTGCAAAAGAGTTTGGTCTCATAACTAGACTGAGGGCTATGTGATTTAGATGCTGAAATGCAGCTGTTTCAAACCATCAGTAATGTAGCTTTTAGTAACCTTTCTTCAAGTTTGAAGGTGCTCTCTTCCATCTCCTACAGTACATATATAATCTGTTCTTTTTATTTCAGTAAATTGAAATGTATTTCAGATTTGTCAGTGAAATAAGCATCTCTTTCTTGCTTATTTTTTGTAGCTTCTTCTGCAAAGACAGTGATTTCAGAATTTAATATTGAGGCCAAGCATTTCACATACACAATAGAACTTCCTCCCAAAGCACAGCCCCTCTACCTTGAACCAAAAAGTAGTCTCCATGAACATTGGGAGTCAGACTTCTGAGCTCCTGTCTGTAGGCATACACTTTATATAGCTAATTTTATTCTCTAGCTTTCTGGAAAGCATTTTTACGAGCAAACTGGACAAAGTACTTTAAAGGACAAGTCATTGATGGAAAGTGACCTAGCAATCTTTCATCTCTGATTTCTTTGGGCTTTGTAAATACTATTTCTGTACTTTTCCTTCTGCTGGTCTCTGCCTTATTATTCTGTGCATCATAGCAGTTAATCAGCAATAAAAATGCTACCATGCTGCTGTGTACCAGCATAGTCCAGCCACTCCACTCATGCAAGTGGATATTGTGCAGTGTCTGGTCGTCTCTGAATGACAATAAGCAGCGATTAGCTTTGTTAACTTTCCCATCTGTCACGTTGTCAGAAAGCTGTTACAGTGTGTGAAAGGGACATACTCACAACACTGTCCATTAAACTGGGTCATTGAACCCAATATTTTGCATGAGTGTGCTGCAAGTCTTGTCAGCTGCTTGCTCATGCCTGTCTGTGTTGCATTACAAAAAAGCCCCATTATTTTTAAACCGTAATGGTGAGAGAAGAAAGTGCATGAAATAAAGGTCACATCACATCATGCTAAAGTATCACATCATGCTGCACACTATTGCAAAAAACTATCATGTGCTTCACAGTCTGGAGAGCTCATAGTATAAAATATAAGGCTTGCAATATTCTGTGTAGGTCTTACAACCCTCCTTTTCCATCTGGCACATACTAGATCTTAAAAGATGGTAATGAGAGTGTAACCACCTAAAATATAAGTACCCTACACTATCTCTATGAACCCTTATTTGGTGACGATCAAGTGCCATTTCGCTCTCAGAAATGAGGGATGGCAAAGAGGTATGCCTCAGCTCTGAAAGTGGAGCACTTGCAGAGCAGCGCTCCCCCTTTGCCTGCCCCATTTGTTTTACTCCCTCAAATGTCAAGATCAGGAGCTTAAACGTTGCTATTATTTATTCTGTTCAGATCCCCATGTAGCACCTTTGAAGCCTGCCTTGTACCACTTGACAACTATTGTCAGGGTTGCTATAGTTGCACATGGAAAAGGCCCAGAGATGGTGCTCTGTGCCCTGCCTCTCCGTATTGCGTGGTTTGCCAAAGCAGCATCCTACCGCAGCACGTCCCCAGTGCAATCACCCACTCGCCCACCAGCTCCTCTGGTGCCAGCACTGCCAGAGGAGGGGAGAGGCTAGGAAACAAAGCACTGTTTTTTCTGTCACTGGCTAAGGTTCATTCTGGTTTTTAAATCTTTTGCAATTTCAAAGGCCAGTATCTGTAACAGAGAGTTTCAGAGAGCACAGATCTGCTATTGATTTCAAGAGGAAATTAGAGCTCTGGGGCTGGGACTTGAGCTGCTGAACACAATTACAGAATCAGTTCTTTGCTGGCTTTCTATTTCTTTGTTTTCTTTCATTCAGGCTGAAAGCATTTTTATTCAATGCTTCTTTAATGAAATTGGCCTTTGTCAAGGGCTGTGGGAATATTCTGCTCTGTAAAAATTTCAGGGTAATGTGTTTTAAAAAGAGCCAAATCTGTTTATGCTGGTGGGAATCAGGCTCAGCCCTAAATCAATTTTGCTCAGAAGCACTCCATTTCTTAACTTAAAAATGGTTGAATCTTGCTAAAATTAATTTGATTAAGCTGCTGAAGGAAGGGATTATTTCCTAATGCCCCTTACAGCCAACTTCAGTGACTGAGACATTAAAAAAATTGGCAAGAGAGCAGCTTGTCCTAATTTTTCCATTTTGAACTATTTTTTTTCTATTTAATTGAAGACTTGGCTTTAGACTAAAGTGTATGCATATAAAGAAACATGCATTTCAATACCAATTAAATCTAAACAAAGTACAAAGTAGCAAAAGATAAGTGAAGGTTGCATTGAGCAATGCATTATTTATTTTGTAGCCAAGAGCATGCCTAAAAAATTATAGACAAACCCACAAAAACCATTTATGCACATATGGATTTTGCAATTGTTCCAGCATCTAACCATTTGAGCATCTGACAGTTTTTCTCAGCAGCGATTGTGCACAAGTATTTGCATGATCATTACCTGTGGATGTGCATTTTGAAATAGGGGCTGTTAGAGCCATAGCTAGGTGCTCAGGAAAGACCATTCTCATCTGGAAACTCCTGTCCCTTCTTACCAGTTGCAAAGGAGCCTCTTATGGTCTGGCAGTCCATGGGTGTAAGTTCCCACACCATTTTGCTTCTGGAAACAACCAAACCATTTTTCTGTGTAATTATTTACCTATTTTCAGATACATATGTCGGTTGGCAAAACTAGATTCTGTGACAATCCAAAATACTTCTTGAGAGGGTTACCAATAATTTCTTTTTCTGTGCCCCAGATTTTTGTGGTGAATAATCAAGAAGAATTGGACCGGTTAAACACTGAAAATGCCTTAGCTTTTAGAAGAGATCAGAGATCTTTGTATTTCAAGGATACCTTTGGATGGCTCCCAATCCAGGTGAAAATATGACTGTGGTCTCAGAAAACTCATGAGTGTATGTTTCATTTTTAAATACAAAATATACTTCTGTACTTAAGGTGTCATACAGAATCAACGATGCAAATGGGGAAAAGCTCATTTTTGAGCACTGCCACAACTGTACATAATTCTGTGATTTTTTTGCTCACAGGAGTCTTAATTACTGAGGCATTAACTCAGCAGTGTTGCAGGTTTTGCTAACCTCCCTATGAACCAGGCTTCACTGGTGAACAAACTGGGGCTGAGTTCAGGGAATTACAATAGTAAAGAGCATTTTTTATTTAATACAAAATAAGGCAAAACTCACCAGGGTACAAAGTTGCGGAAAAAACACAAACCCTACAAACCAAAACCATGTATTTCCTTATTGCTTCAAGGAGCTATGCTAAGTCCTGCTGAAATCAGCAGCAGGATCCTTCTTGTGTCCACTGGACTTTGAATCAGATTCTGTATAAACCCAGTGAACCACCAAATAGCAGGATATGAAAACCCGGTTGTGGGATCTACCTCTCACAGTCCTTCACCTCTGCTTGCTAGCCAGGCTACTCGTGGTCCAGTTCAGTAACTGCTGTGTGTTTGTTTGGCCAGCTCACCCCTTTCTATCCTGTGGATTACCGCTTCGAAGATGGCAGTACCTGTGGAGATGGGATCGTACAGGATGGGGAAGAGTGCGACGATGGCAATGTGGTTGTGACTGATGACTGTATAAGTAAGTTACAATACATCAAGAGCAACCTTGTTCTACCAGGGAAGGTGCATTAGTTGTTTCCACAGGGTACACTGCTGTGTAAATCACACAAGTGTTTCACTCAGGGGAGCTTGTATGGTTCGTGGATTGAGTGCAGGCATGGAGAGAGGGAGGCACAATGGCCATAGTGCAAAAACTGAGGTCCTTTGTGCCTGTGGGTGTCACACCAGCACAAGACAGAGGTGGTGCCATGTACTTCTCATGCATCCTCACTGAGGACCGTGTACCTCACTGAGCGGTGCCTGCAGTCAGAGCAAAATCACTGCATTTCAGGGCCAAATCCAGCAGCTGGGTTACATACACACCTTCCCTGGCAGCTGCCGGCTTTCTGGCCAAAAGATGTAACATACATTTGCAGTGCACCACAAAACCCCTTAGGACAAACACTGAAGCTGACTGTTTCTAATAGTAAGCTAGATCCTGGGTCCAGGAAAACCATTTTGGATTTTGTTATTCACTTGCATAGGGAAGGTGTTGGCCCACTACCTTTACTATTATGTTTATACGACATTTGAATCCTGTCTAGTCAAGATTCCTTTCATTTTGCTGGCTGTGGATAGCAAAAACCATGTAAGCATGCAAGCAGCTGTGGCAACCTTCACTTGTACCTTTCAGTTACTTTTACCTCTTGATTCTGTCCCCAGAGCACGGTGCTCTGCATCATCTAGAGCTGACACACAGCAGGTTCGGTACTCTATTGGATCTAACAAAGGAATGCCTCTTCAAGTTTCAGAACAGGTATCAGCCAACACTGAAATATGCAATATTTCTTTTTCATTTATATAGCCCTCCATTTTTTAGCCTGACTTTGAAAATGAGGTGTATGCAACCACGCTCCATGTGAGTTTGTCCAGCCACCTGACCATCACCATCCTTCCCTTTATAACTTAGGAATCCCAGCCAACTTCTCAATGACAACAGAAAAGAGATTTCAAAGGCAATTCAGTTGCAACAGGTATAGGGAAACATATAAATAAATGCCCCTCTAAGCTTGCCTGACTGCAGAGTAATCCAGTGAGAAAGCATGAGCTCTCCAGGCTCCAAGAATGAGAAAATGATTCAATTAAGATTTGCAATCAACTGTGGGGAACAAGCATGCAGGAAAATAGTGTTCATTAGTTCTAGTGCCTGCAAAACTGTACATTGTGTGTCTGGAGGCACACCGTGTTACTTTGTGCTATATACTGGGCAAAGCTTCGGGTTGATCAAGGCCTTGCAATACATAGCCTTCTGACACTGATGTGACCTGAAGTGTTACCATTGAGTTACTTGGAAATGAGCACATTGTCATCATTCTGCTCTTGTGACTGAACCAAAAGAAAAAGGTTAACCAAATGTTGAGTGAATTTAAGTGTAAAGTAGGCATGTTGTTCTTAGAAGCATCAATTTCTAACAAACAGATCCTTGGTGCAATTAATTAATTATTCCTATTTGTGAACAATCCACTTTAACTGTTATAAATTCCCTATTCTTGAGTGTCCTTTTAATCCATTGCTTAATAGTGTCTCCAAGAAGATGTCAAAGGGATTTTAGCTAAATTAATTTGTTCCAGTTATAAAGTCATACTCAAAAAGTTGAAGACATCAAAAGCAAAGTCCAGTTGCTAAAATAGCAAACCCACAAATTACTGCAGCCTACATGACAGTCACCATGAAAAAATGTCACAAGTCCCACTCACACTCAAGTCAGTAGGAGTCAGCAGTGGGAAAAACTCCTTTTTGGCAATCATTATGTACTCTTTTTTTTTTTTTGATAGACAGGCAATAAGTCTGTGTAATTCTGTTTGTATGTGGGAACTTACTTGCTGTAGACACACACAGATACTGTGCAATATTGAGTAAAGGTCTAGGTGGGATTTTCAAACTACTTAATGACCTCAGAGTGTTTTTTTGAAATTGTGACCTCCCCAAATAATTTGTTAACTGTATTTTATGCTTCCTTTAATTTGCTTTGATAGTAATTATCTATGGTAGTAATAACTATTAGAATAAATGCTGTTTTAATTAGTGTTTCTGTAATAATTATTTTTAGTAGTTATCCATACTTTCCCTTGGTCATTGAAATTAGGCTTAAAAAAGCACATTCCTTCTAGAGAAGAATACTGTTCCTCCTGAGACAGTCTTTACAGGATGCCCTGCCCCAAAGGCCTTGTTTTATACTTTACCCTTAAAAATCTAGTTCCACTTACCTCAACTGCATCCTTTACATATGAAGTGCCTTGAAAGTATTTCTTTCTGTATTTTTCACTAGGATGCCGCCGTGCTTACTGTGGAGATGGCTACAGACACGAAGGAGTTGAAGACTGCGATGGGAAGGATTTTGGATATTTGACATGTAAAACATATCTCCCTGGGTATGTATGAGCTGTCTTCACTTTGGTTCAGGGGGGTTTTTTAGTTGGTTTTGGATTGGTTTTTTTTTTATTTTATTTTATTTTTATTTGTTTTTTTTTCTTTTTCTCTTTGCCAGTGTTAAAACAGAAAAGTATTACCCACTTAAACCTTGTTCCACTGGGACTACTGCAGGTAGCGGGGGAGAAAGACTCTATCAGTTTATTTCTGCATATCATTGACTTTAAGGGCTAAATCTCATCTCTCAGTAATAAGCACATGCCTCTTACTGTACAAAATGAATGAAGGTCACATAGACATATGTGTGCCCAATGCTTGCAAAGATTTCCTCTTTTGGTGGCATTGTCATTGCATTAATGTTCACCCATAACATACCAAGAGTAGGAAAGACCATAAGAAGGAAATGATCACACTGAAGTCAAAAAAAAGAACCCCAAACCACAGCCTCCAACCGACCTCCTGTTGCCCTTACTGTTAATGGGTACTCTAGGGGTATCTTTGTTTCTGAATCAACCGGTCATCTATCAGCCTTTCCAAAGACCTGGAAATTCACTCAACAGCAGATGCAAAGCCATGCATCATCTGCTAAGCAATGTCCTTTGTTTAAAACATCTGCTTACTGTTGACTTGCCTTCTCTGCCTTTGTTTAAGCAGCTTCCTCTGGTCAGCATTTTGCCTCCAACAGCAGTACCTCTATTTAAATGTCAGGTATTGTTACTGGCTAACAGGAAACATTTAATTTGCAAATGAAATTATGCACAGAGCCCTCATCATTCATGGAAGAATAATGTGTTAATTGACAGGAATAAGAAACCACAGGATGTCTTTGTAAGTCAAGTGCTGTGCTAATCCTTCCACTGCAATTGATGGAGCACTCCAGTGTAAGAGATTACTAAAATCCAGACCAGCAAACCTGACAACCTGAAACACTCTACAGAGATCTCATCTTCAGATGGTGTGGAGTTGTTTTGTACTGCGAAAACTATTCCCTTCTAAGAGTCTGAATTTTGGTGCCAAAAATAGCACCACAAAAGCTTGAGAAATTTTTATAAATTTCACTTTCCATGTATAGTCAAGTTGTGAAGAGCAACTGAGATCCTTTATTTTTGTGTGTGCAGTCTGCAAATTATCTGCTAAACTAAAGAAAAAAGCTGTGAATCGTGAGTAAAATGGGATAAGTATGTGAGGATGGCACTCCCATAGGAGTTTCATCCCAGAGCACCCTTTCCTCCAAGAGCTCTGCTGCAAGTGATTTTCCCATCTTCTACTCTTTCCAGCCCCCAAGTCCCTCCTCATATTTCACACACCTTCACTTGAGATTTTATTTTGGTTTTCTGAGACTATCCAAGGACATCATTTTAAGGACCTGCTTAATCGCTGCTTGATCCATGGCTTGTGGATTATCTGATGGATGGGTTTTTCACCTAGACATATGCTAGCAATAAAACCTCATAAAAATGCTTATTTTATTAACATCTCTGGCCAGGTCTTTAGTAGGTAGAGTCACTGCAGCTCAGTTTAAGTCAGTAGAAAGACAAAAATCACTGCTTTTTCTTATTTTGAAAGGACCTTTCCATTTACTTTTTTTATTTCAAAGGTGGACATGTGTCACTATCATTATTTCAAGTACCTGAAAAATAAGTTAAAGGACAGGCACAGTCATGCCTGCTGGAGCTATTGGAAGTAAATGGAAAAACACTTAACTCCGAGCCTCAGATATATCGTTACACAGTTCCCGTGGGTGAGTGCCAAGGCCTCCTGCACCCACCCCCACATAATGCTCAAGTCCTACTGCCAATGGGGATTTTATTTTTTTTTTAATTGACATTACTGGGAATTAAGCCTTCACTCATAGTTTCTCCTGGACTCTCATTTTGCTGACAAGGGGGAGCACAGTGGAGCACTGATAGAAATTACCCTCTTATTTTGGTACCTGTATGTTGCTGCACATGGCATTTTCTGATGTTCTTCATTCCTACAGAGAGTTACAGCCAGAAACCATATAATGTGAACTATAGCATACTTTGAAACTGAGATATTCTCTTTTGTTTTAGGTCTTACGGAAAATTGCGATGCACTTCTTACTGCTACATTGACTCTACACAGTGTCGATACTTCACATGAAGGGGGTGGAGGTGGGCAGCATCTCACATGTAGCGGGGTGCTAGGTGCTACACTATCATCTATCCAAGAAGGACTGGGACAAAAAAAAACCCCATCCACCTCTGTGTGAAAGCAAAGAGACGTCATGCTGCTGATGGCCATTTTGAGATGTTTTTCTTTTTTTTTTAAATTAAGTCAGATTGGGAAAAATAGTACCACTGCATCCTGTCTTAATAGAGAAATGTCAAACGGTGTATGCCAGTAAGACTTTCATGTGACTGTGAATGGCAACTTGCTCTCCATCACAAATGCAACGTTAAGCTACTGGAAACTGTATGAAATAACCAGGAAGATCGTGTAACAATTACCTCGACTTAGCACTGTTAAACCTACATGTAAGCTCTTCAGGGTTTTTGTCTTTAAACCTTCTCAGCATAAACACAAAGCATATCTTGGATGCAGTGTTTATAGAGACTTTCTCCTTTATTACAATGTGAACTTTGCAAGTGTTGTAACCACGAGTGATGACTTCAGTGACATTAAGGTTAACTATACACCTTTGTGGGTCGAAGGAGTAGAGGCCCTTCAATAAGTGCTTTCAAGATCAGCAAATCAGCCAAAAAAGCTGGTCAACTTCACCTTCAGGCCAAGATGTTTGGCTGTGTGTGTCTGTGTGCGTGCACGGAAATGCAAGCACTTACAGGACACCTGAAACTGCAGACCCCAAAGGCCAAACTGGACAAATAAACTGTGAAATAGCCAAGGAATTCTCTCCCAGGAGAAAATCAGACAAGGAGGGAAGATAAAGAAGGAGGTATTTCTGGTTTTTTCACTTCTGTTGAGCTGGCTGGGCTCTGCGCGACCCCGAAGGGGCTGGGACAGCATTGGTTACCTGCCTGAAGCCACAGTGTGACCACGTACACCTTGCCTTCGCTCTGGTTTCTACACTGGAAGGTCTTTTCGTTTCCATCCCCTTGTCCACCCGACCATCATCACTCAATTACCGGTTACACCCTGTCCTCTCTCCCCCTCTCTTCCGCTCTCTGTTTCCGCCATCGTGTCTGGGGTACCCCCCAGCGTACGTTCTCACTTTTATATTGCTGTAAATCAGATCTTGGAGTAGGGTGTTTATGGATGCTCATTCATGCTGTGTAATGTACATGTATTTTTGTTTTTCAGAAAGTTTGTTCAACTATATCAGCTCTGATAGGAGTCAGAGTAATTATATACTTATTTATTAGCAAGCATTAAAGAGCAAATTTCACATGGGAAGCATATTAAATGTTATGTGAAAAAGAGTCTATAACAGAAGAAAATGAAACAAAGGATGTGCAGAATTCAGGACTAAAAGCCTCAAACCAAGGTGTTATTTTCACACAAGACCCTTTTTTCTGCTTTGCAATAAATGCTGTACACGACTGTTTGAAACACGTGAGTTATCTATACCAGTGACAGCACTGCAACAGCTGAACTTACACTGGTACTTCTGTAGAGGTTAAATAAAGGTGGATGTTACGTTATAATGATAATGCATTAAAGCAATCAAGAAATGCATACAACTTTTACCACCTGTATAGAAGACTTTAACTTTGCATGTCCAAAGTAATACTGCAAATCACCAATTTAAAAAAAAAAAAAATAAACAAAATTAGTGTACTTTTTGTGGCTATCACTTACCGGGGCTATTTATGTTGCTATAAAGCCAAGTCACCAGCATTTGTAGCCCAATTCAATAGTTCAAAATCTTTCATCTTGTTGCCTTTTTTTTTTTTTTTTTTAACAGAGGTCTTAATAAAAGGTCAAGGAACCACTGGAGCAAGGAACTTGCCATAAGCTCTGGAAATCTGGGCACTAGCACAGCTGCCTTTTAATTTCCTGTGCTTGTGCAAGCAGTAGGTTCCAGCAGCATCACACCACGTGGGAGCACATATCCCAGCAGGAGGCTCCCAAGGGCAGCCACGCTCCCAGCAGCACGTCCTGCTGGCCAACCCTCCGGCTGAACCTCTGGCAGCATCTGCCTGGTGTTACCATCCTGGGCTTGGAGACACTTCATCTGAACTCCTCACCTTCTCCAAGGAGTTCATCTCTACTCCTCAAAAGGCTGGAGACTTTGAGAAATTTGGTAATCCCAGTGGCCTTTCACCTTCAGTTTTAAGTCACATCATTTTTAAAAGCGCCTACCTCCAAAGGACATTGAAGTTGCAAAGCTAAGCGCACGGAGGGTAGGAAATGTAAACAGGAGATGTGATCGCATAGATAATTGTACTGTGCTGCACATGTTCAGGAAGGGGCGTATCAGTCTGGTCAGAAACCATTCACAGAGCATGGATTTTAAATGGACTTTATTAATACAGCACAAACAATTCATCATCCTAATATAAAGAAAGCAATGTAAGATATAAGGAAAAAAAATAAGATATGAAACAAGTTTCTTACCACTGTTACTGTCTTGTTCCCATCAGATGATAAAGCATGAGAAAGACATCTGGGAAGGTGTTAAGTATATATGATTTCAAAGGCCGCAAAAGAAATCCTTCTTCCTTATTTCTGACATACCTGCTTTATCACTAATTGGGGACCCTTCAGCTGGATGGTGCCTGGTCTGCTGTGAATTATCTTCCCTCCTTCTCTGAGGTTCTTAACATTTTGCTAAGACTGGTTCAAAATTTAATTAGGGTATTTCGGTTCCTTGGCCTTTTGCAGCAGCAAATACTCGAGGGAGAGCTTTCTAATGATTAGTACACAACTCTAGACAAATACAAAACCAGTATGATCTTACGCCATGCACTGTATTAAATATGTACTAAAAATCCAGCTTGCACTTAATATATAATTAAATATATGTAGTTACCTACTGCATGTATTAAAAGCTCATATCAATAAATCATGCTACCTTAGTTCTGCTATGTCCTTACTTTCACTTATTTCATTTTGGGTTTAACAACACAGTTTTTAAATATAATTACCTAGTTTAAGATGCTGGGGAGGGGAAAAAACCTGTGCCTCCTCTCCCACACCTGCTGTCTTTCCCTGCCTGCAGCTGGAGGCAGCTCTGTGGGGGCACACCGGCATGCACAGCCCAGGAGTGTCACCGTGCATCACCGCACCTGGTCTTGCCACTGCCTCAGCCCCAGACTGACCTGTGCAACACCCCATGTGCAGAACCGCTCCACTTTCATTGATTTCTGGTTGTAATCACTGTCACATGAACTCCTTTCAAAAAGGCTTTGGACTGCCGTTTGCGGGATTATCTCCTCCTGCTACCTCGTAACGTACTGGCTGGTTTGTAAATTCTACAAGAAATTGAACTGATGGGGCAAGCCTGTACTCCTGAGGCCTTTGTGTACAATGGGGCATCCCAGAGAAGGGCAGTGCTGTCTGTCCCCAGAGGAAATTGAAGTGTATTGACAGCCAGAGAATGAATGAGTCTTTGGAGCGGTGTATTTTCTGCCTGTCCTTTCTAAAAGCTCAGCTTCTGTGACACTCACCTTTCTGGCTTTCCAAATGCCTACGTCATGTCTCTCTCCACTTCAAATAATTCAAAATTGTAGCTGCCAACCCTGTCCTTGCCCATAAATCTGGCTGTGCAGCTCATATCCTCCTTTCTTTGTTCTTATGGTTTCCTTTAACTGCATCAAAGTTCATATACTTTGTAACCCCTCCAAAACCCTCCAATGCCCTCGCTGCTCTGTAGACACCGGGTTTCATCAGCTTCTTTTTCAGCCACTCACACCACCCCTTTTCTAACATCTGCATGACACAGCCCCGCAAACATCACAGCAAAGCCCCTTGCCATAGTTCTTACCTTCTTAAAGGATGGCTTCTTAGAGAAGCTAACCTCAATGTCTCTCAAAATCGCATGGTGCAATTCCCATTTCAGTCCCACTGATGTGGACAAGGGGAGAGGGGATTGGTGGTTATTCTTAAACTGGGAGTCCCCCAGAACAGGCACTGTCCTTGAGCACCGGCTATTCATGAGTGATAGCTTCCCCGGTTAGCTGCTTTTGGGGACAATTCAATAGCTCCGGCACTCCGCTGCCACATACAATCAGGGCATGTATTAAAAAAAAGACCAAAATAAACCCAAGAGAAGTAAACCAGTACTGTGCTGTAATTCTTTGACGATACTCAAGTGTATCATGCAGGCAAGGCAATGCCGCAATAAGATCTTTAAAGAGTTGTTGGAAAAATGATGTTTTAATTCACAAAGAATGAGGCAACAGAGGGCACTTTGTGATAGACTTTCAAGTTCTTCCTCTGATAGCTTTTTCCTAAGGAGATGGATACAGCAAAGCAAGTGTCCTTTCCCTGGAAACCGTTCTCTTGCATGGAAAGCACCAAGTCATGGGCTATTGAAGTCTGCTATAGGCAACGTAAGGTGCTGGCAGAAAAACAGACTGAAGCAGACAAATAGCGAATGTAAAATTGGGGTCAGGAATCCAGTTCAGAGTAACTGATGCTTATTGATCTGGCAAGGGACCGTGCAACTTGCAGACTGTCTGAGTTCTGCCAAGCCTCAGTCAAAGGGAAAAAAGGAATAAAGCCTAGGCAAATGAGCCATTTTGTGTCTTTATTAAACATGGTCAGTGAAAAAACCCCACTGTAGTAATGCATTCAGTTACATGCCTGGCAATGTGGTCCTTGCTGCAAACTGGGGTCCTCTGTGCCGAAGGCTGGTGTCACTCCAGGTCTGAAGAGGCCAGAGCAAAGCCTGGGCACATGCTTTCATTGCATTGGTAATTACTGGGGCATTTAGGAGGATGGCCCTGAACCAGCCCAGCAAGGAAAGGCTGCATTTGAAAGGGTAGCCAGGCCAAATTATATTAGAGGAGTGTATTCCTGCTGGAAATTACATTAGTGGCTACTTCCCTCCCTCCACCCCCAACAAAATCTTGGAGTTAAACAGCACTGAGTTATAGCTCCAGCCTTTCAGGGCTTTTAATTTGCTCTGACAGCTTCCTGTGCATTTGATGGAGGGTCCGGTTCGGATGCACAATCTTTTCGAGTGAGAGAGGCAAGGGTTTAAACAGCTACGTTTTGCTGCAGCCTTTCCACCCTCTACTGAACAAGTAGCCCTCCCTGCATGGGGTTCTGCTCATCATTTTCTCCAGGAAAGGAGGGGGAAGGAGAACCATGGAGCTGAACCCATCAAAGCCTCCCATAGCAAAGTCAAGCAGTGCTGCAGGGCACTGCGGGGAGCAGGAGCTTCTCTGGCCATCACGCTCAGGGCAGGAAGGGGCCTCGTGCCACATGTGCATTGGAGCATCTCACACTCTTCAGGAAAAGCTATGCTGGGCTGTCCCCAGGGCCAACCCTACCGGTGGCATCTCCTGCTGGACGCAGGAAAGGATAAAGCACTCCCTGAGCTGTTTTGCAGGCGAAGCTGGGACCCTGCCCGGCTGGTATGTAACAACAGAAACACAGAGCCTCAACAGAGCAGGAATCTGAGGTAACAGCACAATAAATCAGCCAGGAAGAAGGGGATGTAACACTAACCTCCTCTCACAGCAGCGTGTTTAGTATATTTAGAAACTCGGCAACTGATGACCCTCTTGTAGCTGGTCTAAAGTGTCACTGTTTAATAAGTGAACAAACTGACATCAGTGTTAAATTCAAGCCTGTGGCAAGACATTATGTGTTTGACCCTTGTGCCAGGCATGGGAGGAAGCCTTCAGGATTCATCCTGGAGAGGAGACAGAGACCTGTCAGGGTCCTCAGCATCCCCTGCGCAGGGGGAGCAGTGGGGGGACAGTTATTCACCATCACACTCCCAGGAGGAAGAGGCACCCGACGGCATTTCTCACTGAACCACTACTGAGTGCTGACTTAAGACATGGAAATGCAGGCGTGTAAGACTTCCTTTCCTTTGCCCTCTTAACCAGAGCATCTCCAATTTGGTGGAGCACAGAAGAAATAGCTTGGGGACCCCATACTGTCCCCCAGCCCCACCATGGGGGCCCAGAAACTTTTTGTTGATGAATTTTGTTTGGAAGAGAGGAGCCCCCTTCTAATTTCCATCGGCCATGTTCCCCCACGAAACTCACCATGCAGGAGCTGGGGGAGGCTGCACTGAGCCAGTCAGACATTTGGGGCAGGTTATGTTTGGTGCTTCCCATGCCTTCCTCTTGGAGGTTATCTGACAGACAAACATATAGGGGAACGTGGCAACCCTGACACTTCATAGCAATATAATTCCTGTTACACATTTCCATTGCGTTTTTCCTCTTACCTACCTGGCACTACTACTCTGAGGACAGGCTGTGCCAAGCAAGAGAATATTGAGGGCTGCTTAGATTTGGAGTTGTTATCAGATCTGAAGGGGAGGATGGCTGATTAGAGGTAAGAAAAAGAGAATAGTTCAGGCAACTGAACTGCCCCGAAGTGTCCTGTGGAAATGTGTATACTATGGGCCAAAACCCACGGGGAAGTTGGTTGTGAAGTACAATAAAAAGCCAGATTTAAGCTGCGATGCTCCAGTGCATTCAGATAAACCATCATAAACCATCTGGTGGTCATAGTGGCAAGTTACTCTTTCGCTGTCATTTGATCAGAGATTAGCTGTCAAACCCAGCAGTAACCCCCCCCCAAAGCAGCAACATGGGACCAGCAGGGTGAAGCTGGTAATCTTACTGGTCTTGGTGGGCACAGGGAAGGGCAGAGAGGTTTGCTCTGTGCCAGGACTTTTTGAGCAAGACGACATTTAGTGTGAAATGCTGCAGGATTACAGCTTCTAAATAAAGCAAGGGAGCTCTACCTGTTGCTGCCTGGGATCAGCAGGCTCTGCTTTAAGCTGAGACTGAGCTGTTATGCTATCTAAAGATGTTAAATATTTGTTCTCTGCTCCACACTATCACATTATTTGATAAGTAGTAATGTCCTCTATGTTTGCCAGGGAGCAACCACACGGCAGGGAGGATCAAACTGCTGCAACTGGCCCTTGGAGCAAATAGGTTGACATAAGAGAGTTTGTAGTGGGTATAGGCAAGGAAGAACCGAACCCTAAGGACATACAAATAATGTGATTATTCCTCCTGCACTCAGCAGTCAAGTATCTGTTAGACAGGCCATTTGTAAGGTGAAACCCATACTCCCTTCAGCTGTACTCCCCCTGTATTTTGCAGCCCTGAGGACAGCGAGATTCCAGCTGCAGGATAAAGAGAGGCAAAGCTTCCCTCGAAATGCAAAACCACCCAAAAGGCCATTAGCGATGTCTCGGCAGTGGGGTTTCTGCAGCACCACACAGCATGGCGGTGGGCAATGCCAGGTGGCTCGACTTTCTCTCCTTGCCTTGCAACACGCATGCCCAGGTTTCATGGCGGCGTGGTCTGTTTTGCTGAACGCATCCATGTGTGAAGGTTGAAGACTTAATTTCTATTGCATGAATGGCAGATGCATTGCATCAGCATTTGGGAGTGGAAGGAATTCCCCTCCGCACCCCTCACCACCTGTGGCTCAACTGAAGGTTGTCTCTGAGGGACACACACTTAACATCTCTGATTCACAGGGATGGTCAGATCTGTCTGATGTTTATTTAGGGATATAAACCAAGGCACTTTTCCAGACCCTCTCCTGGTTTCACCAAACTTTGAAGCTCACAAGAAAAGTCCTTTAAGGCAGGACTCCCTCAGCAGAGGGCTGATTTGCTTCTTTCTTTTTTAATTAAAAGGGTAATAACAAATAGTTATTTTTGAAAAGTTATATTTGTGCAGGAATATCCTGCTCTTATATGTTTTTAAGCCTCTTTATCAATAGCTGAAAGCGAAACTCCACCTGAGATGGTCTGTGGACAAAAAAAATACAAATGTAGACAGATGAATCCTCTCCCTGTACTGATAACAGCTACATACTCACAGGATGTTCATATTGCCCGATGATACGGGCTTAAGAAAATGTAAATTAATATTCAGTTACTTTATCCAGGGCGGAAGATCTTCGACAGAAGAGAGTCCTATTTCAGAAGGAGCATAGCCTGGATGTATGAACTCTCCGCACAAGTAAAGGACTGATATAAGAAAACAAAGTGCCACATGAAGAAACTTTTGGGCTGGCTAACAAGAAGCATGTCCACGTTCTTTGAAGTAGCCCAGGGTTTTCCCCAGCTTCTAGCCAGGGGCTGGTTCGAGCCCCTGGGGAGAGCAGCCTGCTCAATGTAACTGATGAAGACTGAGATGGGTACAAGTAGCAGTGACTATTTATTTATACACCAACAGTGTGATGTCAATTAAAGATGAGAGAATACAAATCCTTAAAAGACTGGGGGGGAAGGGGAATTCAATAAGCCAGACTGAAGAAAATAAATTATGAAATGTCCTGGCAGCATCCAATATACAACTGGGACATTCAGCATGTCCCTGATAAGGGGACAACTCCTTACAGACAAATGCTTGCAAGAAGGTCCCTGTGCCTGTCTGGCACATTGGGCGAGGCAGGACTGGTGGTGCCTCAACACAAGGGCCAGGGGCAGCAGAATGAAGCTCTGTTTGGGAGAGCATGCCTCTTGCTCTTGACAAGGATCTCCCACCGTCTTTCACAAGAAAGCTCTTGCAGCTGCTACAGTGCTTGGAGTAGTGCAGGTTTCACGGAGGCATCTGCAGTGCCCTGCTGCACATGCAGGTGCGTCCTGCCGGTGGAGCAAAACTTCTTGTTTTGCTGGTTTTGGGAGAGCTGGTTGCCACTCAATGTATAGGACACGGAGCGTTGGCTCAGCCAATGTCGAATACCTGAGACCATGGCTCAAATATCATGACAGGGAGAAAGCGGGGTAGGTGAGCGGTGGTGACGCAGCACAGGGTGTGGAGGCCGCACAGCTCCCGGCGCACAGCTTCCTCTTGCCCGCAGGAAGGAGGTTGGGTACCAGCTGCTAAGCAAGAAAGCAAGTGGAAAACTGTGACCTATAGGAAACTATGCGAGGCACGTCTGGTCTCTGAAGACTACAGATGAGCTGGCGATATCAATGCTGCAAACAGATGCTAAATCGATTGGAAATTATTTTGGCGGAAAGCCATAGCTGGAGCCCCAGTATAAAGACAGATTGATGCAAAATGCATTTTTAAGTCTCAGATCTGTTTGATTTTGAGAAAACAGTGACCTGTTCTCTCTTCAGCATCACTGCAGGATTTTGCATAGGCCACGCACCAGTACCTCTTGCTGAAAGCAGTGAGGTACACACGTAGAAAGCGGCCAAATGCTGTCGGTTGGCACCAGGATCCACTGGGGGCCCTGAGAAGGAAGCAGCATCTCAGCGACTCCTTGACTGACAGCTCCGGAAGGACACGAGTATCACTAATTTCAGCTCCTCCTGCTGCAGGCAAAACTCCTGCACTAATGGTGATACCTTGCTAAGTGGTGGGTAAGCAGCGAAAGATCCTGGAGAAATTTTACCGGACCTTGCAAGCCGAACACCAGCAAAGTATGACAGGCTTGTAAAAGGTGAAGGTTAAGGGAATGCAAGAACACAACAAAACTTGGAAAAGCCTTTTCTCCCCAATCCCCAAAGTCAGGGGTTGAGCCTGCACTGCTGTCACTGCAGCTCCTCTGGGAACCATCCCCTCATGGGGCAGGGAAGGAAAGCTGGAAGCTCTCCAAGGCTGATGTGTTTTTTTTAATGACACCGCACAAGAAACAAATCTAAAATCTGTGCTAGACACAGAAGGAGAGGAATAAATATCTGTTGATTAAGAAATATATTTGGGTCAATCTACTGAAATATTATGAAAAAATAAATGGCAACATCTTGGATGAAATCTTCCAGATGGACAGACAGACACATAGCTTGGTTGCACTAATGTTTGGAAGTGTCTGGTGTACTGCAGCATCTCCTGCACTTCCTTTTCTCAGTCCTAATACTTGTGCTTGACGGTTACTCTACCAGTCCCCAAATGATAAAGAACATTTTTCTCCTCGTGGCTCTAATTCAGGGAACAGCTTTGTGCAAACATGCTAAACTGATGTTCAAAACCCGTGCTGTATCCAGGCTGTAACACTGAATTATGGTCCCATATTCTGCATTTCAATAGCTTTGTACCTCCCATAGGGCAGTAAAACTGCCTGCCAGCTCCACATTGCCCCCAGAGTAGCAGGGCTTCCAGCTGGGCTAAAAAGCCAGCAACATAGCAAAGGTTTTGCTCTGTCTGGTTGCATTGGGCAAAGTTTTGCTGCTGTGAGCTTGCATTGCCTTTTGCCCTTAAATTCAGAAAACATAGTCTTTTTCCACATAGGAGAACCCTAAAAAAAAATATTTACAGGTATCTTGGTCATTGCAGAATCTTTAATGGGTCCTCTTTGAGCCTCCCATTTTAACAGCAGCACCTGTGTGTTCCTATGAACCCTACACGTTCAGCACACCATTTTTTATTTTGAACCATGCATCTAGATTCCTATAGGGACAGCGGTGAGAACAGGAATTTAGCGGCCACTATCAGAGTCTATAACCTTTACTAACAAACATCACAAACTCTGTCAAAGCTGTAGCTGGGGCTCTTTCTGCAGTTCATCTGGGATCCTGTAAAGGCTTTTTTTAACCAGTGGAAGCTGTGGTGAGGAGATACTTGCCTGGGAGATTCCTTTTGTGCATGGGGTTTCTATTAGCGTACATCTGTGCAGTGCTGCTGGCCTGCGTCCGGCTATTTAGGAGAGCAAAGCATGTTACGGAGGTGATTCCAACAACTCACGCTGGCAGACAGTCCCTCTGCACAGCCGCAGACTTCCTCGCCACAGCCACCACATTCTGCTCTTCCTTTTTATGTCTGTCTCTGTGTACATCCTCTTTGTTTCAGTGTGAAGAGCTACAGCTGTCTAGTACAGCATAACACAGTATAGATACCAACACCAGAAGTGCCGACCCTGCGTAGGACAGGGCTCTGCCCCAGCAGCGGCGCCATCCAACTGCGACACGATAACGGCATGGCTTCGAGGACCTGCCAGGTAATACAGGAAACTGGGCTCAGCGGTTCGTTGTGGCACAGCCGACTCTTCAGGAGAGCCACCAAAGCGATCCGCGCCACGGCTGCAATGTCAGCTCACGCCAGTGGCGCGCAGGCTCACCCACATGCCAGGTTATTTCCACATGCCCCTGGAACAGGGCCAAGACAGTGTCTTAGGGGAACCTCTAAAAACATTTGTGACACAACTGTTGTTAGTTAGCTGCGCCACACAGAGCTGTAACTGCCAGGGTCTCATGACTGATAACCTGCTCGCTTCCTTAGGAAGGAGAGAAGATGAATAAACCCCTGGGGCGGTAAAAAAGGGATGTGACCTCTGCCCTGGGAGGTCTTCTAAACTATTCATCCCTCATCGAGTTGTCAGCTATCCACCAGCTCAGCCCCAGCAGGTGAGACAGAGGGGTGCTGAGTTTGGGGCTCCTGCCAGAGCTCAGCCCTTGCTGAAGCAAATGCAGCTTTAAGCTTTTGCAGAGCTGATGCTCTAGGGCCCACTGCAATTAGAAGGGTTCAGAGTCTCCTGTATCCCACAGGAGACAGCCAGCTCTAGCTGAGCAGTGCTGCTGTTGCTGCAACAGGGTATGTGCATCCTCCCCTCTGCCACCGGGCTGGTTAGGCACAGGCAGGGGCTCAGTCTCATCTGCTCTTCCCCAGCTGAGAAAATGCCTCCACCACTTCACAGATCTCCACCTGGATGTTGCCGTTTAACAGAGGGACTTGCCCTTGCTAGAGAGAGACAACTGGATATTGTAGATCTGCTCTCAAGTCCACGCTGTGTTTATACAGAGAGAGAGAGGGAAAGAAAAGGGGGGGGAAGGGAGATGTTACACCCACATTAAGGAGCGCTAGTCTTGATCTGCATCTCAAGATGCCCATGCAGGGATTTCAAAGACTTCAGAAACTTCTCTAGAAGAGGTTCAAGTCTAGGCAAAAGAAGGACATAATTCTTCATGCAATTTTAAAACACAAATTCCTCTCACACTGCCAGGCTGGCTTTTGTAACTACAGCCTTCACATATTTACACTGGCCAAGGACCCACAACCATATGCCAGACACAGCTTTTATTCTCGTAATCAAAACAGGCTCCATGTGTGTTAACATTCTTCGTACAAAGATACATACAGATAGTTTCTATGAACCAGAAACATACTGGTTTTGACTGTTCACACAGTACCTAGAACAGATGCAGTCCCGAAGAGGACTTTAGGCCCTCTACTGTAATAAAAGAAACAAAATCCGTGCAAGGAGAGAGTGATATTTTAAAACATGCTTATTTAAAATAAGTTTATTATAATGAAATAATATAAAAGTCTGACAAAGGTCTTAACAATGCTCCAAAAGAAGAGACAGATGCTGTATGATTTGAGAAATGATGCAGACTGGAAACTCCAAAGTATTTTGAAACTGAACTGCTTACGACAGCACAATTTGTGCAATGCTTACACTGGAAGAGGTGATTCTGGGGACATGAACAAGCCCTCAGAATTAAGTAAATTTAAAGTGTGAGGCAATATACCTTCTCTTCATCTTTAAATGTATTTCAGTGTGTATGTAATATATTTTAGTATGTAGAAGTAAGGCTTGCAGTAAGCTCAGCCTGACATTGATAAAATGTATGCTCAAAATTGACTTGAAAAAAAGAAAGAAAATAGGAAAGGATACCACAAAAGCAAGCTGCTTCGGTTTTCAGTTTAGTCAGCATATTCTGGAATGTAATTTTCATATTTAGTTTCAAGTAGACATAAATCTCAAACTTTCAAGATGGCTTTAATTAAAGGAATTAATAAGTTTTGGACCCCCTGAACACTGCAATGCAAAATAAACAAACTTAGTGTTAAGCAAAAATTAGGATATGAAAACAAGGAAGTCTCATATATTAAAAAAACCCCTTTAGCACATCTGGAGTATATGGGGGGAGAAATAATATACCAAGAAAAGGATATTAAAAATGATAGTCAAAGGCCACATTTTGAAGAAGTGCATGCCACTGGGAGGGCGAGCGTGTGATTAAGCGAAGTGTATGCCTATGTTCTAACTTCAAAGCAAGCGCTTAAATCCTTGTGTGAACTGTGGGCAGGATCAGCTACTGCCTGGGCTTGCTCAGAGCCAGTAAGTGCGCTACGATACCCCTTCTGCATGAGGGTGATCTTATATTCCTTGGAGCATGCAGTAGTTTGCACTGTTTGTTCACCAAGAGGCTACAGAGGTTAGGAAAGAGGCATGAATTCAGTTATTCCCACTCCCCTTCTCTTTTTGTTTTGTTATCTGTACTATGCAGGCAAGAGAACGGAAATAAGTCAATTAAAAAAAAAAAAATCTGTGTGCTTTCACTCGTAAGGGGTGGAACTGCCGAGTCTGAAGTGTCCCAATTTAAATTTCATCGGTGAAAGTAAAAGTTCAAGGTGGTGTGATTTTCCTGGCAAAATATGTCAAACCAGGAAGAAACTTCAGAATAAAGCAGCACAGTCTCCACCTGACTGTAGGTTTGGCTGCCTGCTAAACAATTCAGGTCTCATTTTCCAAGTTTACATTTTTATCTCTTACAAAACTTCCTCCTTTGCACTCTTATGGAGAGATGCTTCAACCTGACAGCAACAGCTCTGGCAGCAAAGAAGTTGAGGAATGGAAGGAAAGCAAGGGGTGGTCACCAGGTGGGGGAATAGGGAAAGATACCCAGATAGGAACGTGCCAATGATCTTTTCAGGTGTCTAAAGGCATTTTAGGGTTCCATAAAGCTTTTCACAAAAGCCAAATTTATAATTAAAAGAAAGGCTTAGAAGGTCCAGCATATGGACATATGTAACACTGTTTTCTATAACGGTCCACACCTCTTTGCCAAAGCACACTGCAAACAACTGGAGCACATTTTGGGCATACTTTTTATACGTCCAGCCAACCAAGTGACACTTTTTGAACTGTGAAACATTTTTAAAGCAGACAGCTGTAGCCTAAATCCTGATGATGCTTTACAAAAAGCTTGTAAGTGAAGGTATATGGCCCTTAACTTTAAGTGGATCTGTTAAAGGGAGACTCATATTACAACAGCGTCAAGATGGGATGTTTCAATGACTCCTTAAGTTTACACCAAAGCACTTGAGTATCCAGTTCATATTCTACAATTGTAATGTCACAGAACTTCAATATGCAAGTGAGTATGGTGTCTTAAAATAGCAGAGGGGGCTCCAGAACATAGTTTGTTTTAAAAAAATAACAACAAAATAAATAAAATAAATAAAAGCCTCCCATTGCTAAGCAGAACTCGACCGAAATTATTTGAGAGCTCTGCTCTAATGCCAACAGCACTCTATTACAAAGATGTGTGTATGATCTCTATTTAAATATGCTGACTGCCATTATTCAGTACTAGATACCACTTCTATCAGATTGCTTTGGGATTTACCATGTCTCAGCAAGGATGCGCACTGGATAGACACTTCAGTGTCATATGCTGTATCAGAGTTCTATGCTCAGCTATACTAATTTCACAAAAAGCAGCCTTACTCCCCTAGGGTATGGCTGTGATTACTCTTATTTTGCAATGGCTAAGTAAAATCCCTGAGAATATGCAACTGTTAAACATTGAAGGAAACAGCCGAAAGCATTTCTAAAGGAAAGGGACGCAAAACTTCAGACTAGTGCAGTTTAAGAAACCAAAGCAGTTCGTGTAAAGTATACTGAGCAAGGGTGCTGTTATCTGAGAGTCATGTGGACCTCCATCAGTATGCACGTCAGTTTTTCATAAGTGTCAGCCATTAAAAAAACAAAAGAACCTTAACCAATCAACAAATTAAACAGAAAACACTGACCTTCTCTCCAATTCTAAATTTGAAGGCCAAAAGTTGGTTGCTTGTTCTCTACAATTATTAAAATCAAAAGCAATCCTCTCTGCTTGCCAAACTGACATCACAAGAAAAGAAAGAAGTGAATTGCCTAGCAGCGTATTTGCTTCCACTTGGCCATCTGGTCTATTGCATCCTTAGTGGCAGAACTTGGAGTTCGGCTCCGCAACGTGCTGCATGGGCTTCTTTCTCAGTGGTGGTTTGACTGGAAAGACAGCATTCGTTAGTCTTAGAAGTGCTCAATGCCCTGCAAGAGCAGTGCATGGTGAAGCACAAGTTTTAAAGGCAAGGAGACCTTGTTCAGTTCCTTCTCTACATGTCCCCTGTTTAACAACAGGCACACAGGGGTCTCCTGAAGCCATGGTCTCCTAAGAACGTTCTCAGAAATACCAACTTCAGAGAAGAGCAAGACAAGAAAACCTGCTCTGAGGCAGGATGCCATGCTGATTAGATGATATGCAATGTGGACCACTCTCTATTTGTTAGAAGAAAGAATGGTAGAAGTTAGTAACTGCTGAAGCTAATGGTCCAATGAAGCTGTTCAGTTCTCTGCTTACAAAGTAAAGTCTCCTTACTTTTTGCATCAAACATTGGGTCTGATGCGCTACTAACAAACCAGTGGTTCTCCCACTAGTTAAAAAAACAAACAAAACTAAACCAAACAAACAGAAAAACCAAAAATACTTCCAAGACTTTAAGTGCTGAATACACTTTGCTGCTACTGGAAAAGCGTAGAACAAAAAGGGAAGCCAATTTTCATTGTGATCTCACAGTTAATTTCTAGAGAACAGGGATCTCTTCTGGCTCTCCCCACACTCCAGCTGATATTTTGTGGAAATGTGGTCTCCATTACCTCCCCAGAGCATTCAGCTAAGAACTGTTACAGCAAAGTTTCCCACATAACAGCTGAAAACCCTAAGGAAACCACACAGGGTGGAGAGTTGGTTGTTCTGCTACAGGGGTGGTTTCTTTGCATTCATGCTTAGAAGCTGCAGACAGTCAAATCCCGAAGGCTCTCTGCTTCATTGTAAGCACTGCAAGTAGTGAAATAATTGAATGGAGCTTTGGTCAAAAGTTTTGACTTTGTACTCAAACATAAATATATACCACAAATTAAGAAAACCCCGAAACCTAAAACCTCCACATCTTTCTGATTCCTCTTGGTGTATGTAGGAACTACAGGTAGGCTCAACTCAGAGAAGATGACATGAACAAGAAAGACACTGTTTAAATGCCTAATTACAGTTCTGGTATCTTGCTTTATACACCAAGTGTGATGTTTGGTCTTTTTTTCAAGCATCATATGCTTTTCTTAAAGCTTGCAATGCTAGGCTCTTTAGAGAGGATCAGGTATTTGGTGTGCAGAGAGGCTCCCACCACAGAGAGATGCAGGGCAGCAAGTCTGCAGTACATTCATTTTACTGATGACGTAGTTTTTAGCCTAGCAAAAGCCAGTACTCCTGTGAGTATGGTGACACTGAAATTTCTCCTGTATTTATGAAGATTTACTAATTCTAAGTACCTCATTAGCTCAATCTTCCCTCCTCCTGCGTACGAGTTAAACTCAACTCTTTGCACAAAGCCATCTGAAGCCCTAGGTCACCACTGAAAGACCCGTTTATGCCTTGAATGGGCAATCAGTAACTCACAGACAGCCTTCTAGCCATCAGCACAACTAGGAATTTTGTCCTCAACCATATCACTAGCTAACAGGACTTTATTATTTTTAATAGCAACAGTGTTAAGGAGCATGTTTTTATCTGTATCAGCAAAATGTGAAAAAGGGCAAATCTTGCTTTCTTAATTTCCAGTCATTTCTACATCATTTCAAATTTTCAGGTTTGTAATTGGCCCAATGTGTAATGACTACAAGACAAATTCTAGTTTCTCCTACACTTTACTCATTTCATGTCCACTTTAACAAAGTCTCTGCCCATATTGGCAGCATAGGAAGGATTTTAATAAAATCTGCTTTTTAAACAGCTAGCTGCATCCAATTGAAAAGTAAATATTACTTTTTTGTGTGAATTTGATTTAAGAAAACCCTAAACCCAAAATAGAAAAACCCACCAAAACCTTAATAAACCAAGATGATGGACATGATCTTCAATTGCCTGTGTTGCAATTGTTGCAATTAGCTGGGCTCTGCCACTCTGTGCTAGCAAATCTTTTGTGGCTCACTGGCAGGAGCTGATAGGAAGAACATGGCATATATTGGGAGCTGGTCAGGGAACTCAATCCACAGTTTCCTGGTGGCTGGATCCTGGGGAAGCTCTGACCACCAACCACATATGCTTGTGGTGAAGATCTCCATAATATTTTGGGAGGTGCTGCATTAAAAAGCTTCAACCCAAATTAAGGGACAAATGCACTGCGTACCTTATAAGGTGGCATTTAACTGACCTTCTCTTCTGCTACCAAAGCAACAGTAACTCTCACTACCTCTGTCTTCGTATACCATCACAGGGAGTGGGCACAGGGCATGGAAGAGCCAGAGCCGGCAGTGCCTGCCTGGGCTCCATCTTGACATCCCAATCGCTCCGCTGCACGCGTGGCACTCTGCTAAGGTAGGGTAGCAAAGGCCAAATTCTGCTGTTACTTTTACGAGGTGAAGAGAAGAGGGAGTACACAGGCAGGAGAGAAACTGTCAAAAACATTCATCACAGACATAGTTATGACCCAAAGAGAAACGGTACCTCTGCATTTAAACACAAAACAAGCATTAACAAAAAAATAAAAATCATACATACCCTTCCCCAAAAACACTCACAACACCCTTCCCACCTGAAAAAATACAATGAACAGACACGATGTCCAAAAAAACCCAAAATGAAAGAAATCTTTGTTAACAGACACAGTCCCTGAAGTTTTAAGACATGGCCCTTCTGTAGTCATACCACCTCATCTGACTCCAAACCATGTACTTCATAGAGAGTGTCCAAGATATTTAGCTGCTTTTCCATGGCTGGTAAGTAAATGTTGAGGTCCCTCTGCATTCCTTTGTAAAATGTTTCTTCCTGAAGATCACACTCCTCTACAGACAGAGCTGCCACAAAATCTTCGTATGTTGGAGCTGCCCTTAAAGCTAACTGGGAGAGGAACCAAAGCTTAGATTTGCAAAACAGAACAGGAAAAAAAACCAAACTAAAGCCATGAAAAACTTCTGAGACATTCCTCTTTGCACTTAGATTGCATAGCTTTAACATATTTACATGTACTTGTATATGTTAAGATTTTTAACTGGCAGGGAGACTTATATACATATATATTTTTTTTTTTTAATTATCTCTATGTAGATCCCCAGTTTAAGACACCTTCAGAGAGGTCTGATATTTAGGAATCGAATCAAATACAAACCCCAAATAAAGCACAGTTTGTTAGTGGAGCTCCCAACCCAGCATCACACACTTCAACATTGAAGTCTCATTCTCAAAACACTCCTTAGAAAGCCTTCTTCCCCAACATTTTTGTTTCTCCCAGTCAAAGTCTGTGTCATGATTGCCTGGATGAGGCTCTTCTTTTTGCTTTTATAATTTTAGTGATAATAATTTCCACTGACAGACACGAGGGGGAGCTGCCAGACTGGACAAAAGTAAACCATTTCCTCTAGCCAATATACTCTACTTCAACCCCCTGACACATTCTGCACTAACCCTTCTTGAATGTTCACATCCAAAGACAGATCAATCCTCAAAAAAGCAATCTCAAACCTTCATTTCTTCATTTAATAGCCCTGTAAGACTGTGCTGAAAAACACATAATGAAAAAAATGTACATGCAAGCGTGATCTGTTTGTTTTGGCTCCAGAAGGCAGGTTCCTCCCTGAAAGCCCAATACTGAACATAGTGATAGCCACAATCCTCACCCAGAAAATAAGGTCTGACAAGGAAATCTATCCATTCTAATGCTTATAATTTTAACATGGTTTAATAACTATACACAACATAAGATCTCATTAACAAGACCCCCAGATCTATCAGCAACCAAGATAAATACTTACCGCAAAGACCCCGCGGACAACCCAACCATGGTGCTGCCGTAATGTCTTTCCATAAGCATTGTCTTAAAGGAAGAAAGAGCGGGGGGAAATCAATCAAGAGATAGATGCATGGCAGTTTTAAGTTTGCATCACAAAGAGAACTCAGAGCTTAGAAACGACTATTTAAGGATATATTCTTGCCACCGGATGCAAAGAATGGCTGTTTCTGAGCACCAAAGTTATGACTGAAAGGAGATGACAGATTTGGGATTTCTGCATCGGGGTCTCAGCTCTGCCATCAAATCTCCTTCAACTCATCCACGGCAAGTAAGCGTTCTAACAGACAGGAAGCCAAATGTAATCTTTATTTGACTAGCTGTGCTTCACAACAAACACTTTTTCTCCTACCTGGTTCTCAGTTCAGTGCAAGTCTGAGAAAATAATATATGGGGTGAAACAATCCTGCAACCTGATGGTTAGCCAGCCTCATGTGAGGTGGTTAGCCCAGGCATTAACCAAGAACTCTCTCTTTACATCTGAGCGTCAAGTTTCAAGGGTCATTGGAACAGAAAGCACCAAGCCCTTATTAAAATAATCCTCAGTATCAGTCATCTCTATTGTGAGTGCCCCTGATGAAGGCCCTTGTTATGTTCCTAGACAGCTCCACTTTCATATGCAAAGCTTTCTATATACAAAGCCAAAAATCTTTGAGCCATATTTTGCCTGTCCCAGTTTGTCACTGTCATTTCATAACCTTGTCCTTCAGTTGTGATTTTTAAGATTCTGACATTGTATTATACCTTCCCTGAGCTGTTCACCTTGAAGAAAGAGAACCTCTACATTTTGCTGCTTTGGGATATTTGCTCAAAAGACTGCAGACAGTTATTATTGGAAGAGTGTAAAAAGCCAGTAAAACACAGCCACAAGTTTTGCTTTAATATAAAGTACTCCTCATCTATAAGTCTAATGACTGGGGATGCGGCTTTTCTATCTTTACAGTAGGAGTGAGAATCTATGAGAAAAGCATACAGTAATAAGAGCAATGAAATACAGAGAAAAAGAGTATTGTGTAGCAAACAGGACCGACAAGTCTATTCCTCTGCCTTATCAGCAAATATATGGGATGTTAAAAACACTGGAAGTTGAAAAGTTTGCTTAGATTTAAATCTCAAGTAATGACAAATCCCTTTAGAAAGCTGTTTGTTCCTCAGATCATAAGAACTGGAGGATATTCCATTTTTTATTTTCATTTCATTAGCTTGATGTTTGAGGTTGTAGAAAGAGAACATACACTCCATCTTTACTTGATATTCAAATAGCACAGTAACTCCTAAATAAGACACTGTAACAGTAAACCAAAGCTGCACTGGTGATAACAGATATGTAAGAGCTTTTCAGCAGGAGAAAGGAAGAAAAAAAACAGCAGCATGGCTCTGCTGTGGACACAGAGCAATTCAAGAAGTAATTCAGTGCTGAAGCCTTCAAACTCAGAAGGTCAAATAAGTGCCTTGACTTTCCATTGTGTTTAACATCCACATCTGGTAGCAGTGTATTTACAGTCCCACTTCTAAGAGCTGCTTACTTACTTCAGTGTAGTAGTTCATTTTACTAATCCTACAGGATGACTGCTTAGCTGTTTAAAAGAAGCTAAAAAAAAGCTTTAAAAAAAGCTGTTTTAAAGCTCTTTTAAAGGATTATCATAACATTAGACTGCATGCATACAGAGAGGGTCTTACTGAGGAATAACCAAGCCAAGTCTATTTTGTTTTATACTTGCTGTGGGCACTAGCCTGACTCTGTAAGTGTCACAAATTGTGTACTTGGAAAAAAATCCTTCTTGTCTGTTACAAACTCCCTTCTAACTGATAACAGCCAATTCACAGCCATACTGGCAAAGAGGTGATTTCAAAGAGTGATGGCCAATCTCACAAGGAACTAAAAAAATAACATGGAACAGCAACTATACATTTGGGAGCACTCTCACTGCAAACCAGTAGAGAAAATGGAATGAGACAAAGCACGTTTTTCCCTAAGATATGACTGTCTCCCCTACCAAAAACTATGCCAATTAAAGGAATCTTTGTCTGCTTTTAAATCAACATTGATCAGTTATCTAGTAATCTGCCTGAAGATGGCCATTTTCAAAACCTGCGATTTTCAAAAAAGTTATGTCTTGGAGATTACTTGCATCATTAGTCACTGAAGAAAAGAAAATGCAGGTTCTAAACAAGGTGGAGAATAGCCAAGTATGTAAATTCAGAAGCATATGAAGAATAAAGCAACTGGCACTTACTCAGAGCTGTTTGGATATTCTTTTCCCCATTCTTCACTTCTGTCAAAAACCCTTTCAAGAACTTTAAGCCTCTGTCAGGATGAACCCATGAAATAAAAGGAAAGCAAGTTTATAACAAAGTAACCCAAAGTATAACAAAGCCCCCAAAGTTGCAATACAACTCAGAAGTGCAATAAAACTCAGAACTAAGGTGCCGTTTTCAATCTGAACAAAAAAAACCAAACCGCAGCCACCTCCTCCATCCTCTCTCCAAGCCCAAGGAAAAACACTTTGCTAAAACATTTCTGCTGCAGCCTGAAATCACCTGCCTGATGTTCTGGCTCAGAAGGATCAGTCACTCACTGTAACTTTACTTTTATGGGAAAAAAGGTTGCCTGAGATTGCTTTTTCAGGCCTTTTGGCAAAATTGCAGTGATACAACCACAGACAACACATTAATCTTGAAACTAGCCAGCTTGGACTGATGAAGCCTGTGGAAAGTAACCAGTTTGCTTCCATGTACGTAAGCTTGCACTGATGAAAGGCCACTCATTTCACCTTAGTTGTTCATAGTGTAAGCAGATATGAGGCCGTTACCTTTTCAGCCACAGGAGTGCCTCCGTAGCAGAGTTTCTAACTTGTGCTACACCAGCATTCACTTCATGGAGCACTATCTTCTGGAGGGTATCAAACTCTTCTTTGTTGGTTATAAATTTCTGGTTTATCTTCTGGAGAAAAAACAAGAGGTAAAGCTTTAGGCTTTTAAGACCAAACAGTGGCCTCTCCTATAAATACCACCTATTTACCAGAACTCTTCCCTGCAAGGGGATACTGCAGATCCCCAACCACGTCACGCACTCCCCATGGCACAGCTGGCCTGCTACACAGAGCATTGACTTCCCAGGGCACAACCCTAGACACATCTGGCTAGCCATCTGGCTAACGCAACCTAAAAAAAGCATCTCAGTCAAAGATTTACATGGAACCTACCATTTCTGTCTGACAAAATGCTTTAGGTCCACATGGCATCCTCCATGCTGGTGGAAAGCAGTTAACTCGACCTGCTCTATGAGCAAAGTTCCATTTGCCCCAAGTTTCAAGTACAAGCAAGATCGCCTTCTGACAACTGCTAAGGTGCAAATTCTCAATTACACTCAGCAGTCATCGGCATGCTTAAGCTTTTTAATTTATTCCAAAGTTGGGTTATACGCAACTCCTCACAAAAATAAAAGGGAAAATATATGAGGCAGTTAAACAGAGTCGTCTTTAACGTTAAAGGAGCAGCTGCCTATCACTTGACAATATACATTCAAAATTTTTTTTTAAAATAGCATTCTTCCCTCTTGCTATTTTCAGTCTTTCAGTAGCTACCTCCAGCGATGTAAGTGCATATCTGCCTTACTTTGTACCAAACAAATCTGAATGTATGTAATGTTCCCTCTCATACACTCAGGAGATATGTTTTGCTTTTCTTTTTTTTCCTTGAAAGAAAAGCTATGAATACATCTTGTCTCACAAGTAGCACTTCAAACCTTTTCAGACCTGGAGCTGGAAGGACTGCCAGAACAAGAACCGAAGCTGCAGGGTCTGCCCCAACCTGATGTGAAGCTTCTTCTTAATGCACTAATTTGCTCCTACTTGTTTGAGGAAAGGGTTTTTCCCCCCCGGGTTTGTTTTACAGTCTAAAGTCAATATTGCTACCATCGCATCATGACTTAGAACCTATTCAGCTCAGAATCAAAGTCGTAGTCATTAGGTGTAATAGATGTTTTACTTGGAGTCAATCAAGTATTTTATAAGTTTGTGCACAACAGCTGGATTTATTAAACACAGCATGTACTGTAAGAACAGAATTAGGGGCGTTTCAGCATTCTGATATGACAGATGGTAACATTATCAAATATTAAATAGCCTTCCAGTATTGACTCCTACAACAAAGATTCTTGAGCTTTAGTACCTAAAATAGATATTTTGGTTAAAAGAAAAAAAAAAAATCAGTGTTAGAAATAAGCTCTTACCTTGATGTTACCTACAAAATCCATTTTAACAGGAGCAAAAACAGTTGGTCCCAGCTTGTCTAGAAAAAAAAAAAAGACGGCCATATTTTAAAATTGTGTCATCTTCTTCCAGTCCTCATGTCTTAGTAACAATTAATTTCATTTACTCTCTTAACAGTCCTTCTAAATGGCAGGAGAATACTAAATGAATGATGTAAACTGCAGTCTTTCTTTGGTATAGAACCAATCCACTCCAGTGGGATGGATTTTAACAAGTATTAAAATACACTGACCTACAATCTGGAAGTCTTCAAAAGGGTGCATGCTTACAGGGTCCTCACATCTACTGTTAGATTCAGGGGCCAAGCAGGTGGGGGGCTGCACTAGCTGGAGATAGAATTCTGGAAAAATCAAGTAGCTGCAATAGCTAGTACAGCTGATGGTGTGCTGTCAGCAGTATTAGACATGCAAGGCATTCCGCACTGTTCTTTTAAGGGCAAGAAATTGCTGTTCCAGATATACCCATAGATTTCCAGAGAGCTTATAGATGGGTGCCATTTAAACAAGAGTGGAACCTCTACGAAGTGAAAGAGTAAGAAACATCTTCTGGTACCAGTCAAATTGATTCTGCTGATAGGAACTATTTCTATACCACTTTATCAAAGAAACGAATTCTCCAAACCAACTGCTCCACCTTTTCTCACAGCTGGCAGCAGTCAAAGGGAGTTAGATGCACATGCGGCATGAAAAGAAAGAGCTGCTTACCCAGAACAGGCACAATTGCATAACAAGACTCCAGAAACTCTTCTGTTGGTATGCCCTCCTCCTCCCGAAGTTCAATATCACTGAACCTGGTATCCAGGACAAGCAGAAAAGATTGTTACCTTAACAACTCCTTTTGTGCAACTTCTGAAGACAAAATTCCATTTCATGCCCACTTCACTTGCATAGAGGTAAAATTTATAGACATGGAATCACCAACATGGCTTTTGTTTCACTAGGTTAAAGTAAATGACTGCAGAAAATATGTATTTTGTGGCGTGCAAGCAAGGCCTCTAATTATAACCAAGGAAAAAACCTCCCACTCCACTCAATTGTACAGCCAATTCTACAAGGGATATCTTTTTCAATTACTGTGCTGTATGCAGTCTTGTTAAATAATCTCAGCAAATACAGCTTTGCAGACAGAACAGTGTTAAAAATGAGTCAATTAAGGGCTTAAAGTTTCAATAATCCTTGTAATTTACATCTGCAACATGTACTACCTATTGCTCATGACACTGAAGAAGGTAGGAGAATCATTTTCATTTGTGTCTTCCTCACACAGAGTCAATTCACTTAAAGAATTCGTTTCCGACTGCAGCAACTTGTGGGCACCAAAGCTTTTTACAGTTTGCAGCTTGTTCTCTCCATCTTCTTTAATGCCTTATGTTTATAGGAAACAGAAGAAAAACAAAAATAGAAAAAGAAAACAGCCGCACACCCATATTGCTATTCCTGTTCCTTAAGACATGTCCTATTTGAAGGAAGGCACTTGGATATCTGGATCATACAAGTTTAAAAGCTTTTCATGCCAACACAATGACTCTCACCACAGTTCCTCGGCTGTCCTCTGCTCAGACCACATTTCAAACAGTCCCTCCCCATTTCTTTTAATCAGACAGACCAAGCACCAGCCTCCAATGCAGGTGAGCCCACACATCCTCAGCAAGGACAGCAATAAGAGAGGAGTGTTGAAGAAGTGATTGGGTGCAGCAGGGAGCAGACTCTTCTCCTTGAAAGAGAGATTACTTCTCACATGCTGTAACTTCTCCAGTGCTGATAAAGTGGCACATTGCATTTTCAAAGGCAAAAGAATAATAGTGATTTGTTTGCTCCTTCTGATAAGTAAGTAATTGGCTGCTTAGATGGGTACTGCTATGATATCAAAGGCTGCTATGTTCTCGCCAATTTGTATGAGTGTCTTTAAAGTTTCCCAGAAAAAGATCCAGTTGCCTCTTTCCCTGCTGTGGTCTGTTTTATTTCTTCTTTGCGGTCAAGCGCATTTCTTTCAAATAAACAGAGCACTACACGAGCACCTCCAAAGGAAGACAAAATCTTAGACACCCAAAGAAAAGTCACATCCCATGCACGGTGAGACCTTCTGACCTCATGGAGAAGTGCAGAGAACAAGACAAGAAGCAAAAGTGATATATTCACAGCATCTGCAGCACACAGGCCATGGCCACAGCATGTCTTGCTGCCACACTGTCACACTAACATCCAAAATTTCTCAGGGAACACGTCTCTCCAAGAAAGAAATACTTTCAAAGGCCAGTGAGGATTTATAGACCTGAAGTGGAACTGAGCTTCTGGCTGAAGGGACCCAACTGCAAGGAACTATCTTCCTCTGAGCGAAGCCTGAAAATGAACTTGCAGCTTTCCCTATTACTTGCAGAACCCTGGTGCTGGGTGAAAAAATAATCACTCACACCCGGTAACAGCAACAAGACTTTAGCCGTGCTCCTCAGGGCAGAAATATATGGCCTCAGCCATCACTGACCATGCCTTACTCACAAGCAAAGTGATTCTGATAAGGAACTAGAGTTTGAAGGATGTCACTGATCTGTCCTTCGTCAAGACACAGGGAACGGTGAGCAGAGAAACAGCCTGAGTCCACTGTGACTCCACAGGAGTGTCATGCATAAAGCCCGGGGTCCTCTGAAACTTCAAACTCAAACACCGTAACACTAAATGACAAACAGAAATTTCTCATGGGACTTAAATGCTGGAGTGTTTTTAAAGATTAACTGCTGTTAATAGAAGGGAGAGGGAGGGAAGAGTATCTGAGACAGGGCAGAGCTCCTGGGCTCACAGGGAGCACCCAAATACAGCCATCAGCAAGACAGAGTCCCAGGCTGGCTGGGTCAGCCCATCCCAGATGGATGGCACTGCACGTCCTATTCTACCCCATACTGCCAGCAAAACTTTGCAACTCAAATGTGTGTACCCAAGAGGTGGTAGGCTTTTCTCTTTTTTGCACAGGAACAACCTCAGTAGCTAAATGATACCAACAACCTGACTTGAATTAGTTTCATCTCCTTGCTTTAGCACTGTATTCTTGAGGTATTATGCTAAATGGTGACACATGCGTGTTATTCTGCAGGGACTTACCATACTACACAACATCAAATTCCAAAGAGAACCCATGTCAGAGCAAAAATCACCATGTTAATTAACTTGGGCTTAAAAACTTCAGCTGATTCACTGACTGCATATGTATCTTTTGGAATAATGGCCAGGCAGAGAAAGCTCCTGTTCAAGAATGATACAGTCCATTCAACAGGACAAGCAGAAATCATACATTACTTGTATAGACTTACCCAAATTAAGTTCAGCAGCCCTTAACAATATAGCTATGCTGGATGGAACTTTATACTGACGTAGTTCAACAGTGTTTTACTGCAGTCACACACAAATCTAAGTTTCATGCTATTGCTAAGGTAATGGAAGAAGTAAGGTGCTTTCTAGTATACTCTTAGTTGCAGAAAAAGTGGTAATCTTCCATAAAGATTTGTCAGAGCAATCAAGAGTGACTACAAGGTCAACCCCTCCAAGACAAACACACAAAGCTTCAGTGCCCCCCTTCTGACAGTGCAGCCCTACATACCAGCAGAGGTGCCAGCATTCCCAGCAGAGGGCCTCTAGGAATAACGTGTCTGTCCACAGTGCAAGATGAGCCCAAGCCCTGCCAGACTGTATTGTTATGCACATCAATCAGCATCTAGAGGAGCCTCCACTTGTCCAAAAAAGAATTTTTAATTTCCTTCCCCATTCAGTCTCAAGTTAGCTATCAACAAGGGCAGGAGCTATGCTGGGAAGACTTAACAGGCAGATATCAGACTAAAATACACTGACATTCCCTCTCCTGGGAAGCAAGGTATCAGCACTCTCACAGGCAGCCTACACTTCCCTCCATTTACACTTGAAGAGTAACGATTCTGGATAAAAGACGGTGCATATATTTACCTGCCAAATCCTCTGCTATGTGATCTTCAACAGAAACATCACTGCCCCCCTCATTTGTTTCCAGGTTTAAACATTCCAGGCTTTTAATAAGAGTTTGCTCTTGATGGTTACTTTCTGCTTTTACAGAGCCATTTTCACAGGGGTTCATCTGCCTGAAGAAAGGGAAAGAATAATGGTTAGTGTATAAAAGATTGCTTGGTAAGCTTCTTCCTGTGAAAACACACAAATAACAATAGGAGAAAAATAGTTGACAGAAATTATAGGCTGTCACAGGCTGCTCTGAGCAAAAGAGCTTGTCTAAAATAACAAAAGGAACCAGGCAGCTCTTCACAGCAAGTAGGATTAACAATTCAACCTCAGTTTGCAGAGTCTGAATGTATTTACAATGACCTTTACTAAAGAGATACCATCAAAAAAATAAAATTGATTACAAAAAAGAAAATCACAGGCAGGTATTGTAGCTAAAAGAATATCCCCTCATTAATACTTTAAAATATATACCCTTGCCACCTACTCCACAAATCATAGCCTGCTCTCCATCAATGATTTTATGAGCTTATGGAGTCGAACCTGAGATGCAGGAAAGAGCAGTGAAGTGGGAGAGAGCTGGCTGGTGACTGACCAGTAAGTCACCAAGCGGATGGCTGAGAAAAATAGAAAGGAAAGGGCTGATAAAAGAATAGACACGAAGTGGGGTAAGCCAGCTCCCTTTTGTTGTGTCTGCTTCCAAGTACACAGCTCAGAGCAATACAATTCTGCCTGCATCCAGTACTAGTAATATTAGAGTGAAAATACAGAAAGAACAGACACTACCAAAAACAGATTGGAAAGAGATTGACAGTAAAGACTTTCATTATACCTTTCTGTTGAGGTGTGACTGGACAAGACAGAGTGCTTTATCTGTAAGATAAGTGGGGAGGGGGAATATTCTTTAAAGCAAGATGACTGTGTCATGCTTCTCAAACTTCACATTTTATTAAACACAAGCTGGAGTCAGCAAAGAAGCTGAAAAGCTAAGCATACACTCACTAATTCTCTGACCTGGAGGCAGTATACAGACAGACGTGAAAAAGGTGCTACATTGTTACACCATTAAAATATTGAATAGAAAAAAGAAAAAAACAAATAAACAAAAAAAGAAAACCAGAAGACTTCTTTTAGAATCTAGCTAGCAAGTGCCAAGTGAGAATACAGTATGTGGAAAGAAACAAGGCAGTGAGTTTTCTTTGCAATGACGTTTTCTTCACTTAAGAAAAAAAAATATGAAAAAACAGAAGAAATGTGAGGTCAGATACCAGGTATGGTAAAGTAATCTTACTTCCCAGGTTCAGTGACGCATCTACCTTCCTACATACACCTTAATCTGCTGTTTGCTGGAGGTGCTCCAGTTTTGCATTTGTGGTTGTGGATCCAGGATTCAAGAAAGCGCCCTTGTCATTAAAAAGATAAGCTCATCAGCTCCTGTTGGCGTGTTACCATAGATCCGACGCTGCAGTAGCTTAGAAGAGTAATAATTGTTGTGAGCTCCCACAATGGACCAACTTGTCATACAGCCAGGTGTTTTTTGAAATACCACTGTCTGCAGCTGGATCAGGCCCTGAAAGTTAATGCTTAATAACTTTCACCTATCATTAAAAGTTAAGAGATTGGTCACTGCTTATTAAAAAATGGCCCTACCTCACTTGCAAGCCACAAGAAATAGCAGAGTATGTCCAGTGGAGGACTGCTTAGCTATAGTATGGGTAAAAATGCATTCCCTACTTCTACAAATGGTACTTTACAAAAGGGCACCTTACCATCCATGCCAAGACTGAGAGAAAAGGATACTGGCCATTACCTTGCTCGTTCTGAGAACCGCTAAATGTGGGGATCCAGGTGGGGTCTGATGCAGTAACTCAGAAGTGAAGGCAGTATTTGCAATCTGCATACATTCTTCAAGAGTCTTCAGGAAGGTGTCACAGGTTGATTTTAACAGAGCTCCCATATCAATCCCACTCTGTGGGAAGAAAACAATTGGAAGATATGGACTCACCACAAAAGATCAACTTGGAACAACTGTCTACAAAGCCCACAACTGCTACAGTCATGATTTCTGTTTAACATGAATTAAAATGCAATGTGTCAGCGGCTCAGAGAACTGGCATCACATATCACTGGGGCTATGCCCCCTCACAGCATTACCACTCTTGTCAACGTCTCACTAAAACAAGCTCAGTATTGCATTTTAAAAGCAATGCCTCTTAGTTACTTATCTCTGGTGTTAAAAGTGCATTAAATACTAAGCCTTGATGTACTCAACAATGGCATTCCAGAAGACACCACTGACAAGAGAAATGAAAAGTAAATAAATTAAATAGATACAGAATTATTTGCAGATTATAATTTCAAAAATCCCATGAACAAAGAATTACTACAATTGAAAAACAGGCAAAATGAAGTACCACATTGCCACAATAACCTTCATCTCTGCAAAGCGCAATTATTGATGCTGAAATGCTTTTAGCAATAAATCTTTCCAGCTGAATACCAACAAGATCAGGGAAAGCGAGTTTTCCCCTAGAAGCATGAACTATGAGCTGGATAAACACCACATTACTTGTTTGTTGTCAACACCTGCAAGTTCTAACAGTGCCCTTTAGTAATTTATACAGTACATCATGCTTCTGCATTGTCTGTTAATTAACCATAAACAATTTATCAGGTATCTTTACAGAGGTGGTTTGGACATGCAAATGATTAACCTTCAGGTGTTTTGCCTGCCTGTCCTGCACCTGAGGACCCATCTCTCCAGTGGGAGCCATCCTGGAACTCCACACCAGCTTCTCTAGCAAGCGACATGCATCCCTCTTCACACGTTTCTCTATCAAAGCAAGGGGCAGATCACTGTCATTAGGAGACCCCTCTTAAATGAGGCTTCTCTGGTCAGGAAGATTTGCAAGGTTTGAAACTTTAACTTAAGTAAGGCTAATCAGGCAGTTCTTTCTAGCAATTTTGCTTTTTTATGGTCTGCATTGTCTCTCGACCTGTTAAGGCTTTTGGTTGCGAACGGAAGTGTTTTACTGAGCAGGATATTAGTGACTTAGGAGCAGAAAAATAAGTGCTTCTTGCAAGTTATCTTTTTATAAAAAAACTTTCGCTTTTTTGATCCACTATATACAGATAATCACCTACAGAGATGTTATTATCTAGATCACAGATATCATATCTCATCTCACTACTTGCTACCCCAACACAGGGTAAGTTATTTGCAACAGTACAGTATTACTCCATTTAAACAAGAACTGTTGTGTGGGTAAATCATTTCCCACAGGTTCCTGCAGAAAGAGGGTGCAGTATTAAATAACTGTGAGTGAATACTACACTGGCTAACCAGTAGAGTTCACAATGCTCAAGACTTTACAGGCATGGTCAACACCAAAAATAGAGCTGTACCTCTGGTTCTGATACACCAGAAATGCTGGCTTCCTTTGTTTTATGCACTTGCTGAACAAGGAGGTTACAGTAGAGTCTAAGTTCAGACATTTTAGTCTTCAAGGCTTCTGTGTTTTCAGTGAACTCTAAAACAAAAGAAGAGTTAAGTTTATTGTATCCGTCTTGCAGTATATGATTTTGCAAAGTTGCTGAAATAGTATTATCCAATCTAATTCAATCAATACTTCCTTATTTCAAAACATTTTCCATCAACTCAAAAAGATGAGCGGGATTGGCCATAAATTATGCTCCTGACAGGTAAAATATCATTTCATGATTTGCCATCATAGACAGAAAGAGTATGTTACTAGACTTAGAGAGTTAACACCTGAGATTTCTAGCTAGAGTTCCCACACGGCTTGCCTTTTAGCAGCACCGAACACCTGAAGCACAGGTTGGGCACATAGTTCAGGTATGGATTTTATCATCTTTGCGTGTACATCTACTAGGACAAGGATAAGGAAATAAAAAGCAAACAGTATGTGTCGGCAAAAGGGTGTTCTTGCCTTTTTCCTTCTGTGTCCTGCTGTCGGTCAGACAGGCTTTGGCAGTTCCTAGCGCAACCAGCCACTTTTGCCTTTCAACTGCATTTCTTGCCTTCAGATAGAAGTACTGTTCCCCTGGGATGATCAGGTCCATTCGTGTGTTATCTGCAGGATGAACTGGAAGCAACATAGATTTCAGACCAGTGCCTCAGCCCTTTCCAGCCCAACTGAATATACCAACAGATATGTTAGGTGGCAGGTCAAACAGTAATGAAAGAGGAGGAATCTACAGCCCCGAACTTCCCCTGTTGCCATTTTACGACTTATCTTCTGAGTTAGGGAATAGACAGGACACACATGTACAGCTGTGGGACAAAAGGCTATGAAAGGCAATTTTGTGATCGGTACAATATCATCCGGGCGTCTTTATGGAAAGGATGTTCTCTTCTGGCAAGCCTCTCTTTCAGGTTTCCAGCCCATAACTGAACCTCAAAGATGTGGCAAGTAATCCAGTATGAGGGAGCAGACCTAGTACTGAAGTTTCTTATTCATATTTCTAGCTCCAGCTTTGTGCTTATGGAAAGTCATTTGAAGCTGTGTGATGTTCCACCACGGCTTGTGAAAAACAGTGACCCACTTGCACGTAGAATACCCATTACATTAGAGGCTTGTAGCTTTCTCAACATTTTCAAAATACTATAAAATACTATAACATAAAAACTGGGATATAGTTCAAGTTACTGAGTTACTACAAATATATACCAAAGAAATCAAGCCTCCAAATAGCTCTTATGACCTGAAATCTCATCCTGACTGCAACATTATTGGACAAACTTCATGCACCTGAGTGTTACTGTATCTTAGTTACCTTGAATTTCACACACGGCCATTTGGATGCTTCCCTTACAACCCTTCCAGGCATCTTCCTGAGAGTCATAATAGGACAGGATGCCACCACAGAGAAGAAACCATCGAGGCTGCCAGCCTGAAAAATAAAACTGCATTTCTCAGTTATTTCTCTCCCTGCAACTCTAGTACCTCTCTCATTCAGGACTTGCTGCAAATAAGGCCCCAAAGATTCTCAGTCCCCCCAGGAAAATTCAACCGTTCAAAGCGGTAAGATTTGTGGACAGGCCTGGATGTTGTATACTACAACCCCTGCTTGCTGGCAGCTATGTGTCCTTTCTGCAGGCAGCTGGACCACAGCGGTATGTTCCTGAGATGCCATATGTCATTTTCAGTAGTTTTGCTAACACAGTGTCGCTGACTCACTCTCTCTTCCAAAACCACCTTTGCAGTCCACCACCCCTCAGCTCCTTGCATCACTCAACCCACCTCTTCACTCTTTCCAAAAGCCACCTCAGCTGTCTTGCCTTACACGTATTCCTCCCTTGCACGAAGGGCTAGCCAAACTGTCTTGAAAAGCAATGGGCAAGAAACTCCTAAAAATCAAGGGAAGGAGGGGACAGAGGCAAATGTGTTGATTTCTGAACACCATCTTTCAATGAAGAAGTTCTCATTAACTGTTGAAACTCTCGTGCTGCCCACATAAAAAGTAATCTTGAATTAATGACTCGCACTTCTGGATACCTTCCCAGAGAATAACCAAAACACCAGGCTAGACCAAAACCAGTAGTTCCAAGTACCACTTTTGCCCACCCTGTTGCCCAACTTCAGAAGTAAATTACCCCTTTTGTTTTCTTCTTTTGGAAGTACTACAGCAGTATGAAAAGATATAAACAAATGACATGACAGCTGTCATTTATGTCTAATTAAAAACTACAAGCTCATTAACTTAAGAAGAAATGAGGCAGCAAGGTTATTGGAGGAAAGCAGCTTTCATCACTGAGCTGCAACAAGCTTCCCCAGCCAGGACCAAGCGAGCTAGATACCAAAGCTCCCCACGCTGTGCTGGCAAACCATCTCTGGGAAAAACATTCTGACAAGACCGTGTGGGCCACGTGGCTCCTACGCATTTTTGCAGGGGGGCCTCACTTCTGCTGTCCCCTGCACCGGGGCTCTGCCAACCAGCATGGCGCTGCAGGAGCCCAGGCTGGGCTTGGACCAATATCACGTTAGAGGAATGACTGCTCCTTACCAGCTAGGGACTGATTCCTTAGGCTACTGCTGAAGCCAAGTGCAACTCAGTTTAAGGTTAGAAAGCCCTAAAAGCCACAGGCTTATAGTAGGAGTATGGTTCGGGGTCTTTTTGTTTGGTTGTTTTTTTTAAACAAGCAATACCACAGCATCCGGGCCAACCTGGTCTATAGGTCACTGAACCTTTGGGGTGCCTGGAAAACAAATTAAACATAAATCCTTTTCACACTCTTCCAGAGCTCTTCCATTATTTCCTTGAAGAATATAAAAACATTACAAATGCCAAATTATTCTCAATACTTCCTTATTTTATATGAAGGGAAAAAAATCACGAGAATAAAAAAAAAACAAAACAGCAGGACTGATTTTTATTTGTCTTGCCACCAAAATTAAGAAACTATCCTAAAAAGTCACTATTGATATGGAGGAACTCAGAAAAAAAAAGAGGTGATTGTTCAGCAGAGAGAACCAGTTAATTGCTTCAGACACTCAATGGCACAGAACCAATCCTTTAAATAATGCACAGTGCCACAGTCAATACAAGCCTCTAATTCAGTCTGGAGATCCTGCTGCTGCACATGAATCATTTCAGCCATGGTCCTACAGCTTACAATTGCAGCTGATGCTCAACCAAATTGCATCCCATCAATCAAAGGCTGTGCAATCAGTTAGCCAACATAGAAAGCACTCTGCCTCCATCGCTTTGGAGGCTGGTTAAAAATATGTTATGCGTCAATATATGTTGCTAAGGTTTTTGTTTGGTTGGTTTTTTTGGTTCTCAATCTTTTTTTTTTTTTTTTGAGGGGGAAGCAGCAATTGTCTGTCTTCCTTTGCAGAACCTAACTCTTCTTTATTAGAAATGTATTAAAAAGACTATCTTAGGCAGTTGTTAACTAGGACAGCATGTATTTTCAGAACAGAATTGTTACACTAATAAAACACATTTTTGTAAAAGGAAACCGATTTAAAAAAAAAAAAAAATCACAGCAAGGTTCTGTCAGAAGATGCACTAACCACCTGGTACTCATTGATACTGAGTCAGCAGTCATGGGAAGGTTATCCTAAACAACCAGCTAAAAATAGCGTGTGGCTGACAAATCATGGGCAGTGCAACAGGGATACAATCTTCAATTACAGGAGCTTCAAACTTGCAGACAAGCAAAGAACAGGGGGGGAAAAAAAAAAAAACCACAACAAAAAACAAAGCAGCCAAAAGACACTTAGACACTTCCATGAACACAAGCCTTGGGTTTATTCAGTTTTATTCTCTCCCCATAAACTGTCCTAGGAATATTGCAATTTTTGGAACTGAGCATTCAGTCTTCACCTGATATAAAAAGTTAAAGCTAAACCTTTTGAGGTCTTACTGGTGCCAGCACTAACACAACTTCAAAGAATTTACTAACCTCATTTATACTGGTGGTGTACAGTCAGGACAAAATATAGCTCATACTTCCACAGCTCATTTTAGAGGCACAGAGCTATTAACAGTAAAAATTGACTTTGCTGGGGAAAGATATATCTATATAAAAAGACAATAAAATGCAAAGCACAATAAAAGTGAGTAGTAGCTTAAGGTCTCAGCCATAGAAGAAAGTGAAGAGATTACAGACAACTTTACAGACACTGGTTAAGGTCCTAATACGTATTGCACTTCTGTGTGAAACTTAAAGTTAGTACCTGCAGTACCTGAAAGATCTGATATTGTCCACTACAGAAATAGATATTTAAGCAGTCTGTGCCTGCTAAGGATTCAGTATTTCTCCAGAAGTTTCCACAGCCTGAAAGATCAGCCTACTTCCACCATTACACTTCAGGAAGTCTGGATGCAGCTATCACTGAGCAAACTTGACATTTCTTGATAACACAGCTGAAATTTGGACATAATTCAAACTTTAATGTTACACAACTCAGACTCCAGACAGCATTTGTTCCAAAGTGCCAAGCCTGGAGGAAAAAAAAAAAACATCTGAAGACATGTAGATCATGTCAGACATCCACAAAGCCAAACCATCTGGGAGAATTACATACTCAAGAAGTCAAGTTGATGACTTGAAAAACAAGCTGCAATTAAGAGATGCGAGTTCCAGTTGCATTTCTAAAAGGCACAAAAGGCCAGACACCCAGGTTTTTATTATTGCTTGCTTTCCACTAGAATTATGTAACACTTGATGCTTATTAACTTCTTGAGCTTCAACATTGTCTTATAAAAACTTATGCAATAGATAGTCCTTGGACTTCCTTGACCTTAATTCAGATTTTAAGTGCAGATAGAAGATAATTCTGAAATTTCCACA
The DNA here is from genome assembly GCA_031468815.1 of Morus bassanus. Lineage (NCBI taxonomy): Eukaryota > Metazoa > Chordata > Aves > Suliformes > Sulidae > Morus > Morus bassanus. Next base: position 39,175,372 of record CM062567.1, on the reverse strand, counting down.
CTACGGCAACATCTGCCTAATAGGAGGAATTAAAGCCTTCATCACATCCCTACTGCTAATATCATGGGCAAGACCCAAGACTTAGCTGCAGGTGGCAGAGCAGGGTTGTTTTTCTGTGCAGGGTTGCAAGAGAGTCCCAGAGTGGCTGCTCTGATAGTCCGAGACATCTCACAGCAATAACAAGCAATATCCATCTTTTCACCCCACCCTGAGCAAAGTAAGCTGTACCGTGTGTTCACCGTACCACCACCGACCGCTTTGTCTCGCAGCACCCAGGAGCAGAACAACCACAGCTTCTGCCCAGCGCTCTGTCAATGACTGATAGCTAGACTAGAGCTGCTGAAAATTCAGCTCAAATAGGACCAAGACAGTGCTGGTGTCTTGCAAAAAGCAAGAGAAAATCCAATATGTGTCCTTCCCAGTTGCCAGCACTGATGTAAGTCTAATGGATGCCATCAGGTTCACACCTTTGCTAAAGCCCAGCCTGCTCCTAGTTGTTCAGGTAGCAGCTGTTGGCCAGAACGTACCACCTTCCCCTCATGCAACTGTGACCGCAAAACACCTGCCTTCCAGTTACAACGGAAGTCGTATTTTCCAGTTAGAGGATGCATCTAACAGCCAAAACACAGGACCAGGTCAAGAGATCTTATTTCCAGCTTACAAGGAAGACTGCTGAGCTGCCCTGAATCGTGCTGAGAAAAACCCGACTTCGCACTGAGCTGCCTGCATCTCCTCACCTATACAACATAAACGTTTCATATTGGCCCAGAAGGACCACTGCTGGTCTTATTTATTGCATAACGTCCGACGGATGACGATTTCCCTGGGGAATTAAGGCTGTGAAAATCTCCATGTCACAAATGGACAAAACAGTCGTTTTCAAGATCCTAACGTGCCTGCAACCTCAACTATTGGGCGCATGCACTAAGTCTTACAATCCAGTTCCGAACAACTGATGGTATGTAGCTTTCATGAGACTAAGTTCAGTTCATGCGGCTGCGTGTTTCATGCTGTCAGTCACCACTCTGTTTCTAGTTGGGAACACCATATAGCAAAAGAGCATCTTGCACAGATCAAACCTGAAACTTTTCCACTTTTTTCTCATATAGTGAACAGAAGTAATACAGTTAAAGGTTTATTTTGATATAAGCAATTTGCACCCAAAACCACTGCCTGCTCTTTCCATACAGACTCTTAAGGGTACCCAGTATTTTGGGAAGGGCAATCCCAGGCAATGGAACACATTTCACAGCCTTAATTCTGTAGCAAAACAATTTGACAGGATAAAAATCCACAGTCCCTATCCATGAGGGACAGCAGACAGGCAGACCAGAGTGTGTGACAATTCATGCATCTCCTCTGAGCTATTACCATTTCACCTAGAGAGCAGCTTCTAGAAATGTCCATATCGCAATTTTACTCTGATTATGTGCACATTAACAGCAGGAATCAATACCAAAAACCCCTAAAGGTAATGAAGTTAACAGATTTAGCATTTCAACAATGGTATCACTTTTTAAAGCACTTGTTTGAGGGACACTAGAGGTTCAAGTGAAGCAAGCAACAGCCAGAACCTCTCCCAAATGATATTTCTCACAGGGGTCCCACAAAATCCACCCTCATTTCAATCACAACTGTTAGTGCAGTGCTAGCATCATTGAAAAAGCATCCTGCCATCACAGGGTTTGCTTGCAAATGATTTTATGCCACTGACCATCCAAGGCATGGACAGCGCAGTGTACCAGCAGTCGGGCATTTTTGAAGGGGATGCAGAGAAAGGGTGAAGGGCAGAGTAAGGATCATGGTGAGTGATGGAGGCGAAAGTTCAATAATTCAGGCCACTGCTCATACACACTAATTCAAGTCATTCAAAGCTCCTGGGAGTTTCCCTCCTCTGTTTATACTTCCCAGCCCCAGCAAACTAGCTGCTCCTCTCTCTGACCCCTGGGGTGGTTATCAGGCCAGACTGAGCCAATGCGATGAATTTATGTAAACGCACAAGGTGGTATCTCTTCACCACCATCCTGCCGCACCCTTCGTTTCTGTCCTACCCAGCCATTCCCTGAGATCACTTATTTATTTCAGTGCAGGACTGAATGCAGAGGCACCGGTACTGCAGCATACCTGGCAGGGAACGCTGCACCGGGTAGGGCTCTGCAGCATTGCTCTAACACCTAGAGGAGAGAGGGGACACCGTTTTCCATTCCTGCAGCTTCACCAAACTTTTCTGCTGTCAACATACTACTCAATTCCAAAAAGGTATGACAAAAGCAAGATTGCTGTGTGAAGAAAAAGGGGAAGGAAGGGAAGAGAGAGATGAGAAAGAAGGTCAAACCACACAAAGGTAATTATGCAAATTCCAAAGAGAATGAACTAACTAGTCCCTGCAGCATCCTGGTAAGAAGCATAGCCAGGACTGGGTGAGACTAGTTCATCCACCTAAACCAACGCCTGGTCTCTGAGAGCAGCTACAGTCAATAATACTGGGCAGACCATTGCCCTGAAGGCAACAGAAACCTCAGCTGTCTAGGTCCACCTCCACAAAAGCCAGACTTCTCATTTTATACAGTCAAAACTTGGACTACACCCAGAGGCTAAAAAGAAGGGGAAAAACGATAACCAAAAGCTTTAGAAACAAATGCTTATCTAAGTGTGAAGTTTTCTATCACTTCCTCCGTCTCCGGAAAGAGAGGACCTTATTTCCAGAGCTTGACATCAACTGTTACTGAATGCCTTCTTTTCTTCAGTCTTTACTGCTAAGGCTGGCCCTCAAGCATCCCAGCTCCCAGAGGAGAGAGAAAAAATCAGGAGAAAGGAAGACTTCCCCTTGGTTGAGGAGGATTGGGTTAGAGATTATTTAGGCAAACTGGATCCTCACAAATCCATGGGCCCCAATGGGATGCACCCATGAGTGCTGAGGGAGCTGGCAGATGCTGTCGCTAAGCCACTCTCCATCATCTTTGAAAGGTCATGGAGGACAGGAGAGGTGCCCAAGGACTGGAGGGTAGCCAATGTCACTCCGGTCTTCAAAAAGGGCAAGAAGGAGGACCCGGGAAACTATAGGCCAGTCAGCCTCACCTCCATCCCCAGAAAGGTGATGGAACAGTTCATTCTGGAGGTCGTCTCCAGGCATGTAGAGGGAAACAAGGTTATCAGAAGTAGTCAACATGGATTCACCATGGGGAGATCATGCTTGATCAACCTAATAGCCTTCTATGATGGCATGATTGGCTGGGTAGGTGAAGGGAGAGCAGCAGATATTGTTTACCTTAACTTCAGCAAGGCTTTTGACACTGTCTCCCATAACATCCTCATAGGTAAGCTTAGGAAGTGTGGGTTAGATGAGTGGACAGTGAGGTGGATTGAGAACCGGCTGAACGGCAGAGCTCAGAGGGTCGTGATCAATGGGGCAGAGTCTGGTTGGAGGCCTGTAGCTAGCGGTGTTCCCCAGGGATCTGTGCTGGGTCCAGTCCTGTTCAACATATTCATGAATGACCTGGACGAAAGGGCAGAGTGTATCCTCAGCAAGTTTGCTGATGATAGAAAACTGGGAGGAGCAGCTGATACACCAGAAGGCTGTGCTGCCATCCAATGAGACCTGGACAGGCTGGAGAGCTGGGCCAAGAGGAACCTAATGAAATTCAGCAAAAGCAAGTATAGGGTCCTGTACCTGGGGAGGAACAACCCCACGCACCAGTACAGGTTAAGGGGTGACCTGCTGGAAAGCAGCTCCGCTGCAAAGGACCTGGGAGTGCTGGTGGACAGCAAGCTGACCATGAGCCAGCAATGTGCCCTTGTGGCCAAGAAGGTCAACGGTATCCCGGGGTGCATTAAAAGGAGTGTGGCCAGCAGGTCGGGGGAGGTTATCCTCCCCCTCTACTCTGCCCTAGTGAGGCCACATCTGGAGTACTGCATCCAGTTCTGGGCTCCCCGGTTCAAGAAGGACAGGGAACTACTGGAGAGAGTCCAGCTGAGAGCTACCAAGATGATCAGGGGCCCGAAGCATCTCCCTTATAAGGAAAGGCTGAGAGACCTGGGTTTGTTCAGCCTGGAGAAGAGAAAACTGCAGGGGAATCTTATCAATGCTTATAAATATCTGAAGGGTGGGTGTCAAGAGAATGGGGCTGGACTCTTCAGTGGTGCCCAACGACAGGACAAGGGGCAATGGGCACAAACTGGAAAACAGGAAGTTCCACCTGAACATGAGGAAAAACTTCTTTACTGTGGGTGACAGAGCACTGGAACAGGCTGCCCAGAGAGGTTGTGGAGTCTCCTTCTTTGGAAAGATTGAAAACCCACCTGGACGCGGTACGCTCTAGGTGTACCTGCTCAAGCAGGGAGGGGTGGATGAGATGGTCTCCAGAGGTCCCTTCCAACCCTTACCATTCTGTGATTCTGTGAACTGGAAGTGTATGTGTGTCCCATCCTAAAAGGTCAGATTTCTTAAATTTAACTCCCAAAACAAAGACTCACTGTAAGCAGTATCATGTGCATCTGGATTCAAGCTATAAAAACCAATGCTCTTTCACATTTTCTTGAGCTCCTCCCCCAAGTTTCTTAAGGAATTCTGAATCATTAGAGACAAGAGTAATTTAAAGTTTTATGTGAACGCTGAAATTTACTGCTTGGTGCTGGCTCTTGGCATCTTGGGATAAATTGAAAAGAATTCAGAGCACAACAATAAAATGAGAGTGGATGATTAGAGACAGGAAGGTGGGGAGAGCGAACTATGATATGTGGTATGATGCAGCGTCACTAGTGAGGGCATGAATGCGAGGGTGTCATGCCTGGCGGAAGATGAATTAGAGTTAGAGGTATTCAGCACAATTAAGGAAGTGAATATTTAAATATGAGGAAAAGCTTAGCTTTGTGAAGAAAAGCTATCAAAGCCATTTCACAGAGCATACAGAGAATACTAGGCAAGTCAGTGGAGGCAGTCAGCATTTTTCTTTCTAATGATGAAGCTGCCTTTGATCCCCAAGCCAAGAGCACATACCACCTTTTCCAGAGTCAGCGGCAATCCTGCCTCTGGCCAGTGATCCCAGGTGAGGCGTGCCTTATGCTGCAGATCTGAACTGAATTGAATTTCACCAGAAAAATCAACGGAAAGTGCCCAGCTTTTCCAAACACCATTGAAGGAAGGTATTCCCCAACTCCACTCTCTGTTTCCCTGTGGGTAAGCAATAGTTTACTCATTCTATAAGCCTGGTGAGAAATCAAAATCACAGATTATTTTTACAAGGTAATCTCCAAAGGCTAAAGAAATTTCTTTTACTAATCAGAAGGTACACTTAACAAAGAGCATGAATTGCAGCTTGAGTTCAGTCGGAGAGTCCTGTGGGAAAGTTTCCAATCAGCAAAGAGCAGCCCTCAGGTGCAGTTCAGCTCTGCTCTCTTCTTTCTCTATCCTGCAAGCAGCATCCCCTGGTTTGAGATCAGTCCTGCTGCAACACTGCAGCCAGGACCTGGCTGTGATGCTATCCACACCGGAATGCTTTATGCTCAGCCAGGACCACAGGCAGCAGCAGCACAACATACCGAGGAGCTATAGGGAAGGTATAGGGTGATGCTTTTGTCTCCCCAGCTGCTTACTACAATAAGTTGTCTAAACTCACAGATTTCAGAGGCTGCACTGGAACCGCTGCATATTGAAGCCACAACAGAATCAATACCAGAGGAAAAAACCCATCTCCAAGCAGGAGCCAAGTAACACTAATTCAATTTATCCTAATCTGTATAAAGCAAGCAAGTGCATTTATTACAAAACAAGTTAACTTGTTTGAGCAGTAAAGCAAGCTAATCTGTCTTTCAGTCATGGGCAATCATTCTGTGCTTTCTTTGCCCTTTGCCCATGGAAAGCCAAGCTTGTTTCCTACTTCTGAAACCTTCTTGCTGTCAATAGCTATGTAATTTGCAACAGAGATCTAGCTCTCTGCCCAAGAGCTGGAGGAAATAAGTTGATGTGGACTTGACCTCTCATCAAGGCAATGACAGAAGATGTTATAAAACCAAAGTTCCCGGAGAAGACTCAATTACCAACAAACTCCATCAGCTCCTCTCTCACAGGAACAAGGGAAAACAGTTCTCCTTTTCTACAGTTTTAACCCTATTCCTTGGTGAATGTCTTATCTCCTCTCTGTGTGAAACAAAGTTGTGCTCCTCATTATGAGGATGAAAGGGCATAAGATACCTGCTGTGTATGTTTACATCAGCACTGTGTTACTAACACAGGCATACACTGACACACCAAAGATGACACACATTTTCCCAACTTTTTGCATACGTCATTACACCGCACAGCACCAGAGTAGTTAACCTTGAGCAAGAGGAAAAGCAGAATACTGACAGAAATACTGTTCTGGATGACCTGTTGAACCCTCTTGCTTCCCTTAATCCTCAAAAGGAGGCTTTCCCATCTCTAACTCCCCAGCTCTGCGCTACTGCTACAATAAATGCCACATTGCAGCACAATATTTTTTTTGCATCATCGCATAAATTTATAACTTAATGGCTTCAGGGCAGGAAGTCTTAATTTTATGCCAAAAGAAAGTACATATAAACCTAGTTAGCTTGTGGAATAGCAAATTTACTGTTCTCACACACCAGACAGGCCTTCTACAACCTAAGAAAAGGCACGGAGTGACCTTGACCACCACACTTACTAGCAGAGTCAAGTTTCAGCAAAGAAATCAGAAAGATACTTCAATCCTCCATCACTGAATTTTTCTCTACTGAGAACAAGAACTCATCTAGTTTTCAGCTGGAGCAAATCTCATGCATCCAAGGAAAAGAGATTCCTTCAGTCTGCGTTCTCTTAGACTGAGATTTGCCAAGTGTTATCCTTCTTTATGAGGGGTCATTTGGTTGGAAGTGCATATCGATGTGGCTAGCAAAAAAAAAAAATTTTGATGGAACTGGAGTATTTCTGGTTATTAGTCTTCATCTTACCATCAAAACAGAAGACAAGTCAAGCTGATCCTACCACATCTGCACTCAGGCACAAATGCTACAGTGCCAAACGCCAGTCAGTCAGCTACACACACACTGGTTCCCACAGACACTCACTCCCCAGATCTCATGGCATGAAAGCAAGCACAAGGGCTCCAAATGCGCCCTCGCATCTAAACAATGCAAAGAAAAACAAACACATAAAACTTTAGATTGACTGAACCACGGACATTTTTATTATGGGGAAAGGACTAATAGCACTGCCCAAGTTCTGTAATCCAAATGGAAAAGCCAAGCATGGCTGCTTCTACTGCCACACACTCCATAATTCAAGAGCATTCACAAATAATTAAAAAAAAATAATAATCCATGCCTATTCGCTGAGACCTGACAATTTTTGATTCTCCTCTTAGAACACCTATTGCCTAAAGTGGGAAAAGCCGCAGCAATCTTCCAGCACACCAATAAATCTAGCCTCACACACCACTCCTGCCCATTCCCCTGCCTCATGAATTCATCACTCACTTGCGCTTCAGCTTTTTCTTTGTTTAATTTTGATTTCCTACACTTTCCCAAATAACCAGAGAGATGCAGCTGTTCCAGCTTCTCTCAAAAAAAATTCAAGCAGGAAGGCAGCCCTCCTGCCTACACTCCCGAGCAAAACTTGCACCTGGCAATGTCAAGGTCGTGCTTATTTTCCTCTGACCATTAAGTTTCCAAACCGTTTCAACAAACCACTGAAAGGTTTGCACCCCGCAAGACCCCATCCACGCACCCCAGATTACGAGCCACCCCCGACTCCAATGTGTCCGGCGGTGGACACCCCACACAAACACGGGTGGCACTGGACTCTCCCTGCCTCTGGAGCATTTCTGACCCCACCACCTTTAACCTCCCCTGAGGAAACCTGGCCACGCATGGCTGCTTTCAGTCTGCTACAGAAGTCAAGTGTACCAGGGCATGGGAACACCCAAAAAATTCCAATCTGGGCCTAGCACTAGCAGGACAGCCCCCTTTCCCCCCCTTTTTTTTTCTTTGCATGCATTTTCATCCAGATCCCCCAGATGTGATTTAATGCCGACACCTTTTCCTCCCAGATCTGGGATTCCCCCCGACTCCCCGAAGCGACTCAAAAAAAGCACTAAAAGTTTGACGGGAGCGTACAGAACAGGGAAATTCACTGGCGACTATGACCTCACGCACCCAAAATAACCCCAAACCCCAACCCACAACCACAGGGAGAGCAAGGGACACCCCAGAGGAGGGCTGGCACCCCACAAGTGGCTTAATCGCCTCTTCCAGCGCTGGACGGTGACAATGTGGCAGCGCAGCTGGAGAACCAGGGTGCATAGTGGGGTCAGGGGGCAGCGGTGATCCAGATTCAGCAAATACATATATATACACATATATGAATATACAGATATAGGAAGATAAGGGCACCCGTCCCGCCGGGGGGAGGCTGAGGACGGGCAGCAACTCACCACTCAAGTAGTTGGTCCACTTGTACAGCACCCCCTCCATGGCGGCCGGCCCCCGCCCCCATGCAGCGCGGCCGCCCCCCGGCGGAGTCACACCCCACCCCTCCTCCTCCTCCTCCTCCTCCTCCTCCTCCTCCTCCTCCGCCGCCGCCGCCGCCGCCGCCGCCGCCCCCCGCGCCCCGCCGCGCCGCCACCGCCCAGGGCCATAGCGGGGCACCGCCCTCCCGGCCCAGCCCGGCCCCCAACGCCGAGCGCTGGCCCCCACCCCCGCCGTCACGCTACTAGCGCAGAGCGCGACGCTGCCCCGCCCCCAAAGAACGGCCCCGCAGCGCTACGGAAGCGCAAACAGTTCTAGGAATCGCAACCCACGTGACCGATAGGAGAGAGGGGAGGGGCGGGGGGGCGGGCGCAGAACGCCCGAAGCAGGTGGCCTTCCGCAGCCAATCGAAATGCGCATTCGGTGAGAGCGCCGCCCAATCGGCGGCCGGCAGGAGCCGGCTCTATTGTGTGAGCGCTCCGCGGGGGCTTCCTGGAGCGCCGAGGCCCGCCCACCCCTTCACTCAGCGCCCCTCCCACGGAGCTCTGCTTTCGATTGGGCAAGCTGAGAGACGGACAGGTGCATACACCAATGGACGGCTGCTTCTTCTGGGCCGGCTCTGAGGCGAGCCAATCAGAGGGCGCGCCTCCTGTCCCGGACCGCCGGAAGGCGGGGGCTGCCAGCCGTGAGGGCGGTTGCCACGTCTGCGGGGCGGGGAGCGGGGCCGCGCAGCGGGCCCCGGCCGCCGCGGGGCGCGGAGGGTGTGCGGGATGGGGGGCCGGCGGTGGCGGTGAGGGGGGGATCCGTGGGGCCATGGCGGCGGCGGTGCGGGCCGCCCTGCTGGGCGCGGCGCTGGGCTGCGCGGCCGCGGCGCTGATCCCCGCGGCTGAGGTGAAGGTGGAGGTGCTGCAGAAGCCCTTCCTCTGCCACAGGAGGACCAAGTGGGGGGACATGATGCTGGTCCACTACGAGGGATACTTGGAGAGGGACGGCTCCATGTTTCACTCCACGTAAGTCTCTCGCCCCGGGCGGCTCGCCTTGGAGCGGGCCGGTGGGTGAGCTTGCGCGGGGAAATACGTATATATCCCTCTCTTCGTATGTATTTTACCGTAGGTGATCTCTTCTGGCAGTGCTTTCCTGAATGTGGACCCCTCGCAGTGGCCCGCAATCCATCTGCGGAACAGCTCTGTGAGGAGCGTTTTGTGGAGGGCGGGTGGCTTCGTTGTTTCGTTTTTACAAATACTCCTCCCTCCCCAAACCCCCAAAACTCGCGTTTACCTGTGTGCGAGGAAACAAAAGCAACGCACGCATGTTCGTAGCACGCCCAAGGTTTTATTTGTTACTGAGTTGAAGTAGCTTAAATAACGCTGCACAGACTTGTGGGGGGGACCCTTTGCACCGACGCCTATTTTCAGAAAGTTTGGTTTGCCTTTATGCCCCGACAGTTTGGGAAGCACTGGCGCACAAGGCTGTTTAAGATGCGCACCAGCAGTAAAGCTTATCTCCTTTCCCTTTGCCAGATCGAGGCTATAAAATAAATCTTATTTAGCTTTTATTTTCTGGGTAGTCTGTAGAAAGTAGAGCCATGTGGCATTTGGTAAAACATGGGGATGTTAGGCATCTTCTTCAGCAATTTAGACACAGGTTTTTGGTGTATGGTGTCAGCAGTTTAATAAGTTTTCTGCTATGCACGAATTTCTGTCTGGTTTCTAAAGCAAGCTTCTGGGGGAGAAGTCTGCCTCTAATTTAAAAAAAAAAAAAAGTTATATATATCCTTCCCCTACCGGCAGCACAATGACACCTTTTCATTGCTTAAATGGCATATTCCTCACCTGCCCCCGACCAGACAAATCAACATACCAGAGCCACAGCAATGCAAGTAGGAGGAAGAGCCAGAAATTCGAGGGAGTCTGCTAAAAGCCTGCAACGACTTGCTAATGTTGCTTTTTCAGTAAAACATCGACGAAGTGTTAATAGTGGGAGACAGCAAAATGCTCAACTATCTGTAGGCTGTGTCTGAAGTCTACTTTTGTGGAACATATTAAAAAAAAAAAGATAGCGTTTTGCATGTTCATTCTCCTACAGACGATTTCAGCTAAAATCTCATTAATTTTCTCTTGTAGTTAACCTGCCTCTCTAAAAGGAGTTCTAGTGACACTAAGTTTTTGCTGCTGACTAACTTCTGTAAGTGCTCTGTTTTCTTGTTAAGCACCTTTCCTGCATGACTAGTAAATCGAGCTTTTAAAATTCAGTGTCTGTCAGTAGAGTGAAAGTAGTCCTGCTGTACCACCTGGTTAAATTGGAAAAGGGACTCCTCTGCCTATCTTAAACTTGAATGTTTTGCATGCATTTGCTTCTGTTTTTCTAGACTATCTGTTGTGTAGCTGGTTTTTTTTTTCCTAATGGCTTTTTTGGAAGAGATGCGGCTAATTCTTCTAAGCATGTTATAAGGTATATTGTAATCGTGACCAAACTGGTTCTTGATTAGCAATTTACCGAAGAATATGCATGGCCTTGAATGTAGATTTTTAAGTAGAAATGCCTTTCTTGTCTGATCAGTTTCAAAGTGGAAATAGGTGATCAGGGAAGTTAAGGTGGGGATCCAGGTTGCTCAGTGTTGTCATAAACACACCATGTAGCTGTTGTTTTATTTCTTTCTGCTTCTTAAGGAACCTTGTCATGCAAGGCATAAGTTTTAAAGACTTTCTAGATCTTTCATTTAAGAAATGCCAAGGTGCCAAATAGTGGTGTGTTTTTAATCATATGTCTATGCTGTGACCATCTTTCCTCTGCTCCATTTACCTCTTATGGAACTTCCTGTCTGAAGACTGAGTGTTGTATTCCGTTCTTTTCCAGTCACAAGCATAACAATGGTCAACCTATGTGGTTTACACTTGGCATAAGGGAAGCTATCAAAGGCTGGGACAAAGGTTTGAAGGACATGTGTGTGGGAGAGAAGCGGAAGCTAACTATTCCACCAGCCCTTGCTTATGGAAAAGAAGGGAAAGGTAAAACACCTGAAGTCCTTCACTTCCTTTAATTATCTTTAATCTCTATTTTACTGTTCTTCTTGGCCTAAGAGGTTAGCAAGCTTTCAAGAAAAATTGTTGGAGTCAGGTGCTCTTTCTCACAAATTCGTTTTCTGCAGAAATAACTGTTAAGTGGTTATGTGGTGAATGCAGGAAAAAAACAGGAACTGATGGTAGCTGCTGCACTGTATGCACTGAGTGGCTATTCTGTTAGTGCTGTGCTCAACGGTGCTCTGCGGTTTTTTTTCTTTTTTTACAGTCAAGCTAGAAGTGGTTGCTTAGGTAACAGTTGGCTTTTTGGCTGTTGCATCTCTGTTTGTGGTAATACTTCATGAATGTGCATGTGCAAGCCTTGTTCTTGTTTGCAGGTTTCTTTTAGAACCTGAATAAACTCCCTGTACAGCTGCCCAACCACTTCTTAGCTGATACAATGAAAAGTCACCATTTATTTTTGCATATAGGGACACTTAATTCTTTCCCTCTCTTAAGTATTTTCAGTTTTAGCAGCGGTCCCTGTTATCCACAGTAAGATATGCAGGTACATGGGCAGTCATGCTGGCATCTACTGAAAATGTATTGAATGATGTGCAGACAGACAAAAGCATCGTTTGTAGTGTTTTCTCAACCTGTCTCCTACTGATGGTGTTTGGGCGTTTTCCTTTCAAACATTTCCAGATTCCTATTTTAATGGGAGGGCTGGATCTGCAATTTGCAGTTAAATGAGTGACAGTTTGAAAGATGCAGGAAGGTTACTTTTTCTGCTTTATGGGGTTTGTTTTAGTTAACGTTTTTGAGCAATTATTAGAATATTTTGTCATGACAACGGTTATCACAAATGACCTAAGGTAATGCAGGCTTTCAAAGCAGAAAGGAAAAATGTCTTGGAACATATATTCCTTCCTGCTACTCTCTTCTCCCATTAATCTGAGCCTGTTTTAGGAATGAGGAGTGTTTGCATGTCTGCATCTTCTGGCGAGTAGGGCTGAACGTAGGCTAAGTAGTACTCCATGTTGCTCCACGCTAAGTAGTACTCCATACATACAAGCATAATCCATACCTTCCTTTCTTGAAAGCATAGTTTTAAAACGTCTTTTTCTAGAAGCTGTGGTTTGGGGTTCAAGAGATAGTATTAGAAGTAACCATGTTTCTAGTAGAGAACAGGAAACTTACAGTGGTCAGTTAGTTGACTGTATGCAGGGCCCAACTGTAACTTTTTCCACAAAAAGATATTAAATACAGCAGTACTTATGTAGTCATCACAGGCCTAATTGCCTTGATTGACATGTAAAGCACTACAGTTCTTCAAAGACTTGCAAGCCTTACCTCTGTGTTTAGTGCAATGCTGAACAAGTAAACACTGCTAGCTGCTGTAAGAAATTACTTGCCTTAGGAAAACTTTGAAGTATTTGAATGTAATTATGTTGCTATTTTCAAATTATGCCCTTGAAGTCAGAATTATTCCATATTCTTCATGCTTTCCTCTGAATGCACATAATTTCACTAGCTACCCACCTGGTGCCTTGGTTGCTGTCTGACTTGAACGATGAGTCAGATGCCTTTTTCTGTAATGCTCAGAAACATTACCTGTGTTCCAAACTCTAAGCAGGCCACTGTGCCCTGTATTTCCAGAATTTTCTGTACATTTATTCGTCCCAGAAATCTACAAGCCCATTTGTTGCTGCAGCTCAGGGTGTATTTAACACCATAGCTCCAAAATCATAGGTGTGGATTAGTTTTTTCCCTATCTTAAGGCACAGGAATAATATTTTGGGGTGCTGCCATCCAATATAGAAATATATTTGGCCCTATTCAGCCTCTCTATATATAAGGAGCAAAGTAGTGCGCTAAAAGGTCTTTGACAGTAGCTTTAGCTGTCAGCATGAAGGCATATCACACCATTGTAAAAGCCAGTGCCTGATAAAGTGAAATCCTGGGGGGGTCAGGGAAGGTGATGGTCTTTGGCACTATTAGGAAATTATCAGTCTGTTCACCTGCATCAAAAACCATTCAAAATGGAATGATGCCAACACACGTCTCTTGAGCAGGTTTCTATACTTAGTTTCTGCTGTGTTTGGAAATAGCTCAGTGCTTTGTGCGGCAGTCCAGAGACAGCTATGGGATACTGACAGCATTGCTGCCCTTTTGTCTCTCTGCAAGAAGAGTTTTTCCAGTGGCGGAATAGCAGGTACCAGGTGTCAGTTGGCAGTGGAGAGGAATTTGGGGACTGACGGGGTTATGGTGTATCAGGAAGACTGAATTCTGCCCTCTTGCTACCCTGTCCATCAGTCTTGGCTGTATGTTGCGGTAGTGGCTATCTGGCTGGCTGTACAGTCTCCTTCGCTGTTTTTCCAGTCACGCTCTATCTGGCTCTCGCCATGAAAAAAGATTCAAGAATGTTGTCTCATAAACCTGTGATGATGATTGCTGAATCATAAGCTCACATCAACGCATACTAATCTGTAACAAAACTAGTTGCATCTAAAGTTGCATACGCACCGTAAGGGTGTAAGGGCTGCTCAGGGTTCAGGCTACACTCTGAAATAGTTACGCTTATCACCGTTACAGATACTTATCCTTGTTCAAATTGCAGGATGCTTTGAAAGCAGCAGGATTACTGGAACATTGCTCTGATGCATATAGCTTTTGTATGGCACTGAATATGTAGCTGGTTTTAACTTTCTCCGTGCTTACCATTTTGGGCAGGGAAAATTCCACCTGAGAGCACACTGATTTTCAACATTGACCTTCTAGAAATTAGGAATGGACCAAGGTCTCATGAGTCATTCCAAGAGATGGATCTTAATGATGACTGGAAACTGTCCAAGCAAGAGGTGAGTGGGTTACCCTTCCTGTGAGCAAACCTAACAGGATGAGATAGTGGAAAGGGAAAGATAAGCTTAACTTGATCCTGTTAGGGAAGTATCTAAACACAAGTTAAATTTTAGCTACTACAGTGCACAGGGCAACTCTGCAAGCAGAATACATGCTATTTAAGAGTGCTTAAAGCAGTTATTTATTGGGCGATGCACAGTATGGGTAACTAGTACTAATGAGTTGTTAGCATAACTACTAAACCGATAGGCTTATCGTGAATGGTAAGACACCCAAAAAGTTATTGCTGGCCAGGTGGTCATTAGTCGTGTGTGGAAGGGTGAGTCTCTGTTCTTCCCTGGACATGAGTTTCAATGTTGCTGCTTTCCAATTTTCTGCCTGGTTTTTTTTGCCTTTGGAGTTTCATGCCTTTTTGTGTTGGTGTCTTTTTCTGCTGAATGCTCTTGAACTACTGTTCCTGGCTCAACAATTAAGCTCCTCTCTGTGCTTTGCCTTTCTTGCATCGCTTCAGCTCACATACTTTCTAACACCTTAACAACAGATTTTTTTTTTTTTTTTCTTCAGTAAAACTAAGCCAAGAATGCACATTTATGCTGCACCACACTGAGCCTCGTATCTCAGTGGAACTGCTGGACTGGGCAGTCCTGTTTGATAGCATTCACTGTCTGAAGGATGTGTATTCAGCATTATTCACCTTCTGTTTGCCTCTTACTTTGTCTTGGACTTCTCTGATGTGCAAAGTCATCCATGAGAGGTTAGAATAAACCACTGCATTCTTTTTGATTTGGTGCTGCTACAGTTTGATCTTTCATACTGTGCATCAGACAGTGTCAGTATGTCCAGTGTATTAAAAATGTAAGGAATGACCCTAACAAATACTAGGACATGAAATAAATAGAACAGACCTGAAACATGGCCCGTTTATCTTGCTGTTAACAGTCCACTGTTACGTAAGTGGTACCTATTTAACAGGTGGGTGTTTTGGCCTTGATGTTCTTGTAGAAGGCTCTGCAATTTAGAACACTTGGGATCTCAATAGTTAAACCTTAAACTCAGTAAAAATAATCTGATGTTGTTCAAAACGCTGCTCCCCATTAGTAACTAGCTTAGTGTAAATAACTGTTCCAGTAGCCTGTTTAAAAAGTACCTTGAATCTTTGTCCTTCAAAACTGAGATGTCTAGAAATAAATCTTTATTAATGTAGTTCCTATTAGAACAGCAAATGCTGAGATTGCGGACAGATTTCTGTATATATTTGGGGCGGCTGTTTACATCTACTGGTTTGTCGAAGTGCTAGGATGTGAAAAAGCTGTTTGGGTCTCTGACCAATTGGTAGCTAATAACTTCTGCCTTGCTGTTTATACTTTACTGTATAGACATCAGATGACAGGTTTTCCTGGCTCATTTTTCAGTCAGATACCATAAAGGTACGGCAACTGATCTGCTAGTTTTACTGTCACTTACATTACTAAAGACCCTTTCATCACTGAACAGGGCTGCAGAATCAGTCAGACAAGTATTATTCTGGCAGAGGCATAGAAAGGAAGGTATCTGTTGTCTAACACTACCATCCTGAACATAGTGGCCCTCTCTCACGCCACAGTAATCAATTCTTTCATAAGCCTAAAAACATTAACTCTCACCTTTTTGTCTAATAGGTGAAAATTTACTTGAAGAAAGAATTTGAAAAGCATGGAGCAGTGGTGAATGACACCCAGCATGATGCTTTGGTTGAAGACATATTTGATAAAGAAGATGAAGATGGTGATGGGTTTATATCTGCAAGGGAATTTACGTACAAGCATGATGAGCTGTAGAAAAGAGTGGTGTAATTTTTTTTTGACACAAATGGCAGTGACTTAGACTGTCTGGTCCTCTTGTCATCTTAATTCTGTGTTTTGGAGTTGACAGCTGCTGTCGGCAAAGAAAACACTCTTTGTTTATATAAAAGAATTTCTGTTCATTATGTACAAATGTTTTAAACTATTCTAAAGTATGAAAATGTACCTCCTTTTATGCAGCAAAGACTTGCACATCAGGTTTTTTAAAATTTTGTATTAACTTATTTTTCAGAAATGAAACAAACTTTTCAGTTACCAAACATTGTGAAAATCAAAATCCAGTTCAGTGCCTTTTTGATTTGTTTGTGTGTTAAGATCACTTTTAGTGACTCTTTTATGTATAACTTCTAGTCTGTGGCTTAATTACTTGACCTTCCTTCTTGTGTGTCACTGCTTGAAAAGCAGCGTGCTTGACCTTGCTTTTTTTTCCTGCTGATTTTTAAAAGATGTGCTAGAAGGCATCAGCATCTCTTCATACAGCTAAGAAACTGATACAAAGCTGAATGAGAAGAATGACTATCCTGTGCTGATTTTGCCCTTCTAAAGGGAGAGCGTTACCAACCATGCCAATAATTGTCTGCATTTTTCTTTAAATTATGTGAACGAAGTAGGAATTAAATGTCAGACTTTCACTCTTAGTGTCAGCAACATTCTAGGAAATGTCTGTAATTTGGAAAATAGCCAAGTTATGCTGAAGTGCAGAGGTGGTGTCCTTTACGTATAAACACACGTTTGTTTTGAAAATCGGAGCTTACATTCATGAAGAAAGGTCATACCTTTCCCCTCAAGTTTTGGGGGAGATCTCGAACGAAATGTTGCAAGTCTGAGGCTTTTGCCATTTGCAGAAAGGGAAGAGCATACTGACAGGAGGGTTAGTATGGCCTGAAGAGCAGTTTGCATGGGCCTGCCTGCTTTGCTACTGCCTGAGTTGCAGAACTTGTTTCATCATTGTCCTTTTGCAGTATTTTCAAAAGTAGCATACAAGTGATGTGAATTTTAAATAATAAAGTGACTTTTTAGAAAATAGAGGCATAAGGTAAATATTATGATGCTTTGTCTTTACAGAGGTTGAGACTGTGAGGATTTCAACTCCATTTTGTGTTGTTTTGTGTTGTTGTTTGTTTGGGGTTTTTTTTTTTTTTTTTTGTTTCTGGAGAGGAGGAAGCATTTGGCAATTGTTCATGGGCCTTAAATGAGAGGGCAGAGTGTCTCAGGGAAGGAATTGGCCTGTATTCTGGCACCACTAACACCTGGGTCTCTGAACACAGTATTCTACCTGAAAAATGTTGCTCAAGGCTATGTAGGGACACAAAGCAACTCCAATTGTATGAAACTGAGATTGCTGCATTGCACTAATCCTTAACTATTGTCAAGTGAGACTTGACATTCAAGGTTCTCGATGCTGTAGATGAGCTAGTTGTTTTCCCTGCCACCTAGTGTTGCAAGTAAGTCTTACTAGACTACTTTATTAAACTGAGTTCAGCTACATATGGACATTACAGATTGCTGTCAACAGTGACTGTTCTGGGGGAAAAAAAGTATAAGTGAAGGTACACAGTGGTGGGTGGTTGTGGTGGTTTTTTTTTTTTTTTGTTTTGTTGGGTTTTTTTCTTCCAGCATCTGGCATTTTGTGGCTGATGGGCTATGTGATAATGAAATTGTAGCCACATATTTTGGTTTCAGGCACCTTTAGGTCTTTTTCCTTAATGATGCCATCTAGTTTTCTTGAACCCATTTATACTTTTGCTCCCATAATATTTTATGGCAGTGAGTTTCACAGTAGAATAGTGTAGGAAAATATTTCTCTTTGGTTTTAGGCTTGTTGCCTGTCCTGATTCTTGCATTGTGAGGGAAATAATGAATAATCATCCCCTATTTAGCTCTTCTTACTAGTCATGATTTCGCATATTGATTATTTTTTTACTTATCATTTGGGAAAATTCAGCTTGCCTGACTTCAGCTCCCCAAGTTGTGTGTGTGTTCTGTGCTGGGTGTCTTGATTTCTCTTACAGTCACTGGAGCACTAGGCACTTGGGGGCAACTCATTACATGTATATTGTTCATGTTGTATCAGGATAGGTGTCTTATCAAATAGAGGTACACGTCTTTCTCCATTGTCTGCGTCAGGAGCCTGGGCAATTACCTTAGCCTAGGATGAGGAGGGCTAATAAGATATGAAGTTGGCCCGTAAGGCAACCTTACCTCTGTAATAAATATGAGTTGGGAGTCAGGGAATGCTATGAAATGTACATATGCATTATTTTCTACTTAGTGGGGTGTTTTTAAAGCATATCATAAGAATAACTTTCAGTGAACATGTAGTTAATTTGTTACTGCCAGCAGAGCATTAAAGCTGCAGGACAAAGATGCTCTATTCGGAGCGTTGTATGTAGGTTTATGCCAGATGAGTGGATGGTTTTTGTTCTTAGTGTTCTTTGTTCTTGTTTCTTGGTAGCTGTGTTATGTTTCTGAAATGGAAGTAAAAAACCATTTCAAAAGTGCAGAATCAGCAGCAGATTTGAGAAGCCACTTCAACTTTATTACCATTTGCTGTTGTTAAAGTCCTTCTGTGAAGATAAAGGGATTTCTTAGGTAGAAATAGCACTGCCTGTCTTAACCTCAATTGCATCTGCTTGTTAATCCATAGGGCAGTACTGCTGCAGTGCCAGCAGGAGCTGGCTCGCTACCTGAAGGAGAGCAGAGGCAGGCAGCTGCCTGTCCTCTGAGGCAGGGAAAGAATATTGGAACTTCAGTGGCATTCAGCAACATTTTTGGCTGGCTTGTGTGTGAAGTGTGAGGTGTATTTCCTCTGAAGAAACAAACCCTCACTGCGTGTCTGTAAAATGCAGCACTTTTTCAGGTAAAGAGGGCTCAAAACAGCGTTGTGAGCACATACCAGACCATTCCTCCTGCAGCTTATAGCCTTCTTAACTTGTTTCTTGTTCTGCTGTTATATAGGAAAATATGTACTGATGGTTTTTAGAACGGCAGCCTGTCATTCAGAGCCACTACCCAGCAATTACAGTGGGAGTTGCTGCCTTCTGTAGGTATAGAAGCAGCCTTCAGAGCTCATTTTATTTGAAAATTCTTGATATGCAATGCAGTGACACAAGAAGGCTTTTGGCAAAGCTTCAGGAATGATGCTTGTAGTCTGAAATGTTTTTAAAGCTTTCTTCTTTGAGATCAACTGGCAAGGCAAAGAGTGTTGAAAATGAAGGAATTGCTTTATTGGGTCTTAAATCTTTGCTTTTCAGTACCTTATGTCCCTGTGCTGCCAGCAACATCCCCAGTATAGAGGTGTTTTGGGGAGTACTATATGTGACAGAATCATAAAATTGCAGTACTAAGTACATATTGAACAAACTGCTACCATAGTTTCTTCTTTGTGACATACAGAATGAAAATGATCCATAGCATGTTTCCTGAGTACATTCGCGTAAAAATAGGTGTTACAGGTCAGCCTTTAAATTACAGTTGTCTTTGTACATGTTCCCCGCACCCCATCGTTTTTGCTGTTAGATACGAGGTGGTCTATCCCCTGATCCAGAAATCCCAGTTTCAGATGGCAGGTGTCAGCAGAATGGGGAGAACTCACTGCTTTAGGGCATTCCAGGAAAAGGAGCAAAAGCTAGGGGAAACATGGTGAGAGAGAGTGGAAGTACGCAGAACGATGTGAGAAATGTGAAAGGTTTTGTTTTCTAGATCCTTTGGCATCTGCTTACTTGGCAGAAAGTACATTGGCAGTCACTGATGTAGGTACTGCAAATTATAAAGCTGCTTCCTGATCTGACTTTGACTGAAAATCACTGCTTCAGCCAGTTTCTATGTGGATTTTTACAACGAAGTTTAAATTCACACTTTCAAGGTTCATTAAAGAATATTGAAAATAGGTATGCTGCGTTTGACTGCTTCTTAAAAATACATCAGCTTCATTATAGAGCTTTTGCAAAAAAACCCAGAACCCACCACCCCAAAATCCTTCATACATCTTCAACACTGAATTGTTTTTGGTAACAGGAAGTAAACAAAAACTGCTTATATTTGTATAATCCTGGATAATTTTAGCCTCTCTTGGAAGTTAATCGTGATGCTTACATTCTGTGGCCTAGTTTTCTCCTGGTACATAGGAAAAACAACTCTCTGACAAAATAAGGATCTTTCTTTAGCTATCCTGCTTCTGTTTTCATGCTTATGCTTGATTATGTCAACAGTTTCACAGAAGAAATGTAATTGAAAACTCAGTAGGAAGCTACATATCTATTACAGGGACAAGGACCTTTATTATCAGCTCTCCCAGCCTGGAGGGGATTCAGATGGAGCCACCTCCTGCATCACATTTCTTCCTTCTAGGAGGTTCTGTTCCAAAAGCAGGCTAGTTTAGCTAGGGGTTCCACCCGGTTAGGAGCCGTGTGGTATTTCTGTTCTCTTGAATGATGTAAAAGAAGCAGGAGCTTGGTTTAGCTGAGAACTTTGCCATGAAGACGGAAGATAGTTTGAAACATGTCAGGTAAGTGATTTTGTGCAAGGTTTCTGAAGGCCATGTTCTTGATGGAGGGCTGGAGTTTGTCCACAGGGATAGTATTTTTTTTCTTCTTTTTTTTTCCTTTATTTCTTTTTTTTGCTAATAACTGCTCTGCATCTCCATTAGGTAAACAATAAACAAAGCCACTTTTAAAATATTAGGATCTGACTGCGGAAATCTAGTGGAACCAACATTTGAGAGCTCCCCAAATCCCAGTTATGTTTGCCTCTAAAAAAATCTGAGGCTGATGCTAACTACCATTAAGAGCTGCTCTTCATATTAGACACAATGCTTCTAATTTCTAGTTTGTGTCATGGCCTGCTTAAGGAGATTAAATGACGCACGATAATTGATTCCTCATCTGGGAGTCAGACTGAGAGCATTAAATCAATCCTGTCCTCTTACATTTTATTGCCATTGAAATTTCTTTAAAGCAACTGATGTTTCCTCTTCTGTCGGAGTCATGAACTAGATAATACCTATTCTGCGTGCTTGGCCTGCTGTCTCTCTGGGAGTAAATAACACAGCTTAGCTCTGGGCTCTCTAATCCACTGGGATATACCTTTAGAGAATAGGTTTTCATTCCATAAATATAATGCAAAATGTTCTTGGTGACCCTGTGTCCATCTCTGGGTATAGAATCTATATGGCTATAGCTAACAGACTAATGATACCGTAAGGAAAATTATGTCCTGCTGGATCTTACTCTCAGCAATGCTGATGACAATACTTAGAGAGGTAAGACTGGCGATGTTCCTTCCTTTTAACAGAAGGTAAGAATTTACATTTGCATCCAGTATTTCAGCCCTTAAGTGCTGTCATGTCCTCATTGCTATTGTAATTATTATTAGCTGGGTTAAAACCTGGGCTTAACACGGACATCACGATGTACACTTGCACTCTGAAATAATTCAGCGCTCTGCCTCTGCAAAACTGAGTCTGAAGCAAAGCTCCCAGACATGTGGTGCTCATCTTCCCACTGACAAATGAGCGCAGACTGCAATGGGAGCACGCACGTAAGGAGCAGAAATGGCCAATGCTCCTATTCATTTGGTACCAGATCCCGTTATTGCTAGCCTGAGCCGAGTCCAGCTCACCACGGCACCCTTTTGAAACAACCACCAGCAGCCATTCACATAGTTGTGGGGCTGTGCGAAGGCAAGCTGGTGAGGTGGGCTCTAGGACACCGGTTCATAAGCTCTGCCAGTCCTCCACTTGCTTTGGATCTTCAAACCTCAC
Organism: Morus bassanus; assembly: GCA_031468815.1. Taxonomy (NCBI): domain Eukaryota; kingdom Metazoa; phylum Chordata; class Aves; order Suliformes; family Sulidae; genus Morus; species Morus bassanus. The sequence continues at coordinate 39,153,446 of CM062567.1, read as the reverse complement.
TTCTTGAGCTGGGAGCTGTGTGAGGGCAGCACAGGGACGTGTCGGTGTCTCTGGACAGACTGGAGGGGCGCTAGCCAGGCTCGTGCTGATACACCGCTGCCTGTGGGTAAAGCTAAGGTCAGGCTTGGAGAAAACACCAGGGGCCTTTGCACTGAGGGAAATAGGAGAGAAAATAGAATCATAGAATATCTCAAGTTGGAAGGGATCCATAAGGATCATCAAGTCCAATTCCCTGCTCCTTGCAGGGCTACCTAAAACTAAACCACATGACTAAGAGCACTGTCCAGATGCTCTGATCCAGTTCTCCTTGGCTGATATCCACATCCAATATAAGGAAGTTTAAAAACTCCTGGGCAATTTATTATTGACCTTTCTTTATGAAAATATGTACAGAAGGAATAACATGCAACCAGCATGAAATGTACAATATGTTTGAGCTTTGTTATTTTTCCCATCTCCTATTAACTACTCTTTTCCAGCTGTACGTTGTGGACAAGGCCATTTATGTAAAAGTGGACACCTTTATGACAAAGAGATACTCAGCTGTGGATATTTTTAAAAATATATTTTTCCCATCCTTTTGGAAGTACAGGAGACAAAAGGACTTCTTTGTTTTATTTTAGTGTGAAGTATTTCTGTTATCGGGGGGCCCTTCCCACCTGCAGCTATCTACCACTTCCATGAATAAGGAAAATTACTTAATCATTGAGGGGGTTTTTTGGAGTCAGGACTCCTTAAAGTCATATTAAATTAAAAAAAAAAAAGTGCCCAATTTTTGAGTCTCCTGAAAAGCAGAAAACGCTGCAGCAAAACCATCTGTAGCCTAGGAAGGACATGCCACTGCTCACAGTCCCTCGTGTGTGTTGTGCATGGGAGGAGAAAAAAGCTTGCTGACACATGCATAACTTTTTAAGCATACTCAGCAGACCTGTTGCTGTGGTAACTAATCAGAAAACTGTAACTTCCCCTGAATGAGTGCTATTTGCACTGCACCAGCTGGCTGATAAATCATGTAGTGGCATCTTCTGCCCCTTGTATTACTGTCCAATCTTTAAGTGCTGTGATTTAATTTGCAGCAGTTTACACATAGGTTATTTGGGCAGGACACGCTAATATAAAATACAAAGCTGCTTCAGGTATGCAGTCACTTTAACAAACTCCTGTTATCACCTGCATAACTCCAGAACTGTTTTTATCTTACAGATTTATGTTCAAGCTGTTGCAATTTTATGAATAATGCTAAGCTGAGAAAAACTCTATGCTTGAATTTTAATATAATTTGAATAAGGGTAACTATATAGCACAGAGCTACTATAGCACATTTCTTGCAAGACTGCAGCACGTTTCTTGCAGAGGGGCGTGAGATGCCTTTTCCAGTTCGTCGGTCTGCTACAAGCATTTCTGTACGGGCGGCATCATAATGACGGAAGCATACATGAAGATTAAACAGGATCATTGCATAAGAAAGTAACGCTGTTGTCTCTGTATTTTCTGCTGCTTTGTTGTCATTACTGGCTTATCTTCTCAGGATGACAGATTTCCTTCTTCCACCGCCTTAACTATTTATTAGTATGAGTCTTAAGCTATTGTCAAGTATTTTAGCCTCATTGTTACAGGTGCTGTTCTAACGCACTAAAAAAGCTCCAGGGCTTTATAAGCCAATAATAATAAATGTGTCTTGTGGTATCTTTTAGAGTTATGAAAATAAGTATGCTGTCACAGGTTACTGTAAATTAAAACAAGGAAAATGACAAAATTTATGAAAACAAAGCAACAGACAGGTGCTTTTTTGATAAATCCAACCATTACTCCAGAAAAAGGCAACCTTTTTGAATGGGCAATGGAGCAGCTTGGTTGTAGGTTTCTGGACACTGGGGGTAACTGCACCGTGCCCAGAGTCGTCATAGCATGCTGTCTTCTGTCCCTGTGACACTGGCTAAGCAGTTGTGTTCTGTTATGTCACTTGTGCAATGAGAAATGAATCACCTTCTGCGGTGCATGAGTAAGGGCTCGGCATCTAAGGCTGCCATTGTGCCTACAATGACATCTTACGTACAGCTGCAGCCATTTACATAGATTAATCTTCAGTGCTATAACTGGATAAAGGGACCACAGCCAGGATTTCTCCTATCTTTTTTGTTTTGAACACTCACTGAGTTCAGCAGGTGACGTCTTTACTTCACATCAGAATATTGCACCTGACACGCTCTTTCTTTGTTATGGGCGAAGCCACCTTTAGTGTGGGAGAAGTACTCTCAACTCTCTGCTCCCATCTTCTGACTATATGAAAAACCCAAAGCACCCAGGCCCCATTGATACTTTTTGCTCTTTAGATTTGTTCTATGACATCAGTTGAATTTACTGGCCTATGGTGTAACTATTATTGTAGGGGCTCACAGCGTTTTTCAATGTTACTAACTCTTCTGTGTGTATGAAGTTCTTTTGGTCCTGTGACTCACTGTAAGAGGAATCATTTAAGTTTAGTGGTATGCCTTTATGGGAATAGGCTTAGAATTCTGACCTTGCAGCAACCAGGTACATTTGCTCTGTACAACCCCAGTTCATCTGATTTTTAGGTACTCCAAATCAGTGCTCCACCAAAGAGAACAAGACTAAGATGGTGGTTTGAAATAATGAAAATGAATACCAACAGAAGGGCTTTCTTGGTTGCACTAATCTATCGTCGTACATTTTTTTAATATAATTTCAACAGTTATGTGGTCTTTTTTACCATCTGCATTAAGTCAGCTTCTCTCCTTCTAAACCCTGTTTGCTGAGAAAACTAGTTCCATCCGTCGTATGCCTGCACAGCCGCTGTCTTGAACTTGCAGAGGAAAGTATTGTGGAAATGATGACTCAAAGGTTAGTGCTGCAGTGTCTTGAGGATTTGGGGTACTAGTTCTGCTGAATAGGCTCTGATCTCCAACTAAGGAGGTGTTTAAAGAACAGAAATAAACTGTAACTTAAGCTATATGTTGCTGTGTTTGCCTTTTGGTCTCTTCCTTTCACAGATAAAACACAGAACAAAGGTTCTTTGAAATTCTCTTTTCTAAAGATGCGTCCTTTCCACTCTCCTCCTTTGATGTTGCATCCCATTGGAAACTCATCTTCTGCAGGAGAAAAAAACATTTTTTCAATATCCATAAATTCTGCTGTTATGTTATTAAAGACAAAGAGCAAATAATCAATAAACATTGTGGCTTTGTCCTAATTACTGTAATTTTGTATCTTCTGTTTTATGCAGCAATCTCCATTCAAAGATTTCAAAGATGCAGCTGTGAGTAAATGCTCTCCCCATTTCACGTACGAGGTAATTTAATTGCCATGAGGTTCCAGGATTTATCCAAAGCCAAGCAGCAAGCTTATGGCAAAACGACATACACCCCAGGCTTTCTTGATTCCCAGGACCATGCTCTAACCACTCACCCTTGCTGCTTTGCACAGTTCATGACAGCTTACACAGAAAGCAAGCATCAAAGATTTCTGTGTCGCTGGTATGTAATAATTCTGTAGACAGTCTAATAATTCTTAGGTAGATTATACTGAGCCATAATCATCTCCAGTGTAATTAGAGAATAGACTTAGTCATCTAAGTGAGCATAATATGGGTAATATAAGTGGTGTGTTATAGGATATAATTTAAACCCCCTTTTAAATTGCACCTGCTCTTTTCATCGGCTATCTTTCTGATTCTAAGAAGCAAGCTGCCTGTGACGCAGTTCATCCTTGATGTAACACCAGAGCAAGGAATTTGGGTTGTTATGTTCAACTGAAGTTGTTACAATTAAACTGGTATAAACTCTTCAGCTTTTCAGTGATTCAAATCACCTTTCAGTTAGATATTTTAAGCAGGAGATATCCAGCCTTTTTTTCTGTGGCAACACTTGGAACTGCAATTCTGATGACAGCAAACTGATGGCAGAGGAAAACAAAGGTCTTGCTTAAAATACATAATGGAAGATCTTAGAGTATGAAGGGCTCCGTGTGGCTAATGATCAGCCCTGCTTTTTAATCAAAAGCATTGAGGCTAAGTAATGACTTCTATATTAGTCCCTATTCAGGTTACTGATATACCCCCAAAAGGTGCAGGTGCCACAATATTTCACATTCACTGAGATTTAGACTTGGAACAGCAAATTACTTTCTCTTTTGGTTATGTAATGAAGTTGCAACTTCTGGTCTGCAATTAAGTTTGACAGCAACCAGTCTCCAAAGCTTATCCATAATTTCTGAACACGTGCAGACCCATGGATCCTTCTGCTGCTTGTGGTGATGAGAAAAAATTCTTTTTGCTGCATATGGTTCCAGGATTTTTTCTTCTAAATTTTCTTTTCATGTAGGGTCCCATATGCACATTCTGTCTGGCTTTTTGTTTTTCTTTCGCCAGATTAAGTAAACTAGATCTCTTGATCTAATAAGCAGCGTGATATTTAAGTGTCTTGATGCCTACCTTGTAGGAGTACTAACTGAAATTTGGAGTGACTATCAGTCCTGTGCTTTTTGTGGCAATTGACTTTGCAGACACGTTAGGCTGGCTTGGCCCATGTTAATGAGTTAGGTTCCTGAAGAGAAATAGGAAGAAAAGAAAATATCCTGAGGAACCCAACTCTGACCACCAAGTTGTGCAGCACTATGGAGACATGCTAACAGGGTACTTTCACGTAATTAGTTCTGCTTGCAAAAAGCATTAAAACCTGTGAAATGAGGCAATAGCTGAGAATAAACCTCTTGGACTTAGGCACAAAGCTCCTTTATAGATTTCTATATTTTCTGTGCATTCCCCAGGTTCTACACTGCTGCACCAGCCTAACGTGCTTGCTTCTTCCTGCTCTCACGCTGAAATGCTCTAGTTTTTAATGCTCTTTGTTCTGTCTACTGGGTCATCCTTGCCTTTCTGACCTCCTCCACAGCTTCCTCTTAACCTTCCCTTCTTCCCGTACTTAGCAGTCCCTTCTCTACACTGTCTGGTCTGGGGCAGGCATCGGTGGAGTGTGCAGCAAGGTTCCTGTCCTTTAAGACAGAGATAGAAACGTAAAGGTGCTGCCTCACACCAGCAAACCATATTTGTTTTCCTAAACCAGAGCTGTTTAACCAGGTAGCTGTGGACCTGCATGATTACACCTAGCAGTGAAGCTATTTTCACCTCTCTTTGGAGGCAAAGGTTGTGTGCTGAGGGTGGAGTACACGGGACAGCCCCATTTGGGTGGTTTGGCAAACAGAGCCGGCCACCTGCTCCATGCGCCATGGCTGAGGCATGCCGTGCTCCGCACGGAGCCTCAGAGGGACAGTCAGTGCCATCTTGCTCTGGGCCTGGCGGTGCTGGTGCTCTTGCACCCAGGGAGCCGAGAGGTCCCCAGGGGTTCAGCGACCAGAGGGGCAGGAGCCCACCATGACGCTTCATACATGCTCAGCAGAGACGTCCCTGATCACGAGGTCATCCTGTCAGCTTTGCTAAGTTTGGTGGACTCTTTATCTGGCAGTTTGACAGGTTAATGAGGTAGCAGCTACGTCTTAAACCACCTGCTTGACTTTCTAGCCTTATCCTGTGCGTGAGACAGAGGAACACAAGTTCCACATCCAATTCTATGACTAAAGCTGAATAAACGAGCCCCTTCTCTTCCAACGCTTAACGTGAACGGAGCATTTGTGTCCCCGCTGGGTCCCCGAGACGGGCAGGGGGAGGACGTGCGCACCGCTCCCCACCCACCATGCGAAAGGTGGACGCTTCTTCTTGGCGCCATTTTCATGTCCTGGCGCTTTGGTGGCCCCTGCCTCGCTGTGGCATTTGAGGGTACACCCACCCACGCGAGGCACCGGCGGCCACCGCCTCTCGCCCTTAGGGCGGCAGGCGGCCGCCAGGAGCCGGGACCGGCGCTCTCCCTCACGGCGGCGGGGAGGGGGCGGCGGGAAGACCCCGGGCAAGGGCGGGAACGGCTCTGAGGGAAGGCTCGGTGCCAACAGGGCAGCCGCGGTGAAACGCCACAAACGGGCGCTCCGCGAGGCCCGCGGTGGCCGTTGGGCTCCTGCCGCACCACGGCCTCCGCCCCCGCCGCCGCCGCCGCCGCACCGGCCGGGACTCGCCGCGCGGAGCGGTTCGGCGGCGGCGGCTGCGCGCGCAAGGGGGAGGGGGCCGCGCGCCGCGCCTGCTCCCACCGGTAGGGGCCGCCGCCGCCAGACTGAGGGGAGCGGAGCGGAGCGGAGCGGAGCGTCGGGCGCGCTGAGGTACGGTAACGGTGCCGGTAACGGGGCGGGGCAGGGCAGGGCAGGGCAGGGCAGGGCGGCATCTCCCCGTCCCCTTCCTCCCCTGAGCGGTGGGGCTGGGCCGGTGCCTCCCTGCTCGCCGTGGGAGGTGGGGAGTGTGCGGGGTCTGCGGGCAGCGACCTACCCGGCGGGGCTCGCCCCGTCAGCGCCGGGCGGCGGCGGTGTGGGGAGGGCGGGGGGCGATGGCGCAGAGCCGGCTTCCCGGAGCGGGGGCGGGGGCGCCGTCCCCCGGCGGCGATGATGCCCGTCAGCGCCTCCGCGCACCTGCTCCCGCGGCGGGAGGCACCGCGCCGCCCTGGGCGGGGGCGGCGAGCGGGCACCGCGTAATGGCTGCCCCGGCGGCCTCCCCCGGCCCGTGGGGGCGGCGGGCCCGGCGGGGGCTGAGCCCCGGCGGTGCGGGCCGGGGTCCGGCGGCGGGGCGGGGACTCGGTGTTTGGGGCTGGCGTCGGCAAACGCTGTCCCCGGCTCTCCCTTGCTTTCCGGTTGGAAGCAAGGCTCCCCCGGTCGCTGCCTTCCCTGGCCGCCCTCTCTGGCTGCTGCTTTCTCTTCTGTTCCTTAAGGACCCGGCCTGGGTTGTGTGTGTCCCCCCTTCTTTTTTTTGAAGGTGCCTTTTCATATAGTCACCTTGAAATCTAGATGCCGTCGTGTGCATTTCTAAGCATACGGTTACGCTCAGGTAGGTATGTGATGGTTTTGTTCGCTTGAGCAGGCTAATGAGCAGGCATACCTTCCTGCAAGAGTCTACAAAAGTCAAATCTTTATTTGTGCTGCTAGAGACTATGACTAACCTGCTTTAAAAAAAAAAAAAGACATTTTCTCCAGTACTGATAATTGGGGGGGGGGGGGATATCATATTAAACCAGGATCTCAAGCAGAAGACAGCTTTGTTAGGGTCCCGATCTTATGAGTGCACATACACACATTTATACATAAATCTATCCATATGAAAAATGTCTTTAGAACTGAGTAAAGCCATCCATACCTGTAAGATGTGAAACTTTAATAATCCCAGAGAAGTGGTTCTGTTGCAGTACACTTTGTAAATTCTGTGATGCAAACTGTCTGTGTATGATAAATTTGCTCAGTAGTTTAGAAGATAATAAATACATGAACTTGTGGGAAGTGGAGTAACTGACTCATTTGGTTATAGACTATTACCGTTTCAGCCATTGGTCTAAAAGCTGTTTTAAAATTAGGGATTTAAAGCGTCTCTAAGCACGCTGGTTTGTTCACAACATGCAACCCAAACCCTCCAGTCAAACAAAAAGAAGCCTTAAAACAAACCCTCAATCATGTATATATTTAGGAAGTTGATCTCTGTGAACACAGGACTTCTGCTGACTTGAGATGAATCAAGACTGAAGTTAACTTAAACCGTTCACAGTGCTATGAACTTGCCAAGCAGTTTAGATCACAGAGCTTACACAGACAGTCTAAAAAGACAGGTGGTGTACTGAGGCAAATGTGGTGGATAGAAATCCTTTATTGATATGAGTAGGGTTTTGTCCTCCCCAGAAAGTACTTCTAATGCTTAGAGTTCAAGATTTTTATGGTAACTTCCTTTTCTGGAAGACATTTGTAACTTTTTTTTGCTGGTAAAGTAGGGCATGGCTTAAGCTCCATTTGTTTACTTTTGCTGAGTTTGGTATTTTTGGTAAAGGGTACTGAATTTGGCTTTCCACCCTGCCCTTCAGAAGTCATCAACCGTGGATGCTTTACGCAGCTTGCGTGTGGGAAGGTGTGCTAGTTTATGCGAGAAACTTCCAGTAAGAATTTCATTATTTATTATGGACTTGAAGAGTTGTGAAGCTGGACATTGTCCCTGTAGTCCTTTGGCATTCTCTTTTGGGAAATTCAGCAGATTGAGAAATTGCACAGAATTGCGCTCTATACCTGCCTCTGTAAGGTACCCAAATGGCTGGTTTCTGCCACAATGTGTTGCATTACATCCTAACGTTTACAAACTCTTTTGCTAGTATTGCAACACTTGCTGTTGTTTTAGGTTATATTTTAAACTAAACTGAGACTTCCAGCTAGGTACCTCGATGCTTTTTGTTTTACCTCTTGTTAACATAACCATGTTGCTAATTTGAAATGACTGCCAGTCAGTGTGGATTAGCCAGCTGTGTTGAGGAGGCGAACAGCCTCTCCTGTGCAGTGATCAAGACCTAACTGAACTGCAAAACTGGATTGTGGTGGCTCTACGAAGAGGGAAAGCTATATGGCTAAGTATTATGCAGCAGTTAGTGGCTTCTCATTATGAAGTTGTGTGTTGTACAAAGATGCTTTAGATGCCAGCAGCTCCTAACAAGGGGCTCTGCCCCAGTGACGGGGCAGGAAAACAGGTGCTTCTCTACGAAATGGAGAGTGTTACAAATATGACCTTAGACTGCAGGCTGGAAGAGCAGCTACAAAAGGAATAGAGTTCTGCAACTGCTTGGAGACTTAATTAAGTGCATTGACATCCACTCAGTGAAAAGTCTGTATAAATAATGAATTTTTCTCTGTATGCACAGCCTGTGATGGAAATGAGACTGAAATTCGTTGTCTTCGGGATGACTGACCCTGATTTGTTTTTAAATGGAACTGTGTTTTCATTAGCATAATTCAGATTACTTGAGGCAAAAATAAGATCCTGTCTTCTTTTGAAAGATGCCTACTTTGAAAGGGTGGACGAGGCTGTATTAGACAAGTAAACTAGAACTGGTTGGTCAAGGGACTGTAAACTTCTGTAACAGCTGAAATATTACCATTTGTTAGGACTTTAAATGCTGAAGAGTTTTTACCGTGCTCATTTGATGGCCAGTATCTAATTTGTTAGATGGTCTTAAGAAACCTGGCAGCTGTTGCCAGGAATATTCCAAATTTTCCCACATACAGCAAGAGAAAAATTTTCAATTCTTTCAAGGCCTATTTTGCATTTGCTCAGTTAAATGACCAAAGGGGGTGTACTGCTTAGGAAAGCTTTGAAATGCAGCTTGATTTTATGCCTCTGTAGGGAATTGATACTTCTGTAATTCAAAAATAAAAGTAAACTTCCTGGAGAAAATGGCCATACCAAATCTCTGACTACAAGTTTGAGATGTTGCTAATTTTGAGCAAATTCTTCAGAAATTTTCAGCACGTCATTAATGTACACAAAAAAAAGTTGAGCATCACTTTTAAATTTCAACTGCTGTTAACTCCTCTTGGATATCTTCTCAGACACAGCTTAGAGAGACAAAGACAATCAAAGTGGAGTGTGGTACCTTCAAGTGGTAAATTGGTATCATCATCCATTGGTGGTAAGGAAAGAGTCAAACAGTTGGACTAAGGTCTAATAATGAAATGTCCAAATGATAGGGACACACAGATCTGGCATGGTTTTGTGCTTTATATTCAGGAACAGTCTCTGCTTTCTAATTTCTTAATAAATGCAATCTTCCTCTCTCCTGATAAGTCATGCATTAAAACTGTCCAAATTGTCGATTAAAAAAATAACCTTTCAGTGTTTCCTAAGATGGGAACAATATTATTATTGTGCCTTTCAGTTAGCTGTCTTTGTTCTGTGCCTGCAGCTGAATGAATTTTGCTTTTCATTTCTGTTTTTGGAAACATTGCTTTTCTGCAGGATGCAGGGATCACATGTCTGTGCATAAGACACTAGGCTTGATTTGTAAATGGAAGTACAAGCTTGTCTCAGGCACAGGAAACATCTTAATTTGAGGTTAAAATAGAGGTTCAAAACCAACAACTAAACCCTGAAAAAAGTTTTCGCAGCTGTAACTGACCTTTCTCCTGCCACCCTGTTAAAAATATGGAATAGTTGAGAATAAATAATGTGCGGCCTATTTGACATATTCTTCCATTCCTAATGAGACAGCCTTGATCCAAATCTGAGCACTCTTGCTCAGATGCTGCCTCTCAGTTTTTCATTGTAAATGTTTCTTGCAGGTTAGGTCACTTACCCTTTCTGGTAGCAATGAAAACAGATTTACTGAAATCTTTAAACATTGCTGAAATAGTTCAGAAGTATTAGCACAGCTGGGTTTCTTTTTTATAAAAGCCCAAAATGTAGTGAGGAAAAGTCATACTTTAATACACAGAAACAAGCTGTATGCCTTCGTAAAAGGTTTAATGTGCTCTCTGGACTTTAAAAGCAGCTCAAATCTCTTTTGCAATATAAATGTTAAAATGCTGTCATTATCAGAATGCACAGAGAACTTAACAGCAAGGAGTTTAGCAGCCTCTGTATTTCTGATACCTGAAGTACCTGTTCCAGATCAGATTTAATTTGAAGAAACTGTAGAAGCGAGAGTGGAAAAATTAGGCTATATGGTCAGTAAAACTGGTGTTCTGAGCAAGCTGCTGTGGAGGTCTGAGATGAAATCCCAATGTAAACCCTCCCACCTTGTTTTTGTGGACACTGGCACTGTCTTGAAAACATGATGTTGATTATCACCAGCATTAACAGTGGGTTATCTAAAACAATTGGAGGTGTGCTTGAAAAACTGGGGGTTAGGAGAGGTTTAGACTTCACCCTACACAAAGTACAACACTTAAGTTATGTCTGTACTTCAGAAAGCTTGACAGTTATGCCAACAAAATTCTTGAAGACAAACTTAGAAAATGTTTGAAAGGTGAGTTTGTGTGATGTATCCATGCAACCTCACTAAGCTGAATGAAAGCAAAGTGTGTTGTTTGTGGTTCCGTCCATGCTGGAAGACTTGCTAGCACGGCTATGCTGAGTAATGAATGCAGCGGTTATGCTCCTAGGTCAAGGATTGGTTTGATCAAGCTGAAGTTTTGCCACCTTGTGAGTCAAATCATATCAATACAAGGCAAATTTTACAGTTAAATTCTACTCATAGTAGCATGAGGTGAATGCTTTCCTGTTGTCAGTGCTGACTGCTTGGTTTCACTGAACTTTTCTTCCTTAATATCCACTTGAGTGTTGTTTTGATTTCTTGTGATGAGGAGCTGTAATGGCGGTAGCTGACTTCTCATGTAATATCTTTTACTGGTCTGGTATTGCTCTACATGATGGTGACTGGGTGTTATTAACTTTTTAGGCAAGAGACTATACTGGTGTAGAAAGCAAAAATTTTGTATAGCATATTAAGGTCAGGGCTGTTTCTACATGTGTATCACTTAACTTGTCCTAAATGGTGCCTTGTCAGGAAAGCAGTAGCTCTACACATAGGAATAGCTACTTCAAAATTGTTTCGTTTGGTGGAAATCTTAATTAACATTAACAATAAATCTTAATTAACATTTCAGAAACCCCAGCTGACCTAACTTGTATTAAAACCGATGGGTTTTTATATGTGACTTCAGGGGCATCTTTAGCTTTTCTTGTGATAAAGTTGCAGGGCATTAGGTTAGCAGCAATTAAAAAAGTATGAAGAGCAAATATTGGTTCAACTCAATAAGCGTGAGTTAAATATCAAGACAGACCCTTTTTTGACCCTGTTTTCTCACACTAATCCTTTTTATTGCCCACTGCTTCCTAGTGAGTGAGTGCCGCACGTTCATTTTACTTCTATTGTTTTGTTTTCCAGTTGAAACAAAAGAGAGAAAAAAACTTGCTGTTGGCAAAAGCAGTTTTACTGTTTTAGAAATAAGCTTTGGAATTGCTTGAACAGTAAGTTATTAGAAGAGCTTCAAAAACTAATAGTTCATAACATTGAATTTTTATTTTTGGTAACTTTTTTTTTAAATAAGACATAGCAACTATGAAAGCTACTATTGGCAAGCCAGTTTTCACATAATTTGTAACTCTGAAACTGGTAATTACTTTGTGCTTAATGTCTACAGGGTATTTTGGCAAACAAGGAAAATGAGTTGGCTTGAAAAGAGTTGATATCTATTTGATATGGGAGGAAAAGTTATTTTTCTGAGAAGTAATTTTATTGTAGCAGTCAAATTCTTGAACTGTATAAAAGATTATTTCAGTACCAAATTGCAGCTTTCAGAGAAGCAGTACACAGTGTTATTCTGGGAAAAAAAAAAAAAAAACAAACCAAAAAGTCTTGAGCAAGTTAGTATGAAAATCTTCCTTTCTCCAGTTTGGACTGTGACTTGCTAAGCTCAGAGTGCTTTGTTGGGGATACATAGCTATTTCAGTTTTCTTGGGTTGGGGGGGAAGGTTCCAAACCACATGCAATAATTTATGCCTGCCCCTGTTCTCCTGGGAGCGAGGCTTCCGTCTCTGACAGTCATGTGTTCATGAGGGGAGGATGGGATTCTGCAATCTGTCCTGTGCGTCTTTGCTCTAACAGCATTATTTGTCTGTTTCTTTTTTGTAAGTGAAAAATGACATCTAAATGAAGCTTTCATTAGATTATGTCGCAACTTTTGCATACAGACTTAAAGAATAGCAATTTTATTGCTGCTTGATCATTCTGAAAATCTTGATTGTGGACAAATTTTGACACTTATAGTGCAAGTTGTTCTAATTAGAATTTGTGACCCTTCTTAATACACATTCGCATTTCTAAGATCCTCATACTGTGAAATGGAAAATACTGTAGAGTGAAATGTTCCAGATATCGATATTTTCAACCTGAAAGTTAGTATTTTATGTCTTTCAAGATTTATGGGTTAGTTTTCTTGAGGTGGTGCTAGGCAATAGCACTTCCACGTTTGCCCTATTTCAGGAGTATAGAGATGTTCAGGTGTGTTCATAGAGCCCTGATAACTGTCGTACTTGTTGTTTCACGTTGTGATGTTTGGAGCCAGACGTTGCCTCGCAGTTGTTACTTCTTTCTTTCTGCATCAAAGTACTTACAAGCTCATCTGTTTTACCAATGACAGTGAGGGTGATTTGTTCATAGAACTAATTCAGCTTGGCAGTCTCTACATGAAATTTATCACAATGAGAGAAGATCTTAATAAAGGAACTTGTTAAACAAAGTTTCCTCATGGTGTCTGAACACAAACCGAGCTAAGTGCCATAGTGACCAGCAGACTCTGGAAAAAATATGACCACATGCAATATCGCATAGTACGTTTTTGGCAAATAAAAAGATAGCAAGTGGAGTATATTACCTTGTGGCTGTTGCTCAGAACTGGTTTTTAACCTTTGTGCCCGTAGTGATTCTAGGTCAACGAAGTGTGATGCCTGTTAACTACCTGAAACTGCAGCAGTTATTATGTAGTGGCATAGCATAACGTACAGCTCTTTGTCTATTTCTAGTGCTTTCATATGCAGAATGGTTTTGGACATAGCTTATGATAGACTGCGTGGTCCCTGTTTCTCTTAACTTGCAGTGGCCCTTCCATGAGTGTAATGGTCTGCAACCAAATCTAGGGCCTTTTGACATACAGTGTAGGTTTACTTCTGTCTACACCAAAATGTAGGTCTGAGGTACGATCTGGTGAGGAAATCAGGCCTGTGTGCTAACATGCTCTGTGGTAAAGAACTGTGGCTGTGAATGGGCAACAAGGTGTTCTTTGAGATCTAGTTGCAGACATTGCCAGTGTTTTCTAAGGTTTTCAGGATTGACTTTCATTGGAGGAGCAAATAATTGGGGTTTTTTTGTGTTCTTGAAAATTTCATTCAAAAATCATTAAATTTGTGAAGAAAGAGCAGGGATTAATAGTAGGTGGTTTTGTAAGTTAGCCTGATTTATCGGAGGTACTGTGAAGGAATGTTCTGTTCCTCCTGTAGATGAAAGATGCTTGTTTGCTATTGAGTGAGGATGGTATCTTGTGAGAGGGGAAAGAGGTGGCAAATGCGTGAAAATGAGAATGAGGACAACCTGAAGTTGAACTGAAAAAAGGAGAATTAAGGGGGCAAGTAGAAATATCCTGCTTAGATAGGTAGCTGCTAACAGACTGCTCTAGTTACATGATGGAGGAAGATGAAGGTCAGTAGTGTTCTGAACAAACACAGGTTGTGGGTGTATCTGAGAAACCGCCATCCTTCCCATATTTAAAATGAATGAAATGAGGTTCTAGGAGAAACTGCTACCTAGCAAACTGAGTAGATTTAATCTGTAGTAGACTGCTAGCTAGCTTCCTTCTCTAGAAACCTAATTTAAGATCCCAGTGCCAACTCTTACGACAATCATGTTTTCAGTACAAGGTTGTAACATTCAGCTTGCAGTTTTAACTGTTGCATAGCCCCCTGTATGAAATCACAGAATCACGGAATGGTAAGGGTTGGAAGGGACTTCTGGAGATCATCTTGTCCAACCCCCCTGCTTGAGCAGGTACACCTAGAGCAGGGCGCACAGGACCACTGTTGTCCACCAGCACTCCAAGGTCCTTCTCAACAGAGTCACTTTCCAGCAGGTCAGCCCCCAACATGTACCGGTGCATGGGGTTGTTCCTCCCTGGGTGCAGGACCCTATACTTGCTTTTGTTGAATTTCATGAGGTTCCTCTTGGCCCAGCTCTCCAGCCTGTCCAGGTCTCGTCAGACGGCAGCACAGCCTTCTGGCATATCAGCCACTCCTCCCAGTTTTGTATCAGCAGCAAACTTGCTGAGGGTACACTCTATCCCTTTGTCCAGGTCATTGATGAATATACTGAACAGGACTGGACCCAGCACAGATCCCTGGGGAACACTGCTAGTTACGGGCCTCCAGCCAGACTCTGCCCCGTTGATCACGACTCTCTGGGCTCTGTTTTTCAGCCAGTTCTCAATCCACCTCACTGTCCTCTCATCTAACCCACACTTTCTAAGCTTGTCCATGAGGATGTTATGGGAGACAGTGGTTGACGTGAACTCTAGTTATAGAGTAGTTTACTTATACTTTCATACTTAAAAAGTGTTACCAAAATGGCAATTTGTTTTTGGTTCAGTAACTGTTGGTATATTTAAAGGAAAAAAAAAAAACCCTCACAAATATAGATAAGCCTGCTTTATTCCAAGGAGGACTTCAAGAGTCTGTAGAATATTAGATACCTACAGGTTTTTAATTTGTTTCTCATACTTAGTCTGTAGGTATGTAAAAATCGGCCTTGCATACCTTCCAAGTTGTTCAGCAACATAGTGCTGAAGCATTCCTTCCTATCTTTTTAAGCCTGCCTCGCAATGTGTTTGGTATGTAAGTTGAAGAACTTCATGTAATAAAAATCAGAACTGTGTATCAACTTTAACCTTTCTTTCTAGGCTGTTGGATGTCTAATGGCTTTCTGCTGCCTTATGTATTCCAAATAAATTCACTTAGTTTGTGTATAGAATGAAGAAAATATTTCTTTTGAATACTGAGATCCACAGTATGCAAGTTATTAAAGATTTTGGCTGGTCTGGCAAGGCAGCAGAAGATAAATTTAGAGCACTAAATTATGACTTACCTGAAGGTAGATATGAACTCTTAGGATGCTGGAAAGCAGTTATGTTCACATCACCAACATGGTAAAATAAATGTACATATTTGGAATAATTCATAGCAAAATACTAAATGGTTTCATTAGTGATGAAGCTTGGGCAGCGCTCTACATGTTGCATTTCAGTTTAATCACAAATGCTCTCATGGCTCGCAGGTGAATAAGAGTGGTAATTAAAGTGGGGCTTTGTCTTCATGTCTGTCTGCAAGACACTAATCTAGAAGCAATAATGTACTGAGACTTACTGGCACAATATGCAAGTCTGCAGGTAGGTGTCCTCTGCCGGATGTGTTTTATCAGCTGAAGTCATTCCAGCTTATAGGAGCTTGTCCCTTCCCACTGGTCAAAACTCTGCTTGTAAAAAGGAGTTGGTTTGTTTCGTAATGTGTTTTCAACTCGACTGACTGATTATATACAAGAATAATCTTACCTAAATTAAAAGGTTGTGTGAGTTCCCTAGACAATTCATCACCCTGCATTGTGTTGGTAGAGGACACCTTTAACATATATCTTCTCTTGAAGTTTTTTTGCAAGGTTGGGCATCAGTGTGACCTGTTCATAGTCTATAGGCAAACCTTTAAGTGTTCCCTTCACAAGCAATTACCACTTCATGGATTATAGCCTTTATTCAAAAGGCATTCTTTCTTTGGTTTAATATTGGAAGCCTGCTAGTCTGTGAGGAGTGTGTGCTCAAATGGTTCTGCTTTAAAAACATAAAAAGTAAAATTTGAATGGTTTGAAAGGTGTCCAAGTTAATGATCAAAACAAGCTTTGCACCCCACCCCCCAGCATTGTCTTTCAAATAAATTAACAGCTTTTCGGGGGGAACTTTTAATTCTATTGGTTGTTTCTAAGGAGTCCAAATGTGTGCAGGTATTTTTACTTGTTTGGGTTATTGTGGAGGGATCTATGAAGAAATCTCAGACATCTGTGTTGAGTGCTATTTTAACAAGCAATAAACACCCCACCTTTTTCTTTTGTAGGCTTATGTGCCAGAAGTTTCCTGAATGGTGGAAAAAATGTTAGATATGGCAATGTACACAAGACCAACTACAGTAGTGTCATAGTCCTGAAACAGTTTACATTTTTTATTAATATATTGTCATTGCAAACACTTAAAATCTTAAAATGTATGTCCTATCCTATAAGCATTTTAAAGAATACTCACATTAGCCTAATAACAAATAAACTGCAATCAATTAACTTCAGGCAAGAGCAGCAATGCAGACAAACCACAGAGGAAATAAAGTGCAATTAATGCTTCAGTCTCTCTCTGATCTGAGTAGATAAATTGACGGACAGTTTTTGATACAACTGTGCTAGATCTTTGTTCTCTTTCTAGTTACACCATTGTCCTCGTTCAGGAATCCCTCAAACATGTTTTCTCCTTCCTTTTTTAAAATTTTAAACTGCATGGGAGCAGAGAGAGTAAATTATTTAAGATTATTCTGTGTCTCTGCACTTGTCTGAGTCAGCAGACTACATCTAGGTCATATGTTCCCAAACAGCCCTGATGCAGAATATCTTTTTTTCTTTCTGTGGGGACTAAGTAGACTCATTAAGGTACAGCCATCTTGCCTATATTCCTCTTCTTTATGCCCTCACAAGGCTTGGGTCAAAAATGTCTGAAAATGGCTATAATTCTTTTTATTAAATCCAGATAAGCTTCCTCTGAGCTGACCTGTTCTTCCATTATCATTGCACAATCAGCTGAAAGATAGAGGAATGCATTGTCTCTTTGCTATAACAAGTAGCGGTAGACTATGATTCTCTAATGCATGCAATTATGAGTTCAGCAAACAGTACTTCTAATTGTTTACTCCTCCTTTCCGTTCTAGGATGGCTGCAGCTCCCCCAAGTTACTGTTTTGTAGCCTTTCCCCCATGTTCTAAAGATGGGCTGGTGGTGTTTGGAAAGAACTCTGCACGGCCTAGGGATGAAGTACAGGAGGTGGTCTACTTTGCTGCCGCAGCTCATGATCCAGGAAGCAAAGTTGAGGTAAGGGTGAATTGTTACATTCAAACTGTGAGAAGTGACTATTATTGGAAGAAATGAATGCTGTCTTGTTTTCTTGTCAGATTGTGGAGTCCTCGTTCCCTTCACTCAAACCTCTCTTGAGTAGAGAGGAGACAAGATTTTTGAAACTCCTGAAAATGAAACTCAGAATGTAACTTTTGTTTAATTGAGGAAAAATCCATGATCTGTACTTTCTCCAGCAGACAGGCTGAACTGTTCACATCTCAAATTCCTGCACCGTGTAGCCTATCACTTGTATTTTCCTTTTAAGGGAAATATATCCTTGCTAACTGGAACTAGAAGCAAACTTTCAGAGTTTGTTGCTTGCCATCTGGATTGTTTTCATTCATGGTTGTTATTTGACAGTTGTAATGGTGGCTGACTATGCTAGGCATGTTGCAAAACAGGTAGCCAGAAATCTCTGCCTCGGAGAACCTGTGCTCTAATAAGGGAATGTGAGAGGAGGAAAACAAGAACATAAGCTTTGTAAGCCAAACATAACTCTTGTACATACAGTTGGCTTTGGTGACATGTTCTGCATCTGAGGTACCTGCATCATGGTCAATTTTCAGTGCTGTGGCTTCTCTCTGAATCCAGGCTGGATGTGGAGTCCTGGAGCTGGACACTGATGTCATGGGTGCAAGTTGAAAGGGACCCTACTGGAAGTAATTTTAATTATAGTCTGTTACTGCAGCCTCACTTTAATGACAGGAGAAATGGAAGGATAAGCAGATCTGGAAGGTTGAAGCAAGGGGACAAATGAAACAAGAAGACAGGGAGAGGAGGTGGTGTGCAGTGAAGGTGGAATGAAGAGACTGAGGCAGCAGAAGGAAAGACAAGGATTAGTGGGGGTAGCTGTTGTAGCAGGGGACACAGAGCCTGATCTGCACTGTCAGAAGCTTTTGAAGTCCACAGATTTCATGCTCTGTCTGGCAGCTGGGAAAGCAGAAGCTGTGAGGTTCCCTGCATTCAACTTTCTCCTGTCCCTGTGGCTGTGCAGAAGGCTGAGGACACTAGGTGTTCTGCACCAGGCTGGTGTGTCTCATCCCTACAGGTCCTTTATGGATATAATTGTCACTTCCCCAGAGGAGATCCTAAGGCCAGTGCTAGTTTTAATTCTGTCTTTCAAGTGGGACAACTTCCAAATTTCAGAGGATTTGGCGTTGTTCTTTGTAAGAGTTAATGTTCTCTTGATTCATGTTGCTACCAGCATCTAGTACAACTCAGGCATTATTAAACGGTTTAATTTTAGATATAAAGGAATCCCCTCCCCCTGTCCAGAAGCATTAACTGCTGTTAATTGCAGTGCTGTGTTGGTAGCACTATTGTAGACCTGTGCCAGTATACAGAACACAAGTGTGACAATAAGACAAGAAGAAAACTTCAGAGCAGTTTTTTTTAAAGCTTCTCTTCATAGAACTGGAAACGAAAAAAATGTTCTGTTATTGTGGAAGAAGAACTTCCAAAAGCTGCTCTGGAGAGTTTGTATCCTTAAAGGAGAATACTTTGTAAGAGCTTAATGTTAGAGTACTTGATTCTTTTGGTCTCTCTGCCCCATGTCTTACTTCTTGGCGAGGTAAGAAGCGGGGTCAGCAAAACCACTACCATGGTCTTCTGTAGGGCAGACTTTGGCCTGTTCAAGACACTGGCTGGGAGAGTCCCTTGGGAGGAAGTCCTGAAGGGCAAAGGGGTCCAGGAAGGCTGGGCATTCTTCAAAAAGGAAGTCTTAAAGGTGCAGGAGCAGGCTGTCCCCATGTGCCACAAGACGAACCGGCGGGGAAGACGACCAGCCTGGCTGAACAGGGAGCTTTTGCTGGGGCTTAGGGAAAAAAGGAGAGTTGACAACTTTTGGAGAAGGGGCAGCAACTCAAGAGTACAGAGATCTCATTAGGTCATGCAGAGAGAAAATTAGAAAGACAAAAGCCCAGCTAGAACTAAATCTGGCCACTGTTTTAAGGGATAACAAAAAATGAGAGCCAAGGAGAATCTCCATCCTCTATTGGACACAGAGGGGAACATTGCCACTGAGGATGAGGAGAAGGCTGAGGTACTAAATGCCACCTTTGCCTCAGTCTTTAATAGACCAGTTATGCCCAGGGTATTCAGCCCCCTGAGCTGGAAGACAGGGACGGGTCGCAGAACAAACCCCCCATAATCCAGGAGGAAGCAGTTTTCAATGTGCTGCGCCACCTGAACACTCAAAAGTCTATGGGGCTGGGTGGGATCCACCCAAAGGTACTGAGGGAGCTGGCAGAGGAGCTTGCCAAGCCATTCTCCATCATTTATCAGCGGTCCTGGTTAACAGGGGAGGTCCTAGATGACTGGAGGCTTGCCAATGCAACACCCATTTACAAGAAGGGCCAGAAGGAGGATCCGGGGAACTACAGGCCTGTCAGCCTGACCCTGGTGCCAGGGAAAGTTATGGAACAGATCATCCTGAGTGCATTCACCGGGCAAGTGCAGAACAACCAGGGGATCAGGCCCAGCCAGCATGGCTTCATGAAAGGCAGGTCCTGCCTGACCAACCTGATCTCCTTCTATGACCAGGTGACCCGCCTAGTGGATGAGGGAAAGGCTGTGGATGTTGTCTACCTGGACTTTAGTAAAGCCTTTGACGCTGTCTCCCACAGCATCCTCCTAGAGAAGCTGGCAGCTCATGGCTTAGGTGTACTCTTTGCTGGGTAAACAACTGGCTGGATGGTTGAGCCCAGAGAGTTGTGAACGGAGCTAAATCCAGTTGGTGGCCAATCACAAGTGGTGTTCCCCAGAGCTCAGTTTTGGGGCCAGTCTTGTTTAATATCTTTATCAATGATCTGGATGAGGGGATTGAGAGTGCCCTCAGTAAGTTTGCAGGTGACACCAAGCTGGGCAGGAGTGTTGATGTGCTCGAGGGTAGGAAGGCTCTGCAGAGGGATCTGGACAGGCTGGATTGATGGGCTGAGGTCAATTTTATGAGGTTTAACAAGGCCAGTGCTGGGTTCTGCACTTGGGTCACAACAACCCTATGCAATGCTACAGGCTTGGGGAAGAGTGGCTGGAAAGCTGCTTGGTGGAGAAGGACCTGGGGGTGTTGGTTGACAGCTGGCTGAACATGAGCCAGCAGTGTGCCCAGGGGGCCAAGAAAGCCAACAGCATCCTGGCTAGTGTGGCCAGCAGGACTAGGAAAGTGATCGTGCCCCTGTACTCAGTACTGGTGAGGCCACACTTCGAATCCTGTGTTCAGTTTTGGGCCCCTTGCTACAAGAAGGACATTGAGGTGCTGGAGCATGTCCAGAGAAGGGCAATGAAGGTGGTAAAGGGTCTGGAGATCAAGTCTTATGAGGAGTGGCTGAGGGACCTGGGTTTGTTTAATCTGGAGAAGAGGAGGCTGAGGGGAGACCTTATCGCTCTCTACAACGACCTGAAAGGAGGTTGTAGTAAGGTGGGTGTTGGTCTCTTCTCCCAAGTTACTAGCGATAGGATGAGAGGAAATGGACTGAAGTTGTGTCAGGGGAGGTTTAGAATGGATATAAAGAAAAATTTCTTTACTGAAAGGATTGTCAAGCATTGCACCAGGCTGCCCAGAGAGGTGGTGGAGTCACTATCCCTGCAGCTGTTCAAAAAACATGTAGACGTGGCACTTTGCAGCATGGTTTAGGAGACGTGGTGGTGTTGGTTTGATGCTTGGACTTGATGACCTTAGAGGTCTTTTCCAACCTTAATGATTCTATGATTCTATTCTATGAGATTGTCATAATTTGCTAAAGGGTATAATTAAGCCATATATAATCTATAATGATCCCTCTCCCACCCATGATTAATCAGTTTAATGCCTTTTATAGAATTCCGTCGTAGACTGGACTCTTTTGCCAGTCCTTTTGGAAGCGAGGAGCACAATCCCTTTGCCTTGCACACCACAGTTTGTAGACCTATTCTGCTCACCAGTATCTGTAAGCCTTCCCCTTAAATGTTGAAATTTACCTTCATTTAAAAAAAAAAATAAGGTTTGTTGCAGTGTGGTGAGGATGTGCTTTTAGACAAGGGACTGGAGTGGGCCAATAACTTTTTTTTTAGAGTAGGGGCTTAAGCCCTAATTAGATGGGTACTTTGGCCTCTGCTAGTGTATGCTACTGCATAATTCTTCATTAGCTAGCCTGAGGTTTTGCAAGTACAGTGGTGTACAGAAACATACAGGCTCCAGTTGCTTACTGAAATTCTTCCCGTTTCCTCCCAGTACAAAATAAAAACATCTTCAGTTGTTCCGGGAGTAGTGCAGGCAATTGCTTGTCACTGCATCTTTGTCACACTCAGCACTAAGTATTGTTAATGTATTTTTTTTTTTGGTTATTCATAGGTATTTTGTGTAGAGCAAGCTGGTTAAAACAAGATGCTGATTTTAATTGTTTTATTGGGTCTAACGGCTGTCTCGTAGCTTTGCACAGTCCTTTAACTGCTCTTCTTTGGACAGACCTAAGCATAGATTTATTTGTTAGTTTTTCTTTGAAGTTCAGGATTATTTTCCACCTTCAGAGAGAGAGTGAGTGTGTTCAGTCAAACAAGTCTAGCAAATATTGATGCTGTAGAGTAATTCTCTTTAGAAATGACCCTTTTTTTTAAAATTTTCTTTTAGAACTGGCCACTTCAAAGGTCTTTAAAAAAGTGTCATAATAATCCCCTTCACTGTAGGAATTGTGAAAGACTGAATCAAGCAAGCTCTACAATCCAAGTTTTAGGCTGCTAGATTTGCTTCTATGTTTTGCTGTTTTATGAACTTAAGGACACTAGTGAATAAGATGATTGCAATTTCAAACACTCTGTGATAGCAGAACAGAAGTAAAGTCTTCAGTTTTTGCTGATTAGCTGGAATGTATATATTTTTCCTATTGTAGGGATGTGTCTAAGGCTACTCTTGTCTTATGACAAATGCATACTTAACGTATAGGCAGAGCTTGTGCAAAGCCTGTTCACTCCTTGTGTACTGTTAGTGGCACCTCTAAAGGTTAAGAAAAGCCTTAAGGGCGGGCTTGAATTCAGCTGCTTCATGTTTTTTAAGTAGCAGGCATGCAACACTATATCCACCTTTTAAGCAAACTTATTGAGTTGTCAGACATAATTAACTAATAGGGGGAGCGGAGAGGAATGTCAGAGCTTCTAGATGTAGCCTTTGACATACTCAGAATTATTACTTTGTTCTTTAAAACCCCTGAGAACTGCCAACAGTTCAATTATTGTTGGGTGGGCGTTTCTTTGCGACAGCTTTCCTTCCCTTGCGTTTTATAAAAATAAACAGTTCTGAGGAAATTAAAAGTATGATATTTTGCAAATGGAAAAATGTGGTGGACCAATTTCATGCTACTGTTTTGCTAAGTCAGTGATCCTTTGTGCCTCTGACTAAATTTTCCCTTTCATCCATCCTAGCATGTTTTTGTTGGCTTTTTGTTGTGTCATGTCCGTCCGTACACGCCCCCCCCCCCCCCGCAACGAACAGCTTTTCTCTCCGTTCCATATTGTACATTTGCATTGGTTTCTTATGTTAGATACATGATCCTTTACCTTCACTGGGCAATGATGGTGTACTTGCTTTTCATTATATTCTATTCTTTGCAGGTAATGTAATCCAACATGTATCAAATTTTGATTACTTCTCCGTGACTGTCACTCACATTCTGAACTTCTGTTAAGAGGTGGTTTTCAACACACCAACAATACGGGTTGTTTTATAAGACTCTCTCAGGAGGACTGTATCCTATTTATGTTCTGTGCTGCTCATGTTTGCAAATGTGATAATGCACAATGTAACTGAAAATGGCAGAGAAATTCAGCTAGATTATTGCCATAAAGGAATCAGGGAGGCTATGCTACATAGTTATCAGCTAGTTTGTGGCAGGGTCTTAAACAAGGGAATTCAGTGAATACTGCAAGTCATTTTAAGCTTGATCTTTGTGGCTCAATCTACCAGACAAGTAACCTTGCAGCTAACTCATCAACATAATTCCTTCCCTCCATGTCAGCAGGTTCCCAAGACCCTGAACAATGGGGCTTTTCATAAAGGTCTGCTCTGTGTGTGTGACAACTTTCTCAAAAGTTTGTTCTTGTTTTGCATTGTAATTTTGCAGTGGCAGATGCTGATCAGCAGCACTCTCCTTGTTGTAGTGGTCAGTCTAGTAAACTTGTGCGTGCAGGTGAAATATTGCTCCCTCAAGCATAAACAGGGTCCTTTTTTGAATTCCTCTACTAAAAGTATGTTCTTTTTTCCCCAATATGTGGATTTTAAGAATTTTTCATGTGTTAGTGAGAATTCAAGTTGTGTGGGTTTTAAGATGCAAACCCCTCTTACTTTTAAGGTAGATTTTACTAACTAGATTTTTCTTGTTTTCTGGTAACCTGCCACTTGCTGTGTTTTTTTTCTCCTGAAGTCTTTGGTGGATGACCTTTTCGTAGCTGAATTTTCCAGGTGGATTTTTTTTTTCTTTTCGATCAACCTCTCTTTCTTCTAATCTGACCTTTTATCCATGATTTGAAAATAGTCATGGTTGCTTGCTACAGCATAGAGCTGTAAAAGCTCTTTTGTCTTGATAGCATGCAACTTCTTATAGAGGAGTGGAGGGGGGAAAATAGAAAGGATGGTCTACAAAGTCTATCAAATTGTGGAATATGCAAAATTTTTCTAATATTTTGGTATTACACTCTTCTGGGCTTAAAGCCAGCCCTCTGTGGGGTAGGAGGAATTTTGTGTTCTCTAAAACTTCATGGCACAGTTATGCCTTAAAGTTGCTTTTGGTTTTTTCTCTTTTTTTTTTAATAGTGGTTTGTTTGGTTTTTTTAAAGGATACCATCCTACCTCCCCTTGCTCTGGGTTTTCAGATGAGCAGTAAGATTATCTGCTGTGCATTGCTCTGAGTGCTGCAGACATAAAAACTCACCTGAAGCTAACTGAAGGGTATCTGTCTGGTGTTGCAAGATAGATATAAAACTTGGAAAGTAGAGTTTGGCTGTATTAAAGCTGACTTTGTATTACCTGGAGGTATCTTAATTCTGATATTTGTAATGTAATCACCAGGCATCATGCCAGTGGTGCAGTTTACTTCTGGTATACTTTGATTCCCTCTTATGCCAGCTATTTGGGTTTTTTGCATTATATCTGGGGGTGAGATATTCAGAATCCGGTAACAGAAGCCAAGCAGCAGCTGAATCTACTGAGAACTTGCTCTTTGGGAAGCCTCCAGATTAGATTGACAGTGCCATGCTTTACAGTCATGTTACTGCAGCCGTGAACTTGAACCTGGGCACCCCCACTACGATACCTCCATGGGTAAGTGACTGGCAGGAAATCTTGAAGAAGCACAGCAGTGTCTGTGCCCATGACGAAACTTTTCATTTACTCTATGTACATAAAAAAAGGTTGTAGCCTAAAGGCGTACAATTCAGAGCTAGTTTAGGAAGCTGCTTTTTCTTGCTTCTCAGCTGAGACCTGATAACTGGCTGTGTAAGCAGCCTATCTCATGACACATGCAGTCAGACAGCTTACCTCAAGCTACCTTGTTTAAGCTAACCTTTAGACTTCGCACAGAGAGGGAGGAGAGGCGGTATGCAGGCAGACAGCAACTAATAAAAGAGAGAAAGTGGTTGCTGCCTTTAGCAGAGTCTATTGCTTGGCTAATATGAGCTTTTTCTCTGTTCTACTCCATTGCAGGCCACTGGCCTTTAAACTAATGTGTTTGACTTTGCTTTGTAACACAATGCATGAGCCAGCAGCAGTTCAGAGGGAGAAGCCGTAATCACTTGTATGTTTCTGACCTCTCAAAGCCTCTGTTCTTACTGTAGGAGTGCTGCTTCTTTGCTTCTTTCTGCTACCAGAAAGCAGAACTGGTTAGCTTGAACTATTTTTTTTCTTAATCTCTTTTTTTTTTTTAATTGGAACAGAGAGGACGAAGAGGGAGAGTGCTGGAATTGTGTGGGGCAGAAACCCGCCAACTATCCCATCTTGACCCAAACTGTTTACTTTTGGCAAAACAGGTGTGTGAGCAGGCATTTCAAAGTGGCCAAGCAAAGAAATCAGTCCTAGGATATCTGAGAGTTCCAAGGATATCTCTGTGATGGGCTTTTTGGGGCTTCCTGGAAATCCGTTTCTTATCATTCTAAAAAATTAAATTAGTAAGCTTCATCCCTATTTAAGTTTTACTTTTGCTCATCGCCCAGGGGACTGCTAGATTTCTAACTTAAAAAACAAGAAGTGAATTCTTGACCACTAAATTAACTCTGCCATATAGTGTCTCCAGAGAGTGTTCTCAGCCTCGGGTGCCTTGCTGCACTTTGTGGTATTTTATTTGTTTAAAGTTTTCTATATCTAATTTTGTTGAGCATATTTCCATACTGTGGCTCACATGCCTGAGGCTCCTTGGTGGCTTGATAAAGTAGGTTAGAGTAAGTCAGAGGGTGTGTAGTTCTGCTTTTTGACAGGGGAACTGTTTGGCTTTTTCTAGCTTCTCTAATTCTTTTCTAGAATAAAATCTGTCATCCTTCTTACCTGTCTTCAAGATAAATGGCACTGCTAGAGATCAGAGGCATACAGATTCAAATTTTACAGTTATTGGTTGCAATGAATAGAAACAGCTAGGAACAATACACAAATACAGAAGTGTATGTAAAGTATATGAGGGTCTTCGTAAAAAGGTAAAAACTTCTTAATATGACGAAGTAAGAGGCAATCTACTGTGGCAGAAATTGTTTTTTTCTGTATTTGTACACTTAGTAAATGTTGCTGTTGTTTATATCTGGCTACAACATGGGGATAAAAGTACTAGCATAGTGTGTGTTTTTGAAAGCTAGCTTCCTGAGGAGTCGTCCTGCTGCTGGAGGGACTTTTGTTCACCATTCTGGTTTGACTATGTGACTGCTAGAACTAGGGCTGACTACTTAAGATGTACCCAGGCTAGATTTATCCTGGTGTATGGCTGTCCCCTCCACTGTGGCACAACAGTTCTGCTGCTAGTAGATGTCATGGGAGTGCTTAATGTTGTAAAGTCCTCCATGTGTCTTGCACTGTATACTTAGTGCTGCTTAGTGCATAAGCAAGCAGTGGTAACAGCATCAGCTAGCCACATCTTCTGTATTGTGTGCCAGTGCTTGCATATTTCTCTTATCAGAGAACGGTTATTCCCACTCTTTTGAGTTCTATTGTGTTTGTTCCTGTAAATAAGCAGCAAAAGAATTATCTGTAAAACACGCCATCAGGCACATCCACAGGAGATGGTCTGAGGGACTTTCTTGAACAACCATGTTCTAGCTTTCCAGTCCTCCACTTCACCATGATGGGAGGGCCCAGGTAGCCCATGCCACCTGTGGAATTGCCTCTCTAGACAATGCCAACCAGGCCATCAGTCTCCGTGTCTTGATGGCCATGGAAGCAGCAGGCTGTGTGACTGACTCATCACATTTTTGCCATCCCCCTTTCGGCAGGGGTTAAAAGCAACCATGGTGCAACTTCTTGAGTTACTACAATAGTACAGAGATTTTGCCTGTTTTCAAATATGTGCTATGGTAGAGCAGTGCTTGAAGTAGTTAAGCAAAGAGTTAACACCAAGTTAGAGCCTGGATCTGATGAGGGGGTGGTGTGGGGGAATCTCTTCTGTAATCTAGAATCTTATGGCCCTTCTTCAAAGATCATTTCTTTCTAAAGTATTCCCTGACTATTGCCTTTGTTACCCGGGGCCGAAGCCTATGACATTTCATTGATATTTCATAATGACCTGACTGACAGTGCTAGGAATCAGGCTTCTGCAGCCTGAGTACAGTAGAAGCTGCACAATAGTTTCTTTTCATTAATGAAAGAAGAAATCTCTTGTGCTTATGACTGTCGTGTCTGTTTTTGGAATACCTCCAACATAGCTGCATGCCCTAGCTAGGGTGGGAGGTACATTTGTGCCTTGTACTATACTTAGAACTGCCTTGATAAGATTCTTTTCTTGATACAGTAAGTGAAATAAAAGAAACGTCATTAGTTTCCAGCCTGCTCAATTCTCTTTAAAGTTGTTGGCTGCATCTCTGGTATGTGAAGTCTCTGTTCTTTTACTTTTATATTTCCTGATGGGAATTTACTGTCACAGGGCATGATGCCAGTTATGCTGCTTCCAGCGCTGGAGTTCTAGCAAATCAATGGAGCCTGACACCACTCATTCACAGCTGTTGCCACCAAATGTTTCAGTATTCTTCTGTTTTTAGCATTCATACTCAAAGAAAAATGTTAGTGTTAGGAAACGCTGAGGCTGGATTCTTCAGGAATTTTAAAGACAGTGTTGGCAGCAAGGAGAATCACAGCAGTACCTTATGTCTATTTGATTTGCCATTGCATAGTTTGGCACAGCTCTCGGTAGAACAGGCTGCTAATGTTGTTGTGCTCGAGGGATTTGCCAGATTGGTGGGGTGCAGGAGAGGGGACAGGGAGGTTGTCATTTGTGCTCACTTTTGAAATCTTGTCATCATCTAATCTCCCATTTCTAGAGATCTAGTGGCCAGCGAGGCTTTTTTGGTGGACAGCGTCATCTTTCCCTCACCATTTCCTTCCATGTCTGAGCTGTTACAAGCATATGTTCTAGTTTCTGTGGACTAAGCAGCAATGGTTTGCTGTGCTGCAAATCCAGTGCCTGGCTTTAATTGACCTACCTTTACGATTGACGTGTCTTGGATACAGGTGGATAGCCCAGTTCCTCTGTTTCCTGCGTGAAGATACTCTTTTATCGGGAAAAGAGTTTTCTAATGTTATTTTAAGGGGGGTAGGGTGGTGGAGTTAGGAAGAGTGAGAGGTTTACATTTAAAATTAGTAATCTATTGTCACATCTGGACCCTAGTTTTTTTGAGAAGCTCATATCTATTATTAACAAATATGAACCAAACACCTGCCTTAATATATCAGTCCTAATGAGTGCCTACTTTTCTGCTTACTGGAGTAAATAATTCTAATGGGAAGGTTAAAATCTTGTGAAGGCTTTTTCATCATTGTCAATAATCATGGCAAAGGATTGTTGAACAAGAATCAAGTCAATGGTAGTTTTACAAGGCTGTGTCATCCACTATCAGATTGGAATGCTTTTCTGTTATTATAGGTCTTCTAAGGCAATTTATATGAATAAGGCTTGAATATTGTCTATGTACTCGAGTTATTGTATGGAAGCTGAAAATAACATGAAAATATGGTCCATGTCCGCTTGTCATTGGGTTGGGAGATGTGAAGAAGCAATATAGAAGGTGACAGTTGTATTCTGTTGGTTTGCTGTCTAGCTAGCTCTCTGGTGTGCTCAGCCAATCGCCTTTGCTATGGACTGAAATATGTTTCTAAATGAAAGAGGTGCATAGAGAGGCCTCTGGATGTTTTCTGGCCTCTGATTACATAGTTAGAATGCAAAAGCACTCTTTTTTGAATGCTCTGGATCCTTCAAGCAGGAGTAAAAAATTTCCTCTTTCCCCTTTCTCGATTGGTACCACTGACAATAAAATCTTTATCATGAATAGCAGCTTTGGCAATGTTTGATTTTGGAATGAGGCCCCAAGTAATAAGCGTTTGGTAACAAGGATGGTCAGAATATGTTTTGGAGAGAAAAGGCATTCAGCATTTTTTTAGCCTAACTAGCACTTTTTGGAGTGTTTTCATCATTTTTCCTTCCAGAAAATCAAAGCCTCGGTGTAAGCAAGCCTGTATAATATGGGTATTCAGCCAGAGAATGCTATGCAAGTGGGCTTTATGGAGTACTGAAGTCGTCTCCACACTGCATCTAGGTTTTTGCTTTCTGCTGCAGAGTTGAGAAGGTTCATGTCCTGGATGGCTCTGCAGGACGGCTCCAACTATCTGACCACCTGTGAGATGTAGGGAGCCAAGACCTGTGCTGTGCAGGGGTTGGTGTCTCCCTGGTTGCAGACCTGTCTCCTGATAGCTGCTCCAGTCAGGTCTTCACATGTAACGTGGGAAGGTGCTTGGCCCAACCCTTTTCCTGCTGTTGCAGCTCTGTGTCCTCCTTTGCACATCCAGGAAATACAGTTATTCTCTGTTCACTCACACACATGCATGAAGTGCTAATCCAAACAGGACTGACCTTAAGCTCTGAAAAAAAATTGCACAGAATGTCAAAAATGAGATTTGCTTGCTGACAGCTCAAATGGAGAAGAGGGAGTCTTGATAAGAAATGGCTGCTGCAACATGGTTTGGTTAGAAAATGAAACAAAGGGTGAACTGTATAAAGTGTTTTTATTAGGTGGATCTTAGCTCCTGGCCAGTGCCAGATGTCGTTTTACCTCAATAGATGAGAAATCTGCCTTGACAGAATTATAGTGTGTTACTACATAAGCAATTTGGTCAAATATTAGGGATCATATTAGTCAAATATTAGGGATTTTCTCCAACAAATACAGCAGATAAGTCCCTGTTGGGGTCTTATTGCCTAAGCCAAAAATAAAAATTAAGCATGGCCCTACTTTATTTTTAATTCCCTGGAATGGAAAAATTCCCCCTGCCTTTTTTTTTAAGTGTTTGTCCTCTGTGAGAAATCATCCTCTTATTTCACTTAAAATTTGCCTGGTTTTATAGAAAGATGACAGTACGACCTGTTCGCACAGAAGTCCTAATGAAGGTGCAAGCTCATTTCTTGTGTCCTTCTTTCATGCTCGGAGTGAAGGACTCTAAAAAAGCCATTTCTGATCAAAGATGATCTGTTATACGTTTTAATTGCATGCTAGACTATTACTGTGAAAATCATTACTCAAGGCTGGAGGCTGAAGATGATTATGCTGTGTAATCCTTAGAAGGGCGAAAGACAGGTTAGAAAAAAAATACCTTCTCACTGCTAATAATCTTAGACTGATTCCTTTGGCTTTAGGTTTTAATGTAGACAGAGCATTTATTTTTGTGGCAAACAACTTTCAGTCCACAAGTCCATTCTGCTCATCCTGCTTACTTTGATATGTCTGACCAAATATTCCTCCAGAAAAATGTTGCAGACTACTTCCTGGAAGGAGGATGTTACAATAGGAATGCTAAACACTAAGAGCCGTCTCATAAATATCACAGACAGCTTCAGTTTCCTCAAAAGAAAATTCTGTGGAGTTTGGTCCTTGAAGAACTTAATGTGACTTGAGTAGTAAAATGCAAAGCCCATTTCTTTAGCTTGTACAAGCCAATGATCTAATGATGGATCAAGCTCTCTTCCATGCTGTCTGGGAAAACATTGTTTTTAAGTCCTAGAGCAAGAGAAAAGTAAATATATTTGAAAGATAACAAATTATTTCTTTCTTCCTTGCAGTTTAAATGACTTCTTTGCAGCGTTCCTCTGTATTTTTGACTTGTCAGAATATATTCACAGGCCTCTGATTACAGTAGACCATTTAAAATAGCAGAAACATCACTTTTAAGTAAAAACAATGTATGCGTTTTATTTCCTGTGACTGTTTATCAAGGCATTCCACTGAATCTTTTCAAGTCTTGATTTTTTTTTTCTTTCTACCAGCAGTCTCAGTCCTGGGGGCAGCAAGGGAGAGGGGGAAGCCTTCTAATGTACTTTGTCCAGTTACCATTGTTACGCTATGTACTTAATAAAGTACTGGAGATTGTCCTTAGGTGAGATGGTAGAGCGGTTTGATGTTGTTACTATGTACCGACATGACCTGTGTTTCTTTACTGTAACAATACAGTCTGTCTGCTGCTGCTTTCCACTGATTCTAGCACTTTAGTTCTGCTTGACTCTTTGAAGCCTGCAACTATCAAAAGAGATGTATTTTCTCAGGCTTTTGCAATATAAGGATGTGGAGGTTCAAACATGACAGTTAAATGTTTAAAAAAATTTCCTACGCATACTCAAGACATGGACTTTTTTTTAATGACGTGTGTCCTGTCTATACATTGAAATCTTGTGTTACTTCAGTCACAGCATTAAATAAAATGCTTGCAACTGTTTTGCTTTTTCTCTTCCTGCTCTCTCTGCAGTGCACATATATTGAGATTGAGCAGGTGCCGAAGACTCATGCTATTGTGCTGAGCAGGCCCTCCTGGCTTTGGGGGGCAGAAATGGGAGCTAATGAGCACGGAGTCTGTGTAGCTAACGAAGCCATCGTCACCAGAGAACCAGCTTCTGAATCTGAAGCCTTGCTTGGAATGGATCTTGTCAGGTGGGTGGCTTGCTGAGCTGTGACCAGCCTTTTAAACACCAGAGGTTTAGATGATGATGATACCAGGTAACCAGCTTTGTGGCGTTGGCATTAGGAGATTTTAAAACAATATAAGCAGGATACCTGTCTAGGCAGAGCTCCGGACACAGCTGAGTTAACACTTAAAACACTTGGAATCTAAATTTGGCTACAAAGTGCGTACCAGTCTAAAGTGGGTTCACTAAACCTACCTTGTCTGCCACAGTCTAGCAGTGGCTATTCTGACAGGATAAGAGAAATGATTACATTGTTAGTGAGGAACTGCTTACTAATTTGTAACATCAGATTGCTGGTGTGCCCTTCGTTTTCCCCCACTTTACACCAGCCTACTCTGACCTAAAAAGCTTATCCTGGGCTTATAGCCAACTCTAGGCATAAACAAACTACTATGCTTCACTTCAGCCCATGCATTCCAATGCAAACCATTGCCCTTATTTAAATGCTGGCGAACAAACTCCTGTAAGTCTGTTCATTGAAGGCTGTCTGCCTAAAAGGCTTGTGCTGCACTGTAAGTCTTAACCTGCATGCTGTTCTTGTAGAGAAGAGAATTTAAAGGAGAGTTGGGTGAGGGAAGAAGGCTGAAAGTGAGGGAACAAGAGAAAATGGAGCAAACTTATTACAAAGAGAAAGGGAGCAAACGGACTCAATTTAGTTTAAAGATGGAGCAGGACAACAACTGCTTATCTAAGTGATTCAGTGGCGGACCAGAATTTGCCCTAGGATACTTCATGAGCAGGCTGAACCAACTTCAGGCAAATTCTCATTTTTCTTGAACAGTGAAAGATGGGAGAGGTTCCGGATGACTCGAAAAGGTTAAATGTTGTGGCTATACTTAATAGAGTTAAAAAGAATTGTGGTTATACACCAACTTAACCTCAGTTCCTTAAGGGGAAAAAATCCACTTAAATGTCAAGGAGATGATAAATGTGCAGTAATGGCTGTTAGTCAAGAAAAATCCTGTCAAACCGTTCTACTTTACTCCTGTAATGAGTTAACAAACTTTATGGATAGAGGATAGGAAATAGATACCTTGACTTCTAAGAGGACATTAAAACCTTGCAAGGTATTCTCATAAGCAAGCTGGGAAGCATGAGTTAGAAATTGTTGTTAGGTGTATAGCTGTCTGAAAGTGTAGTTGTAAATATTCTCTGACTGTAATGATGTCTCTGCAGAAATACAGCATCTGTTTCCAGCTGCCATAAATCAAGAGGAATATAAGCCAGTTGGAGAGAATGCCATGGAAATGGGAAATATGATCAGAGATCTCTAGAATCTGACCAATGAGAAAATCATGAGGGAGCTGGGGTTATGCTTCTCTTTTGTATTTTTTCTAAACTCTGTATTACTGAAGGAGTCTGTGGAGAAGCTGTACCTAGAAGGACTTGTGAGTTTAGTTGTATCAAGGGAGACTGAATAGACCGGGGTGGGGGCAGGGAGGCTCTTCTAAGAAAATGTAGGACAAGCTTTTGTCAAGAACAGGGAGGTATTAGGTGACTTTCCAAGCTCCACCTTTATACTATTATCCTTTGAGACTTTAACAAGCCATTGGTTTAGATGCAGAGTTCTGCTTTTTTTGGTCACAGTTGTTGCAGTCTCAAAATACTGATTTACCCACAGTAGCAAATCAGGAGATATCAAAATAAGGAGAAACAGGTCATAAACTACCAGTGATCATCACCTGTGGATATTACCCTCCCTCACTTCCTGCTTGTCTGCAGAAGGAATTGTCCATGGCTTAAAGGCAGAGAGTACTTCAGGTGAGGAGAACTAGAGATATGTTGCAGACTACCATCTGTTTCTGTTCCAGCCAAAGCGATTCTTTTACTGTGAAGACTTGGCCGGTTACATTAGGCTTATCTGTTTTGGATCACCCCATAGAATGGAGAGCCATGCAATACAAAATCAGTTGTATAGGCTGCAGTGAAGCAGCTGGCACTAGCTCTGCCTCTTTTTACCCATCTGCAGAACAGACTAATTCTGTTGCTCAGGTTTTATTGGAATAAAAATAAACTGAGAAGTTTTAAACCTAATTAAGAAATGCACATCTCTGCTGGCCAAACTTTTCTCACACCTATGGATATGTTGGACTTCTGCATCTGTGTCAGATCTTAGCTGAAGGATGAAGACTGACTGATGAAGACACATGTGCATATATGACTAGCTGCTTACAAAAGAAACTAAAAGCTTTATACTCTGAAACATGTTCTTCAGAGCAGGTGTAAGAATTGTCAACCCAGGAATGTCGTCCAGGTAGTAGAGTCAAACTTTCCTTGAATGCTCAGGCTCTCCTAAGAGTTTGTTCTACATTCTCTTAAAGTGATTATTCTTTTTCTGTAGAGGAGACTTCCTCTCTCTTTGAACTCCCCTGGAATTGTCACTTTTCAGTTAGGATTTAAAATCCAGCTGATATGGGCAAAGGCTGCAGGTGGGTGTTGTGAGAGCACATGGCATTAAACAGGCCAGAGGCGTCTTTCAGCAGGGTAGTATAATTCTGAAGTCAGCACATTTTGTTGTTGAAATAGGAAATTGAAAATTCATCCTGCAACCTCATAGACAGAGCATTTTTTTCAATAAAGACCACAATGGACATCAGTAAAGATGTATTTCACAAAGTTCTTAGCTTGTTCAGTAACTGGCTGCTGGCTTAATGACTGAAAACAGTGTGTTACCTAGTATGCTGCTGTATCTGAGGATTAAGACAGATATCTACAGATTGGTAGCTTGATAGTGTATCACAGCATGTCAGAACATGAGTGATTCTTAAGAAATGAATAAAGTTTGTGTGATTGACTGGAGGGGTAGAAGTTGGTCCTATTCCACGCAGGCTTGTCCCCATCCCAGTTTATATAAATGGAGAACATGAACCTAGTCACAACAGACAGAAAAATAAAGAGAAAATAGTTTCCAGCACAAATTCCTAAGAAACGCTTCATTTCTGTTCTAGGGATTTATTCAAAAGCTGGTATTTGAAAGCTGCACCAGTATTGCTGCATTGGTTAGCTTATCAGGATTTTTTTTCAGATATTCTTCCTAGTGTGGCTGCAGGGGTTTTGGGTTTTTTTTGTTTTCTTCTTTGAGGAACAGTTGCCTTTATAGAGCACCTGTTTACTTAGGGAAGTACATTCATATGAAGAGATGGTGTACTGTTGTGCTTATGCTGATACAGTTAGAACAGGACAATGTTATAATACAAAAGGTGTATATGAAGAAACCTGTAAGATATACCCTTATTTCTGCATTGTTGTCTTAATTTTTAATCCCTATGTATTTGTATTATTTCTTCTTTCATTGCTGGTGCAATCAATTTTTCAGAGCCACACAGAGATGCCAATCTTGGCAGGGAGTCAAGAATGCTATTTAAAATGGTATTAATTTGTTTACCAATTTCTTTCCTTAGAGACATCAAAACCAAATAAAGTAGAATGTCATCATCATGTATGTTAGTTACTTCATTTGGAGAGTCTGCATCTGTAACTGGTATGTGCAGTTGAAAAGCTTAAGATATTTTTTTTGACAAAGTTATAACATGCTGTGATAGCATATTGGAGGTACTAAGGCAGTGGATTGTACTAAGTCACTGAAATTTTCTTAATGAATAATTCAAGCTCTCATCTGGGGGTGAAATTACTTAAAACTTTTCTTCTAGCTCGCTTTGAAGGGTACTCTGAAATGTGTTAGTGGGAGGGTTATGCTGCAGTTACCCAGGACTTTGATGCCAAGATAACTGGCAAGACCTACAGTTTTGTGGAGATGAGCTGTGGTGTTGTGTAGGGTGGGGTTTTTTGTTTTCTTTGTTTTTTGCTGCCCCTTGTGGCTGACAGATAGGAGTATCCAAATAAAAGCAGAGCCCAGGCCTTTCTTAAATAGAAGTTAATGTAACATTGGAGCCATTTGCAAAAAAAAAAAAAAAAAAAAGTATCTAAAAGATATTTCTTCAACTTGAATCTCTGCTGTAGTTTTGACAGAGAAATGTAGAGTATAACCATCTCAGAAGGAAAATTTCAGGGAGACATAACATCACACTAAAACTTTTAATAATATCTCTTGGCAGGTTTTGATCTAATTATAACCTAATGCTTTGGTCATAAATTTGAGAGAAGGGAGTGGATTATCACTGAATCTAATGACTATATAGTCACCAAGGTAGTTGTCAGCCCATTCATTTACCTGTAGCAGTGACAGCTCTTGGAGTTATTCTTAGGGAATAAATAAGTCATGCTTTTGGACTGGCTTTTATATTACATCTATAGCATGTACTAAGAGTGGCATCTTTCTATTACTCTGAAAAAGCAATTGTGCCAGTGATGAAAAGAAAAAAGGAGTAATGCACAGGGACTGAAAATGGAGACAACAATGCTAAGCAAGTTTCAGCTAATAAGAGAAACAAGACAAAAGGGAAAGACTCTACAAATGCAAAATAAGAAGATGATGGGGGAGAAATTGTCACTGAAAGTTAGGATCTAAAATGCTAGTTGGCTCTCCTTTGTCACTAAGTGACAAACAGGTGCTGCTGCGAGGGACAAAAACACTGCTTTAAATTATTCGACCTAAACCAAAGCTAATAGTGGCCAACTATTTAACAAAGCAGGCCCAGTGCAGAGATCAGGTTGAAAAGTATTTAGATTAACAAATTCGTACTCAAATTATCAGGACCTGATTTGTGTACTGTAGTTTTTAGGAAAGAAACAAGAGTAGTGTTTTCTTGTCCTGTGATTTCCAGGGAAATGGAAAGGGCTAGCATAGTACTTAAATTTAAAAAGGTGAATTTCTTGGAACTATCCATCAGTCAGAATGACTTTGTCCCTAGAGCTATTAGAGAAAGATAAACACAGAGGAAAATATTAAGGTCACATAACCAACAGAGAGCAATTTTGGACTGATCCAAATAGCGCTCCCAAAGGACGGAGGCATGGATATGCTGTTGTTTGAAATACTGCATTTCCTTATTACCAATAATTGCACTTTGGAACCAGTGGAATTGTTTGCAGGTCTGATTTAGACTCTTCTGGTTACTGCTTTCATTGTTGACTTGGTTAGGGCTGTGAATTACCTCAAGGGATTATTTCATCCCATTTATTCAAGGCAGGGTACAGTCATTCCCTATAGCTTTGTAAAACCTGTTCTTGTGCCGCAGTTTACTCTTCCCTAAAATACCCTTGCTTTGCTCAAACTTTCTTTTAAAATCATGTTGTTTTAGACATATGGTTACTCTTAGTTCAGACAAAAGCTGTATCTGGTGTTTAATTGTTAAATATTTTTTTGGGGGAAGCCTCTGCAGGAACAGTGAAGCATGACTGTGCACAAATGCTTCTGTCTACAGCGTGCAGTGTGCATCAAAGGATAACATACGTCTGTGTTCCGTGGCTGATTAAATGTTGGAGCATTGGGAAAGAGAGGTTGTATAGAGATTGTAATACTGAATACTCCTTCCCTTTTTTGATGTCTGGTAATATTAATTTGCAATTTCCCACTCTTCTGTACAGAAAAGTAAACTTGCATACAGCTGTTACTTTAAAAAGACCTTTGCAAATTGTCCTTCAAATCTATTGTGCCTGAAGGTGGGATAAATAGAGCATTGCATGTTTACAGTGCAGTTGAGGCCATTGGTTGTAATTGGACCCTTTTTTTAAAAACTAAAAACCAGCTGTGATAGGCTTGAGAATAAAGAACTGGTGTAGAAAATAGACTTGAAACAAATTAAATAATTTAATATTTAATCCTGTAATTCTAGTAACGCATTAAAGCAAGGATTCTTAACTAGGCATACCTAACACTTTGGTATTTTAAAACCAGATCAGTGCTGATGTTTAAAATGAATAACTTATGGAGACCTGACTGTTACATGTCTGAATCTCTGTTTTACCCTTTTCTTACAGACTTGGCCTAGAAAGAGGTGCAACAGCTAAAGAAGCATTGGATGTAATAGTTGCTCTGTTGGAAGAGTATGGACAAGGTGGAAATTATTATGAAGATGGGAGTTCATGCCATAGTTTCCAAAGTGCATTTTTGATTGTGGACAGAAGTGAAGCCTGGATACTGGAGACTTCTGGAAAATACTGGGCAGCAGAAAAAATCACAGGTCAGTTTATCACTCACAGCAAACCTCTCATTATAAATAGCTGTAAAGAATTGTCTTGGAAGAATTGGTCTTAGTGTAACTGAGTTTAAGTGCCTAATTTGTGCAAGTGTTTGATTAAATCATCCATTTTAACCTTCATCTGTATTTGTACTACTCTTTTTTTAAATGTCGATTTGCATTGGCTGATGTAACTTAGTATTTTCTGTGAAGCTGGAGATTGTTACCTGTATACATAAGCTATGTAATAATCATCATGCTTAAATTTTTATCTTTGGTAAGTGTTGTATCTTCCCAGATTTATTTACTATTTGGAACATGTCAAATGTCTTTTTGATGGAGTTAATGCCCAAATTGTTACTTAAAAATCTAAAATATTAAGAGGGAAGGATAAGCATTGATAGCTTTGAGAAAAGGGCTTGTGTTAGGTGGTAAATTGAGTGGGTTGCTGCTGGTTGCTTTACTGCAATAGATATGGTCCCCTCATATCCCCATTTCTTATCTGATACTGCAAACCAATAATCTTCTGTTCTTTAAACTTGTGGGTGGCTTCTCTTCTTGTATGTGTGAAGCCAGACCTGCTGAACTAACTTCTGGATTTCACTGGCTTGGTGGCTGAACTTATTTAAAACTTTGCTGGCAAATATGTGCTACCTTAATACAATGCAATTGTCTAAGGCGTATATTTAATTTATTCACGGTTGTTGTTTTTAGTTTTGAAGGAATTTTTATTTTCATAAGAGTAGGGCTTTTAAAAATTCACTCACATATGAATGAATTAAAAATTCAGATAATTTAAGAGGATTTTTATCATCCGTGCTTTGAGCTATGACAGATCCATTCAATTCTCTTCTCATTTCCACTTCCTTGAAGGGTAGGAGATAGCAGATATGGGGAGGAAGGAGGTTTAGCTTTGAAAATTACAAAACAAAGATGTAACACCAGGCTGTGTAATGTTGTCTGGTGGCCTGTTGTCAGTTCATGCCATCAAATATGAATCTGCTTACCTTAGAAGGGTTGGTGTTTTCCCAAGGAGAGCTTGCATTTTAAGGCTACCTACAAGATGGAGAAAGTTTTCTAGCATAAACAGCTACCAAACATAGAGGAATGAAGACTGATAATGCTGTCCTGATAAAATCTAAATTCTGGAAAGGAGTTGGCTCCTGAGGTTCCTAGGATTATGCAGTGACAGCCTGCTGCCTTCTGTTGACCTACCTGGTTGATACTTGAAGAACAGTGTTTTTTACTTAGCCTTTTTAGCTGCATCAGCAATACATAACCTTCACATCCTTCTTCCCAGCAAATGAACTGTTGTATTCATCTGCTGCTTGCAGCTTTTTGAAATGATACTGCAGCTCTGTTCTGATTTTTACCAGCACATTTCTGTTCAGGAGGTCCCTGTGAGCCACAGATAGAGTAGTTTCCATGTCCTGCAGCCTGCCAAGGCTGCCAGGAGGAAATGCTGCTGGCTATGTAAGAACCCTATGCTTCATACTTTGTTCAGGGGGTTCTCTTTTGCAACCATAAGGGTGCCTCTTAAGCCTTCAAATGAATGCACAAATGCTGCTAAAACAGGGAAAATGTGTCATTCCCCAGTGCGAAGGCATTTTTTTTTCCTGACTCTATCCTCAGAGTGGTTCTGTTTCTAATATTACTGCTGCAGTTCTGTAAAGCTTATAGCAAATGTTTATCAAGCAACTCTTTGACAGCAATTTAAGGATAAACACTATAAAATCCTATTACTGATCGTCAGTATGAGCAGAAAAATTTATTTGCTTGATAAATTTTCGTTTTTTTGAGGGGGATCAAAACCATTAAATACTATTTCACACGAGTTACTAAATGTGATATTTAAAGAGCTCCTAAGGAGTGGCTTGCCTAGCTTGATACGAACACAAATATTCCTATCACTCAAGTCAATAAAATTCCCTGAAGGGTCTGCTGTTTGAAAGTGTGAATCAGAACAAACTGTCAGTGACCTAGTATAGGTCAGAACTGAATGACAGTGACTTTTTGGCAGACTGATGCACAGAACTCCCTACTGTAAGTTGTTACTCATTTAAATTGCATGCACGAGGCATTACAAAAGCAAGCTTACTTTTGTGGAAGGCAGTATTAATAACTTTCACAAATACTGCTTTGATTTCTGTTTAAGAAAAAGATTGTGCCAAATTCCAGAACCTGGGTTTATTTTAGTTTACAGATTTACTTTATCAGCTCTTTCCCTGGCTTCCAACGCATTTCCTTTATTCTCTCTGAGGAGTATCTGCAGCAGCCACTGTTAGTCATGCTGTAGATATATCGATATAAGCACTGCAGTATTTTTGAGAAAAACAAATGAAAAAACCCTTTAATATTCTTTGAAGGTTACTTACACTTTTCTTTTACTTCATGCCATTTTAAAATTTAAGATTAAAAATGAATTTTAATTGAACCCTGTCTTGCTGCTTACAATAAAATTGTTTTTTCAACTGGGAAGCTTAAAGCAATTGGTAAGCTTTTAAAAACATTTTCCAAATTAAATTATCAGTTTTGAGGGGCAAAGAAGGTTCATTAAACTAAATGCAGTTTGCTGAAATATATTTTGATATCAAGTCAGACCTCAAGCTTTGTTGTGGCAGTGGAATATACCATTGGAGAAAAGATCAGGCAGGTGCCTTTGGCATTTGGAGACCATTATTATTTCATGGTCAGAATGTATGAGGTACAGATTGTGAAACTGGTATTCTGACTAAATAGCACTATTAATCACAAGGCAGCATAAATGCCTAAGAAGGCACAGAGAATTGAGCTCTGCAACCTGCAGTGACTGGTAATTCTATGTATGTGCAGTTAGGCAGTTACGCTAAATGTACCTCCTAACCATTGGTTTAATTTGTTTGCTAATTGAAATTACATTGTCCTTCCAGCTTCTCCCAGAAAAACTGTATTAATGCTCTCTTTTAATACGTGGGCTCTTTCTACAGAGGGGGTGAAATGCATTTGCAATCAGCTTTCATTAACTACAAAAATTGATGCTGAGCATCCTGAACTAAGGAATTACGTGAGAAGTCAAGGCTGGTGGAACGGAGACTCAGACTTCAATTTTTCTGAAGTGTTCTCTCTTGCTGATGACCATTTAGCCTGCTGTTCTGGCAGGGAGAGCCTAGAAAAGCAAGGTGGTAAGTGTTGAACCAATCTTCCTGTCTGTGCAGTGGGATTTTTAGTCACTACTGCCTCCTTTCTGGAGAAGAATACTGCTGTGTCTGGCATTCTGTCCAGAAGTACGTGTGAATGAGGAGAATACCTCTACATGTAAACCGTGTGGAAAGTAAGACCAGAACTGAAGACCATTCCTAAACTTGCCACAATTTAGGATGAAGCCCTTAATGTCCCCGTCAAGTTTAAGGTTTTAAAACAGTATTGCAATTATAAAATAAGTGTCTTCACTGTTGTCCTGATGTGCATGATGTGCCACCACATTTGTGCTTTGGTGTAATTATAGTGGCCCTACCATATATGTAAAATCATAGTATTAAAAAAAAAAAAAAAAAAAAAAAAAACCACAAAAAACAAAAGGTCTCCTGTGTGAAAGTTTGAGCTCAATGGATTTTGAGAGGTTTTGGGAGGTTTGCTTAGGCTTTTGGGGAAGGAATTAAGA
Source organism: Morus bassanus (assembly GCA_031468815.1). Classification (NCBI taxonomy): domain Eukaryota; kingdom Metazoa; phylum Chordata; class Aves; order Suliformes; family Sulidae; genus Morus; species Morus bassanus. The sequence continues at coordinate 39,111,967 of CM062567.1, read as the reverse complement.
TCACAGTTCAAGGAAGAGCAGTGCTAGTCAGTTGCAAACCGAAGTCCCTTTTTCATTGCTGAGCAGAACAAAGTTACCAGAACAGACAATGTGCCAATTGCCTTCAGTCAAAGGAAGGGTTTATTTCCAGACTAAAATTTATTAATGACTTAAGTTCACTGCAGCTGGCCAAAATAGCTCTGAAATGATCAGCCCACAGCTGTGCATGGCTGACATGTATCTGCTCTTTTATGTGTGAAAAATGGTACAAATTATATTTTTATAAAAAGCCCTGTACAGCAAATGTGAATTTACTAGATTGTTAGCATTTTCACATGTTGGCAAATGCCAGGAAGAGTGTAGAGGTGAAGTATTTGTTGCAATGCAGAGTTCCTGCTAAGGCCATGGAATTACATGGAGCATGGTTTGGGTCTGAGACACAGATACAGTAATTCTGAAGGACCATAGGTGAAAGATCTTAATAAACCTGGATTATAGCACTAAAAAGTCTTAGGGCCCCTACAGAGAGATGGCTATGGCTGCACATCTTGCAGACCACTGGGTCATTCCATGTCTCCTGGTGTGTTGAGGCACTTGTGTGTGAAATGGTGAGTCAGTGCAGGGATTGAGAAGTTGCTGGGGAAGAAGCACCTGCCAAGGGAGTAATGCAAGAAAACATGGAGGTGCTGTGGGGGGAAAGCTGTGATAAGACACAGGCAGGCAATAGAATGAGAACAGGGGATTCTTGTAGATAGTGGTTTGGAGAAAAATCTTAGTGTCTAGGTACACTGCTGTAACACCTTGTGTATGTGAGATGATGTTTCAGAATTTTGATCAAGAGCTAATGGAAATAGATGAGAAGTGGGAGATCCCATTCTGCCCGGCCTGGGGTAGAAGTAGCTTCTTAGAGGAAAATGGGTGTTTTATGTAAGTAGTCTGTTCATAGTGATTGCTAAAGCAATATTACAGACATGATGGCCTTCTTCCTGAAGAATGCCTTTTAAATGACATTTCTCCCTACCTAGCAATTTTAGTGCCTAATTAATGTTTCTTACTGTTTTCTTTTACTAGCTGGGCAAGTTCATTTTGGGTTTACATTGTTTAAATAGAAACTGTTAACTGGGATCTGTGACATGCTCATGTCGAGTGTCACTGGTCATATTAGGCCAAAGCCTGTTCAGGCTAAAATCTTTACCTGGGGTCCAAGCCATTGGACACTCAGGAATTTTTTTTTTTACCCTCTTTGTGTAGGTGACGTTTCTGCACAAGCTATGATTAATGTCCTGCGTGACAAGGATAGTGGTGTCTGTGTGGACTCTGAATCTTTCCTTACCACAGCTAGCATAGTGTCTGTTCTGCCTCAGGACCCTAGTTTTCCCTGTGTTCATTACTTCACTGGCACGCCAGACCCTTCAAGGTAAGCCACAGCACTGCAGAGCAGATGATGTGTTGAAAGATATTAAACAAACCCTGCTACGTGAATTGGAACATGCTTCAAGGGCGTGTTCTAACCAGAAATGCAATCAGTAGTTGTTGGTGTGCGATCTGACGGTCCTGTGTTACTGAACTGCATCTTGCCACAATTCTAAATGGACGCCACTGGGCGTAAAGGCCGGATCTGGAACTTTACCTAAATTCAGAGCTTCTAGCATAAAGGCAGTTTAGGGAGAACCCAGGAACTACTACTCTGGCATAGCTGCTTTCCAGTTCTTGTTGAGATGATGAGGTTGTAGACCATTTTAGTTGCTTCTCTTGAACAGCTGGGTGCAAAACTGAAACAAATGAAGTGTCTAACTAGCAAAGAGGGTGTGTGTACTGTAGGTAGCCTTGTATGACATCAAAATGTTAACAGCAAAACATCGGCAATTCCCAGGTATCCCAAGTATGGTTTTTTTATTGGAGGGACAATTCCCTGTTGGTTTAAATGATGTCTTCTCTAGTTGAAAGCAGCAGAGGAGATAAGGGAAGTCATGGGCCAGATCATCAAAGAACTACTGAATTATCTTGTGTTTTAAACAGAATCCACTTGGGATTCACAGAAATTAAACTAAACCACTTTCAGTTATTCAGGAGATCTGCTACTTGCATTGAGGTAAAGAGGTTATGGGGAGAAGCTGATGGTGCCCTTGAACAGCTGACAGTCATTCCTATAAGAAGAGTAAGCATTAGTTTCTTAGGTAGAACCTAAGTAAGCATTAGGTTCTACCAAGGGCTACAGAAGTCATCCATGTCAAAGGGACTTTCTACCTGCCTTGCATTATGCAACTCCAACATTCAGGGTTAAGTATGAAGTTTGAGCTTGCTTACCAAAACTTTTCTTTGACTTGATGCAAATCCTTTGAGATAAAAAGGAGCAAGGCTTTAAATTGTTTTGGTGGGATTTCTCTCCTTTTTAAAGGTGGAGAGCCTAGCTGTAAAAAACCTTGTTTAGAGGCCTTTCTTGCTTTATTTTACACTCTAATGCATTAAAAAAGCATTATTTTAAGTGCAGCTAGTGAGTCACATAAACTCTTAGTCAGCAAGGCTTCATGACAGTGATGGAAAGGGTAGCAGCAATGAACCTGCTGACTGTATGCAGGCAGTGGTTATTAATCATGTTTTGCAGAAGTCTTGCACTTCTGGCAGCTTATTTACTGCAGAATGCAGGGTGCCGTTTTGTTGTGTATTCAAAGGGAAGGCAGGCAGTTTCTCCATGCACTTGCCAATACTTACTCTCAGATTCTCGGGGATTAAGATCCTGGATTGTGCTGGGGTTTTGTTGTCTGTCTCTCTGGAGTTTAGATCCAAACTCAGTTTGAAGTTGAGAACTGTCACAATACTGGTAGCTATGTCTTTATTTTTCCACCCCTTGAGATAAAATTTTAAGTCCTGCTGGTTATATGCCAATTTTTCTTATATTGAGCAAGGTATGTAATCTTCCCTGTTCCACACCAGTGTGTATTTGTGATTTTAATGAAAGTTAAATCTGGGAGGAGAAGGAGAGATGGCAGTGTGAACAGAGGAGAAAAACTGATGCGAGGCTGAATGCTGATGTTTGTTAAAAAAACTTGGAGAGGAAAATACAGTGCTACTTTTCGAAACAAGTGGCAGAACTGGCATGAAGGAGACCAAAGAAGCCTGTATGTAAAAAAGGGGTAACAAAGTTTGACAGTAATTGGCAAACCCAATTCTTTTAAAGCACATAGATGTATTTTAATTGTGACTAGTACCAACTTTCTTAATTTCATTGTAGATGAATTACCTATGCTGTTCTGTATCTGTTTTAAAATAGCCTGTTGAATGTTTGAATAACGTATTAAAAAGTCTCTTATTTACTGCAAGCAGTATTCTTATTCTCTCAAATTCTCATTTCTTTCAGGTCCATATTTAAACCCTTTATTTTTGTTGATGATGTAAAACTAGTACCAAAAGTACAGTCTCCTTCTTTTGGCAATGATGATCCTGCTAAAAAGATACCTCGATTCCAGGAGAAACCTGATCGCAGGCATGAATTGTACAAGGCACATGAATGGGTCCGATCTCTCCTTGAGAATGATCAGGTAAGAGCTGTGGGACCTGGAATTCAAGAAGTAAATGTAGATTCCTAACTCCATAATTTACTTCGAAGTCACTCACTGAAAAACAAGGATACAGCCTGTTCTGGCTAAACATTTCTCCATGCTATCAGAATTTAAAAAGAAAAAAAGCATTCTCTGAATATTCTTAGAATCCTTGCAAGTTTAGTTTGAATAAGGACAAACTATTTTGCATAGTGTTCTTGGTTATCTTGAGTGTTGCTCTGCTCCGTTATTTTTACAAAGTGAAGAGTCAAACTGACAAGCTGATTAGCTTGTTCAATTCCCACTGTGTATCTAGTCTTTTTAAGTGATTATTGAACACTGGATGCTAGTGGAACATGGTATCAGAATTAATATGATGATGGCAGGAATGTTGTAATTTAATCATATGCTGGATTAAGAACTACATAGTTTGAGGGTGGTGGGTTTTTTTTTTGAAGGAATAATTTGCACGTGACAGTTTTGCAAGTCTCAATTTAATGCATTCTGGTTAATTTGTAAGAATTAACTGAAAATGCCATGCGAGAAGAAAGGATGCTTTCCAGTGCCATGCAACAAGTACCTGAGGGCTGAAAACTGTCCGGTGTAAAAACCTGAAGTGTTGAAGATCTCTTACAGGAATAAATAAAGGCAGGAACAGGATTATTCTGTACAGCTTTTCCAACTGATTGAGATACAACTTTTGCTGTCATAGTGCAAGTAGTTCAATAACTGTTCTTTGACATTTGCAATTACAACTACAGCAGTAAACTGGATAACTGGTTATAAGGAAGTATAACAGAGGGAGAGATCGCCAGGGCATGCCAGTCATGCTGGTATTGGTATTTCAGGCAATTTGTGGAAGACCCATATGGTTATGTTGGACTTCCACAGAGGACTTGCTTTTCTGCAATTTTCCTCTGTGCATATTTGATTAGGTAAGAGTCTTGCTGAGATCATAACACCATTCAGACTTATCCATTAGTGATTAAGGAAACCACGATAACCTTTGCAACTACAAACTTTATGTAAATGCAGTTTTGGCTAGATGTGTATTTTAATCCCTTGGAATGGTTTAATTTAAAATCTGTTGTCTCTGTGGTAACGCTGAACCAATGTGCAGCTGGCTCCCATAGCATTATGCAAGATGCTGATTTAGGGAAGACCTAGAAGAGGTATGTTAGTGTTTTGTGAATTCTTCCCTGTTAAAGTCCCATGGTGTGACACCAAAAGTTGTGGTAGAAAAGGTAATGCAGCCTTTAGTCAGGCTTCATGCTATAAAAACTGCCCACCTGAGAGCCTAAACCTTAGCTTAGGTGCTCTACTCTTTCTGCACAAAGGCTGGTATAAATCCTGGAAAACTCAGAACCGTCACTCGTTCTAAATGCTTTTTTTTTTTTCTGGAATTCAATTTTGAAAGCTGCAAGCAAAACAAACAGCACTTTGCCATTAAAAAAAAAAAAATTTAAAAAATAGGAGACTTTAAATAACATCTGGATAAAACAGAATGGTACCTTCTTCAGGAGTGAATTTCCTGCCCAGTTCTGTTTGCAGGTTTACAGGCTTAAGTTGCTTTATCTCTTTCTCGTGTACAAACACTATACCATTTTCCTCTATCCATCTTTCACTCCATCTTCCTTCTCTGCTTTAAACTTAGCAGCTCCTTGGTTATTTTTCTTAACACACGGAGTGTCCAGCACTGCTCCTTTTGGCCTTTGACCATCCAAAAAACTATTAACAGATATAGTTTGTACTTAAAAAGGCTTTCCCATTTTTAAAAATACTTGAAAAGATCTCCATAACAGAAGAGTAAAATGCTTTAACGAGCCTGTTTGCTGGTTAATTGTGAGTGTTTGTTTCATGTCTTTAGGATAAAGGCCAGAAACTGATGAGGATTATGTTAGACCTTGAAAAACAAGGCTTAGAAGCAATGGAAGATATCCTTACTCGTACAGAGGTTCTGGATCCTGCTGAAGTAGTGGATCTTTTCTATGACTGTGTTGACACAGAACTAAAGTTCTTCAAATAAAGTAAGCAAACACTTGAATTCTTTAGACACTGAGTTTCTGGTACCAGGTATCAGTGAATGTGAAATGTTGGATCCGATTCTGATCCTCCTCCTCTTTTACACCAAGCTTAGGGTGTTCAGAATCAGGTCCAAAGCCACTTTTCTACTTCAATGCATCTGCTCGGATTGTCTCCAAAGTCCCTTTCCCTATGCTACCTTGCAGGCAGGTTGGTTTTTTTGGGTTTTTTTTGTTTGTTTGTGTTTTTTCAATTTCACTCGTGCTTGGAATGGATTTTAAATGCATTTTATCTCATTTCAGCTACGGTGGCTATTGTTAGCCTTTTCACTGGAAGACTTCAAAGTTCTTCAAGCCTTGAAAGAAAGTCTTCACACTTGTGAATTTGCAGGAAAAACATTTCTAGAGGAAAAAATGTTACTTGCTAGCTGTATCCGGTTAACAAATTTGCTTTCCTTTGTCCAATCTTGTGGTGTTCCTGTTTGTGTATGTATATAGTGAAAGGAGAAAGTCACTGACTGGTCCAATTGCTGTGTGCATGCTGGCTAATTTAGTACAGAATGTTTAAATATGTATGTTGGGCAACCAATTAAAGCAAAGATTAACTTCATCAGGCTAACTGCCATATCATCATTGAAAGCAATCTGGTTTTTCCTCTATTGCTCAGGACTAGGCTTGCAGCAAAGCTGACTTGCATTTTTCTCTTCTTGCCAATTCATACACAGAATGGTAGAGTTGAAATACCAGTTTTGAGGGGGCAGGAAGGTAAGTCCCAGTTCTTGACCTTGCTGTACTGGCATCATATGGGCATATCTGGTTACAGTAACTCAGCATCTGACATCATGCCTGTACAAATGACCAGAATTAGGTCCCCCAGGTTAAGTCTTGCCTTTGCCTGCACCCAGCTTCAGGAAGCTTGTTTGAAATGCACCTGGCTGCTCCTCTAGTACCGAGTACTAAAACACAGAGCCAGCCTGGATGCCCAAGACAACTACGTAACCGATTGGCTCTTAAGATGCAATTAATAAGGTGTCATATATAAGCTACAAATTTGGAATTTTTTGAGGGAATAGATGCTGGATGTTGATCAATACCCGACTGTTCTCTATCTTTCTGCCTTTGTACTGCTGAACAGTTCCTAGTAATCTCTGTGGTGAGCATACATGGCTGATGAATCCATTAAGTATCAGTGAGTTACTGGTGGGTGTGGCAATCCAGCTGGGTAGGCTTAGAAATGGCTGTCTTATGCTTCCTTATATTAAGTGCAGTTCTGCAGCATGCTTCCTTCCTTGACAGCCTTACAGACAGACCTGCTTTTCATGTATTTTCTTCTTGTAGAAGTGAGATAGGGCAAACACTTTTAAGAATTAAACCAGTAAACACTGCTTCCTGTGTCATGCGAAGATGGTTGGGGTTTTTTTTAACAGGAGGTTCAGACAAGAAGTCCATGTCGTTAGTAAGTGGAACTTAGCATATGGAGTTAAAATCCATCACTGTTCAGGGAAGGGGATGGTGAAGAACCATGGACTTTTGTACTGAGGAAATAAAAGCTCCTTAGAAGGCAGCAACACCTCACCTTGAAACTGTAAGAGTTGTGTATTAGGGAAATACAGTCATTGCCATATTGGCACACTGCGTTCTCAGAATTGTTTTTATGGAATCGTTCCATTCAGGCTCGTTACTTTGGTATGGCCTTATATGACAACTGGCAATTGGACAAGAAAACATTGGGCCTTTTCACTTGCAGAAAACAAACATGAAGGTATTTTCCCTTATGGCCTACCTAATCATCTTCCCATTCATAGTACACTCCTCCCATGCTGTCTATTGCAGGAAGAGCTCCTGTGCCTAGGTATTCTGAAAATGGAGACAAGGGAAGGAGAAAATTGGCAAGTAAACCCTAAAACTTAGCTTCTCTCTACCTAGCCAGAGTAGGGACTGCAAGAAGCACACTTCATTTCAAAGGGTATTGTGCTGCATGAAGCCAGCTGAAAAAGCAGCGGTGCTTTTGCCAGCTGCCCACACTGAAATAGATGGATTTCCCATGAAATCCACTTTTGGAATGAAAGGGTACTTTGAATGAAAATACTCCTAATCAGAGTACACTTAACACATACCATGCTGAACTTCGAAGCTGCTTCTATAAGCTGTTGCTTGCATGCTGACAGCAGTAGCTGGATATTTGTGAACAAGGGGAGAACAGGGATAAAGGTGATTAAAACCTTTGGTAATAAGGGATAAAATGACTGCCCCAACCAGAGGGCAGAAATTAGGATATACCATTTCACACAGCTCTCTTGCACAACTCAGGTCTCTAGCCTTTGAGAGTTGGGAGCGGAGGCAAGATGGAAGGAGAGGGTGTTCCTGCTAAAAATATAATAATCTTATCTGACTGTTCCTTAAGAAAGAAGAAACCAACATTTGCAATTATCTTGTGGGAATTTATGTCCGTATTTGGAACTGTTTATATGACAGAACTAATAAATTGTTTTGAGCACAGCGATCCAGGTAGTAATTTTCTAATAGTACGTTCCTTTTGCTTCAACTGTGTAGTGCATTTTAAAAAAACTCAAACCAAAAACTGTGCTACAGCAACATGCTTGAGCACAGTCACTACTCCTACAAGTCTGAGAAACTGGAGAACCCCCATGGCCTTAGAACTTCCAGGGGTCTTGAGCGCAGCTATGCCTCAGTGCAAGGACATAGTGGGACTAACCACCACTCGGTGACAGCCAGTGTGATTCGCTGTATCTCCGGGTAACAGCAACATCAGAAGCTTCAATGGATCTTGAACAACGAGGATCTGGTATATATGAAACAACATTTCACCAATGCCTGCCAATATGCACAGGCTTTCTAGTTTAATCCCTAAACTATGCTGTTTGCTTCTAAAATACCATTAACCATAATAAAAACAGGAGTAAAATTTTTTCTCCTCTAGGTATCTTCTGACAGATAGTCTAGCACTAAATAGTTTTAAAATCCTTACGAAGATACTTATTACAGAGCAGTACGCAAGTTCCAGAACAAATGAGAACCAACAATAAGTCACTTTTAATAGTACTATAACAAAATTTTCTTCAAAGCACTATTAAACTTTTCCAGTTGTTTGAGAAGCAATGTATATGCTGACCCCTGCTTATTAGTGTATTCATGCATATTTATCAAGTAACTACAATAATGGGGACAGGAAGTATTGGTCAAAGCATCACTAATTTTTTTTCTTTTCACATGAAGAACAACAAGGTATCATAATGGGCTAGAAAAAGCTAATGATGCTTTCTGAAGAGTCCTACAGGTAAAGAGCTTCTTGCCCTTACACCATCTCCACACCATGAGCATGCACGTGTGTGGGAGTAGGAGTTACAGCATAATGGAGCTGTTGCAAGGACTAAGAGAAAAGCAGAGATATGTGAAGATGCAGTTACCTGTCTTTTCCAAATACTGTTGTTCAAAGGCAGGGCCAGGGGAAAGATCTATGACGGTACTACAGCTGCAGCTGAACGGAATTTATGGCAATTATATAAGTAATATCATAACTGTAAGTAGCCTGGCTGTTAGCACCATTGGAACAGCAGTGCCCTTATTTAAGCTGGTGAACCCCGGAAAGCTGTAAGAAAGGGAAATCAAGGAGTGGTTGAGGCTAGAAGGGATCTCTGGAGGTCATCTTGTCCAACCCCCCTGCTCAAGCAGGGTCACCTACAGCTACACCTACACCATACAGCCCAGGACCCTGTCTAGACAGCTTTTGAATATCTCTAAGGAGGGAGACTCCACAACCTCCCCGGGCAACCTGTGCCAGCACTGGGTCACCCTCACAGGAAGAAAGTGTTTCCTGATGTTTCAGTCTGTGCCCACTGCCTCTGGTCCTGTCACAGGTACCCCTGAAAAGAGCCTGGCTCTGGCTTTACACCCTCCCTTCAGATATTTATACACATTGATGAGATCCCCTCTGAGCCTTTTCTTCTCCAGACTCAACAGTCCCAGCTCTCTCAGCCTTTCCTCATATGATAGATGCTCTAGTCCCTTCCTCAGCTTAGTGGCCCTTTGTAGGACTCTTTCCAGTATGTCCATCTCTCCCTTGTACTGGGGAGCCCAAAACTGGACACAGTGCTCCAGGTATGGCCTCACCAGTGCTGAATAGAAGGGAAGCATCACCTCCCTCAACCTGCTGGCAACACTCCTCCTCATGCAGTGAAATGCACAAGAATAACGGTAATTCTTGCTGGAAACAGGTACCTTATGACCAGAGCTGAATGCCTGTAATCCAAAGCCCTTATCCCAGGCTGCATATTAAAAGTGGAAGCTCCAAGTCTTGTCCCGCTGCTAGGTTGTTACTTTTTTCAACCAACTCTATGCAAGGGAACAACCACTTTGGGGACTGCTCGTTCCATACAGTATATTTTGGACAATGAATACTCACTGCTGCTGTGGGTGAACAACAGTGGCTCTAGTAGCCTGTTTAAAAGGTAAGGTCTCCTAATTGCTGGTTAAGGACGGTCTGTCACAGAAATGGTAAATACCCACTTTGCCAGCAGGAGAAGACAGGACACATGCCCTTACATACGTACTTCATGGCATGTGCATTCACACACATACCATATTTTTTTTTTTTCTTACAGTAGAACAACTTTCTATCCCTCCAGTTTGGAAAAGTTCTGTCTTTGTCAAGTCCATGACCACCCTACCCAGCTGGGCTTCTTCAGACACTATCCTATAAGGATCTGTAATCAGTAGGAGGTAGGCTCAACAGCAGCCACAACTCCTTGTAATCTGCTTCCTCTTCATGCTTTATGAGAAAAGGATTGCGGGCCCATCTGTTCGTGAAAGTGACATTCTGCTGCAATCTGAGGATAGGGAGAATAGAAGAAGTGAAGAAACATACAAAGAGACTAAAAGAAGTATCACATTAGTTTCTGCTGGTTCATTGAAAGACATCTGAATAAGAACTGGAGAATTTCCAAAATACTTAAAATTGATGATGGAGAGGGAAAAATGAACTACAGGCATGTAATGCAAAAAGTATTCTGAGGTAACATCTGTCAGCGTGATAAAAATGAGAATTGTTTCAACACCACAAAGACTTTCAATTTGATGCTGCTTTGCTTAAAAAATATCTACCTATATACAATTTAAAAGCCTGTGCTAACATTCCCGTGTTATGTCAGCCAGTTCAAAAAGTATCATTTACATCGCTTTTCCAGTTTATAGAAATGTCAACATTGCAGCACTCGTAATTCAAATACAATCTGTATCGCTGTAGTGGGGACCCCGTCTGTTTTAATATATTATCTTGATGATGTTCTTTTTTAATACCAATCCAGAGAGCATCAGAAGACTTTTCTCATCTCACTTGTGTTCTTAATGGAGGATTTTTAGAGGGATCTGTAAATAGATAGGACAGGTTTAGTCAGAGGAATAGATACATTTTTTGGATATGTATTTTGGATGCAGTTCTACAGCAGGGATGCTGCATTCATCTCCTACCCTTGAACTGAGATACATTTATTGCTCATGCTCTGTAGCCCTTCAGTAAAAAGTCTTTGATTAGATCATACAGCAGACGATTTCGACTGACTGAGGCTGCTATGAAAAGTCATGCACAGTACCTTGGCATGGAAATGAAAAAAAACAAAACAAAACAAAAAAAAAATCCCACAACCTTAATGAAAAGTTGGAGATAAACAGTTGACCCAATAATACAGAAAAGACTGGGTTTTATAAAAAGCAGAATATAGGCATGAGATCTTTCAACGTTGTCAACTACTGTTTTCAAAGCTGGGTAGGTGAACTTCTGCTCTTACAACAGGGACCTAATACCAAGTTTCTAAGTTAAGGGGGAAGAAAAGGAAAAGTAAGGTTCAGTCACTCATTACTTTCCTGACAAGGTTCAGGTTCCAAGTCGCTTTGTTATTCAGCTGTGTAAAACCCCATGCATAGGATTTAAATCAAAACACAGGATGGAACACGTGGATCAAGTCACCTTTCTTTTGTGATTTCACAAGTCCATGAACAAAAAAACCCAACACGGTAGCCGCCTAAGTCTGTTTATGTGTCATCACTGTTTTTAACATCAAGAGCCCTGCAAATTCAACAATCTAAAGAACACAGACTGCATGGCAAGCCACATCATTTCATTTTTAGCTACGAAGACTTTAAAGTCATTAAGTGCTTTTCATTGTATCTTTGGTCCCTGTTACCACTGTAGCAAACCCCATTCCTCTCTGTGCCTATGCTAGCAGCCCAGTTCTTCACGTTCATGCTGGTTTCTGTTCTTTATTTCCACTCCCTGTTTTTAATCCTATTGGATAATTATCAGATCTTCTCATGTTTACACACTTACCTCTAGCTATCTTGCTGGGATATATTTTCTGAAATGGCTTGAATTCATCAGGTGGGGGGAAGTCTTCCACAGAATGGAAGGTAAATTTAGATTCGAAGTCATCTGGGAAGTTTGAGGGAAATAAACATCAGGCGCTGTTACAGAGATACTTTAAAAAAAAAAAAAATTTACACAGGTAATTTCAGTTAAAAATGCTGACTCATTTTCCCCTGGAATTGATAGCGGCTCACTCCATAGAAACAACCCTGATGAGTACTTTTGTGAGCCATCCAGGTTTTCTTGCTTAATTGCAAACACTCCTGGTACTAACTGAAGTTCTAGTTTTCTGCCTTGATGATATTGCGGTAGTAGGGGCATCCCTAGGTGGTTTTTCAAGCCATTTACCTATAAGCAAGAATGAATGGCCAATTCATCAGACCACAAAAATAATTCTTAGCAGTCTTTGCTCTACAGGATTGAAGCTACTAAATGTCCATGGACTGGTTTTAAGAATAGTAATATATAGCATACTACAGCAACTTTTCACAATCTTAAATAATTTTGCAGGTAGTGCATGCTTTTCTTGTCTACTGGATGATTCAAAACCTTTGTTTTCTCTCATCGTGTAAGGTTGTACAAAAATGTTTCTGATGGGTCTAGTTATACTACCCTGTTATTGTCACGAGAAAGTCTCGAAAGAGTTTTTGAGGTCTGAGACACACACAGGCTTTTGTACTAAAATCGTTAACCAAGGCTAAGAGATCTAATTTAGATGACATTACCAATGATGTGCATATTTCCATTTTTAAGTGGTGGGTAGGGCTCATGAGCTGTAGCCCAGGCTGAGACTCCAGACTTGCTCGTAAGTTCAGTTGTTGGTGATCTTGCTGGTGGCTGTGGAGGAATGGCCAGCTTCCCAGCACCAGTTCCTTAAAAAGAAGCAGCAGACCAGTACATAAACATCATCACGGCTTAACAAACCTGACAGCGAGCTTTGCACAAAAGTAGAGGGAGTGTAGAAAGAATGCAGTATGGGGGGCAAACTTACCCAGGGTACTTCGGAGCTGCTGTTTGTCAAGCCTAACCATGGATTTATAGCATTATTACATTTAAGTCACTACTGGAGTTGGCTGGCACTTGCTATTTCTAGTTCTAGGGAAAGTCTGACATACTGAAGTATGGTTTTGTCCCAGCCTAGAGGGGAAGATTCGCTTTCCACTTTCACAAGAACAAGCCGTTTCTTTAAGAAGTAAAACAAAAAACCAAACCAACCATACTAGATGGTATCTCTAAAAGAAAATAATTTCCTGACACTTTAGCAGCTGTGCAGAGGAATTACCATTATTCTTGTGCATTTCACTGAGGAGTTGCAAGAGCTTTCAAAGTTTACATCGTCTGGGCAGCCCTACCACAGGAACTGTGTCAGTGGGAGGGAGCCCAAGGCCTCCAAACTCACAGCCTCCCAAAACTGCTTCTCCTCCTAGATAGCCAAGAGAAAGGCAGGCTAATTTTATGGAAACCTCAGAAGTTGAACCACTGTGAGAAACAGGCATCTCAATAAAATAACAGTCCATCAGACAGTTCCTGAGCAGCATTAATCACCATCACGAAGCGCCTGATCTGCTGTACTTACACGGCCTTTCCCATGGCTGTCAAAGGGAACCAGTAATCTTTCTCTTGACATGTGGCTGCTAAAATACAGGGTACAGAACATTCTCTTCAGATGTTTCTTATTAAGTAGCTGTCTCCATTTTTCAAACCCACACAGATCTAGGCTCACTTTTTTTTTATTATTATCTTCATTATATCAGAGAAGTCTGACAAAAGTTCCTTCTACCATCTGCTCAGGGAAACACTAGCCAATGTCCCCACTTCCCAAGTAGTCAGAGAAACCTGTGGCTACCACCTTGATCGCAGGAGGCACTGGCTGCTCCTCTGTTGAAAAGCAGAGGGCTGCATCTGTATTTGCTCATCTATGGCTGTAGCTGCCCCATCTTTGTTTTATTCTCTCCTGTAACATTTCCCAGCCATTGGCAATATTGCTCCAGACTGCACGGGTACAGCAGTAGAGGGGTGTCACGGGTAGGCTGGCACTTGAGCAACTGCAGATCTGGCAGACTCTGCTGTCCTACCCGAGACTGTTAGGAGACCACTCCTGAGCTCAGTCATCGCACTGCTGGAGACACACCAATGCCAACACAAAAGCAAGAAGCCCAGCAGTCCTAAACCATTGCTTTGACTGATCAGCACGTTCCTTCCAAGAATCAAAGATTAAACTACATGGCGTGCGTGCCCAGTGCTAAGAAGAACCTGACGTCTCGCATGCTCATTACACGCTGTGCAACCTGTGGGTGTTCCTCCCAGACAATGACCTCACCTTCCTGCTACGTGTACTCTTCATCCCCACCCCTCCAAGCTCTCCGGCCACCAGTGCGATTTCCCCCGCTAGCCAAAGGGAGAAGGAAGCCTCCCTTTTCCAAACGTTGCTCTCACCTGCGCCTCGGCCGGCTCTCTTCTTCCTGGTCTCGGCCACCGCTGCGGGCTGAGGGAGGCCGGGGGTGGGCGGCAGCGGCAGCGACTGGATACTGCTTGGCTTATGGAACTGTGACAGCAAGTGGGGAGACTTGGGGGGCAGCGGAGGGGGCACGTCAGCACTGCTGAGAGCACTGCTAAAGGCTGGGGAGGGTGGGAAGGAGAGCCTGTTTGAGGTCAGGGAGTGCGTGTGTGGCGGAGGAGGAGGAGGCAGGGGGGGCGGTGTGGGAGGTGGACAGTCCCTTCCTTCAGATGGAGAGGAAGCAGCAGCAGAGAAATCGGTTGTCCTGCCCGGAAACCCGCAGGGGGGCATGAGGGGCAGCGGGGGAGGAGGAGGAGGAGGCGGCAGGTGTGAAGCGCCTGCTTGAAACTTGGTGGGTTTGTCAGCCTGAGGAGGAGGGAGCGGAGGCTGAGGAGGAGGGAGCAGGGGCTGAGGAGGAGCGCTGGGGGACACCCCCTTGGGAGGGCGTTCGGCTGGAGGGGGCAGAGGAGGAGGAGGAGGGAAAGTGAGGGAAGGTTTGCTGGAAGAAGGAGGTGGTGGAGGTGGGGTGGGCAGGCTGGGGCGCCCGGGGCTGGCTCCGGCTCGGGAGGTGCTGGGGGGCTCTGGCAGGACAGCTGCCCTTGGGCCTTCGGCTGGATGCGAGGGGTTACTGCTCGCCCTTGCAGCGCTGCTGTTCGGTGGGGCGGAGGGCTTGGGAGCCACTGCTCGGGCTCCGGGAGGCTGCCCAGGCCTCCCAGCTGAAAAACAGGTACCACACATTATACATCAGGATTTCATTCCCAGTTATCAGACAGAACAGTGCAAAGAGCAAGCTCTTCGTCTTCCCCTCCCCAGTGGTTACCCTGAGTGATTAAACTAATTCCACCAAAACCTCTCATCTCCAGCAGGTTTCTCCTGGTGTAACGGGGCTTGGGAGGTGATGTATTCCAGTGGCCAGCAGGGACTCTGCTTAGTTATATGACAATCTGCTGAGAGACTCTGCTCCCCTCCCTGTTCCTCAGTTTCTGCAGAATGAAATAGTTTAAGGAGAAGGTGCTTTTCTGCAGAGGCCTGGGGTCCTTCATATCAGCCTTGTCTGCCTGCTGAACATGGATGAGCTGTCTGCTTGGAGGAATCGAGAGTCCTAGTGAAAAGGCCTCAGAGAACACAAGTGGATTGACACGCATCAACTTGCATCCTTGAAGTTAAGTATTTGCTTAAGATTAAAAATTCATACAAATGTTAGATAAATCTCAATCCCATGAATAAAAGCCAAGTTCTTAAAAGTAGTGCCTCAAAGGCGTTCCAGAAGGCACAGGCGCAAGTGTTTCCTTTTCAACAGCAAATGCCCAAAGGCTCTTGACCTTACAAAATGTATTTTCCTGAGTAAATGTCAAGGATTTCACAAAGCAGGATGTCAAAAAAGGCATCTCATTCTATATTCATGTAGTCTGACAGGCATGGTCACAGTTTTAAGAACAACTCAAAGTAGCTACCGCAGCTGAAGCTACATGAGAAAGCCCATTCACAAGCAGTGCTGCACATCTTGGGCTTGTCTTCCAGGAAAAAAAATCCTGCAGGTAGAGCCAAGTTCTGTCTTTTCCTGCAAATGCCTACTTTGCTGTGTGCTGCCTGAGCAGGCAGCAGCTGCCCAACAGCGCCAGAGGTCATTGCTGTGACTCTAAAAGTCACCCCTCATTGATGCTGGCACTTCTTGAGGTGAAAGCAGCAGTAGGGCTCCCACATATGCCTTCCTCCTGTCTCTGTGAAGCAACAATAACCTTTTTCAGGTCAATAAATTACCTTGATGGATCAAAGCTGTACTTTATAAAATCCAGAGGGCAAAAATCTTAAATATGAACCTTTAAAAGTAACACACAAGCCGGTAATACCATAGAAATACATGCTAATGGAAGAAAGGAAATAAGACTTCTTTGCCATTTGTGCTGAAGTTGATAAGATCAGATTTCAATACTCTATTTGAGGCACAATTAAAAGTTTTCATTAAACTAATGTAAAAAGTCTCCATTACAACACTGTACAATCTATTTGATCTCTTTCCTACCCAGTGTAGAGATAGCTTATTATTACATTCTAAGGAATAAGGCCCCTGAGATCTAGAAAGACAATTTCAAGCACATTATTAATTGAGCCCTCCATGGTCACATGATGAACTAAGGGTTCAGAAAAAAAACCATTAGAAATCAACCACTAAAGCTATCCCCAAAGTACTTTTATCCCGAATCACAGTCCCCCCAGCTATTTTTTTCATACAAATGAAGCCCTTACCTGGCATGTCCCTCTGGCCGGCTGGTCTGAGAACAGGAAAGCCACCAGCGAATAAGCCTCCCAGAGGCTGCTGAGAGCTGCCTTTATTAATGGCTGGATTAACTCCATCTCTGTTAATTCCTTTGGGTTCTGTTAAAAAGAACCAAAAACCCAGGGTATATCAGAAAGTCATTTCATCCTGCCCTCAGACTGCTACGACTTGGCACCAAACTTAGCCAAGACCAGACTTCTCCCTCTTCAAGCAGGCTCAGCAAGGAAAGTTACTGCTAATACAGTAAACTACCATTACTCTCTGACCCATATGTTGGAGCACAGCACCCTCTGGTGCTTTTTAATCTCACATCAATAATGACACCAACAAGAAGTTGTGTTGGACAACATTAAATTTATACTTCCAGAATTTTTTGGCATTTTTTGTTCTTTTTATCTGGTAAAGAACAATTCTGCTGCGAGAGCCAACAATTCCCGCTTAAATAATTATTTTATTGAGCAACTCTCAAGTATTTCATCATTGCTGATTTTTTTTTTTTTTTTTGGACAAGGAATGCCTGTTAAAGTGATATCCAGTTATGGATTTATTATTAAGCATTAGTAGTTGATGATCTCAGAGCAGGATGCAAGTTTAGAAAAATTAAACCTTCCCTGCTCTGTGTCCTAAAGCCGTTTGAAGATGCAGACCTTTGCTGAACTTGAAACCTGCCCTTCAATTTTAAAACCATCCAGCTGACCTCCCCAACTGAGGCTTCAGGAAAGCTCACCCAGGGACCTTACTCAGGAGCACATACTTACTTTCAATCTGTGGTGCACTGCGGTCATTGATTTGAGTCACTTTTCTTAAGCGAGTTCCCTGCTGGATATCAGCTAACAGCGCATTTCGTGCTTTTTGGTCTTCCTTCTGCAATTTTGGTATCTCTGAACTTGCCTGTTGACAATAAGAACATTAGGTGGGAGGTACAGGCAAAAATGCATGCTTAGAAAGGACACAGAGGCAAACATGGGATAGAAGATTTGAAATAAACCATCCTTGGCAGCTGTCATTTCAAAGCCTTTGAGTAGAATCCACAAGAACAGCATTCAGTTGTATAGGAGGCAGGAAAGCTGAAAGTTTATATGTAACACAAATCTAATACTAGCTGTGCTAATACTGTTGGAAGGAAATTAGGGGGCATGCTTAAACGAAGTCGGACCTCTTGCTTGGCTCGTCATGGTCTCTGCCTCACAAATCCAGCTCTGGCTGCCTCTCTCATTAGCCCTTTTCATGTTATTTACAATGCTTTACAACAGAGATTTTATATGCCACCTTAGAATAAACATCTTCCTGGTTTATCCACTTTGCCTCAGGAAAAAAGATAGATAAATGCATACTGCACTTATATTTGAATGTGATCATTAACTAATTTGGACTCTCTCCATTGGAGAATTACACCAGTTTGAGTAGACCATCTTTAGAACAATAAAATTATATTTTAGTAACTTTTTGAGCCTAACCAAGGTCCGTAAATGTAAAGTCAGGTTGTAGTTTAAAGTTTTGTAACAAAACCAAAAAATATTTTTATTCTTTATTCTTATTTCATCAAGTTCCTGTTATTAAAAAAAAAAAAATCTTTAAAAAGTTCAGACATTTCACTTTCCTGAAGCAGATAGAAACCAGCAAAGCTGTTATTTCTGAATCTATCATGTGGTTAACAGAGTGGTCTGACAGAGGGTAGTCATGTCAGAGGAGCAATGTGCTGCATGTTTCCACATCTACTGCAAATTCCCGTACGTTAGCTAACTTCCTAAAGAGAACAAATACCAGAAATGTTTCCGTAGCCCTTAATTTTGGCACAACAATATTGTCACATTTTAAAATGAACAACCCAACTCGGTAATAGCATTCTGAATGCAAAACAGACCCTTGAAAATTCTTACCCAGCTGCTGAATTAATAAAATGGCTAACTTGCAAATCCTAAATGAAGAATTATACCGGTACAATCTTACTTGGGATTATTTTTGTATTTGCTAAAAAAAAAAAAAGCAAGCTAGATTTGCAGAGCCCCACTAGATGGCACTCCAGATTGCTGCTAATGCCAACTGCATTCCTGACACCTGATGTAAAATCTCGGAATTATAATCTTGTGACTGATACTGTAACCATATATTATTTAAAAATATTAGGAAAAAAACCCCACTTTGTTACACAGTTTCCTAATTTGAAACAGCGCTGCTTGTGCTGGTGCTTTCAGGACAGCAAGTCCCACTGCCCATGGAGACAACCCAGAAAAGCTGCCTGTGTAAGTGGCGTGAGACCGCCAGAAACCAGCTAGAAACTATTTCCACTTACAGTTTCTACAAGTTCACAATACTTACTGTGAAAAATGGAAATACCATAACTGGAACAAGGGTGACTCCCCTTCTCACAAAAGCTTTTTACCAGTATCTTGAACTTCACGCCTCTCTACTCCCACTAATGACTTCACTGTAGCAGGACAACCAGGATCTAGAGGGATCTGATCAAGACCTATGTTTAAAATTAGATCCAGCAGCTGTGTTTTCATTTCCGGGTTCAAGTGTCTGTATATTATGCCAGCTGTCCACTTCACCTCCCTGATCTATTTCTCTGAGCAGGTAGGCTATTGGAATATAAAGTCTTGATATCCAAATAGCTATTACGCTAAAATACCCGACTTGTGGCAACTTATATTTGCGAGTGACCCATGACCTGATATCACTTTAACACAACAAAGATATTAATTTGTTCACAATTTGTAGCCTAAAAAAAGCAGGAACACTGTTCTGCAGGCCCATAATGCAGCGTAACAAGCTGCCTTTCTCTTACAATAGATGCCCTTACTTCAAGCACAATTCCATCCCACCCCCCAGCTGTTTCTTCTTCCTCCTCGTGTACATAAGAGATACAATCTTCCATGCCCAGCCTGGTGGACTCAGGTGATGGATTAGCTGCTGAGTAGCTTGATACGGATTCTCTTTTTCCATTACAATGTCAAGATGGTCCGGGGTGTAGTGTTGCCTGGTGGCACAGCGGTCAGAGCTCCTTCGGATTTCTTGTTTGCTGCCTGCACTCCCAAGGCCAGTGACAATTCTTGTCAAGAATCATTTCACCAGGTAAGGATCTCACCCATTCATCTACTGATGTCCTACATTTGCAAATTCATGTTTTTACCATATTGCTTTTTGATACACAATCAGAAAGGAACTTTCCTTCGATTAGGAAATTAATCTGGGATTCACACTCATGCTATGCCTGCAATACACAGCACAACAGATACTGAATGTGTAAGCTGCATATCAAGAGAAAAATAAAAACAGGAACTCTTATGGGTGTCAAATATTCAATCCTGATCACATGAAACAGAAGTGTTTAAACAGGAAGACAAATGCATTTGGAGTCACAGAGGAAAAACAGCTGCAAGACAAAGAATGTAATTCTTAGGCTGCTTTCTACCACCCCATCCGCAGGGCAGCCTCATTTATTTACACAAAGAGAAACATCTCAATCTTTCAGTGAAAATCAGAAGGGAAGCAGAGAAGAATGCGAAGATCCTTTGTTTTATCAGATGCCAGAGCTGCCTCAGGTAACACAGACTGAAATTAAATTCCATACTTTATTTACAGGAATCTGTAAGGGAATCGGTGGGTTCTCATTACCTTAGTAACCATTAGGTTATTCTGCTACGATTTCAGACATAAAGAATGGCACATTCAATACATACTTGTAAACAGAACAGAACAAACTACGCAGGTAAACAGCCTGAACCTAAGAGATCTACTCCCTTCTCATCTCGCCAAACTCCACTACTTTTGTCTTGTACACATCCAGTCTAGTACTTTTGTCTTGTACAGGTCCAGTCCTGTTCAATATATTCATCAACAACTTGGATGAAGGGATAGAGTGTAATCTCAGCAAGTTTGCTGATGATACCAAGGTGGGAGGAGTGGCTGATATGCTGGAAGGCTGTGCTGCCATCCAGCAAGACCTGGACAGGCTGGAGAGCTGGGCCAAGAGGAACCTAATGAAATTCAGCAAAAGCAAGTATAGGGTCCTGTACCTGGGGAGGAACAACCCCACGCACCAGTACAGGTTAGGGGGTGACCTGCTGGAAAGCAGCTCCGCTGCAAAGGACCTGGGAGTGCTGGTGGACAGCAAGCTGACCATGAGCCAGCAATGTGCCCTTGTGGCCAAGAAGGCCAACAGTATCTGGGGGTGCATTAAAAGGAGTGTGGCCAGCAGGTCGGGGGAGGTTATCCTCCCCCTCTACTCTGCCCTAGTGAGGCCACATCTGGAGTACTGCATCCAGTTCTGGGCTCCCCCGTTCAAGAAGGACAGGGAACTGCTTGAGCAAGTCCAGCGGAGAGCTACCAAGATGATCAGGGGCCCGAAGCATCTCCCTTATAAGGAAAGGCTGAGAGACCTGGGTTTGTTCAGCCTGGAGAAGAGAAAACTGCAGGGGAATCTTATCAATGCTTATAAATATCTGAAGGGTGGGTGTCAAGAGGATGGGGCTGGACTCTTCAGTGGTGCCCAACGACAGGACAAGGGGCAATGGGCACAAACTGGAAAACAGGAAGTTCCACCTGAACATGAGAAAAAAAATCTTTCCTGTGAGGGTGACAGAGCAGTGGAACAGGCTGCCCAGAGAGGTTGTGGAGTCTCCTTCTTTGGAAAGACTGAAAACCCACCTGGATGCAGTCCTGTGCACCCTGCTCTAGGTGTACCTGCTCAAGCAGGGGGGTTGGACAAGATGATCTCCAGAGGTCCCTTCCAACCCCTACCATTCCGTGCTCCTGTCTTCACTGTCCTAAATTACACCCTCAGCTATGCCATTTGGTAAGGTATAGGATCAATGTTTGGGCTACCTGACAGGTCTCCAAAGTACCTGTAAACAGGAAAAAACCACTAAATCACAATTTTAGAGTGATGTTCCAGAGTGTAAACCATCAATGATGGGAATAAACATTTCAAAATTTGCAGGTGATAACTTAGACTGGCAGAGAAATTAATAACAAGGATGGCATGGTTATACACAGAGATCCAAATCACTGCAGCTTGAGGCCAATTAAAAAGAACAAACCAAAACATAGCGCTCCTCCACCACTGGAAAAAAAAATAAATACACAATATACAAATGTAAAACTGAAAATTACTGGATGAAAAGTTCTGGCCATGCCTCTGAAATGAAAGCCTACATTCAGAGTGCCACAAGTCTGAACCTGTCAGCAGGCTCCAGCAGTGAGTGTGCATGAGCAAGTGTGCCTGACCTCCCAGCACAGTGCTGCAGCAAGGAGGGACAGCGCACTCCCCTGATGCATTTTTTTCCTTTCAGAAAAATAATGTGAGCAAAAATGGAACTACAAGTTCAGCTCTGGCCTCCAGATCTTTAAAATTATGTTGAAAAACTGGAGATGCACAGGAAAGAGCCAACGTGGTATTCAATAAGCTGGAGGAAACAGTTCAGATTTTAGCAGCTCAGCCTGCTCCATCAGGCCTGAAGTCTATCTGAGGGGTGGTCTGCCCACACAAAACACAAACTTTTACAGGGAAGTGACGGTGAGGACTCAGGGCCTGTTAATCCAGCAGAGACAGGCGTTTGGTGAATTAATGCAAGACACAGCCAGACAAGCTCCGATTAGAAAGCAGCAAGTACGGAAGCAGCCAGAGAGACCATTCCCTGCAGCACAGGGCTGCAGACAGCAGCAGATTATTGATTTCTTGTTTTTCAGATCAAGGCCGGATCCTCTCTGACGTAAGTGCTTTTTGTGAAGCACAAGTCATTGGGACCCACACAGAGCTACTTGCTGATGTGCAATACACCTTGCAGTGGGGAGGTTGCCAGGGGTTTGTAACAGTTTCTTCCAGTTTTGAGTGAAACTGAATCACTTTATTTAGCAGAACAACTCTGTTTACACTGTATGTATGGACCACGCAAGGTTTGGTGCTGAATAATCACCATCTTAACACCCTAAACTGGGTTGTATCAGACAAATTTAAGATCAGAGAGACTTTTTTCAAGAAAATGGACTGAAATCCATGGCAACGAGCTCCATTTCTGCGTACATTACTGCAGTGATACTTGCCATCACTTTGGGAAAATCACTTTACATCAACCTACCCTCTGGGTTCCTATGATACGTAAAATATTTAAGAGTTATACGTGCTCAGGTACTAAAATGATGTAAATGCAGAAGGCACCAGGCATTTGAAAAAGTTCATAGTGGTACTAATTATAGGGAAGTACTAATTATTATCTGTCAGATTTTTAAGAGCACCCCTGCACACAGAAAAGGGGAAATTCTCTGGACTCTGGGCAGGTTCTTCAGGTCACAGTGGATGTGTACACTGTCCCATAAATGGGTTATATTTACTCTGATTTTTAAATACACTCTTTACTGAATTGAAAAATACTTCAGGGTAGTGTAGATCTTCACAAACATGACAGTTGCAGCAAAAATGTACCTCCAGCCATCTGGACAATCCAGTAGCCAGGCAGTCACAGACCTCTGTTTCAGAATAAACCCATCCGCTAATTGGGAAAAGAGCGTCCAGTACTTCAGCTCTATAATAGGTAGGAGCCATAAAGTAAGATAAAATAAAGCACAATTCCATCCAAAGGCACTACATTCTCTTTTACTTCAGAGAACTTAGAGTATTGAGTATTTATACTCCTAACATATAATGAATTGTATCACCACAGTAGATTCCCTTTCCTGGTCACTTTTTATAGGAAATATTGGAAATACAGCTGTGTAGAAAATTTATTAATTTATCTGAACTAGAAAAAAAAACTAAACCAAAAAAGAAGTCAAAATACGTTTAGCTTATCCCTAACTATCTATTTAGTGAGACATATATCGATAAAATAAAAAAAAAAAAAATCAATCAGTTTGACATGCAGTATTTTATTATGGGCAGAATCGTCCCATATTGCCTCTTCTTTGCTGACAATTTCATTTATTTCTGTGAATCTGGTGTCAATCACCCTCCCTCTCTCCCATGCCCATTTTTTTCCCCCTAGACAAAATGGATTCAATGCAGAGATCAAGCACAGATACTGGCAGAAGGCATACACAGTGTGTATTTTAGTAAAAGAAGAGTCTGAGGACACCCCTTAACAAACCCTTGTTTTCTTATTTTTCTCTGCCATGTCCAGCCAAACCTGCACAGATATGGGCTGAGGCAAGGGATCTTCACCAATGTAGCATGCAACACTTCAGGTTTGGCTTCTAAGGGAGGGGAAAGACGTTGCAGGAAGATAAAGAAAGGTGAACAGAAAGCACTACGATAAGGGATGCTTGATCACAGAGAGACACATTCATGGAAACAAGAGTTCCAGGGCCAGTCCTGGCCTTCTCTGGCGTCCAATCTGACATGGTTCAGAGACCAAACTTAAACTAAGAAATGCAAAAGGAAAAGTCTGCAAACATGGCAATGGACAATTAAAACCAGCATGTAGAACAGCAGACAGGGCAAAACCAGCAATAGCTGCATAGGCAATGCAGTCAGTGGCGTGACAGTGCCAAGTCTGGCCGAAGAAACCGTGCATCCACCGTGACAGACAAATGAAACACCTAGACCTTAATTCAAGGACATGCAAAGCATCAAGAAAGAGCCTGAACAACTGGAAATATAACAAAAAAACCCTAAATATTATTCCTATATTAACAATAACTGGAATTCTGGGGTAGGAAAATATGGATTGTTCAGGAAAGAGGACAATAAAGGTGAAGCTAGCTGTGTAATGCTGTACGTGCGTCACGCCAGAGATGGCTAAGAATATCGAGAGGAAAACACAGCTTATTTGGGGTTGGGAAATCATCTGAGGAAGAATGATGAGTGTTCTCATCACCCATATGGCATAGCAAGGCTCTCCAAGTGGGAGAGCATGGAGGGAGAGATGATGACTGGGTCCCCATCCAGCCAGAAATCTCCTACTCCCTTGAAGGAAAGCCAGGCACAGGGTTGGTGCTCACAACAGTCTTGAAGGGCACAGACATAGAGTAAGGGGCCGTAAGGGGCAACATCCTGCTAAAATACCCTTCTGGGGACACTGCTGATGAAAAAGAGTGGACTAAGAACAGGGGAGACCTGCTTGCGATACTTACTCCATAACGTCCTTCCACTTAACCAAAAGCTGCTGACCACAAGCGTTCCATAAGGAGATCCTTGTAAGCATCAGGACTAATGTATTTAAATTAATTCAACTCTTAAAAGACTGCAGCCTTTTCAAAAACAGAACTGACAGAAAAAAAAAATATTGACAGTAAGATGCCAGAACATTCAAACAAACTACAACGTCATAATTTTTTATTAAAAGAATGATGGTTTTTTGGAACAAGGTAGAATATGGAAGATGACCAGAAATCTCAGTGTAAGCTAGCCAGTATGTCTTCCTTGACATAGCATAGGATTATAAAAGTCATCTATGCATTTGTAGCCCAACATGAAATCTGAAATGCCAGAGGAACTTGTTTTCCCAAGATCAATCCATTATTACTAGATTAGAATTATGCCAGGAATTCACAAATTTGTATTTGCAGCCGAAGCAGTTTGCCCAGCAGGCAAGAGGCTTTTACAAATAATTCTCAAACCAGCAGCTAAAGTCTCCCCCAGGAATATGCCAAGAAATGCAACTGCAACAAAACCCAGGAGCTTATTAAAATAATAAAATAAACCCAGTTTCCAGCAAGTCACAAACAGAAGTACAACAGAGAAAAACATTGTCATCCTTCTTGCATTTACTTTAAATATGCATCAGGTGTGGTTTCACTCATGCACAGCCAAACGCAAAATAAAATCATCAGAACAATCCCCCCATCCAGCTTAAGGAAAAATCCAACAAGCCTCAACAACAAAGCACATGACTTCTTTTATTTTAAGTATTTTAAATGTTCGTTTATAAAGAAGCTTGCAAGATCTGGTACGTGCGAGTTTTAGTTCATCTATTCACAACAGAGCCCTGACCTCTGATTTAAAGCTTTTTAATAATGGGAAACCTCGCCACGGTGCAAGACTCCACCTGCACAGTCAATCGCAAGATCAGAGCCACTTCTTGTGTTTCTGCTGTGTAGCATAGGATGAAACTAATTAACTCTTGGCAGTTGGTCTACCTGGGTAAACATGGCAATCTCTCAGCCTTCTAGCAAGCTGAGCTTCAAATGCTTCCCATGCAAGGGGTCACTCTCTAGCCAACATTTTTTCTGAGGGAACTCACATGAGGGGACTTGCCAAATAGCTTCCTGGCAGCTAATGAAGTAATTGTTTTAAGAGAATGACAGGACCAGCGTTTCACGATTTCATCTACACCCAGCTCAATAATGATTAACCATGATCTCAGTCTCCATCGCACAAAGTTCTGCAATCTGAAGCTGCTGGGTTGAAAAGGTCATCAAGCAATGTGTGTACTTAGATAGGCTGCGTCCACACCAGCTTCATTCCTCAACTTCTAGCAGGGGAAGTACTATGTAAAAGTTGTTACAAATCTCTTCCCGGCCTTTTAGCCGCTGCCTAGTCCTGGCATTAGTCCCAAATAATGAGGCGTTTCAGTGTTAGCAGAGATGGTGCCTGCTCCGCACTAGCACCTACCTGCTTGAAGTGTGCCAGTAAACACAACGGCAGGGAACAAAAGATAAAAAAATAGCATAGCAGGAGTTACTCTCTTCTGCATCTATATTCCACTGCTCATTTCAACCACCGCCAGCAATCAATGCCACTGCACCCAATAAAACCCTCTTCATTTTATGTTAGCACCACTCCATCAGACAAGGTAAAATCTTGTGTACTTAAAGGTTCAATTGCTCCTGCTACAAATGAGCAGTGGGCTTATTAACAGGGGTGTACTTAAAGTCTTCCAGTGTGGGTTGCTAAATTTTTGTACCTGAATGCAAAAATGCAACAGAATCAATATGCTTTTCTGTGGGTATTTAACTTAGTGACACCCACATTTTAAACATAAATTCTGCTGTTCTTTCACTGAAAGAAAATAAGCCGTAACAGAAGCCACCAAAATGGAGGCAGTATAAAATCAAAACTACTCTAAAATTGTTTCCCAGCAGTTCAGAAAGATCACAAGTCAGATGCCAAAAATACCCTGAGACTGGCTTCAGAAAATAATTTTGAACTTCACCTTCTGATTTCTAAATTTTTGAGATTCAAATTGCCAATATTTCTTCTGCATCAGTTAAAACAGAAGTGAAAATTCTTATATAAACAAGAAAACCTGAGGCCCCGGCATTGCAATGAAAACGTCAAACAGCACAAGGCTGAAAATATTGCCGTGGGAGCTGGTGACACTACCCCTGTTTATTCTGTCTACCATAGCAGGGTCCCCAGAATGACAAAGGCTGTTATGAGTAGTGATACCAAAATATTCAACATGTGACAACTTACACATATCACAATTTAATCTCACTCAGTTCTAAGAACACTAGGCCGTTTTCTCCTACCCAGTTACCTGTGTAGAAGCTACTGATCGTTCCGAAATGCCTTTTAGCATCCGTGCAAAATTATGGTCGGCCCAAGATGGGAGAATAGTGAGAAAGTAACATTTCTTGCAATGTCACCTTTCAGCCACACAGAGAACTCCAACTCAAGTATCACTATAATTCTGGATTCTCTTTTAATTAAAAGGCTACAAGCGTAACAATTAATTGACAGGTGGAATTTAATACGTAGCCCCCACATACACTACAGATGGGGTACTGATTTTTCAGGGCAGTATTACCTTGTGATTAGAATGGTAAGTTAACCTATTAGCTCTCTGCAGCTAGGCTGCTTCTAGTACCTGGGCTTGATCATTTATACCTGGTACCTCTGCGACATGCTGCAATTTCCATACTTCTTAGATGAAAAATTTATACAGATAAAAAACAGACAGCAAGAATAAGAAAAAGGAATTTAAATGCTTTCCATTCCATTCAGACAACATGTATAACACACGACATTGTGAAGACACCTGCAAAACAGAACTCACCACCTAAATACATTAAAAGTGGTGACCCAAGAAATCTCGAGTAAAGCATTCAAGAAGATTAGCACATATGAATATATGCAGTACATGCCTCCGTACCTGCCCAGATGAAACACACAGAGCAAAGCCAACCTAGTATTTATGTTTTCTTTACACCCTCCCCACCTTTCAGAGCTCCCACTTACCCTTTCTGTATTTGTTGACTACAAGAGCAGAAGGCTACAGCAGCAACACTTCGAGAAGCCATAGCTATCCAATCCCACATTTTCCACTATCTGAAAAGTAGCTCAGATAAACCACACGAAGACACAGCATTTTTTCTACATAATTGCCTCTCACTTCGTTATGAAAGCAGACTGGTGGGAGATGTGATACATTATTAAAACACTATAAATCAGTTCCTTTGTTTTGGCTGGAACAAAACATTCTCAAAAATTTCAGCTGTACCTTGCCCAGCCCTGAGCACAGTCTGTATGATGACCAGTCATCAACAAGATTACCATGTCCACACTCTCGCTCCAGTATGTTTTACCTAGCAGCAACAAATATCATGATTTAATATCTCCTGACCTAGGGACTTCAGGACAAAGTACTAAATCTCATCTTACTCACAGCTCACATAAAATTTTAATAAACACATTCCTAAATACTTTGTAATTGGCACTATACACGATTCTGTTAAGCTTTCAGTGTTATGCTTGCACGCCTAGGAGTCTGAATGAAAACTTGAGAAATTACCTCCATTTTTACAATAAATAATTAGCAGGCACACACACACACATTTATGCATACACACACTTATATGCACACATTCTCTTTCTCATATTTTGTAAGATCAAATCAAAATACCATATATCATCGGTATCTTCAGCCAAGCTGTTTTACATACGGTGTTTTCTCTCTTCCCAAAGAACAGTAGCACTAAATGTCATAGGAGCAAAATCAACTCCCACACAACTTCAGGGAAGCACTGTGGCTCCCTGAATTTCTTGGGAAGGTTGGGGAAAACAGCTCAACAAGGTTTGCACTTTGACAACTGCATGAAGGAGGGGAAAAAAAAAATAAAACATCCCCCCAAGGAAAACTATCAGGTGATGTTTTCCTTAACATTGGAAATCCTACCTCTGTGTAAATTATGCATTTATCACAGTGTTATACCATGAGGAATTGCTTGTCTGAGTTTTTTATTACAAGAATAGAAAATAAGGTCAGAATAACAAACCTGGTAAACACTGACATATGTTTATCTACAACAGAAATTCTATTTCTTTCTATTTTTTTTTAAGTAAATAAGAATGCAGTAATCATTAAGATTAATCTACATGCCAGTCTAGTGTTCACCATTATTTCAAGTTTCACATTTCTCTCAAAGTAAGCATGTTCCTTTCTTCTCCTACTCTCCTAGTTTTTAGTATGCCAATAAGGCAAATAAACTCCTGGTGCTACTTTACTGGCTTTAATCATTTGATCCATTGTGATTTTTGGAAGCTTAATTTCTACGCTAAGACTTTAATAATACCAATTCTAAAGAGAATAGAAGTATTTTCTTAAACTCCACAAACATATGAATCATTAAACAAACATCTTCTCTGAATAAGGCACAACCCAGCAGGGCTGCTACACATACACACTTCCTTCAATATTAACATTTTAATAGGTGATGACTGATCGTAACATTAGGAATTCAAATGTACAGACAAAGGCTGCACAGCAGTGAGCAGCCTCCACTGCACGTAAAAAGTGAATGTAGTTTATAAAGTAAAATTCTCTCTTGATCCTCTCTTGGGACACTGAACAGAGAAAATTTTTAATCAGTCTCAGTGGTGAGACTACTCCAGGAAATACGACAAACCAAAACTAACCAGAATGCCTCATATGCCAAACTAAAAGGCAAAAGGGGTAAAAGAAAGAGAGGGGAAATAGAAAGAAGTTTTACAGGAGCAGAAAGCTTAAAAAAAAAACAAAACAAAACAAAACACAAAAACAAAAAAACCCCAAACAAGAAAAAACTATGGGAAAAAACCACCCTATGTGATACACATATGCCTATAAAATTGAAAGAGCTTTAGGACAGATATCCTAATGACTCCTTTCTAAGTTTCCTTTATTAGGGTAGAGGAGAAAAGGAAAAGAGTAAAAGATCTGAATTCTGTAAGCCAGTGCCATGAAATAAGTTGGGGCACAGTTTTATTCTGCCTACTCATCCCTCTCATCTTTATCTATGACCCACAGAAGGCAGGCATTTGAAGACATGCTCAATTAATCCAATAGCTATTTTTACATTTTGACTTAGCCACCTACATCTGCTATTGCAGATACCCTACCACTCCCTCCTGAAAAATAACTTCATTTTAAGTACACTCTAACAGCCAGTAGCTTTTCAGCTGTTGGGCACAGGTGGCTCCTAGCATGTCTTAAATACCATCTCCAAACCACTTTAGTATTGCCTTGCAACAACTTCTGTGAGCAGAATTCAGTACAAATAGTTACAGAATATCTGCAAGTCCAAAATCTTTGAAAATAGTAGGAAAGAACCTAACTGCCTTCTGCTTTAAGAGGGAGTTGACAGTACAAAAAGGTCGAGTGCCAACAGTGCTTAGGATTTCAGTGAAGTAAGGACTGCAAAATCATTTGGGACCATGGCTCCTAATATTCACTAAGAAAATGTGCAGGAAAAAAGGTAACGTAGCGACTATTTCTGCTAAAAATCTCTTAATAATGAAAGCAAGAGGAAAGTACAGCCATTACCCATGTAATCAGAAAAGCAAGACAGGACTACAGTACCCATGCGTTAGTATCAGAAGATTAGACAGGATTCTAAAACCTCAGCCTACACACAGACGTTTCTCTTTCAACCTAAATCAAGTAAGTTAAACTAGTGGATCACCTGCATATCAATACCGTGTTTAAAACCTAACTTTTATTTGCTAACATGTAAATGTTATGTTTAATTATATCAGTATGTCATGGTTTAGCCCCAGTCAGCAACTAAGCCCTGCAGAGCCGCTCGCTCACTCCCCCCATCCCACAGGGATGGGGGAGAGAATCAGAAGAGCAAAAGTAATAAAACTCATGGGTTGAGATAAGACTGGTTTAATAATTAAAATAATAATAATAATAAAATAAAGGAAAATATATCACAGTATAATAAAAATCACAGCGCTGTTTACTTTGGAACATTTCCAGGTGTTGGCCAAATAAAACTTATTTGGTTTGAAGGTTTTCCTTAAACCTAAGTGCCTGATAGAATTTTTCTTCTTCCATCCTCAAACTGTAGATTTAGCAGCTATAACAACAGCCTGGCAGTTTAGCTGCTGTAAAAGATAGATGCCAAGTTCTAGAAAATAGCTTTCTAGTAAAAGAAAATAGGGTCTGAGGCAAGTTTTCATGGATTCCCCAATTATAAGGTTTTACTCTGCAACTTGGCACCAGCTGGAGAGCTGACTCTCTCTCATACTGCACTTTTGCCAAACTCACCAGGCAGACTACAGATCCTCTCAAAGTTGGCCCTCTCTGATTCAGTTTTGACAGGGAAAAATCCTTTTGCTGTTACAGAAAAACAACAATGTTCTGTCACATTATTTTACTAATTCTTTATGTTGGTTCATGTGCTCTTGTCAGTGTCAACACTTGGAAGGCTTTAATATCAGACATTAATTAGAAATACATTTCGTTTGTATCATATCACCAAAAAAAACTGACCCTAAATTCTGTATATCTTACATGCAGAAGATCACATTTGAAATAGAATGATCTAACTAAAATATGGAAATACAGTATAAGCCTTCTTGTATCAAAACCCTATCATAGTAGTGGGTTTAGTCATCAGAAAAGGAGGGGAAACAAGAAACCAAACTTGTTCATACTGGTCCTTAGGTGTCCTCTAGCTTTCTCAAGTTTTCTACAATCGGCATATGTTAGAGGAGTCTAAAAAGTGTCTCTGGGTACTTACTGAGCTAAATTTATTAGAATGAGAACACTTGCAGCTTCTGTTGACTTTAATTGCAGTTGTGGGCATTAAGTTGCTCACAAAATTCAGCCCACTAATTTCAGTATCTAACTATAGGTTGTGTACCAACCCAGAAGAGCTGCTAATTGAAAACACTGCTTGTGGTGCCCAAAGTTAAAACAGAATGATAAAAGGAATTGAGTACTGCTTATTTCCTGTGCTGTCTTTATCTTCCTCCTCTTCATCTCCACAATTCATGGAGAGTTTTATAAAATGGTTCACCCTGGAAAGTAGCAGAGAGAAACATGCACAGAAACGTCCTTCTGGAAGAAGATAACATAAGAACATTTTCAAACAAAATCAACAGACCTTCATGGGAAGAAAACAGGCAGAGATGCCAGAGACTGCAAGGGAGAAATAAAGTTTGTTTAAAAAAAAAAAAAAAAATTGAAGTACATTTGAAGTACCACGTACTGTTTTGCTACAGGGACTAACATACACTCCAAGTAAGTATAGCAGTGACAGGAAAATATATCAAAAGAAGTCAGGAGAGATTTTGTGTCTTGAATACAACCATGCCAGGTTTCACTATTTCAAAAACAGTCTAAGAATTTCAGTGCAGAAACAGGCTATGAACAAACGACTGCAGAATACAAGGAATGACTTAAACATGTTTTATCATAGGTACAATAATTGATTGTGAAGGTATGAAAATGTAATACCCTGAAACTCCACTCAGAGCATCCTCCTCTGATTGCAAACATGCTGGCAGGGTACATGTTCTACTTCATGACACACAGAGTAATGATCTGTTACAAGCTGTAATTGTTCCTGCACATGCTTAAAAGCATATTGTGCTGTACCCCCAGGAAGACAGCATGTGCTAGAAAGAGCAACACCTACAGCTGAACACTGTGAGTCTTAATAGAAACTGTAAGAAAGAGGATGAAAAAATTAACACTTACCACCTGCACATTACCAATACAAAAATGAGTTCCCTGTGGCTGGAGAAGTATTCACAAATGCTAAATTCTCACCACATGCACTCTAATGCAATCATCTCCAAACTTTGTGATCCCACACCCCTAGCAGTAAAAAAATTTTTGAGCATGCACCCCAATATACATATATTTATTTATTTATAAATTATACACATGTATGACTGAAGTTCTAATATTTTCTTCCCACAACCCAATGGATTATCTCACGCACCCCACTTTGGAGACCACTGCTCTAACAGAAGAACAAAAGGCAGCAAAACAAGCGGCTGCCCCAGTTATGTGCTATGAATATCCACGCCAAAATCTGGGGGCTCTGAGCTGGCTACTATAGTTGAGCTTTTGCTAATAGAGATGAAAAGTCAATCTTACCAGAGGCGGTGGTGGAGGGGGCCCTCCAGAAGGCGGTGGTGGTGGAGGAGGAGGAGGAGGAGGTGGCGGCGGCGGCACAGGCATCCGCTAAGATTTCTAGCTTCACGCAGTTATGAAAAATATAGACGAAGTCTATGTCCTTGAGGGGAAGGAAGGGAGGAGAAAGAAAAGTGGGAAAAATAAAAATAAAAAAAAAAAAAGAAGAGGAATGTGTTTATACACTGTAAGCTGAAGATCAGCCAAATTTCTAGCTCTCAGCAGACTGAAGACTTTTATACTGTACTGCTTCCAAAACTACAGTATGAACAGCCTCATTATAGTTATCTGATGACAACATTCATCTAAAGAGCAAGCTCACAGATCTGGACAAGTGCCATAAATACCAAATGCACAGATGCCAACCTGTCCAGCTTTAACTATTATGCCTTGCCTTAATCTAGCCCACAGCCCTGAAATGCAATTCTGCAGAGAAGAAATCACAGTCAGCCACATGTAGACACTCTACTGGGACAAAAACTCCATTGACTTTAAGCCAGAGGTTTGCTGCTCTGGGGACAGAGTAAAAAACTTTATAAGGTTCACTGGAAAAGAAAGAAAAAAGAAAAAAAAGACGTGATTGAATAATAAATGAAGAAATAATTCTACAAATTAAAGCTTCATTACCAAACGACAGCATATAAGGACCAGACATTTCAAGTATTAGTCGCATGAGTTTTTCCCACCATTTTTAAATGTTAACTTTTCACAAGCCTTTAGTAATACATTGACTAAAAAGACACATATCTTCCAACAAAAGCTATATATTTTTTTTTAAATCTCCTGCAGAATGACAGTGTATCACTCACTGATTTTCATCTCTAACCCAGCCCCCAGCATGATTGCATCCCCTCTCAGTCTGAAGTCACCTGTGAAGTTAACAAGCAACCCCTGTATTTTCATCAGTAAAATTGCAAATGAAGTACTAGGCAGTGCCAAAGAGAGTCCTCTGCAAGCCATACTTGATAAATTCTTTTGACAGTGACTCTTGGCTAAATGCTCCAAACATGGTTTTAAATCTAGTTTTATGTCCATCGTGTCATGACTGTCTTCTGAGACTCTTCACGATGTCATGTGAAACGGTGTCAAAAGCCCTACAATAACACAAAGTATGACATTTGCTATTTCTTTCCTTTCTTTGAGGCTTTATCTTAGCAGGAAATTACATTGATTTGACACATTTGTTCTTTATATATCTCTGTAGATCATCATTTGGTTTTCCTGTCTCCTCAAAGCATTTAGAAATATTTTACTCATTTTGATGTTTTTCTAGAAATTGATGTTAAATTGAAAGGACCATGATTCCCAGGCCCTATTCCCCTCATCCCTGCCTTTGTTTTTAAAAGCAGGAACTCTATGCTTTTCCAGCTGCCTGAAACCTTTTGGTCAAGCAATTTAAGAATCACCTGTGTAAGCAGGAGAAATAAGACAGTTCAACAGGGAGGGCTTCAGGAGAGAGGACAAGACAGAAGAGAGGCAAGTTACAATCTTTAGAGGAATATCTGGCTGTTTTGTTAGAGAGG
Organism: Morus bassanus; assembly: GCA_031468815.1. Classification (NCBI taxonomy): domain Eukaryota; kingdom Metazoa; phylum Chordata; class Aves; order Suliformes; family Sulidae; genus Morus; species Morus bassanus. Next base: position 39,077,462 of record CM062567.1, on the reverse strand, counting down.
GATAGATCAGAAAAGGTAATGAAGTCAAAAGGTATATGCAGCCTTGTCCACTTCCTAGCAAGCGTACATGAACAATATCCAGACAATATTCAAGTATTTTTCTTCTGCTGCATCTTTTACAATACTTTATGGGAGACTGATCGAAAATCAACTATGCAGAGCCTCTACAACATTTGCTTTCTCCCATGAGAGATTGCTATGCAAAGGACTAGCATATCAAAGCACTCTGAATCTGTAACAGAATTGGTTACAATCACCTTAATAATGGCTTAATGAAGCTTTCCAAGAAAACTGGCATCGCAGCATCTCCACCATTCCACCCTCACTGTTGCCCTATGCAAAAAGCTATTATCAGAAGATACCCCTTTTCTTCAATTAAGTCATTCAAAAACATGGACATAAGGAGAATGAGTCTTCCCTGCTAATAATATGTTTCGGGTTAGTATCTTCCTACCCTGCAATAGAGGCCTTTTGTCTTCATTAAGGATTTGGATTGGGAAATATGCTCTTAGTCAAATTAGAAAAAAAATACAACCCACGCTTCTGTGACAGACCATGTGCATGGCAGCAGGAGGTAAAGCACACTGGAGGCGAGCAGCAGTGGGAGAACGGAAATGGGAATCAGCTCTTAGTATTTAGAAGTCACAGTCTGAAATGCTGTCAATTGACTTTTCTAGCTGCCTCTCTCACCAGTCACAGCTCCAGCACCCATGCCTCCAAGTGATGCAGCCTAAGTTCCAGGACAACAAACTGCATAGCTATCTACAACCCAAAATTCAATGCACAGGAAGTGTCCGCTTCACCATGTATCCCATTCCCCCATCCTGAATCCTCTTGTCCTCAGGAGAAGAATGCATTTCAGGGGACTATAAGCCACAACCATTGAATGAAATAATGGGGACGCCCTATAGCTTTCCTCCCATGCTGTTTTGAATCCCCTACAAATGAGCTATCTTTCAGAAAATTCTGTGTACGTGCCTTCCTTTGTCTCTTATCACAAATTCAGAGCCTCAGTGTCCTAACCTTGGTGTGCTTTTGTGCACACAGACAAATTCATATGTTTTTTATACTGGTACTATTACAGCATGAAGGTGATCACATCTAATACCTACACAATGAAGAAACATTTTCCACATAGGGGTTCTACTTGTTCAAAAGAGCTCTGGAAGAAGGAGTACTGTCATTCACACAAGCGGACGCTGATAGCAAAGAAAGACTGTATGTAGATAAAGGCAGGCCTCTTCAAACTAACTTACAGTTTAAAAAATTGGCTCTTAAAATTTAGTCATAACTGCATGTTCTACACATTTTAATATGTAGGACTGGGTATAAGAACCTCTTTTTTGTCACTGCACCTATGTCACTTACATGGTTTGTATTTAAATAAAATTATGGAGAGGGCTGCAACACTTTCAATATATCAACACGCATTATTTGGAAGCCTCTCTTTCTTGGTTGTATTTCATTTGCTTCTTCCCCCCTCATCAAGTCGCTAGTACAAACATGGTTGGCAATTTCAGACAATAGCTTCAGAACATGCCAGGGTTATGGATTTGCACATTATAAGCTAAATAAATTCTGCATTAAAAACAAAAAAGGAGTATCACGTTGATCAGTTCTAGTGACCGTTAAGAGCCAGAGAAGAGGGAAATGCCATGAAGGGTCCTTAAGGTACATGTGCCCTTTCTCCTCTCCTCTAAATATATATATTTATAATTGGAAGAGAACGGTCTGAACTATCCCTGAGGGACATAAATAAAAATATACAGTTTAAAAAGTTGGCAATAGGTGGAGGGGAGAAGCTCGTGTGTTTAGCCTCAGTTTTCTCAGGCAAAAAATAATGTAAATCTTCCCTTGACTTCCAAATCACAAAACAGAATCAGGCTCAACAATTGCAGAATTTATTGCAAGTAATTAAAAAAAAAAAAAAAAAAAAAAGAAAATCCCAAACCCTGTGTTTTCTAGTCCACCTCCCTACCGAAGCAAGGTTGTACATTTTTTTTTAGTGCTTTCTGAAGTCTAATTTTAGGTGTCCCAAATAACGTGGCTTGTATTATTTCCCTTGGGAAGCTCTTTCACAGTCAAACAACTCTCATAGTTCAGATTGCCTGACACTCAGCCTTATTTCTCCTTTTCTTAATTTGATCCCATTTGCACTCTACTGCAGATGACTCTACTTTGTACCAAGCAGAACAGTTTCTCCTACCCCCCAGCATCAGCTCTGTGAAATGTAAGAATTATAATTCAGAAGTACATTTACAAGGACTAATTATGCTTTTTGAACTGTTTTACTTCTTACAAGTCGTCCCATCAGTCAGTGAATGTTATTACTGTTCTCCGATCTCAAAACAATTGGTCTTTTTTTGTCCTCTTGGTAAGGGTAGTTCTAAGACTGGTAATTTCAGGTGTCACAGACTGTTCCTTGCTTCTTGTCACAGCACGTGCTTGAATAGCAGCTGGGTTTAAGTAAGAACAGCAAGTGCAGTCCTCAATATAGAACTCAAGCTCCACATTTCTGAAGGCCCAAATAAAGTCTTCACGCAGACTTTCATTTTGAAGCGTCACGCAAGACGGACTAGACGCAGAGGTTTCTTCTTCATGAACTGCTCTCAGCCCCGTGCTGGATTCACCTGTAGTAAACTCGGTATGTCTGCCTAAGCTTTTATGTAGATTTGGTCTCACCTTGCCCAGCCACCAGACGTACACAAGCTCTGATTCGAAAGCTTCCTGAAGGTCTCCTTCTAAAGTGTCACTGCCACAGTGCTGGGCTCACACTTAGACAAAGTACTGCCGGGAGCACAGAGCCACACTAAGAAATGTGGTTTTTGGACAGCAGCCGACATGCCTCCTGCCACACTAACGCCCAGCAGAACCACCACAGGTCTGTCTGCAAAGGCTATGCTAAAGTACCTTCACCCGTCATGGAAAGGCAAGGCATGGAACAGCTGTGCCTTCAATTTGGAACAACATCTAGAAGGGGAAAGGACAGAGGAAAAAATCACAACTATTTAAATGCACATAATATGCATTTATACACAAAATTGCTTCTTAACTAGTAGGATTTATTTTGTTGGGTTTTTTTGTTTTTTCTTTTACATGGCTATGGTCCTTAGGTCTTTAGGTGGTATACTCATTAATACATAACAACACAGTTGGAATTGAAAATGCAACCCTTTTAATCAATTTGGAGAAAGGATTGCAATATAACTGATTCATTATTACTGGATTTGCAATCATTGCAACTGTGCACTCTGAGGTAGATAATTCAGCTTTGGGGAAATTCACAGATTTTTTTTTGCTTCAAAGTGAAGGCTGGGGTAGATATCTCACAAGTGTGCAGGAAAGCTTATCGAAAACATTGGTCTTATTTTCTTGATTAAAAACTGAAGAAAAAAAGTAGACCACAAATTCTGTTTTTAACTTTTAATCAGCTTTTATATAATCAAATATGATTTCCTCATTAACTATACTGTTCTAAGTTATAGCTTTTAAGTCCTTATATTTTAACAGAAAACTAAAAGAATTTCAAAATTACACAGGAAAAACAGCATCAATAAGCATCTGCTCAACTTTCACAATCTGAAAAGTAGACAATGAGCCCAATTGTGGCCCCATTTGTTCCTGTCAAACATCACCAAAGAACAGCTGAAATCACTGGTACAAGCACACCACAGATCTTTTAAAGACAGTACAACACATGTAGAGGCAGAGAAGAGAAAAAAACAGAGTGTAGTAGATGTGTGCTACACAGATCAATTTTTCTTCTGTCACTATCACACAACTTGAAATTACTTGGAAAAAGCTTCTGTTTGGAATGAACCAGTTTAGAATTTAAGTAACAGAATCAATCTATGTATTTTTCAAGCACCAGATGCTACATTTCTTTCTACCATTTTCAGTGTGATTGACTTTTTGTGTTTAGAGAACAGAACAAGGAAGAATCAAGGTAGAGCCTCTGAGTATCCTCAAGTCTCTCTCCCCTCTGCAAAAATAACCCCGACCACAAAATACTTGACAGTCTCTGCTGTATTTGAGAGACTTAAGAGCAGTGCAGTAGCGTGAAACTGGTACCTTCTTTTACAGCTCATGAGAAATGCAAACCCTCATATACATATCTATCTTACTAGATATATTTTAAGACATTATATATATTCCTACATCTCACTAAGAAAACACTAGCCTTTCACCATTTCCTAACAGACAATACCTGGATTGCATACAACTTATGAGACAAATTTTTGCTCTCAAGTCGCCATTTACATCACTGCAACTAAAGGCAGAATCTGGCTTTTTTATTTCCATTGAAATGTACAACCCTCGGGTGTTCCTCCTCCATTTAATATCCGATGAAACACTCTTAAGCAGCATCTGTCTACACAGGGTCCGTGGGATTGTCTCACAGCGTGTAACAGGATCCTGCATTCAAGCCAAGGAACATAAATTCTCCCCAGTTTGGACTATTTCCACCAGGCTTGATCCAGCTAAAGGCTGCACCCCCTTTCTGCCTGAAAAAACCAGCATGACTCTTGTTCTGTCAGGAACATTGCAACAAACCAGCTGGAGCTGACCTAGCACAGATTACTGGAATTTGAAGACGCCTTGCTTCCACGTGTGCCATGGGCAGACCTCTCTGCTGGGTTCCCTATGGTGCTGAGGCTAGAAATTAAAGTGCTGTGTCTTGACAAACCTCCCTTCAGAGGCTAAGCTGCACAGATGACTTCACGTCCCTATACATGACTATTTCAGGGTGTAGCTTCCTCTGTTCTGTGGGGATCTGCCATAGAAGACTAATTGCTCTAAGGAAGCAGAAGAAGAAAATTTGTCATCCTCTTTTAAATAAGGAGTAAGAAAAGAACGACACCTAAGAAGAAGAAATATATTATGCCGACAGTAGCACTAACCTGTAGTTAAAGAGTCCAAAGACAAATGAGGTAAGTTAGAAGCAATTAGGACTTGCACAAAGACATACCTTTGCAAATGAAACAATTTATACAAAGAGTTTCCTTTAAATATATTGTATCATCCACACAAAGACAGACATGGCTTATTTCACTGCCAGATATATAAACAACAGCGAATTCGATATACAGTCATTAGCAAAGTTAATCATTGGCCTAAGTTAAATAAAGAAAGTGCAGCTCAGTGGAAGTTCAAGGTCATTGCCACATTCTGAAGATGACTGTTTTATACTCCTCAAGAGTTTCACTGTGAACAGCACTTGAGCTCTCTTAATAGTGGCAATCTGATGTTTCAAGTTAACACTTACAAGTTTTGTGGTCTCTGCAGAGAAGTAAATTGTATGTCTTCACATAATTACTAATAATGTATTTCTTCATAGTTATTAATATATTTATTTACTATCTTTCATATGATATAAAGATATTTGAAAAGTATATCTGTACACAGAATGTTTTCCACCAAAGAAATTCCTGAAGTTGTTTAATCAGTTCCCCTAACAGAAGAAAGTTTTGCTTCCCAATTAAGTAGCTAGCATCAAAATAGAAAACCCAAACAAGGTAGTATTCAGCATCTTGCTTTTTATATTTGCTATACGCAGCACAGCAAATGTCTGTTTTCAAATGCCAATCACGTGAAAAGAATCTGCAAACGTGGGTATCAGAAGACTACAGGACTTTCAAAATCCATGTCTCAATTCTAAAATTTTCACTTTCAACCACGTGATGTTTCATCAGCAATCCTATTTTAAACATTCGCAGCTTTCCATCTTGCAAATATAAATTTATAGAAACCTGTATGCATGCCACGTCAGGCTGATATCTACCAGCTTAAGAAACACAGTCTAATACTGGCAAGGCAAGCAAAATAAATCTGGCAATCTAACATGAGCCATTCTTCTCTACAATACAGTATCAGTATCATGCCCCAGCATGGGTTGTGGTCACTGTATGCTGTAAGCAGAATTGTCTTTTGTAAGGGATGTAAAATGTGATGGTCTGGTCACCTGCAGGAATAAGTTGCCAGGGAAATCCTCACCTCAAATAAAGAAAGGGAGGCTTTGATCCTGGTTTTCAGTGAAGTTGTGATTACTTAATATTCCTTCCAAATCTACTTCCAATGGTAAAAATGCTAGCCCTGATGTCCTGACAAATTAAATGACAACTTCGGAACATGCTTATACATCCTCAATTTCATGCTCTTTTCTGTCAATCCTGTTGAAACTGCTGCTCCATTTCAATGACATAGTTGGTAACCTAATCTTAGATGTTCTTTACAGCAGAGTAGGGCTTCTAAACGTATAAGTAAAAGGTACATAAAACCCTATGTTATTAAGGAAGCCTCGCTACATTACCATAATGTTGCATTGTTAGTATTTTAACTAATTCAGTGTTCTGAAATAAAAGTGCAAAGTGCTCTTATTGGCCCTTAAGTGTCATAGCCAATATATTCTAAAATTTCCTATGTGCATAAAGGTGTAAATATGCTTTCTTGTACAGAGAATTGTCAGCTGTTTTTAAAGGCAATGGACAAAATATCTAGCTCTGAACTTACATCCATTTACTCAGGACAATGATTTCACTTTGTACAAAGAACGACAAATCGCAAAGTCATTTGCAACTGTTAATTCCCTAAAAAATCCCTGACAAAAGATGTTTTGATTTGTAGGCCTAGGTCTAGTAAAACAAAGTTCTCAGAAGAAACATGAGTTTTATTAAATTGAAGATTCAACCCTTTGACTTATTAAAGGACTTCAGTTGCAATTCTTTTTGAAAGTCATATTCAGAGGACAATGTGACTGATACCCACCTGTACACACAGAATAAGCAATGATTGCTGGGAGTCCGAAAATAGTCAACTAACTTTGCTGCCTGCTGAAGAAGAAAAGAAATTCTAGGGATTCACTGGCAATAGAAGATTTTTTTGAAGTTATGTCTATCATAGACACAAAGGAGCAAAGTGGTTTTCTACAATTTTCTTTCTTCGAACGAGTAGATCAGAATTGGGTGCCAGAATCAGCTCCCAAGCATACTTCCAGTGCAGCCTGCTACCATCAGACCAAGCAGAGGAAAGATGAGGACTCATTCGTTTCCGCCAACTCTGGTGTCAAGTTTTTTGCTGGGTTTGGACTCCACCTTTCACTTTTACCAGTCTGGATTTGGCCCTTCTCCTTCTTTACTTCCTTCTGAAAATTTCTCTCCTTTTCTAGTGGTTTACCAGTGTCTCCATTCCCCCTCTCCACTTTCTTCTTTGTCTTTGCTCTTTTCACCATTCACCTCACCTGTTGCCTGCTGCTGACACAAGGCAAGACAAACGGAGACAATTAATTTAAAAGGTAGAGTTGTCTGCCCTGGGGAAAGAAACACTGCACATGATGCGAAAGTAAATAACTCTGCATGACGATACTAGACATTCAGCACAGGTTGCCAGTACTGAGAAGAACAAAGGAAATGCAGAAGTAGGCTGATTTGGCTCTGAAAAAAGGAAATGTGATTGTGGGAGGTACCAGGAGATATATCCTGACTAGAGCTGGTAAGTATTAATGCCAACGTACAAAGCCTTACATGACGGTCTGGATACAAGACCAAAATTTTGGAGAAAAACAACCAGGTAAAACAGTTTGGACAGAAGAAAGCAGCAAACCAACCACAGTATATGCATTCTGCAGCTATTCTAGCCTTTGCAGCTCCTGGTACAGCTTGTTCAGAACAAGCTCAGGTATCCCCACATGGCACTGCAGCATTTATCATACTGCTAAGTCAATGTAAACTCATGATCACTTGATCCATGAATATTTTGTACAATCCGCTTTTACATAATTTCCTTGCTACTTAGTCATTTCAAGGCTAAAAAAGGCTTTCGTTCTGCATTAAATGCCCTGTTGGGCCCCGCAACTGTCACTCACACAGTACACTACAGAGATAGTCTCCACTCCCTCTGTCAATTTACTAATTTAGGGACTAATCCATCTCCTATTATTTTTTTTATGCTAAATTTTCATTTGTTTTCAGTAGAAGTGAGGTCAGTTCTTTAGGCTTTAATTCTGAAAATACTCAAGCACGTACAAGCTGCAGTACAGTATGTATGATGTTACGTACAAGTAACATCACTAATGTGCGTTAAGCTGTTTGCACTCACACAACTCATCAACTGAAGCAACTTTCTGTCCAACTCCTAGGCAGAATTTGACAGATATTTTTGCAGTGATTCACTCCTCCCAAGAGGAGCAAACATTCCCTCTGAAAATAAGTTACTAAAAAAATGCTCTGTTTTCCTGATACGTAAGCCTGGCTTGCCTTTTCTGCTCTTTTCTTTATGCATCTACTCAACTAACACAGCAGATTTATAGATTTTGCACAGATACAGTGTTATTTCTTTTCTTCTGAACATATAACAAAAGTGTAACTGGCTTGGATAAAAGCCCAAAGCTTGCCAGGACTATTTTATATGCAGTCAGCAGTGCTGGTGCATAAACTTTTTTCACTGCATAAAACTATGCCAGTTAGGAAAGCAATAACATAATACCTTTCAAACAAGAGGATACAAAGGAGGAACAAAAGATCCCAAGACCTCCCTTGTGAGCCGGTACCATATTCAGCTCTCTTTTCCTTTTTTGTTACTTATAATGAAGAGAGTAAAACATGATATAGTAACTAGAAAAAGTTAAATGGTACAGCGGTCATTTACAGACCTGCGTAGAGTTCGTGAAAGGGACCAACACAAAGGGGTTACTATCTCTAAACCCATTCATTCACTTTGTTCATCTAGAAGGAAGCATTTTACCCCTGTCTTATGAATCAAGCAGAAGCACTGCAATTTCTAGCCATCACTTTAATTTATCAGGGTAGACACGGCAATTGCCAACAGTGTAAACAAAGGCTATAGCATATCCATTACACATAAGCTGCAGAGCAGACACAGGAGGTAGTTTTCTTAGACCTTTGTAAGAGCAGCGTCAAGACTGAGCAAGTGCTTTCATGCTGAATTTTCTGTTCTTATGTTTACTGAACTTTATCTTGTAGGAACCTTTGGTCCAGCTTGTGTCTGCTTTTCACTTGGTGTTATCACTTACACTGTGGCTATAGCATAGCTGGTTCATTGCTCTCCTCTGCCTGGGCTGGCTACAAAATGATACCACTTTCATCACAGAGGGTTACATATCTATTCATAACAGTGGTGAAAGATGAAACAGGGTCAATACAAAGAAGAATCGGGTTCCCCATGCATGATCTTATTTGAGAGAGAGGTATTTCTGGTAGTCTAAAGGAAATCCACTTCAGCTGTTGTCTGAACTACCAAGGCATGAAAACATGCTTTTCACACCTTATGAAAATTCTTTAGTTGTTTCACATACTTTCAAAGCTATCCAAAGGCAGCTTTATAGCTGTCATGTATGTAATACTGAATGAGTCCACTCAACAATTCTCACAAGTCACATTAAGGTGGGCATATTCAAAAGCATACAATTTTGTCTAAAAATATGCTCTTTTTCTCTATGATCTGGAAGCCCCAAGGACATTTTTTCTGTTTGCAAATATGGCTCTGTTTACATCACTGTTCATCCTGGCTATGAAGCCACTGGACAACCCTGACGCAGAATGACCACTCATGAAAAAGCAACTGTGAAGTCCCGCTAAGGTTTTGCTACTATAAGCCAACTTTCAGAAAGCTTCAGCCTTTCAAAGAGGGTAACTACTTTGTGTAAGAGCACAGACTAATTGAGGAAGAGCTATAAGAACAGTGGTAAAGGCATTCCAACAAGCTATACCTCAAAACTCTACAGCAGTCACTAGTAACTCAGTGTGAGTACTGAAAACTTTTTGTAAAAGAATTTAGTGGATATTATAGCTGATTATTATGTTTGTTTAGATATTAATTTTACATATACTCTGAAGAAGCTAGGAATCTCTATTCTGGCACAACAGAGCCTAGTAGCATTTTCCCAAAGCAATCATCTGCTTCAAGTTTTCATCTCTGGTATCATTTGTTAGACCTTAAAACGAATGGCATAAAATGCCCACATAATAATGCAGCATATGCTCACCCACATCCAGGATCAGTAACTTACGGGAGTCAAGGGTAAGAGAGCTGAACTGAGCTAGTCCAGTCTCACCTACTTTTGATAACTGAACAGAACTTGCTCCAGTCACTGAGCACAGAGAAGAAAAGCTTCCACAGAAGCAGATGCTTCTGAAAAATCATGTAATTCTTACAGGTGAGTTATGACTAACAAATATACAAAGAAATTTGACACCAATCCTTTCACTGCTCTGCTTCTCTTTGGGGCTAGAATATTTTTAAATATTAATTTTAAACTATTTACTATTTAATATCAGTTAATATTTCTTTTAGATATAAAATAGTAAATCATGTTATTCAACTCTGAAGCTTTTAACATCTACCTCTTAAAACGTGCAAATATTTTTCTGTTTGTTGCGACTAAGATATTGTTTTCACCTCAAGGTCTTCTTTTCAGAGGACAATGAATTTCCCAAAATACTGACCTCATCAACCAAATAAAAAATATTCCCTTTAAGTATAAAGAGCACCTATTAGCACCTATGCGACGTTCTGTTAAGACATTCAACAAACACTGCTGACTTTTACGGTATGATTACTGAGATACAACGCTTCTAGTTTTTAATTTACTGTTTAAAAAAATTCCTAAATACTTTCTGCAAATTCATATTTAGTAGTCATTACGTACACAATCCTAGCATGACTCTTCCTGATGTAGTGCAGTAACAAAGATTGAGATGCTACAGAGTCTTTATTTATATTTCGTTTTGGGGGAGCCAATGAAGAGAGAAAGAGAAAAAAGAAAATGAGGGAGTTGCTTTGCATTATACTATATGATTTGCTACATACAGTCATATATGTTGCTCTTTCCAGTGCAGTGCAATCACAGAATTGGAATCTCAAGTGCATCTTAATCATTTTCAGGAGTAGATCCAAACTAGCAATGACTTGAACATTGCACCTAATGAATTAAGCTTTGCATCTGCCCCTAAGCAATTCAACTCTGTGTACAAAGCTGATCAAACTACTTATACACTCCTGTCTTCATAGAATGTATATTTTTTTAAAAAAATCAAGTTTCGTACTTATAGTATAAGCTGGTACAGGCACCTGCACTTCTGTATGCCACTTAGCCTGCTGGAGCTTCAACCTTAACAAGATGTTGTAGATAATACTTAAAAATGTTTAATAGCAAGGTCATTGTAACATCAAGAGGGGTTGCATGTTGGTTGCTAAGCCCCACTCTTTCCCAGGATCTTCTACAGGAGAAGCATCAACTCCCACAGAATTTCTTTCTGGTTACGAGTCTAACCCACATTTTGTCATCATCATCTACAGCAAACCATCCAAAGCATTCTGTCAATGTAACAAAACACGCTCACACAACCCTCTGTAAGGCTCCCACTCTGAGCTTCTTGTATATTACCTTGCACATGGAAGCTGGTAACTGACGGCAAAGCAGACTCAGTCTTCCCACCTCACCTTGGGCAATGTCCCTTACGTGCCGTGGGTGGTAGCAGCGTCTGCTCCGCCGGGACACTGCTTTGGGTCGCATGTCCACGCAGTGAACGGGAGCCATCCTCACGCACACATACCTAGCAAGTGTCCCAGCTCGCATCACTGCCATCACAGAATAAAGTTGCATTCCTTTCCTTGATTATCTTCCTTGTGGCTTGTCTTTCAGTACAAAGGATGTGAACTAAAGGCTTTTAACAATGATTATACAAACACATGTTGTTAAACAAAGAGGAGTTTGTGCTCGATATTCAGGTGGAGAAACTGAAAATACTGATTGTATCAGGAAGCAGTTCAACGATTTTTATTCAGGCAGTATCCACGATAACAGGTACCACTGTTATCACAATTTCAGCAATATTTCACTGTCTGAATCAGCATAAGCACTTGCAGATTTTAGCCCATAAATCCAAACTGCCCCAAGACCGTTCTGTGTTGAAGTCATCGACCCTTACCTTATATCTCAGTGTCTTCCCTCCTAAATCAGATTTATTTTGCTCCCTTTCAGAAGTCTCGCTTAGTAATATTCCACTTTCAGTAACAAATAAAAAAAAAGAACGCATGTTGGCCTAACGCGTCCTTCCAATTCCTAGAACTCCTTGAACTTCTTGAACAACGCAAACACACCCTTCCTCTGCTCCTCCGTGCACGGGCAGAGACCCTGGCTGTGACCCAGCCTGCCCCTGCTATACCATTGCAAACTCCGAGCATATCCTAAGAATAATAAGGAAAAACCCCCTTGCCACCCTCTACCAACACATTCCCTGCTGCTCTGTATTAGCGGAAACAGGCTGATTTTAGTCATGTTCTTACTCGGGTTAACTATTATTAAATAATAAACCTTTAAAGCTTCTTTCTAACACCTCTCCAGCGCTCCCCCCGCAATAGGTGCGCAAGCATTCAGCAGACGGTAGCTTTGCCTGTCCCTCAGCCCCCCCCCCTTTTCCCAGCTGACCTATTCCAGCACATCTATTTCAAGGGCAAAAACTAGGAAAACCAAAACTTCTTCCTATCCCCCGCCGCCTGCAAACAGCCCGTCCTCCTTTGCTTGGAAAAACAGAGGGGCAGCAGCACCGCGCAAACCCTGCGCCTACCACGGAGCCGCGCTTCGCCCCGCCGCTGCGAGCGACCGCGTCCCACGGGCTCGGCCCCCCCGCGCCCCCCGGCCGGGCGCTGACCGGGGCCGGGCCCCTCCGGCGGGGGTGCCGGGGGCGGCGGTGCCCGCTCCGCTTACCGGCCCCAAGTTTGTCCCCACGAGTCGCCTCGGTGCCCGCGGCGGGGGGAGGCGACCGCCGCGCCCTCAGGGACACCACCCCCCCCCCCCCCCCCCGCCGCGGCTGACGGGGCTGCGCGGCGGGTCGGGGGCACCGGGCACCCCCCGAAGACGGCAGCCGCGGCGTTGCCCCCCCCCCCCCCCCCCCGCGCCCACCTGCTCGGCGGCCGGTGCCGGTGCCGTGGGGCCGGGGCGGCGCGGCGCGCTCCTCCCCGGGCAGAGGGCGGCAGGTACGGCGGCCGCCCGCCTCCCCTCGGGGGCGGTGGGACTTGGCTGGGAGGCGGGGGGAAGGAGCGGAGCGGGGCGCGGGGAGGGGGGGAATCCTAAGATCTTGGGGGGGGGGGGAGAAAGCCCGCCCCGCTCCTCAGGGGGGAATAATTTTTTTATTTTTTATTTTTTTTTTTTAAAAAGTAGTAATTTAACACACGCCGCCCCGAGGGGGAGCGCGGGAAGCAGGTGAGCGCCGGCCGGATGCGGCCGGTTCTGGCGCCAACCCCCCCCCCCCCCCCCCCAGCGCTGGGTGCTGCCGCCACCCACCCCCCCACCCCCCCCGGCCCCGGGACCCCCGGCCGCTCCCCGGGGAGCCGGCACCGCGGCGGCGTTCATCCGTGGGCCCCGCGTTCCGTCCCCACGCCTGAAGCACGTGCGGATGAAGTCCAGCTGCAGCCCGGCGCACCATCCCACGAGGGGACGCCTCGGCGGAGCTGGTTGTATTTTAGCATCCAGGTGGGCTTTAAAATGCTGCCCCATGGCACGGAGGAAAGATGCCGCTACCCCATCCCCCGGCCAAAAGCCGTCCACCTGCCGAACCGCTTCTGCCCAGCAGCCTCGTGAGGGCCTGCACTTGGAGCTGGCTGGGTGCCCTCCTTTTTTGTGCCCCAGATTGTGCACTAGAAGCATCTTAAAAAAAAAAAAAAAAAAAAAAAAAAGAAGTTTTCTTCTGGATTTTTTTCAAGGCACTTTGCAAGACGTTACGGCCTCGCCCTAGTGAGCCTTCCTTCTTTCTGTCAGGGCGAGGGAGTTGCTGCCGAGCGGCCTCCCAGCCAGCCGGAGAACGAGGCACCCTCATTTTGTCATGCAGCAAACGCCACAGGAATGAGGATGCTGCTGAATAACTTTATTATGGTGTGGGTTCCTGTCTGCCCGGTGGCCTTTGGGTGGTGCTTTCAGGTGGCTGAGAGGCAGGTCTATCTTCTCTGGATTTCTCTGGAAAACCTGTCTTGTAGAATTGTCAAATCGGGTTTTCCATTGCCCTGCTTGATTATAAAGTTGTCCGGGGAAACTGGTGTCGCTTGGATCTGGACGATGGCAATATCAGCCTCAGAGACTGATGGACAGTCACCGACAGACTGTGGCACCTCTGCTCATCAGGACTGGGGCACGAAAATCTCTGCCCTAGATCTCTCTGTCCTGTCTGTCTAGGGGTGTGAGTTTGATTTATTATTCTGAAAATATCCTCCTGATTGCTTGTCAGACTAAATAATTCTCAGTCCAAAGTACCTGCCTCAGTTCCTTCCAGAGTGGTCAGGGAGCTCTAAACCCATTTCCAGCTGGTCGCTAGTTTGAACTTCAAAGCGCAAAATAAAGCCAAGAGTGCCATAGGTAGTACCCCAGAAAAAAAAAATGTAAGCACTCACTTTAAAAAATAGACATAATGCCGCACTTAAAAATAGCTTTCATTATTCATGCAAATTAATCTCAGCTGAGATTTGATTTTAGATTGCTAATGCTGAAATGGACTTTGTCCACCCTTTGGTTTAGATCAAAAAGGAACTTAAGAGGATCAAGCTGCAAGAGTGCAGGAAAAAATCGGGTTTGTCCCGTTCCTATGACTTTTCTTTCACTTTCTTTCTTTCACTTCCCAATGAGGTCCACAAAATGACAGCATGATTTGTACAGTGCAACAGTGACCATTTCCACCTATGCAGCTGGACTGACCTGGTATGAGGTTTATGCACTGGTCTTGTCTGAAACAATAAACTTTACCTGCGGTACATAGCTCGCATACATTTAATACACCAAAGTGTGTAATACTTGCCTCTTGGCTAGTGGTAGCTGGTTACAGAAACCTGTTGTGCATTTGACTTTATTAAAAGAGTCCTAAGGGGCTGCATGCCTAGGAATTACAAAAGTCTCCTCTTCCTGCTTTGCCTTTGAGAGGCATAGGGGAAAAGGAAAGAAGTGCTCTGTTTCCAATGCTGAATCGGAACAATGGCACTTCTGGAGTGCACGGTGGTGGTGGAAGAGGCCAAAGACTTCTGTACAAACTGCAAGGAGCTTTGTGAAGGCTAGTGCACTGAAACCCACATTTTTTCTGGTTCCCCACATGAAATCCTCTTCCTCATAGCTGCATTCAAGATCACAGAAAGGGCAATGCAGCAGGGACAAAACTGACCCCAAATTATTATATAGGATGTGCCTTTCCTGAGTTTTATTATCTACTCATTTAAGATTATTTAAAGTGTTTCAAATACAGAAAAACTTGCCTCAAACGTATTTGTAGCTAACACCGATACATTTCACAAAACATAGCCATAAATAGAAGTTTATTTTCCATACATTCCATCTGCATAACTATTAAAAATTATGTTGTATACTGAAATTATATCTTTGCTCTTGACAAATACATTTTAACATGGATGAAACAATATATCCATTTCTCCGGAAAAGGAGAACATCTGCATTTGTCCTTGACTCAGGCTACTGGTGCGACATTCTCTGTGGTTCCCTTGCAAGCAACTGCAAGGCTTATTTTGGGTTTCGCCACAGGTTGGGAACATGCCTCTCAGGTTGGTCTGGGGAGTACTGAGTGGCTGTGCTGAGCACCCTAACAGCTCCAGTCTGTCATTTTTTTATTCCAGCATGGACAGCTGCTACACTGGTATTTTTCTCCTACATTTCCTTCCCTTGCTGTATCTTGCACAGCTGAACCCCAGCTCATACCTTCAGCCTTGACAACCTAAATGAGAAATTTTGCACCCTTCCATTTCTGGTCCTAGCCCTCTGTGGAAAGCCAAATTCATTATGAGACTATAATTTCTGAGAGATTACAAATGTGTAGTCTAACAAGAGTATGAATGATTGGCAGGATAAATTTAACCTAAACCAGGAGGAAGCAGAATGTCTGTCCTCTATACTGATAAGCCATGACCATTAAAGGCAGGAGAGATACAAATGGCCTATGGTGACCTGCCATAGTATGTGGTCGGTGAGTGATGCTTTGTATTTAGAGAAATTTCATTTTGATTCAGCTGGTGTTGCTACAAACGAAAAGAAAATTAAAAAAAAAAATTAAAATGCATATTACTTAATTGAAGATTCCTCCCATTCATAACTTGTTCAATACTAGATGATAATAATTCTTAGCAAATATATCATTGATCATTTCTTTAAAAATATCTTTCTACACTAAGAGCATGTTTATGACACTGTCATCTCCAAGATTCCCCAAGAAAAAGCTGAAAATCTTCATTCCCTTACAACATTTGTACCTTTGTATTTTGAATAAGAAGCACATGTAAAGCTTTCTAGTCACTACTGAACATAAGCAAAAAATTACTTAACTTTAAAGCAAAAAAAATTACTTTGGTCAAGGCTAAATACCTCTGTCAGAAAATACGGATTGGTTTGTATTTGTCATTATTTATGCATACATTTTTAAGACATAACAAAAATACCTATAGGGTGAAGCATTTGTGCATAATATAGAAAGTAGTTTTTGCATAAAAATGCATGAAACTTAAAAGCTTAAGAATAGAATTAAAAAGTTTCTTGCATTTAGCATGCCATTTGATTACACTTCTGAATAGCTTTCAAGACTTGAAAACTCTGTCACAATAATAGTCTCATCCATTGTGTTTGATGACTTTGTTAGCTCTAATTCCACAATTAACAGAGGCATTCCCATGTATGAACAGAGATATTCCCATATATTTGTCTCCAAATATTGATCTTTTCCTTGTTATCTGTGCAAATCCTGTCCTTTCTGTAGAGGGTTAATAATAACTCAAAACTTTAATTTTGCTCTAATACATTTTATTAAGAAATTCCTACAAGTAACTGAGTTGCTTGCTACAGAACAACAGAGTGATGTTTACAAACGCAGTTTAGACTGCAATACTGAGGAAAGCTGTAGACAAATAATTAGTAGAGATGATTTCCCTAGAGGGGGATATTAGTGTTTACTTTTTTTCTCTGTTTTTAATCCAAATCCTAAACCCTTACTCCTGATCTTGTTGAGCAAGCTGTTTGCTGAGTTCATTGGAAACGACATCCAAGTACATTCAGGCTCATAATAAATAATTAGTACCTAATGTCAATTCCTTCCACTAATTGTATTATTTCTGTTTGTGCTGTGGGATGTCTTAAAAGTATCTCTTAGTAAAAAAGCTTTGGATTTTCTTCAGTGCTTGGTTCTGCCATTCATTTTCTGCATGACCTCTGTCGAAGTACTTAATCACTCTTAATAGCATGAGTGGAACAAGAATGCATTCATTAATATTTGTGAGGCTGCCAGATACTATGCTGTTGCAAGCATTTACAGTACCTTAAAAAAATTATAATTGCACTATCCAGCTGGTTAATGTTTATCCAGTTACTGAACAGCTAAACAAAAAGCAGAGAGGCAGACCTACTGTTTGCTTTCCAATGGTATTGAATTTGAAAGGAATTTTTCCATGTTAAAGCTGTAGAATTAGGCAGTGGATGAACTACGATTAGCAGGCCTCTGTAGAGAATAATGAGCTGAAGCCATGCCCGGTGCTAGTCTGCAATTAGGGTGAAAAGTGAAATATGGCAAGAATCAGAATGCCATTTTCAAATCTCACTTTTCAGAGTATAACCTTTTTATCCCCACCAGGGGGAGTGTGCTTGAAGATAATAATTAGTAGGCACAAATAGTGTGTTTGAAGAGGATGGTTTCCTTTGCCACTTTCTTGAAACAGAGAGGTACTTTGTGATCTTTGCAAGCAATTTTTTTTCCCCCTGAAATTCCTTTTGCTTCAGCTATCACATTATGGCAAAGAAGCAGCATGAGTGTTTTTCTACGTCCTGGGCTTTGAACATATTTTGAACACTTCTTTCTTTTAAGCATTGATGTCAACTACAAGATTTAGCTCAGAGTTTACCTAGAACAGGAAGCTAAACAGCAAATGAAAGTCTCCTACATAATGGCATACAGAGATGTTAACATTGCATGTGCAGCTTAGGTATTAGCGTAGTCAAAGAGAGGTGCGAGTCTCTATCTGTTCTTCTTGGGTACAAGTGGCCAGGTAGTCCCTACTGCTCCTGACGGTAACTCAGGCATAACTGACTACTCTCGGCGAATTATTGTACTTCCCTTATACCCTGCCTCTGGACTGCTCCTCTTCTCTGTCTAGTTCACCACCAGTCAAACCTGAAATACTATTCAACTCTGCAGTCCTTAAAATCAAGCTCATATAGAGGGACCAGTCTATGTTGTTGGATAGCAGAAGATGGGCAGGCAGCAGGTCTCATGATTTGTTTGCATAAGCAAATTTGCAGCTTTAGCATGTGGATATATTCTTGTAAATCCTTCAGATTTTCTTTGAAATAATAATCTGACCCTTTGTGTCTAAAGAAATATATAGCCTCATTTAAAACCAAGATTTAAACATAGAGTTAGTAAATGCCTATTCAGCTTTTCAGCACTTAACAATAAAATCTGACATATTTTATGGTCTGCTGCATATGAATTATATTCATGTAAGTCATGTTGGTACAAATGGACTCACACATATTCTTTAGAAGTGGTGATATCAACATTTTTATAGATGCTTAAAGGTATTTTTCTCTTTGAAATATATAGTTGATATCTGTCCCAGCCCATGAGAGCACTTAAAGTACTTTAGACCCATTGTAGGGATCTGAAGAAGGGAGTGCCCTCTGCTGCGCTACATGCAGCTGGGAGTTTCAATCAAATTGTTAAAGGGGAAAGATTACACTGGAAGGACTATCATCAAATTCACTGTCAATATTCTCAGCAGTAGTTACTGATACTATCACTGTCTGGTTTTGCCCAAAGTGACATTGTTATTTTCAGTCATTCAGTGAGATAAAATTCAATAATAATTTATTATCATGGACTACTTCTAAGCAGAGAATTTCTTCACAGTACATATGAACAAAGTGATACAGTTTATGGTGTGACATGCAGGTACTGTTACTAGCCACAGTAAGGCAGGGCTAAAAAAGTTTATAATCGATCATTTCAGGAGGAATGGCTGGCGAGGGGGAAATAAGTGAGAATCATTGAGAGTAGAACACACATCTTGTAAGTGGAAAAACTGGTCACAAACTGTGAGCAAGAGAGAATTTTACAGCTGGGAGTACAGCGCTGGGAAGCTATAGCCACTGGCCTGGGCAGCTCATTGGAAATGCTCTGCCTCTGCCAAAGGGAGTGTGCTGCATTGGTGAGGAGAGCAGGAGAAACAAGCCCGCTGAGCGCCAGAGTGCAGAAGTGCTGCTGGATTGGAGTCTCAAGCAGATAGGACATCTCTAGATATTCCTGGGAGGAACTCGAATGGTTTCTCTTGTGTTTATGTGGTTGCTGAAGGCACCAGCCTGGAGGCAGCTATTGGGAAGAAGGTTGTTGGGAAAGGGAGGCAATCAGATAAGCAGAGGGAGGGAAAGAATAGTTTCTGTTTGTGATATTCATTGCTTACTTTCTTTGCTCTGTAGTTGTATCCCTTTCAGACTGGACTTTCAAAGTACAGAGCTTTCAGAAAAATGGAAATGTGGAAATATAGCAAATATCTATGACCAAAAGTATTTCTCCCACACCAATCTTGAGCTCACTTGTGCTGTAGAAAGCGGAGGAAGCACAGAGGTCAGTATAGAAAAGTACACTGCATGTTTTTTTCCATAAAACCGTTTAGAAAGTCTTCATAAAAGGTGCTCAAGGCTTCAAATGTGTGGCAGGAGCAGCGTAAATTTTACGGAAATTTTTATCTCACTACCTTTTTTTGCAGAATAAAGCTTGACAACGTATTGGCAATAAGCATCAAAAAGAGAGGACTGGATTTTCCTCTTCATTCTCTTTCTCCTGTAATTTTTTTCTTTCCTTTCTTTTTTTCTTTTTTTTTTTTCTTTTAATCTTTTTTTTTCTATTTATGGCAAACTGACACAATAATTTCTGGGAGTTGGTGGTGTTCCCATAGAAACAGCCTTGATTTGATGATATCACTGCAGGTTGCTGCTGTTATTCTGCTATGTTCTAATTAAAATAAAATCTTCCTAGATAAATTGCATTTAAACCTTTAGACATTCCTCTAGGTAATTGGACTGCTATAATCTCCATTTTTCCTTTTGGCCATGTCTGTGTGGGGTCCAAAAGACTTACGATGATCAAGACACCATTCTTTTCGAAGCAATCTTTTTGTCTCAGTTCTTCAGCATTCATAAAACCCAAACGGGCTTCTATAGCTAATAACAGTAGTTATAAGTGGCTTTAAGTGATCTGTGGGATAAGAGCTGTAACTATTACATGCCACTGAGGAGCTGCTTCTTTTACTCAACATTTAATACTTTGCAATAACAAATGTTTTTGTTTCAGGATCTCAATGCACTTTCTGTTATTATGACTTAAATTGCTAATGAATTCCACATTAAGAGCCAGATGCTTAAGTATCCAGGATAAAACGCTCCAGAGAAGGAGTTCAGTTGCCTTGCAGTAGCTGTCCCAGAAGTGTTGTAAAAGGCATGGTGTGTCAAAACCACTCTTTTTTGTCTTCTGGTTTGCATCCACTTCCCCTGCAAGGCATAGAAAAGGCCTAATTGCCAACTCATCTTTTCTAGATACTGAGATGAAAATAAAATTGTGGGCTTTCTCTAGTCGTGAAGTGAATGACGTTAGAGGATGGAAGGGCAAGCACAATGTAGTTACTGAAGCAGCAGGACTACTTTGAGTTTGTGTGAGTTTGAGAGAGACTCAGTGCAATTATTGATGCAGTCAAAGATGCCTCACCTTCTTTGGCAAGCAAAAACCGCTGTTGTGAGATTTGCTACCATCCTGTTGGAGAAGACAAAAGACAGAGAAAATAACGCAGCTCTTATTCTCTCATTTCTCCACCTCGGGCAACCTAACCCACATAATCACAAGCATTAGTACTTCTTAGTAAAAGGCAACATGATTAACACCGCAACTTTCATGCCTCCCTAGCAAAAGTAAGATTAATAAGTCTTTTGCAGAGGGGATGGTAATTTATAAAAACGTAGAAGTCCCACAGGTGGAAAATCTAAGAACAGAATTTGGGGCAAGATCTTTTTTTCCACTTTCTCTATTATAAAATTCCCACCAAATTCCCCTTCATTTAGTGCTATTATTGTGCTTTGTCATTTGTTTTTGATCATATATTTATCAAGTCACTATGTTCATCCTCAGATAAACTCTCATAAATAAAGAAAATTTACCTGAACATGAGGTAAAATGGGCCAAATCTAAACACATTCTTAGAAACTACTGGGAGACTAAATGTATCAAGGCAGAGATCACCTTTTTATTCTGAGGCTGGAGTGTGCTGTTTATGGTAGGGTCAGAGAAGGCTGTCTGAGGATCCTAGATCTGCAACAGTAAAAAAAAAAAAGAATATTTGTTCCCTTAGAAAGTGTTGCAGTGTCCAGAACTGTCCAATCAGCTCATCTCATAAGCATGGCGTGCACTCCAGCTCAAAAACTAACGGAATAAATAAACAGAGCAAGCTCAGAGGAAGTAATTTCTAATTGGGTTTCCAAGGTTAGCAAAGACACACTGTGAAGAGGAGCAGTTCAGCACTAATCAGGCTGATGATTCTGGCGTTTAGCATGAGAGGGCTGCAGAACGAGAAAGTCTTCCCCTGAAGCCACCCAGGGAGCCTGCAGTTCCCTTTCCCTCTAGAAAACTCTGCAGCAGGGCAGGTGCCAAACTCCACAGGTGCTTTGCAGCAACAAACCTCGTGCAGCACATTTCACCAGCTGAATTGGTCTCGATACAAAGGGCAGAATGACCCTGCAGAAAATGAGCCGCTGGCGCGTTGCTAGCAATCAGCCAACACCTCCGGGTTGTACTGGGCTGCCAAGTCTATTCCAGCCAACTGGAAAGTCACTAACAAAACACACTTTAAATGTTTCCAGGCAACAAGGTCACCATGTCTTCACTGGTTATGCCATTTGCTTTTTACCCAGCAGGCAGCTACTTTGTCTGAACAGCTAATTTCTGCCTTTTCTTTGCCTTCTAATACTCTCCAGTGTATTGAATACCACCCTCATCTCCTGTTGGGGGCCAGTTTTGGAGTCCTGACTGAAAAAGGAGGGATTTTGATGCAAAATTTGCTGAAATCGGAGCTTTCACACCAAGTGGCTTCTACCACAGCTATCGCTTTTAATGCAGTTAGTGATCTGTCTTTCACAGATCTTTTTCTCATCTTTGAGGCCATCTGTGTCTCTTTCATTCTGATTTATAACAGATTGCCCCTTTATGTCACCTCTTTCTAAGGTTTTTAGTTTGTGATTTGAAACAAAGAAAAAAAATCCTTTCAGTTTGAGTAGAAAACTTTACTTTTTTAATTTACAGTTCATAAATATCCCGTGAATTAAACAAAACTCTTTTCGTTTTTGGAGGATGGTACATTTCTTTGTGAGTTTTGATAAAGGCATGTACAGTTTGGAATAAAATCAGATTTATTAGGCAAAAGTGTTATGCTTAAACCAGATTCAGCTTAAGGCATCTTAGCAGCATCAGCAAAAATGAATTTTGCTGCCTGGAGAAGAGGTCTGGGTTCTTCCTACCAGAGGAAAGGAGGAAGGGAGGGAGGGGAAGGACAGATCTATGGTGAAGTGCAGAGAGGACAGCTCAGGAGAGCCAGACTTGCTGCTGCCAGAGGAATGGGTAAGCACAACAACTGCTTATTCTGACATGGCTCATTCCCTGGCCTAAGCAGCATCCCTGATTGGGTTTTCAGGCTCCAGCTTTGACAGTGCTGCCCAGGTAGCTCTCATTGTCTCTGCTGCTTCTAGTTGACCTATGTACATATCCCGCTTTCACTTAGGGTACAGGAAGATGATGTTTAGACCCTTTGCTTGCCTGATTTGGAGTAAGGAATTATATTTAGGTCTGACATTTTAGGAGAGTACCTTGGTCATTGACTTAGGAAGTGCTTGAACATCTGCTCTTGAAACTGTCCACTTTGTTTAACTCCAGTCATCAGAGCTGGCCCTGGAAGTCACAGATGAATGTCCTGCAGAGCACTGTTGCTTGTTCTCTGGCCCAAAGAACATTTGAAGTGTATGAACAACTCCTGTGGGAAACACTGAGAAAACAGTCCTGTTGCCATGTCTCTGGCACTAAACCTGGATGTGGTTCCTTCTTCCCAAAGCATGGAATTATTCTTGATTCTCATGAAAATTCCCATTATTCCATTCTGTTTTTCACCCCATTCAGCACACAACTGAAATTCTTATTTCGTTTTACATTATTTTAACTACAATATACTTTCACATCATTGGCTCCCATCCAATTTTTATTTTTTATTGTAGCAGTTCCCTTCTTACACGTCAGAGTACTGCAAGGTTCAGATGTTGTAGAAATCTGAACGGAACTACAAAAGACAGAAGAAAGTGATTTTTTTTCTGTTTCTGAATCAAATTCTGTTTTCTTTTCCTAGTTTTTAAAGTTTTGCATGTTTTTATGGAACTCTGCCAATCTGATCCAGTGTGTTTCTGCAACCTTAGGGCTCACACACGTGATTGAGGTATGAGAGCTTAAGAAGTTACTGCACATCAGCTAAGCCATGGCAACTGTCCTGTGTTCAGGCTTAGCCCACTGCAAACACGATGTAATGTGAGTTATCTTAAGCCTCTTTCATGATGGACTTATCTCTCCTCTGTACTTTGCTGGGAGGATGCTGGGTGTTGTTATTCCAGTTGCACAGATTTATCTGTTTGGGCTCTCTATCCCCCTATCCTGTAAGTAATTAAATCACCTCCTGCTATACATTTAACCTTTAAAATCTTGGTTTTTTACTTCACTTTAATTGACTGCTGCTGCACATATCTTATCATACTTTGCTTTTACGTGGAAGTCTGTACTAAACATTACAGTCTGGTTAGAGGAAGGTTTTTCAGTAGAGAGGAATGACAGAACAACAGTAAATGGCAACAAGTCTGTACACAAAGGCAGCGAATGCCTTTCTAAATGAATGCCTGCTCTGTAACAGACCTCTCATCTTACCTAACTGCTGATGCATGAGACTCCAAAGGTCTGACCAAAAATGATGGATGAAGGGGGAAGTATAATGGGTGCACCCAAGAGCATAAGGCCACCCAACAGATGCGAGACCAGGTGTGTGGCTACTGCTTGGGGGTGACCTTGGTGCAGTCCTTCTTTAGTTATGGGGCAACTGTCAGAGACACTGCCAGGGCTGCAGGCCACGTGCCAGGTGCATTTGTATTGCAAATGCTAGAGATGCAGGCTCTGCAGTGAGGTATAGGTTAATGCAATGCAAAAAGGGCTTGGAAAACAGCAAGTCTAATTATTACAGTTGTGCAACTGAAATAAAGAGGGGAGTGTGACTGCTAAGGGCTCAGATACCAGACAAATGATCAGAATGTCTGTCGTCCACCCATGGAGTAAGAATGGTCTACAAAAGATACCTGTGTATTGCGTCTGCAGACTGGGACAAGCCCAGCTACAGCATTAAAAGAAACATAGCCTGACCTGAGTACCCATCATTGCTGAGGCCTGGAGCTTGTGTCCCTCCTTAGGGGCTGGGTTAAGTATGTAACCATTTAGAAAGGGCATAGTAAAGATAATACCCAATAATACACTACAGGATATATAGAACTAAATAAATGTATACAAAAGAGACTTGCAGCTTAAGGGTTATGGGATTCAGGTAGCTTGTCAACTGACCACTGCTTGATTTACAGTAAACCATTGCTGCTTGTTATCCTGTCTTAATAAAGCAAGGCTAGTGATAAATCTGGTATCAAGTTGAGCGCTGTGGCTGAGCAAGGCTAGGAATGAATTTGGTTTCTGGAAGAAACAGGATTTGAAATCAATTTAGGAGCAGCCAATTGTGGCTTAGCAGCTGCACTCTGGAGCACCAGGAGCAGGAGTGAGGTGTACCTTCGGGGAGCAGCCAGTGCAGGGGGGGTCTATGGGAGGAATTAAGTTGAGAGTGCTTTGTTCTCATGGCATGAAACACAACATGTCTGAAACAAATGAACAGAACTGGTTTTGAACAAATGTCTTCTTATCCACATTTTCAGCCTTTGGGACCTTGGCTTGCTCTGTGAACACAGAGAGGTGGAACTAAAGCAGTCCAGATATCCAAGTCTTACTAGAGTCCAAACTCAAACTTCTTTCCAAAAATGAGCTAAATATAGACTGAATGTGGATCGCAATTTTGCATCTCAGGGTCTTGCCTGCAGTTAATAACTCTAGGAATATTCTGCCCTCACCATTTGTGTAATGAAATGCAGCAGTTATTTAGTGGCCTACTGTGAAATGAAGAATGAGACCACCTGTCAAAGCTGGTGGAGTTGGGTGTGGCAAAATTGTCCTGCCAAGTCACCAGGAGGCTGCCACATGTTCAGAAGAGATTAGTGCAATCATGGGACACCTACAAAATCTGCCCTGAATGTCTGCAGTCAGGTGATTACTTTCTATAAGAGTTTTTATCTCTTTGACAGATTGTTCATTGCAGCATTGGGTCTGTGAAGAGAAGACAGTTGGCCTACTTCACTATTTCATTACTTTAACATTAATGAAATTGTATAAACACATTATAATCAAGGGAGTTGCGCAGATTAAATGGAAACAACCAAACATTGCCTTAGACCCATGAACAGATCTTTATATTCTGAGACAGTTGCCAAAATTGTGACTATATTCATCATACTCTCCTACACAGAGAAATAAAATCTGTGCTAAACTTGTTAAATTTCCATTAATGTGTATGAATATGTAAAAAGAAAAAGAGTTTGGTTTGACATAAATGTGATTGCCATTACTGTAGCAAAGTATACACACACCCAAACACAGGAGGATGCTGGTAAAGAAAGCTGATCCTTGTTTTCTGCTTCAGTCTCTCAACATGGCTTAAGCTGACAAAAGGATTAATAACCTTGTCACATCACAGAGGTTAGAAGTCACAAACTGACACCGCTCCTACTGCAATAAATGTGGAAATGAGAATAAAGGCAAAGAGACTGAGAGACCATTTTGATAGTGTTGTTCATGGCTATTTATTCATTAAACCAGTAGAAGTTTAAACACACCAGTTCATTGTTAAACCCCCCGGCCAAATTTAATCTGATTGAGGTAGCCAGAGTCGGCTGAACCGAAGTGCAAACCCCTTGTGGTATGAGATACAGATCCCATCTGTGCTGATTCACAGAGGTGTTTTACAGCTCACAGCTACGATGCTGTAACTCTTCAGCTCAAACTGCAGCAGCACATAGATCCTTGAGGTTTGTTTCCCCCAAGGTCCCTGGTTCATTCCTGAATGTATCAGCCAAGGCAGCAGCCTGCACACGGGCTTCCATTGCAAAAAAGAAATTGCATGTGAGACCTTGATATGATTGAGAAGATAGCCTAGTAAATATGATTGGACAACACCACATCCTAGGCAGCCAGCATCAGCAGCTTTTGATGTATGAGTTGTCCATGTAGTGGACTGCGGCAATAACTTTGAATGGTACCTTGACCAAGTGAAGCTTTACGCTAATCAAGGAATTGCAATTGTGTGATCAATTTGGAGGTGTAATTATTACAAGGTGCATAAATCAAGCAGTTTAGTCCACCAATGGCTACATGAGTGGAGGACAGATAATACACTGATATTGAGGTGCTTTGCATCTTTATTCCCTACTGCTGCCTAGTTTACCTCTAGTTTTTGTACTGTTTAAGCTATATCAGCTTAAAACCAAATACAATTAACATGCTAACCATCATCCTGCTAGGCTGATCTAGTTCCTTGATTTTAGAATTTATTCCCAACCAGTGTTCATTTGCTCCAAGGCCACACTCATAATCCAATATAATCCTCACCAGTTTGTATAAACCCAAGAGCGCTGGAGCCTTACATCTCTCGCATTCCTTAGGACTGCATCCTGCCCACTACACAAGAAATTTCAACTACATCCTGTTCCTTTAAGCAACAGGAAGCAGGAAAATATAGGTCTGGCATTCCTCCCAGGTCTTAAACAAACACATACCTAGCTACATGGTTTTATGAACATATTCCAACTATGAGTAATGTTTGTATAACTACATGCATGATAAAGCATTGGGTATTTTCGTTTTGTCACAGTATCTTCAGGACATGAATTGTATATGCTGTAACAGGGCAACTGTGACATCTCTAGTGGCCATGTCCTGAGCACAGTCTATTCTGATAGCCATGGAGTGACTGGGCCTGGAGCTTGCTTTCAGGTTTGACTTCGAATGTAATTGCCAGAAGTTGGACTTAAGCGTGCAATCTGTCCTGTAAGATAAAGTTATTTTACAAAGCAGTAATCTTTATCTAAAATTTCCTTTGGGTCTGCTCCTGAGAGGTGCTTGGTCCTTGCTGCTCAACAGAAAGCCTATTGGTATCAGTGGTTTGGAGAATGGTCTTTGCTGTAACACAAGCCAAAATTCCCAAGCCAAAGTTGTCTGTGTTGGATCACTGGCTCAAAACAGGGTACAGTATAGTTGCAGGAGGCTACACCAGAGAATGAGGGAAAAGTCATCTTGTGTTTGTGTGTGTTTTTCTGTCTTTGGAGCTGATTGCACTAGGTGATGCATGTGGTTGGTCACATCACAATGAACTACCAACACGAACATTTCATGATGATAAGGTTCATGGATCACTGGAGGCATAAAAAACTCTCTTTGTTTAAGTGCCCAGAAAGAAGTTGCTCTTTGGCATTTTTATTTTTCATTGAATAAATAATCTGAAACTAGAAAGTCTTCCCCCACTTTGTGAGCGACATTTTAAAAAAAAACAGGATAAACAGGAAAGGATTAATGATTATATAAGCATTGCATTTCACAAAGGGCAGGATCCCAAATGCTCTCACTTTAGTTAGGTGGCAGATCACAGCCTGCAGAAGTTCTGGATGGAATTATTTCTCATGAAGTCCAGGAACATGGGAGGGACACACCACAGGCCAGGAACTGGCCACCTCTGATGGTGGATTCTGTAGCTGCACCTAAACACAAGTTTCCTGGACACCATGTTTTCCTTCTGCATAGTTGGCTTTTATGAGCAGTAAATAATGTGAGACCAGAGAAGACCTGATTGCAGAGCCTTCCAATGATAGTGTGGAACACAAGAGTCAAACTGGTCCAAAAATACTATCTGAAGATGACTTTGCTTTGAAGAAATTGCTAGTTGTAATCCCAAGCATTAAGATCATCGAAAAATGATGTGAAGGTATGTCAGTTTTGCAGAAGAATCAATGATGCTATGACTACTGTCATAGAATATTGAAAATATTTCTAAAATGGCAAGCAAACAAGAATGGATAAAGTAATTGCAGTCATATTCAGTGGCTTAAAACACATTGACCACTATGTAGATGTAGCATATGAAGTTCCTGTTCTTCAAGCACTTTCAAGGTGACAGTTTCCTATTGTGAATCAAGAATTGTTAAGTGATATCTGTTGTAAACTCATTGTGGTAAATGGCAACAAACCAGATGATTACCCTACCACAGAATCACGGAATGGTTGAAGTTGGAAGGCACTTCTGGAAGTCATCTGGTCCAACCCCCCTTGCTCAAGCAGGGTCACCTACAGACAGTTGCCCAGGACCATGTCTAGACAGCTTTTGAATATCTCCAAGGAGGGCGATTCCACAGCCTCCCTAGGTGACCTGTGCCAGTGCTCAGTGACCACCACAGTGAAGGTTGGACTCTCTGATTTTAAAGGTCCCTTCCAACCCAAACCATTCTTTAATTCTATGGAACTGTTCAAAGTCAGGTTTGACAGAGCTTTGAGAAACCTGATCTAGTGAAATTTGTCCCTGCCCATGGCAGGTGAGTTGAACTACATGATCTTTAAAGGTCCCTTCCAACCCAAACCATTCTATGATACTATGAAAAGTGTTTCCTGATATTCAGACAGAGCCTCCCATGTTTTAGTTTGTGCCCTTTGACTCTGGTCCTGTCACTGGGCACCACAGAAAAGAGCTCCATCTTCTTTGTACCCTCCATTCAGATATTTGTACACATTGATGAGAAACTGCCCTGAGCCTTCTCTTCTTCAGGCTGAACAGTCCCAGCTCTCTCAGCCTTTCCTCATATGTGAGATGCTCCAGTTCAGGATACTGTTGGACTCTTTTGCTGCAAGGGCACACTGCTGGCTCATGTCCAACTTGTTGTCCAGGACCCCCATGAGTAATCCTGTTTCCACTGCAATCATACAGCTTACAAGTAACGCTTATTAATCCAGAAAAATTGTGACTAAATAATAGCACACTAATTTTTAAGAGACTTAGCTACTTGAAACCCAGCCAGCTAAAGAAGTAGATGTGTTAATGCAATCATTTCTATTGAGTTTTCTGAATGGTGGTAAGTCAGAGTTGTACAGTCCAGGTGGTTCTTGTCTTCATAATAACCAATGTCAATAGTTCAAATAGTAAGTAACCTACTCAGGGTTGTTTCTTTTACAGCAGAGCATGGTACTGAAAGCTACATCATCTACATTTCAAATAGTTTACCTCTGTGATTAATCCCCTGTAAAATAAAAAATTCATGTGATTGCATGATCCTTAATATTTGCTTTGCATGTGTTATTATGGAGATATTTTGATGTGCACCATCATTTCTAAGCGTTGCTATATATACCGCTTCTGCCTACAGGAGCTGAAAAAAATGGCATTAATTCTCTTTTACCACTGGGTGGCGATCTCTTAAAAATTATGAACGTTAAAAGTCTCTTGCTCGATCTTTTGATTTCGGTGTAACTAAAGGAAAACTCAGAGAAAAGACTTTAATACTTCTGAATAGCAGTGGTAAAGTCAGTCTAAAGGAAAACAATATCCAAAAGTCGGCTTTCTAAGCATAAGACATCCCAGCAGATCTGGCTACACAGAAAATAATGCCATCGTATTATAACGTCACCTGTGCCAAAGTATTCAAATGCTGCAGAGTTTAATATGACTTCTCAAAAGAAGGAAGGGGTTTTCTACACAGCCAGATGTAACTCACAGCTTTGGAGAAATGTTTTAGGTGTAAATCCTCTCTGACTGACACGCATTTTGAAGTGAATTGTAGTTTCAATCACTGGCTAGGATTTTGTTGATCTGGACACATTTACACACAAGCAAAACTTTTCTGCTTGAAAAGTCCCTCTGAAGGGACTTTGTCAGGTCAGCAAGTCCCGAAAGTATACCTATTTATATAAAATTAATAAAGATTTAGACACACCTGAATGAAATCAAGCTGTCTAGGAGTGCAACGTCACACTAGCTAAGCTATCTTTGAATTTGTCTTTCCTTTTATAGAGTTTTACAAATTTTATAATACTGAGAGTGAACTGTGACCATTCTCTCACAAAACAATGCTGCTTCCTAAAGTCAAAGCCCTCCTGATTTTTACAGTACTTTCAGTACATGCAATGCTGCTGTGTTTGTTAGTTACCATCCTTCTCTACATTCAACAGTCAGTGTGGAGTAGCTGCTTAATATACATTTCTTCTCATTCTTTGATTATTGTCCAGATTAGGAAGCCATCAGGAAGGCTTTACCTTCAACAGTGGCATACCAAGTGCAGTTCTGCAGATACATTCATTCTTTTATCATGCCCTCAGATTTGAAAGTGGAGGAGGCAATGTGAGCAGCAAGACTGACAAATATAGATAAACTTTTTTGAGAAACCTAGCAATTAGGGTTTTCAATATACTGAGTGTATGCATTGTCCACAGACAGAATTTCCAAATGGGTTTATCACATAGCCTTAAAATGCCACTGTCTGTATAGAAGCATTGCTGAATACTCCAAGTTCTCTTAACTAGTTGAACTAGCAAGTTTTTCAAATGAGAGTTAGGTATAGGTTAGATACAAAACTAGCAGCCAGTCTTGCATCCCTAGAAAAGAAACCTCCCAGGTTTGAGAAAGTTTACAAAAGTGATACCTCACAGATGCGTGCGTTGTTGTACTGCATCTATTTGAAATGTAGTTTAAGGATAATCCTGATTAAAGTTGAAATACAATTGAAGAAGTTTTTATATACAGCTGTACTTCTGTTAAAGTTTTTAATGACTGTTTAAAAACTCCAGCAATAAGAAGCTCCATATTTGGCCTGGATGGCACTGCAGCCCTGCAGCAAAAAATTTAGATTTAATATAAGGTGACCACTACCTTTTGCCAACCCAATCAGGAGCCACAAGACATGCCTATATCCTTTTGACAACAATTAAATATAGAGATATGGTTTTCAGCGCGTAAGATAAGTAAGTTGAGCCTGAACTCTGCCAAGTGCAAACAAAAAGCAATCCAAAAGCACACGAGCAAAGGTTGGCACCACACCTGGCTGTCCTTAGCTCTTTTATTTTCATTTAGTCAGCTTAGTTACAGTTGAACAGCTTGTGATATGCCTTCTTGCAGTTACAGGACATGCTGGAGAGGTCAACAAGACCAAATGGACAAGGGTCTTTGGATCTTCACAATCTTTCATCTATTGCTTATCCTAATGAGATAAGAAATAAGTGCCATAATTTTTGGATTTCATAAGACGGTGTTCAAAGTATGAAACAATAAAAAAGCAATACCATAGAAGGGAAGAAAAAGCCCTTAGCTTAGCTACAAGACTGCAGGAGTGTGGCTTCTTTACCCGAGAACTGTTCCCAAAATGTTTGTCTGTATGTAATATTATTACAATAGTAGTCACTCGCGCCATGCATCTCACAGGCTTACTTCTTCCTTGCTGGCTTTTGGAGTTCATCAGGAACCTTAACCCTCTGGATGCTGTGGAAGTGCATAATCATCCTTCTGAGCAATCACTTGGCTTGCAGCCAAGACATTCTTGCCTTTGCTGAGCAAAATGGGAAGGAATTATGACCACAATAAAGCATTTAGCTTACTAATTGCTATTGTTGCTCAGCATTTCCAATGGAATAACTAGCAAGGACAGTGTTACATAAACACTTGAAAGCACCAGCCGACTCTTTAGGATGCAGGGAAAGGCATAGCCTGTCTGAGTATACGTGTGTGTGTTCACGTGCCTGTTGGGAGGCATTACACATGGAAAGGCTTCTCTTCCCCACTCTGCACGACACATATCCATGGCATATGGATGTCTCCACCAAAGGAATAGCCACTGAGTCTGGGTGATTCCTTCCTACAGACTTAACGTCCCCAGAGGATGTATGTACATTCCAATACCAGCTGTACAAGAGCTCTCTGACAATGGGCTCCCATTTTTCAAGTGAAATTCCTGTTTTTTTCTTCCTCCTTTATCCAGAAACACCCCTCTCAAAATGTTGTGCTTCATTAGAAATGCAGTCTGACAATGCAGGATGAAAAAAGAAAATGAAAACAAAGGCAGAGAAGAATAATTTCCTCTTCTTCTATAAATGGGGAGAAGAAGGAAGACAGGGAATAAATTCAAACCTAAAGAGATTCAATATTTTTAGGAATAGCTGTCAACAAAAAACAGTTCCTTTCAGCTCTCAAAGAATGCTCAATTTTCCATGAAAAATCCTTCCCATCACTGTATCACTCCTCCTGCCTTGTTTAGGGCTGCTATGTGCTAGGCCATCCACACATACAGACAGACCTGGAGCAGTTATAATCTCAGGATGGGTTAAAGACACTTACAAAGGCCGTGCCTTGGGGATGCATCGGATATGCTGGGCTGGGGCGAGCTGGTGCGAGTCCTCCCTGTGTACCCATCCCCTTGCATCGCTGTCAATGCAGAGGGAACAGTGCACACAGACAGCTGATGGAGGTAATGGGACTAGGACCATAGGGCACCCTGCAGTGCACATCCAAAGCCTAGATACCGTCAGATTGATGCAATGGCTTCCCATGAGCAAAGTGTGGTTGTGGTTATAGTGAGCTGAGATGTAGCTGCTGGGCTTCATTTCAAATGCTTTCAGAGCAGTACAAGTCCTGAAAGCATTCCTAGCTTTATGCACATCAGGAGCATGGACCTGCATTTCCCATGCACTCCACTCTGTATCTCTGTATCTGGTATTGGCAGGTTAATAGTTAATTCACGTTATGTGAATCTTATTTTATTGTCCTCTGCAGGCTCTAATAAAAAGAAGGAACACTCATCCAGAAATCCCATCAGTATTGTCCCATCAGCAACAGTTGAGATGCCTTCCCTAGGAACTGTGCGCACATGCCAGTATTCCTCATCCCTTTCCTTCTGCACTCCTCCATCACCATTTTGGGTGCAAGGGGCAAACCACCAGCACGTGGGCACTGCAAAGATCTTAAGAAGTGCACTCACTCTGTAAGCACAACGTCGGCAGATGTCTCAGTGAGGCATGGATGACACTTTGGTTAAGATAGCGCTAAGGACTACGTAGATTCAAATTCATTTTCTGCCACAAGCTTCCTGTCTGATTTTGGTCAAATTACTTAATCTGCAAAATAGGGTATAAAATAATTTCTTTTAGAACCCCTTTGGGGCAGAGACTTTCTCTCTGAGTCTCTCTGAGACTATAGCTGTATAGTATTGACTACAAAGAAATGTGGATTTTATTGAGAGTCTCTTGACCTGCTTGTAACATACAATGAAATTATAATGTAGTAGATGTGGGAAATTTTCTTAGTAACCCATAGATTATCTGGTTTGATGGATTATTTTGGTTATTGAATCTGACTTCATACATGCCATGAATTAGGAGGTTTTCATGAACATTTTCTTGCTTGACCTAGAGCCTCTTTCTATAAATAATTCTATTATTAGCTTAAAATTGCAATGATTTTATAAAAAATTACATCTTATTTAAAGTCTGGGTTTGCTGCCATCCTGTCCCAGAGCTTGTTATATCTTTGTTTGCTAGATGAAGGGGCCTGAGATCAAAGTTTTGTCATGCTGTGGCTCCTTTGTTAAGCTAAATAGATTGAACTCCTCTTGTCTTACACTATGAGGTATACTTTCCAGTGCTTTAATCATTCTTGTATGATCTTGTATGATCAGTCTTCTCTCTAATCATTCCCAGATAAATGAACTAGATATTCTTTTAGAAGTGGCTACACTGGTGGAATGAGGGAGGCAATATGTCTTCCCTGCTCATTCTCATCATTCTCCTGCTCACACATCAAGGTTTATAGTAGATATTTTGGCCGCTGGAAGTTTGCAAAGAGGGCTTGCCCTTCCTGGTCTAGTTGCCCTACAATCTCTGTAGGAATTAATTTTTGTTTGTACACGTTGTTTGATGTGACCGGAAGATCCAGAATGGTCTCTATCCATGACACGTCGTCTTTGTTTTTTACCCACTACCTCCAGCCTTTGTGTCAGCTCAAGCTTTCAGTAATTGTTAAGACTGGGAATTATTCTTTTTCTTCCATGTCACTGATGAAAAATGTTAAACGACATGAAAATAAGAGTCAATTCATGTGAGATTTTACTGGCAACACAACCATGCTAATTTCCCACTGACAGTAAGATTTTGGACCTGTCAAGTTGTAACTACTGAAAATATGCACAATTTTTTTTGTATTCTTTTGACTCAGTAAAGAACTAGTGTCTTTGTGAATATTTCTGTGTGTAACAATTTCTGTACCTTATAGGTCGTACTTTATAGTCAAGGTATTTAAGGATCAAATATTTTTATTCCTGCAATTTCTCCACCCACTGGAGAAATCTAAACTGAAATCTAAACACCTTTAGAAGGGAGAGGCTACATCTCCATTGTCCGGCATAGAGACAGAGGGGAGTGAGGCACAGGTATAGCTCAACGAGCACCATGACAGTGCCCAAATCCTTCTGTCTAGAAGGAAAGCTAGGCCAACTCCACATCAGCAACAGCAAGAGCAGCTGGGAGCAGGCCCTTCTGGCAGAGGTTGTGCTCCCAAAGGAGCACCCAACCGCCCCTAGATCTCCCTGATTCAGGAACATGCTCTTCTGCAATCTCCCTCCCACTCGACAGTTTTGGCTTGCTCTTGGACTGTCACTAGTACTGCAACCAACTCCTCTCGCTCATTTTTTGACATCTTATTTGAAGACACTGGTATTTTGGTATTCTGACAGGACACAGGTTTACCCAGACAATTTTTAACCTGCTCTCCTTTTCCCACAAAAAGTGAGAAGTCTGTGAAACCTGTTTACAAGTAAGAAGTGAGAGCCTCTCCTCATCTCGCTGTCAGGAGACCCAGCCACATTAGGTGAACAGATGAACCTCCTGCTGAACCAAATGGGTGGCCAGTAAATGCCAGTTCTTGCTCCATCATCTAGAACTTCTCAGCCAAAACCTTTTGCTGCTATTTAATAATTGAATTTTTACTGCTAATCCCTAATCTGAGTTGGCAGATTTACTGCTCCAAGGCTGTGCTTGCTGCTGACAGATGTGAATGTGAGTATTTGCTGTCTCCTCGGATTTGTGCAGCTCCGGGGTGGGCACTGCGTTGCCTGCTGTGTAAAGGAAATGTCCAGGGACTGCTGCAAGGGGCTGAGCTGAGGCATTGCCTCATGTTGATTCATGCCTGATTTAGGGTTCTCTAGCTGCAGACCAAACTATCTAAACAGATTTTTTGCTTGGTTAGGAAATGATTGGCTTCAGCTCAGGCTGGAAAAGGTAAATGTTTGTGGGCACACTGTGAGAAGTGCTGGGAGAGTAAAGCACATGCACTAGCATGAAATTTAGAATCCTCCCACACTGGTTTGCTCTGGACCCTGGAAACACCTGCACTCACCAGTCCTTACGGAACTTTTATCCACCGCTTCTTTATCAGAGCTAGTAATTCCTTTTAACATGCACTTTGCAGAAGTCATTTATGACTTCAGCTTCCCCAAGGCCAGATGGCTGCGCTCCTCAGAGTCATTCTGAAAACGGCCAAGTTTTGGCATCTACAACCCCTTACAAATCTTATTGCTGAGAAAGATCCTAGATCATTCCTAGCAAGAGGCTTTTCTTTATATTACTCTACCTTCCCATAGTACATGCCAGGTATTGTGAAGGTGGTTACGGTCTTTGCTGGTGTCATAATTATCCTAGGTCCATACAGGGACTGCAATCATTCAGCATGTTTCCCAGGACCAAACAAATGTTTTCAGCAAAATCAGCTTGGTAGAAATTTCTTTCCTCAGTGGGACTGCTCCTCCTGTGTCCATAAAACAGTGAACAGAAGACAGCCAGCCATTATTTCTCCCTTTACGACCAACTGCTTGGAAGGCTGGAAGGAATCCAGAGAGATCCCTGGCTCCAGCCTCCTGCCCCAAGGCAGTGTCAGCTATATTTCAGAGAAGCCCTTATCTTAAAGCCGTGTATGGTGAAGGTAAGCCTTCCAAGCTTTGCTTTTTCAAATGTCAAATCTAAAGCTCCCTTTTTGTAGTCAAGACCTATTACTTCTTACATTAGCTGCCAAGGACACAGGAAGCAGATTATTCTTTCTTGCAGCAATTTTATAGGTGTTTCGAGACCATTATGTTTCCTGTTCTTTCTTTTCCTTTCTAGATTAAAAAACTCTAATTTCCTCAGTCTGTTCTCATATATAATGTTTTCTAGGCTTTTGCTCATGCATATTAAGCATCTCTCATGGACTCTTTTTACTTACTCTCTCTCCTTCTTAATGCCTGAAGGATTCAAACCTGGATGCATGCTGCAGTTGCAATCTCATCAGTGAGGAAAGACTTGAAGTATTGCTTCCCAGGCCACGCTACTCTTGATTCAATGCCTTTTCTGCAACAGTTTAATAGCATTGTTGGTGGGTAAAAACCGAGACACAGTGTTTAAGGGACTCCAAGTATCAACATGGCATTCTTGGTCACAGGGGTCAGAACGCAACTTCAGGAAGAAAAGGACTCAGAGGCCTGCACACATAAGACATAATCATTAATCTTCTACAGATTTGTTGTTGTTGTTTTGCTTTCAAAGAGACTTCCTGCTGTTTCTGCAATAAACTGGAGAACAGTACATCAAATACATTGTCAGTAAAATTATAGGGATCTTATGCTCATTAAGGATATAGACTCTTTGGTAAATTGCTGTCATTCTTCACTTTCATTGAGTTACTTCTGTGATGCTGTTCACCCAGACTGCAGCAATTCTCGCTGCCCTAGTTGTTCTGCTACGGCAGCCTGTCATTTGTATGCAGTCCTTGCACTACTTTCCCGGTAAGTTCCATACTAAAGCAAAGTTCTTCCTAACAGCATATTCCCATGGTTCTGAATGGCGATTTCCCACTAAAGCAATTACTATCCTCCTCTCTGTCTTCCTTCAGTTCCTTAAAATCAGCAGGTTCCTTTGTCTGAGGTCAGCTGGAGGGATTAGGAACCTGGAAAGGAAATTTCAAGAATGGCCAGGGGAATTTCATGCTCCTTTTCCCACTGGAAGGCAGCAGAAGTTGCACGTCTAAATCCTATTAAAAATTTCAAAAAATTATGTAAGAATTCCGTAAAGCTCAATTGTGAAGCTCCCCTTGGCCTCTGGATTATGTGAAAAGTTTTAAGCTAAGTGGTCAGTTGTTATTTATAAAAGATTTTTAATCCTAAAGGGTGCTGTTTGTAATTCCCTGAAAATACTGTGAGCCATTTCTGAATGTTTTGCCTACTCGCATTTTATAGAGAGCATAAAGCAGTCACACCATGAAAGGAAAAGGATTTTAAAAAGAGATAGGTTCACACTTTTTTCTGTCTCACTCTGAGAGAGCCATTTTTCTGTTGCTTTTCTTCATTGAAATGTTATTCATTTAAAATAGAAGACATTAAAACATACCTTGGTACTTTGTGGAAAACATTCTACAGAAAACACCAAGGTATTTAAACAGCTATACAGACATGAGTTGATCACTAGCTAATGCAACAAGCAGTGATTCATGATTTGAGTACTCAACTTGAAAAGTAATTTAAAGGGACTGAATTTTCAAGGAAGAGCTCAGCTTTTCCTGAAAACCAGAAATGCCAAAAGAGAGGCAGAATTTAGCATTTTAGCCAGCCCCGCCAGCTCTGTGCCTGGCAATGTTAAGTTCCAGGATTTTTTTCACCTGTCTTTTAATTTCCATTGGAAACATCTTATCCATTTACTAGGAAGCCATGTTTCCCACCCACTTTGCAAAACTCCGCAGATCGCAAGTGACGTT
Organism: Morus bassanus; assembly: GCA_031468815.1. Classification (NCBI taxonomy): domain Eukaryota; kingdom Metazoa; phylum Chordata; class Aves; order Suliformes; family Sulidae; genus Morus; species Morus bassanus. The sequence goes on along the minus strand of CM062567.1, from coordinate 39,039,461 downwards.
ATATGGCTGACAAGGGCTAGCCCTACCTCTGTGCTTTCCTCCAGTTTTCCCTCCCTGCCCTTCCTTTACATTCATTGTTTACATTCACAAACCATTTCACAGGGGCACGCACCGGTCCCACTGAAATTTCAGTCATGGGGTTATTTTGTTTGTTTTTGCGGATTTTTTGTGTAAAGTGGAGTGATTAATTGTTTCCAACCCCAAAGTCTGTTTCCTAAAACATCACCAGTTACTGATCCTCTAGGTGAACCAAAACACCCATTTTTCAGTAGCTCAGAGCGAGGGGCAGCAGCAGACACCAGCTTTGCTCTGCCTGAATTGCCAGCCTCCAGCTTCCCCAAAATGCTGTACTCTCTCTCCCCTTTCAAAAAGGGAATGTAAGTTGATCAGTGAATAATGGCTTTGCTGTTGCAAGTATGTGAACTCAACCTACAAGGAATATTCCAGAGAAAGGAGTGATTTCTAAACTAGCACTTACGATTTCAGAAGGTGGCACTGCTGTGAGTCATGAGCTCACTGGAAATTCAATGGCAGGAGTTTGCTAACAGGAACAGGATTGTAAAGAATTAAGTTCAGTTGAACTCAACCACAGCTACAAAAAGGTGTGTTTTCCAATAAAATACAGTATTCTACTGGATCATCAGATATCCCTTTAGTAAATATTTGGTCTTTTCTTAATTCAAAGTACAATGTGAAAATATAACACAGCGGAGACATGGGTATAAGAGAAAGCTGTCTTCACAAAACTCATTTTTTTGGTGCCTTTTGCCAGGGGAAACTTCTGCAGTAAACTCTTCTCATTCTAAAAAAGAGGTTACTCTAGTGCCTGCCTACTTCACAGCCCTTAGCTAATTCATGTTTGTGAAGCATTTTGAGTTCCTCAGCTAATGAATGCTACTACATGAATGGGAAAATGTGGTTGATCTCTATTAAAGATAAACCACTGTGTAGTCTGGATCTCTCTATAATCATGGGGAAAAAAAAATCCTTTTCTCAGCCCTCTCTAACACATGGGTTCAGAATATTAATTCATTCAGGTTTGCAAGATTTTGTAAACTCTTAGTTTTTTGAAGTCATGTTTTATTTTCAGAGATTCATCTAAAAGTGTGAACTCCATATGCATCTCAGACCCACAATTTAGGCATATCCTAATTTTTAAGATGGTGTATATTAATTTATTGTTAAACCAGACTGATTGGTGGCAAGACCTTGATCTCAAAGCAACCATTTGACTTTAACAGAGAAATAACCTTTTAAACTCTCATAAGTTCTGGCGCCAAGATTCTGCCATGACCTGTGTTATGAAAATAATATAATCTGTGGCAATATAACATTATTGAGTTACTATTGATAGTCTCACAGAGCGTAGATAATAAGCACATCATGCCATTTTATAATAGCTCCCTGCAATATATTTGCAAGAGAATGACAGATTGCTTGTATACTTTTTATGGGACTCTCATAAGATAGCGTGTATCTTCCAGCACTATCTGATGCATAAACTTCATTTCAGTGTATTTGCCTGTCAAACAATCAGATTTATGGTGCCCAAGTGCAGTCATACTGGATCTGAGCAAAGGTCCATCCAGGCCAGTAGCCGGGCTCTGCTGGCAGTCAGTAGCAGATTTTTAGGGAGAGAGTGTAAGAATAAAGTGAGTGCACAATTATACATCCTGCAGTATATCCTCACAGACCCTAACAGTCTACTTGGGGACTACCTGAGACAGAGGTTTAATCCATATCTTTGTATTTAATAAGTTTTTATGGATTTTTTTCATCTGCAAATTTATTAATTTCACTTTTTTCATCCTACTTACACTTTTTTCACCACAATACCCTATGGCAAGGAGTTCCATAGCTTAATTCATTGGCTATGAAGAATACTTCCCAAATGCTTTAAAACAGCTTTCTCAAGCTTTGGCATAGAGGGAGAAAATTACGGTATCCTGCTCACCTTTCTTTGCTGTTCATGATTTTGTATAGCTGTGTTATGTCTTTTCTTTACTGCACTTTTTCCAAACAAATCTGTCTAAACTCATCTTAAACAAAAACCTTTCTGAACCTATGATTAGCTTTCTACCTTTCTCTATACCTTTTCTAGCCCTACCATATTTTCCCTGAAATAAGGACCAGAATTGCCTTCAACAGTCAAACTGCAGTCATGTCATGAGCTTGCAGTTTTCAGTTTTGCTCTCTGTTCCTTTACTGATAAATCTTAACATTTTATTTACCTTTCTGGACTACCTTGGAGTACTGAGCTGGCATTTTTGCTGAACTAGCCAACACAAGTTTCAAGCTCTCTTTACCGAACAGTAATAACTTCTGGAGAGTTTACCATTATAAGTGTATTGTAAAGATTATTTTCCCTGGAACAATTACTGTACTGACTTTGACTTTCATCTGTCATTTTATTTGCGAAGTCTTGAGATCGTAGTTTAAACTCTGACTCTTCTGAATAATCAATAGTCTTGTCACCCCACCCTCTGCTGCCTTTTCATCAGAAGCCACTTTCTGCACTTGGAAAACTGACCGTTTATTACTCTTCAGATTTTTTTTTCTTTTAAACTATTATTGATTCATGAGAGGGCTATTTGGCTTATCCAATTTAATAATTTATTTCTCAGGTAAGAAGGGAATCATTCTATTCTGATCTGGTTGCTGTGGAAGACAAAACTTTTTAATCCCATGTCCTTTATACACTCACAGCCTCAGTCTGCACTCTCAGAATTGAAAGGAAATTTCTTTCTTTAAACATAATAGCTCTGGATCCTACAATCAAATATGTGTAATTTTAAAATATATACGGTGGTTGCTGCACACTCAACTTAAAGCATTGGTTTGGCCGCATGGTCCTATGGTACAGTGATGCCATAGTCGGAAAAACACGATAAAGCTCTCAGCGTATATACCAGTAATTATTTGTTTTCCAGAAGAAGCAGGAAATCTAGATTTTTCTGCACATAAAACTTGGGGAATAAAAGCAGAAAAACCTCAGAGTTGTTCTACTGTGGCTGTGGCCAGCAGGAACTGTTGGTATACTGAATATCAGATATCAACAGTACAATGAAAAAGCTTTTCTGTCCTTAGCAGCTTTTCTCAATTGGGAAATTAAATGTCATCTACCAGCCTCGGATCAGGATCAACTTTAGTACATTACTGCTTAAAATGCCAGTATAGGATTTGTTAATAGGCATCAAGTCATGCTCATAATGCGATTAACAATAAAAGAGTGAGTGTCAGCATTGTCCCCACTTCATTATTGGGCTGTTTCCTCTGACTGTACCAAATCAGACTGCTTGCCCATCAAAAAGCATACAATATACATAAATATTGACATCCAAACTTGTTTTATAGTGGAGGTCACTTCTGAAGACATACCATCATCCCTTGTTCCTTTCTGGCAGGTTACCCTGATGCATTTGTAACCGACACAGAGCACATCGTGTCCTGCTCCTCAGCTGCTGGTCTTCCTACTCCTTCAACCTTTCAGCCCTGGCACAATTTGCAGTTCAAACCCAACAGCATTTGCAGACTCATGGCAAATGCATGAAGAATGAACCGTATTCCTCATGCTCTGGGTGGGGAGAGAAGGACTTTTCCCTGCAGATTTATGGCTCCCCCCTTCCAGTTGCCTTCTAGGACATTTTCAGAAGCAGACTGTCGATCGGGTATTGGTCATGTGCAGCATGTCATCGCTTTCTGTGGAGCTGGCATTGTGCAACACATCCATTTGTCAGGTTTTCTAAGCCAGCAATAAGCAGAACTACTTAGCACATGAAAGAGTCAGCTCCTCTCACATATGAAGATAGGAAATTAAAAAGCCTTACGTAGAAAATTCAGAATTTGGAGAGTGTGAGAGTGAAGGACCTTTCACCTACACCTTAGAAGCTACACACAGCTGAGCACAGGACAGCAGCAACCACATGATGTGAATGAAGTTACTAGGGAGGGCGGCAGAGCAGAGATTAAAAACTATCTTAGTGCCCACTGAGATTGCTCCAGGCCCAAGACAAAACAAGGCTGATATATTGAACTGGAGCCTATGTGCTGTTTCTTAAAGCTCTCCCTTTGCCACTTTTGGCAGAGTGAACCATTCATCACTTCTAATGCCTTGAGCACCTAGACATACTTTTGCACGAGTCTTAAGAACATCAGATTAACTCTCCCTCCCCAAGGAGTCTAATAAAATCATAGGCCCAGCTTACTCTTGATTTAGTTATACAGAGTACTCTTAAATTTAAGCTAAATTAAGCTATTCCTACAGTGTGTTATTAGTTGTGGATAGGAGACAGCTTTAGAAAACCTGTGAAAGCTGTGTCCTTAGCCAGATCATCAGTGTCAAAAGGAAGGTCTGCAAACACAAAAATTAACATTTATACCCCTGTTCCTAATAAATAATACTCTAGGATATTTATGTTTAACATAATTAAAAGCCTGATTAAAACCTCTTGGAATCCTATGGCTGTATATTCCCTTGAAGTACCAACCTGCAATTTCAGCATGCCTCTCAGGACCCTGGAGGGCAAAGTGAGTGTTAAGACTGATGCATCAAAGAGCAAAAGCTTTGTTATGGAAGCTTAAATCCTCCAAACAGGATCACTGCTGACACAGAATCATAATAAATAACAGCAACTATTGCCAGTGCCCAACAAATAAAGCTTGTAAACTGCATGTTTTCAAACTGGTAAGAGGGTGAGAAAAAACTTCTGTGAGCAGTAGATTGAGCCTGGGATTCACAATTCATAGAGGTTAAAATCTCAGTAGTTACTAGAAGTTGGTTGTCTGACCTCCTTGCCTGAAGTTGGTCATGCAACTCGCAATAACCCCTGCTCCAGAGGAACTTACAGTTCCCTTTAAAAAAAAAAAAATCTTGGAATTTTTTCTTTTTTTTTTTTTTTAAACAGATCCTGAAGTACTTATAACGAAAGAAGTATTTTTAGTCATTTTTTTCCTGGGACTTATTACAGTGGTGTAAAAAGACAGCCAGGCTCTATGAGACTGAGGTTGTTGCTGGAGAACATAAATTATAAGGAGCTACTATGTGCCAGCTCAAGAAATGATCAATGTTAAGCAATTTTACATATACACAAAAGGGACTACGCAATGGTCAGCCTTACACAGCTGGAGTTGTACAGGTAGAATTCTCACTCTTCTTGCAGATTAAAGTTTTACCAGGGCACTCTAGAACATCTTAAGGTTACACCATAACTGATATTAAAAATACTTCCCCTGGTAGGTAAATTTAAAATCTGTTGAGTCACTAGAAAAAGTATAGGAGTGCAAAAGCTGTCATCTACTGCAAAAGGAAAGCCCCTGGAGCTGACAGGCATGGGAGTCTCCATTGGGAAGGAGGTTGAAGATGGGAGTTCCTCCCAAAGGCTGTGGGTAAAAAGCTTTTCACATCAGCCCCTCCCTATAGCAGGAAGGACATTGTCTATTGCTGTGTAATTGTGAATATTTTATTGTTTGAACGTTGGACAGTTTAACTGCTATAAAAACCAGCATGTCGTGTCACCCTGCATGTGCCTGGAGCTGGTTTGTTTGTTTGTTTGTTTTCAAATATTGAATATGACAAAGCATTTTAAAGATATTTCATGTTCTAGTGTGAGCACAGGAATTCCTGCCAAGTACTTGTTCACCTCTAGGAACAGAAAGTTATACCTTCTGCTCATGCAGCTCCCATGCAGAGGAATTCAAAAGCATTTAGCAAATATTATCTGCCTAGAAATTAGTACATGATGTTCAAAAGTACAGCCACATTTAGATAAAATATAGCAAAGATATAGCTTGTCATAGCAGTTGCAAAAGGTGCCTGCTAGGTTTGAACCACAGAGAAATCAGCGCTGACAAATCCAGACCTTACTGTACTTTTGTGTAAAGGGTCCTTGCTCTGGTGTAAATAAAATGCATGACTTTTGGCTTGCTAGCACAGCCCAGATTCACTAAAGAGCTTTGATTTTCGGACTCCGCTCCAGGCTGGGACTCCTCAAAGCTCAGGTGCTAGGCTCAGGTGGAAGTCCTGGGGACAGGCACGAGTTTTTCGTGTTCTCTCTTTCTGCTGGGACTTGCTTTCATAAGGGCACACTCTAGAGCCCAGAATCCCCTCTTGAGCACAGGTGCCAGCACCATTTCTTCCACAGAAGTGCATAGGGCTTGCTTTTATTTTTTCATAACAAAAGAGACAGATTTTTAACAGGTCAGACCAAAGTCCATCTAGAACAGTACTCTCTCACAGTAACTGATAGCAAACATTCCCTTTCCTCATCTCTTGAACAAGACTAACATGAGATATATCCTCTGCTATGCTCTCCCACTTCTGACAAGAGATAAAGGCTTTCTGGTCGAAGGCAGGGTTATAACCCCATCTTTGTGCTAATAGCTCTCCATGGACTTTTCTCACTCCATTCTGCCTAAGAATTTCACACTATCACCCATCAACAGTACTGAGATACCTAGCCTGACATTTAAAGCACTTACCAAGGAAGGTGGCTACCTCAGTTGTGTTTCCGTCATGCCTCAGGGGACTCAAACCTACCTCTGGCAGGAGAGTTACCTGAGGCTGCACATCTTCCCAGTCTGTTGGATGGGCGGGTTTCTCTAACTACCTGATAGAGCAAAGCATCTTCATCCTCAGGCATATTTTTAATAGCCTCTGGGCAGGTTCAGAGTGAAGATTACCAGCAGAGAGTAATAGCAGCTGTCCAAAGTAGAGATCAATTAGCTGGTCTAATGAGCAAACACCACAAGCAAGACTGATCAAAATGGCACAGCGATGATACACTGCCAACAGCACAAAAGCAAACTGTCAATGTGCCTTTCTTAAACCAATTATATGAGTGAAAAGTCTGCAGGTTTCCTCCACATTGGGATCTGATCCATTAGCAAGGATAACAAGTCTCAGGCTTAAGGTCCCTCAGAGCATGCACCACTTCCTACTGGAGTGGAAGGGCACCTAGATCAGTTCCCCGTAGTCAGCTGCATCTTTGGATAAGAACCTGCAACTCTAATTCACAAGAATTTCATGGGTGTATTTGTGAATAGATATGGACCTTGGACAGAGGGATCCCTCCCCATAAATTTAGCTTTATTTTATCACTTAAAACGGCTCTTTTCCAAGCTCATTCTTTAGTCAAGCCTTCAGTGAACCACACCCCTTCTCAAATCTGTCAAATACGTCCAAATGATATTACCACACTACTTAAAGGCAGATTAAAGTAGGTGGGGAAGCTGTCTCAGCAATAGGCAACAGCAACACAGCTCCAACAAGCCAATGCACAAGTAGCTTTGATTTGGCAAAGAAGAGTAATTAAGATGGGCTCCTCCAGGATCCCTGTGGCATTAACTCCTCCAGCAGTAGTAGCTTTTACTTTCCATTTTGCCAGTTGAACAAGCCCTGTTTCCTCTCAAGGGACTACCAAGGTGCTCTAGGAGAGGTGTGATAGACTCAGAGCCTTCTCAGGTACAGTGTCACTGAGGAGTCACGTGGGGTGTGCAGGGATGCTCCAGCTTATGCTACAATCCTCAAGCAAGACAGGAAGGACAACATTTTCAAAATGCTCCCGGCGTGTAATAACCTATGTTGACTTGCACAGGCCCACGCCTAAATGCAAATCCTTCACACATATAGGCGGGTGGCATCTTACGCACAGATACCAAAGGATGGGTGTCACACATGTCCTGAAAATACCCCATTTGCTAGTGCACATTGGGCATTCGCATGCATAAGTACCCAATCTCAAGAAGCCCAGTTTGTACTGCAATTTTTGCCTCTCCCCAAATAGCAGACACTTCTTGGTATCACTTCTAGAAACTGTTATAGAGCATGCAGATACCAGAAGAGACCAGCAAAGCCTTGGCAAGTGACCTTTCCCCAGCCTTGGGAACAAGCTGTGGATCTTTACAGTGACGGTTCAGACTCAAAAGCGAGTTAAAATTCTATTGCCGGTTACTGCTCTGGATTGCAGGGTTTGGAAAGGTGTCATATGACTGCTTCTTGACATGGGCATTTGTTGAAGCAAATATTTAAAAAAAAGAGCTTGAATAGCTCTTAATTAAATGGGTTTGCATTGTGCTGGCTGAGGGTGTGCCCCATCCTGGCTGGCAAAGTGACACAGGTAAAGGCCAAAGCAGTAACTAACACTGAAACGTGGGGAGGGACGGGGGGCTCCGCACACCTCAGGATTTAAAACTATCTTCAACCTGTGGTATTGTTCTCCACACAGACAAAAAGCATGAGAGACATTTCATTGGGGTTTATAAAGAAGCTGTTTAGCAGTAAAAGCTGATCTACAGGCAGAGGACAAAAGAACAATGGCTCTGCTGAAATGCTACACTGAGAGGTTCTGTAAGGAATAATTTCAAGTCAAGACTGGAATAGATCAAATAGCAGCTGAAAAGCAGGAATATACCAGGGAGGAGGGGAGCAAGAAGCTATACTGCTTCAGCACAAACAACTGAAAATACAGAATAAAAAAATACATGTGTTATTAGGCAGCTCTTTTGCATTGTTAACTCTATTTGCCTTGGTAAATAAACCAGAAATTTACCTTTTTAACTTCCTCATCTTAGTACAATTTTGATAGTTTTGTGTAACTACACTCCCTCTTCTAAGAGATTTTATTGAAGCTTAGATCTGTAAAAGTATGGAGACACCATTGAAGCAAGTGGAATCAGACACCTCAATGCTTTTGTCAATATGACCCTTTGACCACACTGGAAATCTGCAGCTGCACGAGGGGAGATACATACTCACACAACTACGCTAGTTTAAATACACACCTTAGGTTATAACTAAATTGTTTCTCCTATGCATACAAGTGGGGTGCCACTGCCACAAATACAATTCCACTTTTGCCTGTCTCTGTGGTTGTCATTAAAGTCACAGCCATAGTTTACAATGCACAGCATCAATAACAGTCCTGGAGGTAGCTGTGCAATGATGGGTAGGTTTAAATGATGCTGAAACTCCCACATATCCAAAGGTTCCTCTCAGGGATCTAAAACTTTAGAAAGCCCATTTGAACCTCTTTCCACCTCTTATTACAACTTGCTTTTCTTAGGCAGTTTCGGCATAGCTTGATTCCTGGTCTCAGACTAGGTGAGTCATTCCGTTCAGGTACTTACGAGCTATACTTTAGCCCTATATCTTGAATTTCCTCTCTTTAAAGTAGGGATGATGCATGCTTTTTTTTCAGAAAGATGAAAGGATCAGCCTTCAGTGGTGAGCTCCCTTCTCCAGAGCGCTCCACAACTGCAACGTATTGTCATTAATTTGAGTTTAGGTGTAGGCATAGGAATATCTTAAAATTTTGTGGAAATGTTTCGCAGGGTCAAGCCCAGACAAATTTCTGTTCCAGCACAAAAAAGAGAAAATAAAAAAATAAAACTAGAGAGGTAATATATAGTGAATAATATTGCTCATTAAAAAGGTAACTGCATGATAAATTATTACAGCAGAAAAATAAAAACGTACAAATTCAGGAAGAACGGCTGTCTATATCAATAACAGATCATATTTTAAGTGCTTCAACAGATCATTCAAAATAGGACCTCAGCTTTCCAAAGCTGCTTTCAATCATGGATCTGCAACATTTGCCGTTCTAATATGATTCCTCACTTTCTCACCATTTTCCATTTCAGAAGCAATTCAGCAGATGTTAATTAACACCTGCGATAACTAATATATTACCTAGAGCCATTTTCATATTTACTGTTAGCCAGTTGAGAACTGAGCCAGGAACAAACCGTAGCTTCCTAGCCTTGCAGAAAGAATTAAACCACCTTTAAATGCCCAGTGTAACGTCTAGTCGTTGCTTTGTCTCTTCCTCAAGAGAAAGCCATTGCAAAATGCTGTTCTTGTATATTCTATATACCTGCCTATTTAACAAATTCTACTTCTCTAGCTACTTTAGGGTCCAGCAAGGAGACTGCTATAGCATTGGTATGCCAAGAAAAGAACCCAAAAATAGAGAAGCCAGAAAACACATTTTTCTTCCTCCTCTTCCTTGCAGAGGTCTGAGCCACAGCATTTCTAGGAAGTACTGTTGGCAGGATTTCTCTTTTAAGTTTACACCATGTTCCTAGTCCTGAACCCAATGAAGTTAAACAGCACAGGTAAACCAACTCTGATTTTTGGAAACTTGTGTCACTGAAAGCGCATGCCAAGATAAACACAACCAAGGATGTGCAGACTATGAGGCTCCTTCTGTTTCTCAGGTAGTTGTATTTCCAGAATCAAGACTAAGGCTCAGTTCTGCTCCTATTCATAAAACTGAGAGGGAATGTGCCCAGAAGCACATGCAGAAATGGATCTTTTACAACTTTTCCCTTGGCCACTGAAGTGCTGCCAACTCTCCTGTCACTGAGCGGTTCTTGTGAGATCAGTGGACAGTTTATCTGCTCAAACATTTCCAGGCTGAGGATAAAACAAAGACCTGGTAAGCAAAATGGACTGAAGTCAGCAGTGAAAAGAAAAAGAAAAGTGAGCCACCAAGGTTCAAGGATGCAGAGTACCTCTAACTTTTCATTTCAGCAGACATACATAGGTATGGTTCTTAGTATCACAGAGGATCATGCTTTTTACCTCCTTAGTGTAAAAGGAACTACCATGATAAATGGTAATTTTGGATCCGGGGAAAGGCCTGAGGCGTTGCAAACAGGCAGCAGAAGACTCATGGCACGTAAAGGCTTGCATCTGAGAATCAAGCCTACTTCACACATCCCAAACCAACTGATAGCCTGGTAACTAATAATACCCTGAAAAAACATTCTAACTCACTTTTACTCACATGAAACATGACGTCTAGATGGGATGAGGATTACTCACCGGAGTAAATTTTTCATTTAAAATCATGCCTTACAGCTATCATGGAAAGCTGTTTGCTATCCCCCAAGCACCTATTATCTGATGTTATATTGCTTTATCTAGATAAAACAGGCAGTAAATCAAATTCCTAAGCTGCAGTGCTAATCAATATGTTTTAGTTGAAGACTACATCCAAATATTGTTTCTTAGAGCTATTTGTGAATTTCAGATGTGTCTTTAAGGATAAAACAGATAAAGAGAAACTACTTCACTACTTCTGGTGTCTATAAAATTGAGCAACTTTACCCCTTTTGTTTTATTCTGAAATGAGAAATCACAGCCAGCAGGTCTCCCATCTTATTTACAATAAATTAGTGATGAAGGGGAAAGGTTTGTTTTTCAAAATGGTATAATTATATGGTCTCAAATATCATTCTGTAACCAGCCCTCTCTCACCCCAGCTTTTAAAAGACATCTTAGAAAATACCAGCTTTGCATTTCTTTCTTTTGCCCTACAAGTTAGGATCCCAAAAGGCAGCAAAATGAGCTTCCAGTTTGTACCTGCACTTGCAACAGCTTTTCTTCCAATCAGATATCAGACGTTTGAATGAGCTAAATTAAACATGGGCTTTAACATGAAGCATCCAGCTGCGCTGGCCAGGCCAAGGCTGGGAGTTCTGTCCTTCAGATTTTAGCCCTTGTATGAAGTTATCTTGTTAATGGACAAGAGACTTGATATTTCAAATATAAAATTATCATTGGTTGCACTACAGTGAAGACAGAACTTAAAAAAAAAAAAGCCCAAAAAACAGTGAAGACCCCTCTCCTCCCCAAAACAGTGAAGTCCCCTGTCCATTCTTTCAATTCAGTTTTAGTCAAACCCTGACATAACATCTGAGGTTAAAAGTCTTGAGGCTTTCAAGGCATTTATTCCGGTGTTTCCAATTTAGGATCATTTTCTGCAGGTGCTCCCTATAATCTTTGTTGAGGTCCAGACTGACCAGCCTACAATAGCAGGGAATGATTCACCAGGCAGCTACTCAGAGATTTATTTTTAGTTTTGGAAAGAGCAGGAATAAGCAGGCATATACTTTGCAAGCTTATTTGAAAAGTTCACTCTATTTACTAAATATTTATTTTTTGCCCCAAACCTGCAATCCTTAGTAGTATCTGGAGTAATATTAAGAAAATTGCACTACAGCTGACGTAGCTGATGTTGAACCTCATCTGCTTATTTCCATTTATTTTGTGAATATGGCACTGCTTGCTTTTAAAAACAAACAGCAACTGCTTTCTCAGCCGCCCTATTTCCTAAACTTACTTTCCGATGCATGATCTTTTTATAAAGGAGATGAGGAAAATGCCTATGTTAAGAATGATGACAGCCTTTTAATAATTCAATGCGCAGAAATGCACTGTTGTTATAACTGAGCAAGTATTCTCCGATACAAAAGAAAGGTCGAACTTTCTCCACTTCAAGGGTTAAAAAAAATAATTCAGGTGCTCCATAAAACGCCATCTTTTTCTGTATCAGCTTAATTAATTTACCTGTGTATAGATTACTTAAAGCTTTATCTGATGCTCAGACTGAGAAACGAGGGGACTACTTCTGCACTCCGAGTCGGTTTTGGCTAACGGGGCTTCTCACTTCTCGCTGTGGTACCCAGGGCAGCGCTAACGTGAAGATATTGCTGCATGGCCCTTGCTCAGAGGGCGGGGAAAGTGAGACGAGGCAGTCAGCCCGTTTTCTCATGGATCTAGTTTTTCAGTGGCTGCTATCAAATTCATTGAAGCAAGGATTTGACTGAGGGGGAAGATAGAATTACATCTCCTTCCCAAAGCTCAAGGTCAGGATAAAGATGGAAGATGGCTGCGAGGGAGTAATTTTATGTGTATTTATTGACTTTGTATTGTGACCAAATTTCCAAGCTGAAAGTACCATACAGAAGGATTAAGACACGGCTAATATTTAGTCACATATTAACCACTATTGATATTGAATCTTAACAGCAGCCATCTGAACAGCATACCAGACTTCTTCTCAAATAAAACACGAATTGGTAGCTATCTTGTGCCTGAAGACTTGCAACTAATACCTGAGACATTTCCAAAGAGCAAATAGAGGTTCACTCTAGAGAGAGGTAGCTCAGAGGTATAGAAGAGAGGAAACTGTATTTTCACAACAGTGTAAGGATTAAAACTGCAGAAAAGCGTCTGCATGAGATATATAAAACACTAATCTGCATACTCGGGCCTCTGGGTAGTTCTGAGGACCCAACCCTCACAGAGCTCGCACTAAACCAGACGTAGGAGTAAGAAACACATCAGTGCAAAGTCTGCTTACTTGTTCTTCCATTTTGGACACTCACATACAAAAAAGGTTCTTTGGGCCCTAGAATACACAAATACAGACAGGGTTTTTTTGCTTGTAATAAATACAAACATGTTACCTTCCAAAGGCAGTATGACAACCCTGGCAGCAAAGCCACCCCTTTCTGCCTCCTCTCCCCCCACCCCGGGCTAACTGTAGCTGAAGTACGGTTCTTCTTCATCCGCCCCCTCCGTTCCCAGCTTTTAAACTTTCCTCCTTCTCTCTCACCACCCTTCGTCTGAGGCTGGGTTTGCTCTAATTGCTTCTTCCCAACAGAAGGATTTCAGATGCCCCTTGACTGAAGGCTCCATATAAGAAAAGCATCTCCGAGGAGAAACTTCTAAGAGCTTCCCCCACAGCCCCCCAGCTTTTTGCTTGGTCAGCATGAAGTCAGGAACATAAAAAGGCAGTCCAAAACCGGTACCTTGTAGCATTACTAAATGGAATAAAAAAAAGAATATGTCTGCACATTGGGTGGAAAAAAGCTTTTATGGAAATAGATTTGATGCTCCAGAGTCCCTTTGTCCTTGGGTTTCAGAGTCTGAAGGAGTAGCTGAGTGAAGACCAGTAAGTACCTAAGCCAGCTAGGTTGTCTGAGTTTATCGCGCAGGAGCTTTCAAAGTTCATTATATATTATTACACACATTGAACCACGCAGTGCTTGCCCAGCATCTACTGCATCATTTCAGTGACTGTCGGTGACTAGTTTAATCCATATTTTCACCTGGAACTCAGCTCTTGTTTTCTTTCAGGTCACTTTTTATTTTTAATTGACCTTAAATCATTAGTTACAACCAAAGAAAATCATAATTGTGTAATACTTGACTGCTAGGAAATGATTTTCAGTCCCTGCCACTATGTAATATCTTATCTCACATTCAGAAGGAGTCTAAAACCATTTTAACAATATAAAGTATATTGCAAATGCATTTAAAATAAATAAATCAGTTGTTGCTACATCTACTACTATCAAGAAATGTGTAATTGCCGAATGTTTTTAGCTGACTTTGCTCTGTAAGGCACAACACCAGTACAAATCTGGCTTATAGTTTACTTTGTCCAAAAATCCAGGAGCTGTTAGATGGAGCAGATAACTGCCCAAGATAAAGCACATTATCTCGCTACCAAAAGAAATCCTGGGAATCTTTAACCTTGCTTCACAAGCCTCGGACATGGTAAACAATAAAGAACATTTCCAGTGGTGCCCAAGCCTATTTCCACATTAGGAATAGAACCCTGCCTGTGCTCTCCAGGGCTGGTCTCATCTCCCAAAAGAGTATTTACATTTTACCACATAAGTTTGTTCATCGGAGCTTCATTACACCAGTTACCACCAATTATGCAAAAATCATGTGTTCCCTGGGTAAACAGCACGAATTGCTAGACAACAGCCGGCCTCCCTCTGTAACAGAACTACGGGAGACCAGCCTCTGAAACACCTGCTTACCATTACACAGTAAGAAGAGGGAGAAAACCAGCACGGTCCTGCCTTTTGCATATTTAAGTGCCATGTGATGTGGGGCATGGGCGAATGCAAGCACCTGCCCCTCACGATACCTCTCTTTCGATCCCCGCAGGGGAAGGAGGATGCGTTCACGGCATGCCCGCTAATGGCAGGGTAGGAACGCATACGGCACCGCCGCAGGTCCTCGGCCCTGAAATTAGATAAAGGCACTTCGTTTCCCCCCTTCCTTCGATAAGGCAGCGCGTGAGATGAGAGCAGCAAAGCGCCTCCTCGGCCGGCGAGCCGGGAGGAGCTGGGTCACAGGCCTGAGAAGTCAGTGCGTTGGCTCCTGGCAAGGGCTGGGGGAAGGTACGGAGACCCCAGCGTCGGCCCTGGGGTAGCACCTTTGGGTCCGCTCGCCACAGTACAGGGAGTGGGGTGTTTTTATCGGTGTTATTTTGTTAAGACAATCACATCGTCCCATCACCTGGGGGTTTGGTCTTGGCGGTGTTCATGCGATTCACTTGTCTGGCCGAGCCGCTGGGCTCTCCGCAGCGTCCGGTGGCGGCTGGGCGTGCCGCTGCCACGCACCCCCATGTCGTCCACGGGGCCGAGGGGGCCAAGGCCGGCCGCGGGGCAGCCGCAGGCTTCGGCCACCCGTCCTGCCGGTGCTCCGGCCACCCGTCCGGTGGCGGCTCCTCACGGGGCCGCGGCTCCGGGGGCGAAGCCTCCCTGGGCTACTTGCCCCCTTGGGCGGCACGGCCCGGGGCACCGCCGCCGTCGAAGACCTCGGGGCTGTCGGCCAGCAGCGAGGTGCGCACCTTCCGCCTCTCCTTGAAGCGGCCCGAGTGGGAGACGCGGAGGCTCCGGCGGTTGCCGCCGCCCGCCCCCGCGGCCTCGCCGCCGCCGAAGGGGGACGGCTGCTCCTCCCGGCCGCCGGGGCTGGCGGGGGCGGCGGGCACCTCGCTGGCGGCGGCGGGGGGCGGCGGGGCGTCCGCCGCATCCTTCTGCTTCTTCTTGCTGGTCAGCGACTTCCACCAGGGCCCCGCCGAGCTGCCCTTCACGCCGGCGCGGGGGGCGGCGGCGGTGGCCGCGGCGCTGTCCGCCATCTCGGGCTCCTGCGGACGAGGCGGGGGGGAAGAGAGCGAGGGCGGGCTGGCAGGCGGGGCCCCCTCCCGCCGGGCCCCCTCCGCCCCGGGGACCCCTCGTCCCCAGCAGAGGGGAGGCGGGCAGCCTCGGCGGGAGGCCCGCGCTTCGCCCCGGGAGCTGCCGCGCAGGGAGGGACGGCTCTTGCACAGGCAGCCGGGTGGGCGCGGGGGGAGGATTTTTGCGGTGCCCGGTGCCGGGCTCCGAAGGGCCGCCCCGCCTTCCCGTGCGCGGCTGCACAGTTAAAGGGAAATGAAGCCCCGGAGGTGAGGAGCGGGGCCCGCTCCCTGCACTCACCCCCCCCCCCGACCCCCCCCCCCCCCGGGGCCCGGCGCCCTGGGGCCGCCGCCTCCCCGCGGGACGCGTCCCTCCGGGGGGCTCCTGCCGTGGGGCGCCGCTCCCTCCCTCCTTCCCCCGCCGGCTCCCGGCGCAACAGGTAGGGGAGGCGACACTGACCTGCGGCCGCCCGCTGCGGGAGCGCGCTCCTTCTGCCGCGGGGAAGCGCGGCCGCTCCTCCCTCCGCACGCCCCTACGGCTCCATCGCCGCGGCGGGGAAGGAGGGAAGAGGCGGCCGGGCGGCCGTGGGCAGCGGCGGCAGGTGGCGGCCAGCCCCGCGGCTCGTCCCCGTGGGCGGAGCGGCGGCGCGGCCGGCCCCGGGGCCGGGGCGGCGCCCGTTCACCTGCCCGGCTCCCGCGGGGCGCGGCGGGGCGGGGGAGCGGCGGCGGCCCGACCCTCCGCGTCCTCGGGGGGGCCGCGGGGCGGGGAGGGTCGGTGTCGCCCTGAAGGGACAGCCGGCGGGGAAGGGACAGGGAGGAGGAGGAGGAGGAGGGAGCCGCAGTGCAGGTGAGGCAGCACCGTGAGCGCATGATGAAATGCGGGGCTGCCAGCGGTGGATGCGGTGTCGTCGGCGTGCACGGCTGAAACAGTAACGCGTTCTGTTTGTGCGCATGGTAGGTGTGCGTGGGCAAATATTTTGTAGCCTGGAAGAAAACGGAATTGCCTTTAATTGCCCCTCTTTAAAAAATGAATGTAGCTGACACGCTGAGAGGCAGTGCTGTCTAATAGTTACACTTGAACTGGCCGAGAATTGGGACTTCGATTTTTTGTGTGATGATACACGGCCATGCAAATGCCTTTACCTTTTTTCATTCATTCGGAAAGGAAAAAAGATTTGCTTGCGCCACGCTACGTGTTAAAAACGGTGATTTGTTCTTTGGAGAACTATGCCATGTAATATTGATTTGATTCCTAACACCCCTTCGATCAGCTACACATTCAGTTACTCGAGGATGCCTATGATCATATGGAGGAGTTCGTGAAAGCAGTGGTATTTCAGCCTCATCTTCTTTTGCAGACCAACTTCTGCTACTTGCAGCTTCCCTGAATAGCCCATAAAGATAAGACATATGGAAATCGGTGAACGCAGGTTACTGAGGGAGAGGAGCCTGGGGTGTGCACTTATATTACTCTGTAGGTTGCTCTCGTCAAGCCCAAAGGGTTTTGGACAGGGAAGCCTGCATGCACGTACACTTGAAAGCACTCTATACTGTGTATTATAATAACCGTTGTCAGCAGCAAAAAATCTCTCCTATGGAATAAACCAGTAACTTCCAGTGAGAAAATATGACCTTTACATTCCTTCCTCACAAGTAAGCAGCTAGCATTTTCTAAGATGCATAGCACCAGGGCATTGGGCTCTGCTGGGCCAAGGTTAGCAACAGAGAGAAGGTCAAGTTTCTCCCAGTGACTATAACTTACTGCTGTGCTACATTTGTATCTATGGAGAAAGAGAACACCAGCATCTCTCCTCATCTTGTGCCCCAGGGAAGTGCCTGGGGAAAATAGAATTTACGGAGAAATAAGGGTAAATATTATTATTAAAAGCCCTTTTCACAAAACATTACTGGTTGACATTTATAGCTTCCATTCTGGTTATAGGCTTATACAAAACATTTACCACCATATTACTTGTTTATATTATTTTCTTTACCATAGACCTGATGTCTTAGCTCACATAATGCCAAACTTGCATCAAATCTGCATTTTTTTCAGTTCAGTCTGTTTCAAAGAATCTTACAATGTAAGAGATCTGTCCTTTTTGACACTGGACTGAAAGCAGGGTCTACTGAAAGAGACAGGCAGGTTGGAAAGCTTTGTAAGAGACAGTGCATGTGTGAGGGTGCTGCCTGCGTGTGTATGTGGCTGCACAGGAGAACAGCAAAACCTGCTCTGCATTTGAAAGTCACTGCTACGAATCAGTCACAACATGCTGTTGCACAAGGTTGTCACTAAGGTTAGCGTTTATATAAAAACAATTCTCACAGCGAAAATGTTCTGCCCCTTTCTTACTGCAACAGTGGTTGTTGCATTCCTTCAGTATGCATGTATTTACAGCATTGATATAAAACGGAAAATAAAATAACTCACAGACACCTTCAATGCATGGAAATTAGCTACTATATTCATTTAATATGACTGCTGCAGTTAAATTCTGTCCTTTCTTTGCAGGAGGAGAGGACAAAAATTAATGGGGTTTTGTAGTCCCAACTAGGGTGGATGTGCAGGATTCTAGCAGATGCCCCAGTACACTGTAAAATAAAACTGTAGGGCCTTTTCTCCTACATTGTAACATGCTCCTTTTGTGTTTGATTGGACCATATTGGCATCAGGCCTTTTCATAATTCTGCAGGCTCTCCAAAATTCAGAAATATCCTGGTATTCTTGAGGTTTACATTCTCAAATACTAATGTCAGGTCTCAAACTAACCTTACTTACAATACCTAAACTGTTACTGCAGCGAAGGAAAAAAAAAAAAAAAGCATATGTTGCGCTTCTCACCATCCTTTTGCCAAACTTGGCAGACCCTACTGTGTTCAGGTTGAAATTGGGCTCTGGAAACTACACCCTTACCTAATTGTGTTGAGGGGACCCATTTCTACTTACAGAGGAAAAGAGGCTCCATCCACTGCAGACATCAGCCTTCCCAACACAGTGGACTACTCAGTGTCCAGCTGCACTCTGGAACCTTTCGGTTTCCAAAACACAGCAGCAACTTTAACCCTGATATTAAATGCAGTTATAATTTTACCAAGGGGATCCAATGATGCCCTCAGAAGCATAAAGGGCACTAGTGAATGTTGCGATCAGATCTCTTATTTACCCTGAAGTCCCAGACCATCCAGCAAATATACAGGACTTTTGAAACCTGGGATTCTTAAATGCTAATGTTAGGGCCAAGGACAGGTTTGAGCCTACTGTAGAAGAGAATGTATGACACTGGCACCTATAAAGAGCAGAGAGCTCTTGTTAGGTCCGTGTTCCCAGCAATATTCAACAGCATGCTTAATTCTTCAAGTTTCGATTCTTGAACTCTAACCCTGATCTGACATACAACTGAGCAATTGGCCCTCAGAAAATTTGCAACACTGATAGCTGCTGGCACAAGTGGGCCTTTTAGCATTCAGCATTAGAATCAGTTCTTTAAACTCCTAAATCTCAAAGCCTAAATGTCAGTTTAATTTTAACCAAGGGACCCCTGTCTACAGGAAAAGACCACACAAGGTATGGGCTCCCATCCGCATCAGGCTGTCTACTCTGAAAAAACCAGCAGTAACTTCAGCTCTTTAAGCTTTAGTTTTCCAACTGCTAGCAACATCTCAAACCTTAGCCTTTACCATAACCACAGGAAGGACTCCAACTCTTTTGTAAAGGGGAAGAACATTTTCCCTGTTGACACCAAGCTGCTGCTTAAGGCTGTGGGACTGCAGCATCCACACCCAGGCTATGTCTGTCCTGCCGAAAAAATAAAGCCAGGCAGTGAGTTTGAACCCTGCACCTAGTGAACTGGCCCTCTTCTTAGTGGTGGCTCCCTGGCATGATTTTGTCCTATGTCTTTTAATACCCACCGTTTAGGCATGCTTTGGAAGCAGTAAGAACAAAGACTTATTCCCCCTAGGCAGAATGGACAAAACTACACCAGTTTGTCCCCTCCATAGTCGTCCAGATTTATTGCAACAGGTTTTGCACCCTCAAACACTTCAATACACAACCACTCCTCTTGTTACAGTTTAGGACATGCATTGCATCATCTCTGCCTCAGGGTATTAAAATACCAGTTTGATGGGCTGCAATGCAGCCTTTGCATTATTACAGGCGCTAAATCACAATTTTTGATTCAGTGGCTCTAGAAAAAAAAGTACTCTCAAAGGCCACAGGTGACACCTGAGGGGACCTCAGTTAAGTACAATGTAATGTGGACAGGGCATGTCTGTGCTGCTTGGCATGGGAGAGGCCCTTGACCCCATTTTATTGA
Organism: Morus bassanus; assembly: GCA_031468815.1. Lineage (NCBI taxonomy): Eukaryota > Metazoa > Chordata > Aves > Suliformes > Sulidae > Morus > Morus bassanus. The sequence goes on along the minus strand of CM062567.1, from coordinate 39,019,384 downwards.
ATGACACAGATGTAGTCTTTCCTTTAACTTACCTCCAACACTAGTATGGACAATATCCTTGCTTACATGGGCCCTAACAGCAGCTGTGTGAAGGGAACTAGTCCTGTAGTGGAATGTAAATTGTTGGCATGTGGTAGTGCTAGTGCTTATCCTCATTCAATGGCAAGTTCAGCTTTGTTAATAAATCTGTCTCAGAACACAACAGATTCTGAAACTTTACCTTAACAATACCTATACCTATAATGAAGCCCCAAAACTTCATCAAAACAGACTGTAAGCACAGCTTCTCAAACTTTTGGTTCCCGACCAGCCACCAGCCCTTTCTTGTATCCCATGAATTCATCTCCACAGCAGACGCAGAGGAGTGTAGGCCTCTAACAATACCAGCCCTTTTCTTATGTCTGTACATCCAGCCGCAAACTCAGTCTGCTTCTAATTCTAAACCTCATCTTCTCTCTCACCCTTAGAGTATCTGGAGATAAAACTAAGGTCATGTTCCTATGGCAGAACAAAAAAAGAAAGATATTTGTGACTGTTGACATCAGTACCCTTCCTAGCTCTGCAGGCCCTGCAAAAAAGCAGTTCACCCAATATCCATACTCCTAGGCAGACAACCTACGCACTGAACAGAAGGACAGAACTGATTATTATTGATGCTGCAGTTCTTGCAACTTCAGTTAACAACTCAGTTCTTTAGGCTTTAGATTTCCAAAGCCTATCCCTATTCCTACCTTAATTATAACTGTAAGACTCATGTCTACAACAACAAAAAACCCACCATAAATAACTGTCCTTTATTGACATCAGCCCTATTCCTAATACTGAAGGCTGTGCAGCACCCAGTAACAATACTGGTTCCTCAATATCTGGATTCCTAACCTAACCCTAACTGGCACCTTATTATGAACACTGATGGACCTCAGCCTCCTAATGTTCTTGGGCAGCAGCAAGTGCTAAACAATATGGATCTTCATGCACATTGGTCATACTTATACCTGCCCTATAGTAGAATGGAAAATAAGGTACCTTCAAATACTGCCAGCCGTGATATGTGTTCTTCAAGATCTACAGTTCCAAACCCTACAGCTAACCCTACTCCTCATTCTAACCTTCATCTTAGTAGTAACAAATGGCTCATACTTTCGAGAAAAGAGAATACTTTGACCCCCACCTTGTCAGGCCCTGCAGAACCCTGCAATGAAGGCAGCTTCCAGCGGTAAGCTTGGTTCCTGACATTCCCAAGTCTACTGTAAACTGAACCCTGACAGTTTCTCTACTTATAACCCGCTGCTCATTTCTATTGTAGTTTATAAAGTGCTGGCTCCAACTGACACAAGCTTTCTTCCTAACTGCAGTCCTTGCAACATCCTGCAATACTCCAGGTCCTTCAGGCTTTGAACTCCCCCAGTCCTGGCTGTAGCTGTAGCATCAGCATAATTATATCCAGAATACCATGCCTTCAGAGAAAGATAATGTAAAGTATAGCCCCCATTTAAGACCCATTGATGTCCTAAATCTGCAAGCCCTAGAGCATTCAGCAATAATCATAGTTCCCTAAGGTTCAGATTTCTGAATCTTAACCATGATCTTTAATCAAGGAATTAATCTCTACAGCTAAAGAACATAAAACGTATTGATGCTCACACTCTTATCTTCTTGAGCCCTGTAGTCTCTTCATTCCCTTTAGATAGCTGTAGGGGACATAGCAATATAATTCTGCTTTGAAGATCCAGTTAGATGGCATTCTTCTCCTTGTATAAGTGTTTTGAATTACCTTCCTACTCAGAGTTTTCATCAGTTCCTGGTTATTGGCAGGGCACTCGAATCTTCTTCCTCCCTTTTCTGCAGACCTTGAGCCTGTACTTGTCAATAAAGAAATATGAAGGCAGCCAGACAGGCTCCTCCTGCTTGTGCCCTTTGAGCAAGGCTTGGGGGAGAGTGCAGCATCGAGGGAAAATGTTGTAGCCTCTCCAGCTGCTGCCACTTTGGGGAGCATGAACAGCTGGAGAAGTGTCTCCTTTGTGGACTCTTCTGTGAGCCTTCCTCCCACTCCCATCTCCTTTTCGGTCCTCCCCAGCCCCTTCTTAGACAGCAGAGCAGTACCTATCCAGCCATTAGCAGGATCAGGGGAGCAGGCTGCCTTTGCCCTGTCTGTACTGTGTTTGGGGGGAAAGTGATACTGGCAGCAGCTGAAGGTACAGCAGAAGAGGCTGTCAGCTGTCTTCATCTCCAGGTGGGAGGGAGGGGGAGAGAGCAGCAGAGAGCCTAGCTGGGTTAGGGAAACGCTTTCCCTCCAGACATGTGAGTCCAGGCAGGGCCCTGTGCAAACACAGTTAATCATCTTGCAGTGTCTTATTTGTACAGGTCTGCACTGTGCAGTGTTTGAGCTTATCATAAAAGAGAAGACGCAGTTGATCCACGTGCTCTGTAAGCCACTCTCAGTACCTACCTTCACTTCCACCTCCTTGCAACGTGACTTTAAGCCAGCCCAGCTATTTATTACCCCAGGCACTCCTCCTGGAGTATCTCAGAGACCTTACTCAGGCCAGAATTTTGTCCAATACTATGCCCGCCATCCTTCCTCCCTCCTGTATCCTAAATTTGACAGTAACACACAGCTCAGGTCTTTCAAGCACCTTGTTGCAGGAGAGATCCCAAACCTGCTATATTCCTTCCCAGAGTCTCAGGCCAAGTGTCCCTGCAGCTCTGTCTCCTTCATTAAGCTCAAATGTTGTGTGAGCTCTGAGACTCTTAAGTGTACAGGAAAGTGTAGTCTTACCTCTTGCTTAGAAATAAAATGAATGTGGTACCAATTCACCCAGTTTTATGCTCTGTTAGACCCATTCTGTAGCTTAAACTGACATCAGCTCACGGAGCGGTGAGTTGAGAGCAAAGCTGTGTCTCCTTTGTAACTTCATTTTAAAAAGGTTTCCCAAGGAAACAATATCTGCACTTATGCTCTTTGTTTCTTTTTTTTTTTTTTGCTTTGCAAATTCTTCTCCTTTCTCAGTAACCTCTACATCCTTTGTCCAATTCCAATGATATTTGACAGTGGGAGAGACTAAGTTTCACAACAGCTGGTCTCTGGGTAGAGGAGCCCCACATCGGTGTCTCAGTTGAGGAAACCCTCCAACAGTTCCCCCCGTTCGATCTTGCCTGCCAGCTGCCTTTTCAGTACAAGTGTGCTTTGGAGTCAGACACAGCGGATGCTGCCTCGTCTCCAGTGCGGTGTTCTCAGGCAAGAATTCCTTTGCCTAGTTGCCCTGTCGGGCTCAAAATATTTAAACTTGGCAGCAATGAGCCTCACAAAGACAGAGGTATAAAAATGAAATTTCAGCTGTTCCATAGCACTTTGGAAAGTTACTACCTTACAAACCATTAACTTCATGTTTTACTAATTGTGGCTAAGGCACTTCTGCTTTATGGGAGGCAAGTTATCTCACCCCAGTAGCTCCAAGGACCAGCTGTAAGGGGGTATGGAGTTGCATCCATCATACCAGAAGATGGGGCTAGCTGAATGGCAGATGGGAAGCACAGGTGGATGCTGGCAGTAGGGGACTGCTGCTGCACCCGCAGCACTCCACCAAAGGCTGTCTCCAGTAGGGGACCAAGGTTCCTGCCGAACATCCAGCTGCACACTGGCTCCAATGCAGTCAGACACAAGTATCTCACCTGCTTCCAGAGGAGTAGAGCTGCGTTCCCCTTGAGATTGAAATGACCTAGCAGGGAAATTACATCAGCTCAAACATAGACTCCTCGAGCATCTTTCAAATGACTCTTACTACCTGCTAGTAGTGCCTCATGTGAGATATGTCATCACACTCCGCTGAATGCTTTGAAGCAAGGGGAAGATCCAGTCAGACACATTTTTTCTGTGTACTGGAGTATAGGCTTGCATTACAGAGATACATGCTTTGTCTTCTGCTTTAGCAGTCAGTTTTGCAGAGAAAAGTCTGCTGGCTGTTTATTTCCCTGAAGGGTGAATTTGGAACAGAGACGATCAGATCTCAGAGGTGCTGGTCAGCCCCAGGAGCAGTAGTGATGGCTACAGTGAGTCTGATGTAAGAGATGAAGTGTGTGCAGCTCTGAGGAAGCATGGAGGGGACAGGGTCCTCCATACACTCAGTATGCCCCTGAGGACGCTGGCCATTGGTTAGCCAAGACAAACATGGACAATTCATTAGATAACTGTGTTTTAAGATGCAGAATCATACTCTTCCCTCCATCCAACAGATTAGAAACTTCTGCCCTCCAAAGCCAGTAAGCATGGGTATTTCTAAACACACTGCTTTGTACTGTCATTGAATCCTTAGGATGGGGCATATGTTGAAGACCTCAGACTCTGAGACATGTTTGCTCATGGTAGAGGGAAAGGGAGAAGCAGAAGTAGAATGGCTTGTTTGCCTTCCTGCAAAAATAAAAAATGGTACTAAAATACTGTTCTTGCCTTAAAAAAATAACTCATTACTGAACTGACCAGCAAAACTAAAGAAAATCATTGTTAGTCAAATGTCTGCTTTCAAGGGAGTGGAAAAGTGCTCTGATGGCATTGATTCTTGGAAATTGATTGGACTGATATTGCAATTCATTGCTTGCTTGAAGTTTTACACAGGGGTGTTTCAGGGTGGTCACAGAAAATAAATGTGTGCATAGGCTTGGCTGTGGTAGTATGGGCATCCAAGTGCCAATCTGAAACTGCTGACATTCAGTAAAACTGTTCTAAGTTTTCCAAGTAGGAAAGTTTCCAGCAATGTCAGGATGGTAATTAGTGATTGATTTTCATTTGGCAGCTTGCCATGTGGTCAGAGTGACAGACACCAGAACTCTTTAACACATTTAATGGGATTTTTCCTTCCATTTACACTATCATAAATTACAAAGCATATTTCACTTCACAAAATAAAACCATTTCCAGATCATTTTTATGACAGCATTAAGTAGTACATAACCTACAACAAATAGTCCTGTACAAGGCAGGAGGATCTATGGAAGTATTGGGAACTCAGACTATTTAGCATTTGCTCTGCAATCTGGGTTAATCTATCTAGCCCTTAGTTATTTCTCTAGAAGACGACAAATTTACAGTCACACCCTCCTCCTCCCTTCATTATCCTAGTTACACATATTTTTCAGTTTGAATAGAAACATGTGCTCCCTGAAATAATTCAGGAAACTGCATCACTGAGTTACCAAGTCTATGATATGAACGATCAAGATGAGGGATTATTATAATTTTTTTGTATCGAAAATTGAGTTTGGTAGTAAAGTATGTTGATTTTCTATGCTTGCAGAAACATCTCATGCTGAGAAACAGTTTTAACATTAGGAATAAGTTGCAGTTAGACTATGAACTCTGTAGGTCAATGTTTGTGAGGGGAGAAAAATATTAAAATTTGGTAATAATTAAATTTACCAACTCCCACATTTCCTACATTTTTTTTTTTTTTTTTTTTAAACAAACCATCGGGAAGCACATTCAAGATAAATACCTACATTTTTAGCAGATTTACTGTACGTTTATAAATAGAGAAACATGACAAAACATAACTCAGTTTTTACAGAAAAACCAAATCCTTCATAATTAACCCAAAAAAGTGCTAACTTTTCAACAAGGCCAGAAAATATCCAGTGTCCCAGCATCACTTAACTTACATATTACTGTAATCCAAGAAAAATCTGGCATATGAAACTGATACGACCACAAGGACTTCTGAAAAATTCTCAATACTGTATTTTACATGGGAGTAAAAAAAAAAAAAAAGAAGAGAAAGTACTATATGTTTTGGGAAATATCCAATGGCTAAAAGTGTACAATCTTAGGATGCTAGTGCCTAAATGCAGAGAAACCTAAGGAAGGCTGGAATACACAGAAGAAAAGAACTCTCCTTTAAACACTTGCAATTAAAGAGGTATGTCAGGATAATACTGCATTAGTGGTAATTGTTTTCAATATATCATAGCAAAAATGCAGGAAAGAATTACGTGGAAAATAATCAATGCACCGCATTGATTTATAGTTTGCTAAAATAAAATGCCATTCTTTCAGCTAGGTAAAGTAAAAATATCTTTATAATATAGGTTCTGTTTCACAATTGACATATATAATTATGTCTCATGGAGAGGGAAATGTATAGGCGTATACAAGAAACACTGATTAAGTACCTTTTCACTTCTCTAGCCATATTAAAATATGTTTTGTGTTTCTTAATAAGTTAACAATAAAATTGTTTGCAACTTCTCAAAACAAATATACATCTGAGGCAAGGCAAAAGATACAAGGTAAGAGGATTTTTTCTGACCTTTTTTTTTTTTCCCTTCTACAAAGAGGCATATGTCTATGAGACATAGGCTTTCCCTAAACATTTTGGCATCCATCTGCAACTTTGCAGAAATTGAAGTGCAGTCAAGGAACTTTTCCTTTATGACTAAAAAAATTTAAAGAAATGTTGCTTTTCCTTCAAACTAATTATTTTAAAACAAATGGCTTTGAAGATACGCCTCTCTGTCTAAAAGAGAACATCTTCATTTTCTATTAAAATCTGCACAATTAACTTCTGGTACCGCATGTCATTCAGCGTAGCAAGAGTACTGTCCTCTGGAGGTCTCATTAAAGTAGGCCCAAACACTATTCCCAGGTTTTCAGCGTTCATAAAATTCTCCTTTTCATGCAAGGTAACCCTAAAAGAGGGAAAAAAAAGTAAGTAGTTGTTTACGTCTCAGAAGAAAAGATTATATGCATCTTAATCTGTAGTCCGCTTCACATCAAAAAAAAGGTAGGCTATGTGTGGCTGGCGCAAACACAGGCTGCCAAGGATGCACAGACGTCATCCCTTAGGCTTGCTGGAAAACGCAAGACGTGCTCAGCGTTTCCCTCCAGGTAACAGAGCTGGATCACATCCGTGTTGTCCCAGACAGTCTTTGGCATTTGAGTTCGGTCCTGAGAGTGAGTGCTCTTGCACTGCAGTGTAGAGGCAGCTGTGGACCCTTAATCGGTCACAGTCCCTCATGGACCAGACACTTGCCGTTACCAAGCAGAGTACAGGCGAAGTTTCACATCTCCACAAACAACTCCTCTGCCAGGATGGAGCACATCTGATTTCGGAACCAGCTCTCCTGGAAACAGCTGAGACCACGCTTGGCCATGGCAATTCCGAGCTGGGCAGCAGTGGATTCACTCATGCCGTCGGTGGAGCACAAAGTAATCTGGTCTTCCCTTGTTTGCAAGGTCCTTATATGACTAGGTTTTTCTTCTACTATTGGCTCTCTGCAAAGAGTGGCTCTGTCACAGAAAAACACTGTTCCTCTTTGCTTTCAGGATAGAAGTCCATTAGTGCCCCTAATCACAGATACGTCCTCATCTTCTAGCACAGATATGCTAGCTGTGCTTTGCAAGGAGAAAAGACAAACCAAGGCTGCCTGGCCGAAGCCACCTCTGTGGAAGTGTATGTCTAACACTCTGCTTTCCACCTGTGGCTGTATGCAGCAGAGAAGTTGAACAGCTATGCAATGCCACACACATTGACCTAGCGCCTCTGTGCGGGAATGTGGGGCTTCTTGCATGGCCTGGGTGAACACAGAGAAGATTCAGCTGCACAGCTTCACTGCAACATCAGCATGGATGGAGTTGTATGTATTTCACCACAGGGGGGACTGCTCATGCTATTGTATTTCCTCCAATTTTGAGCAAAAGGTTATCAGAAAAAATGGTCCATTTGACTGAAGAAAACAATTAATTAATTGACTGACAAGCTCATTTTTCATTGCTGATATTTAATTCTGCTGGATTTTCCTGACTGCACTAGGTTATTCTTTCAATGGAGGAGGAAGAAAGACAATAAAGACAATAAACAGATTCAGGGAAGGTAGCTCTAATTTTTCAAAAGCAATACAAAACTTACTCAACTTTGATTGAGCTCAATTTAGTGTCCCTTCCATTTGATAAAGAAATATGAAGTGCTTTAAACAGCTACTCAGTGCAGTTTCTTTTCTGTTAAGAAACAGAGCTGGTGTAGAGGCTGTGATCCTGCAGTGATCCTGCAGTCTATACATAAACAGACTCCCTGACACCAGTGTGTGTTTTCTCCGTGCATGAAGAGCCCTATGGGGCTGGAGTTGGGACTCTATGTTTAATCTACAGAACAGCATAGTCTGAACCTAAAGGATCCTTCCCTCTTTTGCATTCAGATCTCTCTGACAGATTCTCTGTAAGAACTGACATGCACTTGATTTCCGTGCAGACACTGAAAGCTATGATTTGGGAAAGGAGAGGAAATTCATTGTATGACTTGCAGGTGTTTGAGAGTGAAAGCTTCATCAGCTGTTTGGACTATTTTTGTCTCATCAGTATTTCAGCTCAACAGCTGAACCGAAGCCTGTACTGCAGTTCATGAAAAAGAAGGAAGGCAAGTCAATATTTGGCTATTAAAAATTTGCTGCCGGGACATGAAAGTACTGATTCTGTATACAGGTCGCTTGTCTACAGCCTCCACAGGCCTCCTTAAAAGCCAGCATGGTTCATCCTTAGTTGTCTATGCATATGTGCTGACAAGGGTGGGTGTTTGCACATCTCGTTTCTGCAGAGTCCGAAGAAGCTCCTGCATGCCCAGGTAATGTCTCATCGAACGGTAAAATTACTCAGTTGTAATGACCTGAGCTGATTCAAAATGAGAAAACGTCTCCGCATAATGAGAACCTGATTGAGCATGAAATGCACTTCACACAAGCTCTCTGATGCAATTTTACGTGAGTTAAGGTCTTTTTCTTTTCATGTTGGCATTAATATTGCAGAATAGTGCAGATCAAACTCAGAAAATACTCCAAATTTGCAACCGTGCTGCAAGTAGTGGGACAACTAAGAAGAGATCAAATATGAAATTTAGGCACTTTTGAAAATTTTTTATGTCTTACAACTAAAGAAGCTTTGGAAAGCAAATGAGGCAGAGTGTGTTTAAAATCACAAGAGATAGGAAATAACTGCTAAGGGCCTGTATTGCTTTTACTAGTCGTATAAAAATAGGCCCTACATGAATCTTGGCTTAACTGTGATGTGAGCAAACAACTAGTAAGAGACAGCTCTTTCCTTTTAGGGTTATCGTTCAGGAAGACAAATCAGGAGGTAAGGGGAGGCAGAAGCAAAGCATGATCAAGTGACTTGCTGCAGCACATCTAGCACATCTCTAAAGTACCTACCAGTCTGGTATTTTTCAGTTATTATCTGCCTCAGAGAAACATGGCAAATCTCAATTAACTCTTCAAAGGCTTGCAGTGATCTGCCAGCAAAAGGGTCTGTGCTATATATGTGCATAGCTTACATGCATTTATACAAACATAGCTTGCCTGTTTATTTGTAACATTATCGTTTTAGTGGCAGTGCCCTAATGGAAGCTTTATTGGTACTTTCAGTAATATCTCTCTTTCAAAGCAGAAAATTGTTAAGCTCTTCAAGAATTATCCTACATGCCAATTAACTCACTTTTTGAGATGAATCATTAGGTATCTAAGTGTCTCGTAGTGAGCAGCAGGGAGTAACATCAACACTTCATGTATTGCTTCTAGTCGTTCATCAGGATTGGAGATTTCTGAAAAAACACCAAACAGGATTAATGTTAATAGGACTTTCCATTTCCAAACACCAATAATTCAGGAAGCCAAGTTATTATTATGGAGTCATTTGCAAGCCACTGACTGTGCTTGGAGGGATAAATATTAAACTCATAAACATGGAGCTTATCAGCAACTTCTGCATCCTCAGAAAAAAAAGGCTTTACAAAGAAATCAGCAACAAAGACCACGCAATAGTCATCTCTATGGTCTGTAGCTCTATCTACAGGCCTGTACAGGTACAGTATCCGAGCTTCATTAAGTGCTTCCTAATACTCTGCCTGGAACTGGCTCTTTAAAATCTTAAGTAAGATTGCTTCCATTAGCCTTCAACATCAGCTGGGAGTGTGGATATATGCTTTAGAGACTGTGCTTCAATATATGTTTAGCTAGAGATTGAAAATGGAATTACATAAACAAAGATTTCTGAACATCTTTAAATATGTAGGTATCAGCGATCAGAGAGCATCAGTGCTTATTTGGCAATCTCTCTAAAAATCTGAGCAGGATTTACATGTATTTTACATGAAGAGTATGGATTCCTAAGCTGTGAACTCTGTTAGAGGTGTATTTGCTGCAGGACTTTCCGTACAAATGGTACCCGGAGCTTGAAATTTTAGAAGATTAAGAATCTCTATGTCCTCCTTCTAAGAGATTGGTTTATTGACGTGATAGGAACTGCTTCCTCTGAGCATGTTCTTCATAGGACTAGTGACGAGCGGGAATAATTTCTCTGCCAAGGAGGAGGAGGAAAGTGCAAGAGAGAGGCATCTGAGGTTGCATGGGGAGTGCGAGGTGGGGTAAGTCAGAGCAGAAGGGACGGCAGCACAGTCACACAGACGGACCACTCTTCCTGCTGCTTATCCATATGCTGGGTGCCATTTCAAAATTACTAAGGATACTTTTTAAAGAAGAAAGCATGCTACTTCTTAGACACCTCAGGTCTTTGATATATTTTGCTAATAATCTGATTTTGATGCAATCTGCCTGGTGAGTTTTCATGAGTGACTATCATTATGTGGAAGGCTGTGCCCTGGAGAGCAGAATTTGAGGCAAATCTCAGCTGTCTCTGACAACATTATGGCAATGAATGCTGCTGTCCTCCTCCCTCTCTCGTAGTGTACACCCACGACCTGCTGGCTCTGGGCAGGGGGTAAGTGCCCATGCCTCCCATTTGGACATGGGTTGGATACTGTAGGACCTAATGAACAGTGGATGTGCCTGAGCGGTGGGGCAGGTGTGGTATGTGGCATGCCTCATTGTTCTGATCCCTCACTGACTGAAGGAGGGGACATGCTTGTCAGCAGTGCAGATTTGTTGCCAAAGGAGGCCACGACATAGGAGATGGGGAAAATGGTGGGGAAATGGGAAAGAACTCAAGGCTCACACTGTTCACTAATCCATGACCCGTCACAGATCACCCAGTCTTGCATGCATCTGCGGCCGTGACACCAGCCCTGGGATGTACCTGCATGATGCTCCCTCTGCAATAACATTCAGGCAAAAGTTTCATGTCAAAGAAGAATGTGGCAGAGAAGTAATGAACGGAACAATGCCCTTGCTTCCAATTTGTTGTCTGTCTTTTCTTTTTCTTTAACATGGACAGCTTTATGGATGGGAAATGTAATTAAAGATTGGTACGAATTACCATGCAATACTTACTTGCTGCCTCTATGAACTTGGAATAGGTGTCGTAGGTGATCACGGGAATTGGTAAGTCTCTGAAGTATAGCTTCAGTGCTCCAGCAATGATGTTTATGTCTGGATAAATACTGGCAGAAATATCAGCCTTTTCGCCATCTAAAAGAGGAGGAAGAAACCTTTTTGAAACTGGGCTAATTTTGACTGAAGCACGGCTAGCCTTCTAATTCAGATTTATTGTGTCCAACCTGACAAGAAAAAACAACCTGAAAGCATTTGGAAGGCTTAAATGAGAATATATTGCTTTACATTACTTTACAGTATATGAATGAGAAATGGTAGTTTCTTTATCTTTTAGTAAACAATTTATTTGTTTACATCTTTCGGAGAGGTTGGTGATTACATCAACAATACCTGCAGTGTACCATCTCACACATGATGTTTTAATGTTGGATGAAGAATCATGTTAATGATATATTTATTGAACTTGGCCCATTTATTCACTGAAAATAAGCCATTAATAACTTGTTCTGATGTTGTATTTTGTACCCACAGATCAGTGCAAAGGAGTATAATCCATTCTTTTCATTTTCACTTCGGGAAACAGAGGGACAGAGAAATAACATAAATTTCCAATGACCCTCCAGAGACCAGTAGGAAAAATCAGAGTAAACATCCAAATGTTTTAAGTCCTGCACCAATCTATCTCTACTGATTAGCTAGGAAGAAAGCCGACTTCTTTTCTGCATGTCCTCTAATGTCTTCATATTTGACTGATTTATTTATAGTAAAGATTTGAATTTAAATAGACATGCTAAGGCATTTAGGTATACAATTTATTCTGAAATGTGGATCGCAATTTGTTAAATGAAAATGGATACTTGTAATGGAAGAACAGCTAAATAGATGAATTATGCAACTGAAATGACATACATTTTGTTTGCCACCCAGTAGTCAGAATTCCATTACGGAGCACTTTTAATCACATGAGCTTAACATTTACAAGTGTTGCTGGTAAGCCCTTGACCAACACTTGGCTTGCCACAAGTGAAAATACAAGAACTAGCAGTGAGGCTGGATCACTATTATTTTTCAAGTTCAAATTGCTACATCTGTTCTGTACTACCTAGTACCCTCACACCCACATTTTTCTCCAGACCGAGAAATTCTGCTGTCCTTCCCTGCTGGGACCTGTCCTTGATGGTCTTCCAGTAGAAAGACAGGGTAGGACACTGGTCAAGCAGGGGCTGAGGCTGTCTGGATTTAATCCCCATCTTCACCTCAGGCTTTTCTGAGTTCAGTTATACCCCGTAGTCTTTACTCCCCACCTTTCAAGTGAGGATAATGGTGCTTCCCTCACAGGAGGTGGTGAAGATCAGGACCATACAGTGGGTGGGGCGATGTGAGGTTATGCTTGCTTGAACAACGGAGAGCAGTTTGCTTGTATCTGCCAGGAGGTGCAAGCACAAGCTTGGGCTGTTACCACTGAGGCGCTGACATGCTGTAAACCCATCGCCTTGCTTGTCTTGCAATAACTACTGCTTGTAGACATGCCCTGATACAGAGAGATGAGTGGGTGTGCTTGACACACAGCATCTAAGATGTTGATAAAGGCTTTCACAGCAGAGTAAAAGAGTTTATATTGATTGTAGACATTTTATACAAACCTATAGCATTAATCTTGAAGGGATACGTCCTGTCCAATGTATGCACATAATTCTCATTAAGACTAATAGCACTACATGTTCTCTTCAAGAGGAGATTATATGCTTAAGTGTTTAAAACAAGCAGCCTTTCTTGATGCAGCTGAGCAGTCCGAATACATCCATCAGCATTTAATTTAATACAGCATCAATAAGCCCTAGGAAGATGTTTACACTGCCCCAATCTTTTGTTTAATCCACACGTTCCAGACACGGTAGCATTAGTCTTGTAAAGCTTTGTGTGGAGAGCTCTATTTAATTGATGGACACTGAGCACTCAAAATGCTCCACTGAAAACAGATACCTCCAAGGAGCCAGCAGCTGCATCAGAACAGATATAGCAAAGCAGAAGGTTACTTCTATTATCCAGGTCACCAGTACACTAAATGGAAGTGTTATTTATTTAGTACTTTTAAAAAGCAGCCCAGCAAGCTTCCTTAAAGGGGCACTTTGGCTAGAGGTACTTCAAGCTAGAATGTACTACAAGCATATCTCCTATTTACATATTTCCTTACTGTAGGAAAAAATATGTTAATTCCTGAGTCAAAGATTTTTCTCTTCACTTCAGGGACAAATGTGCATCTATTGGAAACACACTGAGGTTTATTTTAAAGTGAGTGTAACAATACATCTGTTATAATATACCTACCCATTTCTGCAGTGGGTATGTAGGGGAAGGTGGATTTTTATTTTCCTTTGGTAGATTTTGGATTGTCTTTTTCCCCCCAACCCTCCTTTTAGTTTCAGCAATTGAAGGCCCTTGGCAGGCTGCACTTATTTGTTATCCTTAACAAATTCCTGGATTTGTATTTTTATTTAACCACACTTAAAATTCAAAGCACTAAGAAAGAAAAGTTAATTCATTGCTGGTAAAGTCATAACACATATTTCACACAGGATCCTCTGCAGTAGCATACTGTATGAACTACATCTATTTTATATGGTGCCTTCTGCATTACCACAATCTTTTTTTTTCAGTCTTCAATACAGTAACTTTCCTCAGATTGTAATTAGTATTTTCAGTATCATTGCAGTGGCCATATGTTAATACAAAATTTTTTTTAAAATTTTGGATTACAAACATATAGTTCATTTCAGCTTTACAAACTTAATATTACCCAAACCCCATAATTTCTCTTTCCTTGTTTCTTTGACTCTCAACGTATTTTGTTGCATTACGTTGAAGCTGGAATATCTCAAGACAAAGAAAGTCTTTATTCTGTTCCTTAAAGGTTTCAGCTGACTTTGGATGCCATAGAACTGTATCAATAGTTCATTAGAGAATGAAATGGAGTAAGTATTACATTCTTAAAGCCTCAGCAATGCCCCCTGAATACTGAATTACATTTCTGCTTAAGTTCTTTTTTCCTTAACGCTTCATTTTTATTGCACAACCTTCATGATGCTAACATGCTTCTTTGTGGTTTTTCTTGGATTTGGCATTTGACAGGTTTTCAGCTATGCTGGCAAAAGAGCAAGTATGAGTTAGGATGCCTCTAAGTACTCATGTAATATTTAACAGCATAATATTTTTAGCAAATGTATTGTACCAGCCAGTCATACAAACAAGTAGGGGGACAGAAGGCACTGGTGACAATGGCAGCTCTGTGGATAAAGCGCACAATGAGGGTTTTCTGGATGCCACAACGCCACAGCTCAACAACGCTGACAGAGATCAACTGTAGTTCTACAGCACCAACATTCACCAGATTAAATAAATCCACATTATTCCCCTCCTTCTCATTACAAAAATCACTAAAATGGAACATTGTCAGTGCCTCAGAGAGCTTAACACTAATTTACAGTAAGGGTATTTACACTGCTTTGGGTTTGGAAGGGAGTCTTAGTTTAAATCAAATGAGGACCAACTTCTCCCTGTTTCAAAACCAACTATCACAGCTTCATTGGGCCCAAATAATATTATGTGGGATGCCATTCTCCTCCTGAGATGTTAATTTTCAAACCTGTCTTTGCTTTTCTGTTCTCGCTATAATTCTTTGGAAGCAACAAGTGAGTGTCCCTTTGGCAAAGCAGAATTAGTCAGAGGGAAGGCTGGCTTCTCTTCATCATGCCCCTTCAGCTGCACATAAAATCAGCAGGAGAGGTACCCTACGGCCAAGTGAGCCCCTGCACCTCACCCCTGTATCATACTGTCTTCTGGCTCCTGTGGCTTGACAAAGAGCTTGGGAAACCAGAAAGCTTAATGGCATTATTTGAAGGATTCATCCTGCGCAGTAAATGGGAGGACTCCTTGCTTGTTTATTTTCAAACCCATTTATTAAAAGCTGTATTTCCAGAGATGCAAAAGCATACTGGCATTCTAGCCAGGTGCCTGGCATCTGACTTGGAAACGATGGGCAGGGAGGGACCTCTGTAATGCCAGAGTGCAGTGCTCTGCTACTGCAGGCACCATGCCATATAACCCTTCTTGTAAACCCCTCAACTTTCATTTTAAAACTAGTTATGGTTTTTACCCCTGCTCTTATTAGAAGGTTGTTTCAGAGCCTTGCTTTCAGGTGGTTAAAAATGGTCTTTAAATTGTCAAACTAAATTTATTCCTGGCCAGTGTGTATCCTCTAGTATTGTGCCAGGACTATCCTTTAGATTAAACAGTTCTCTTCTCTGGTTCATATCCCTGCTCTCACTCCTTTGACAGCTAACTCTCCCAAGGTCTTTCAAAACACATTTACCTTCTGCAATGCAGTGTGCTCCAGAGATGTCTGAGATAGTGACGTGGCCACAGAAATGGCTACTTCTGCTGCAACACCTATCTATTAACCAGAACTGATCAGGAATTTTCCATTTTGTATTTCAGACACAAATTTTCCTTTTTTTTTTTTTACTTTTGAAAAAAATATGCTAATTTCGCGTAGTGAATGTGGAAACAACAGTTCTGTAAAACTCCCACAAACTTCACTTTCTGGGCAGAAAATGAAATTTGAACAAAAACCTTCCAGGCGTTGCTGGAGGTGAGACCTGCCACCTGGGTCTCAGCATTCTTCTCTCTCAGGTTTGTCACCTGGGACAGAGATCTGGGATATTCCACATCCTTGGGATAGTTCACTCCCTCCTGCTCTGTCCTAGCCCCTCCTAGGGCTAAGGAGGGGTAACTGGGCACCAGAAAAGCGATGTTCCTACCTGGGGGGCTGGGATGCAGAAGATAGGGTGGGGTCCCTGTCTTTGTAAACTTGGATCTGACAGAGAAGCAAGCCCTGAGCTGTCAGGTTGGAATCGTCAAGCCAATTCAACCTTCTGCCAGCTGACGACCACCTTGTAGCTGCACAGTCCACAGGTCAGAACAAAAAATCTGGTTTGGTTTTCTTTAAAATCCCTTCCTGCAAAAAAACCCCAACTCCTGCTTTTCCATCTCAGTTCAGGGAGAAAACATTTTCAAAACTGTAAAGTGAAGTTGTCAGCTTCTGGTCTCAGCAATACTGTAGTCATGCAGTTCTCGTAACAAGGTTTTTTAAACCGTTCCACTGCTTTTAGCATTATTCATGGCAACATTCTCCTTTCTTATCCCTTTTCCTTCATGAGATTGTTAAAAGAAGATGAAGACAGAGCTTTTTATCAATTTATGCCCAATGGTTTTCCCCACGGCCTGTGTACACAAACTCGGTTCTTGCTTTCTCCACTTCCATGTTTATCCATGCTTTTTTTCCTTTGGAAATCTGATACTGCTAGTGACCTTACTCTTTCTGTTTCTAGGTGCTGCCTTCTTTGTCACTAAATCACACTTTCTTCCTTGCTGTGGGTCTAATTCAAGTGTGTATTGCCACCAGATTATGCCATAAGTATAGGCAATAATAAAAGATACACCGTCTGTAGAACTGAACTGGCTTCAATGGTTCAGAGCATTTGCAAAGGATGCAATACAGCTGCAGCAGTATTCAAGTCATCCTCAGACATAAAATTCCATCTGCTTTCTTCAAACTCTTCCCTCTTCAACCTGTGCTTCTCCTTCCGGGTTTCATTCAGGTTGGTACACTTAGAGGAGAATTAACACACAGAACAAAAGGGTTTGCCAGGCCAGATCTACCTGCAGGGAGCAGAGAGGGACCTACGGGGACTGTGACTCTCTCAGTAGCACTGCTTTGTGTGGCACACCTGCAACATGTATCTTCCTATGATAGCAGTTATATCACTGTGCATCTCTTTCACCCAAATCATGGCTGACCTATGTGTGTATATGCATATGTTCACAACTGCAGCATCCAACACGTTTTAAAAGATGTATTATTTTTAAAAGGATATTTCACTATAACAAGAAAAGAGTCACTTTGGAAATTCCTAGTTGTACTTTCTTTGCCAGTGACATCTGTGTGACAAGCTATCTCCAAACAAAAAAGTATTCAGCACAGTAAGCATAAGACATGCCATCCATAAATCTTGCTGGGCCTGCCCAGCCTCCCCTGAAGCCCCCAAACCTCCTCCCCATGGGCCCCCAGGGCCCCCAGTCCCTGCTGGAGGGACATCATAGCTGTCTCCAGCTGGGTCATGGCAATGCCTGCACTTGGCCATGCACCCTTCTGGTTGGTACCCTGACCCACAGGCTGACTTCCTGGCTTGACCTGGCTCTGCCTCACCCCCATGGACTTGCAATCACTGGGCTGTGCCTGACCCTATTCCCTAACATGGCAGAGGTAACACCTGAAAAACTCAAGTAGGAAGGAAAACACTATTTATGGGAAAGGAGAAGAATATTTATGTAACTTCTTAAATGTACTTGAAAATGTGTTTTCTGTTGATGAAGGCCCTACTCTGCACCCACTAACATATATACTTAAAATTAGACCTGGGTGCAAAGACTGTGTGCACAACCAGAACCAAGATAAGCAGCTAAATCAATTCAGAAGGGCTACTAGGATGGTAATCATGATTAACAGGCAGTGATTTAATTATTAGTTTTATTAGTTTTTCAATATGCTATACAACCAATCTCCCCAATGCTCCTTTCAACTGTTGTGCTTTCTACAAGGCTACAGGCAGAATGACTTCCCAGTTGGAGTTCCTGGTTCTTAAACTCATGAATAGATTATTGTATTGTAAAGCACTGAGCCTACTAAAGATAGGACTAAGAGCTTTCCCCTGGTACTGTCTAGGCTTGTACTTCAACTAAAAGCCTAGGCTGTGCTGCTTGGTTGAGCAATCATCCTGTCCCCCGAGCACTTAGCCTTCTGCCTGCCATTACTTACTGTTTAACTATTCCTTCCAACCATGAAATATGATTTCTTCTTATGAAAAGCACTACAGATTAATTTAAGAACTCAGAAAAGACAGGTTGCTTTCTGTACTTTTGCTTATATGCCAGCTTTATTACCACAGTACCTATATAAACACAAGAAGAAACGAAAAGTCCTAGGACTGAAACCTTAGATTAAAACTGTACAAGATTAGAATATGGTATACCTCGATCAAAGGCCATTTTCACATCTTCAATGTGCTCAGTGAAGCCTGAGACTCTATAGAGGCCCTCGGACTTTAAACCTGAAACAAAAATTTCTTGGTTAATGTTGGTTCAGTAACCAACAAATATAAGAACAACAGATCTAGTAAGTATAGCAAAATATTAATTGTAACGTGAAACTCTGGAGCATTTAAGTAAGGACCAAGGTAATTTTAAGTTGTTTTTTAAAGGATTAAAGAATTTTAGAAATTATACTTTCTGATTTTGTTAGGTACATGGTTGATTCTGTTTGAGGAAAATATTGCAATTTGCTAATGGTGGGACATGTGATGCTATCATGACTTCTTCATTTTATGTGGGAGATTTTCCTGGATTTGGCTATAATTAATAAAACTTTAGAGGTCTCCTTTCCTTTTACCAGTTGCTTGATGATAAATAGCAATGCAAGAAAGAGACTGCCTTTCCCTACGAGCACATTTGTTCCCAGTTTTGCTCTCAGCTTTTACTTATAGACAGCTGATAGATGTGATCAATACTGTTGTTCTCCACATCAGTACCTCCCTTCTACAGTTCTTTCACAAGAGACCTGCTCACGTGCACAACTCTCCCCTCATTGCTCCACATCAACGTGAAATGCAGGGCAACCCAGCAGAGCAGCCAGAGCTAGCCAAGCAGTTACACACACATTATTTATTTTCATCCCAGAGCTCCTTATTGTGACTATGCACAGTGCTAACCTACTTATAAGGTCCAATACACTTTGTTTTCTTAAGAACAAAATCAGTATCTTACGCAGTTCTACAGCAATTAAAGAAAGAAATTTAAAGATGTTGAAAAAACAGCAGGCAGCAGATTTTGTCTTAATCAATAAATGTACAAGTAAGTGATTAGATCTCAAATGCAACGTAGCTTCCTGCTATATCATCAGGGTAAAGCTCTTCTGTCTTAGTCCAAACTATTCCTTCTATTTGTCCCTGCAATGACGATATAATCCTGGTAGAGCTTACGGAGCAGTGCAGGGGATTTACTTGTAAATCTTTGACTCATTTCAGTAGATGATGCGTGGTGTTGAAATCCCTATGTCTAGTATCAGTGTGTTGCCATGCAGATTACTGTGATGCCATGAATTCAACATTATGAGATTCCTGTGCTGAAGCTATTGACTAACAGGGAAATTTGGCTTATTGGGCAGCATGACATACACATTTGCTATCCAAACCAAAAATACATGATCATTACGTGTTGTGTTGGAGGGGATATGGCATTTCTTCAATCTGTCATGCTTCTGTGTAGCAAAAACCTGTCACAAGCTGGAGCTTTGGCTGTGACATGCTGCCTGATCCATGGCATCCATCAGTCAGTACCTGAGCATCATGCAAAACCTTGCGCAGTTCACAGCCTGTGACCTCACTTGTCTGAGTCACTTCCAGTCACTCGTGTTCTCTTGCCCGTAGTGTCCAGAAAGGTTATTAATAATGGGTTTGATTTAAACTGATTACTCTAAAATTGGAAGTGTCCCAGGTATGTTAAAAGAAAATAATGAAAAAAGACACATAAATATGAACTGAAAGTTCACTTTAAAGTTCACCCCTTTCAGAAGTGTAACGTAATACATGTTTTGACATGTTTTCAGAAAGCATTTCAGGAAATTTCATTATGAAATGTCATGATTTAATTTTCATAGCTAATGCAAAGCAATGTATCACCTGCACTAAAAAAAAACCCTCTCTCATCCTGTCTTCAGTGTGCATAAGCATACTACCCTGTCCTAGCTTAGCATGTAATTCAAGTTGTCTTCATTTAATTGTGTCTGCTGCTTTCCGAAGCATACAAACCTCTTGCTTCGATCTCTCGAATGCATGAATCCACAACCATCGGCCTCTGGGTATTGTGGGCTTTCACTAGTGTGGTGAGATCGCAGCAGTAGACTCGCTTTATCCTCTTGAGGTCTGGTTGGCAGTCATTGGGCACGTATTTGGAGCACTGCTTATGTACGTTCAACCCACAGTCTGCAAACAAAGTTAGACAGGTTAATTTATTAATACTAACACTGACAGGTGTTGTCTAACAATTGTCTAACAATTTATTTCCTTGGGCCACATCAAGCAAGGGGCATAACTTCCCCATCAGTCAGCAAAACTAGAAAAAATAAGATGGAGATGAGAAAGATGAACATGGAAACCTGTAAAAAACTTATGGTGGGCAAAGTGAACTCCAGCATAGTTGTTAAAAAAGCTATATAAGCTCTGAATGTCCTTCACACACCTCCAAGCTGGAGGTGACCGCTGGTGCAGTCTGGGTCAGTTCACTGCTGGACATGTATCTCTAGGTGTTGCGTTTGAAAGGACATGGGACTTAACTTCTGAGTATTTTAGTTTAGTCTTCTGTAAAATTAGCACAGTAATGACTGTCTTCTGCTGGCCAGCTGGTGGCTTAGCACTGCTAACGGGCAAAGGACCTAAGATTCACCTGAGCACTCAAATTGGGACAGTGCTTTGAGCTAGCATGCCTCCCTTCCCCTTCCACATTCCTGCAGCGTTGCATTTTGGCTTGCTGTGCCACATCAGCAGCCTCCCTATCCCTGTCTCATCACTTCACTGGTGACTAAAGTGTCCCCTGTGTTTAGTCTGTAGGTCAGTTTAGGCATATAAAATGCTGTGGAGGGCATGATATAAATAAGTGATTCATTTTACAAATGGTTCTTGGTGTCTTACTCCAGAGACAAATCCTACTCTTGGTTGCACAGGTGGGTTTCTATTAACTTAAACAACACTGCTTGATCTCCACAAATTGAATTTTTCTAGTAGATTCAAATATTCAGCCAAATGAATTTATAAGCCTCAGTAAAGAAAACACCACCATCGTGAGTGACATTATCTCACATAATTCTGGTTCCTGTTTTAATGCCTTCCCAGTCATGCCCATCACTGACAGTTTTGGGCTAACTTAACATGTCTAGTATCATCACTAATAAGTTACTTACTGGTTTTTTCATGTTGATTTACTGCCTGAGCTTTAAAACTGTAAACATGTCTCTATTACTTGCAGCACATTTCAGTATTATTCTCTAGAAAATATTAATCAAGCAAAATCATATCATGACTACAAACACACCTACACATTTAATGGAATTGGTGTTTTTTGAGTGTTTCTCCATACAGTTATTACTGCATAATACATTATTGTTCTGTATCTAAACAAATGTGAGCAGCTGCAGTTAGGTTCCTCCCTGTATTGTTTTCAGTGCTGTTCTCCAAGCATGTGAAGTTAAATCCAAATGCATCTGTCGACTTAGAGTTAAATGTTGGTAATTTAATGAGGGAGAGTATTATGTTTCACACTAAATAAATAAGCCTTTTCATAAGTTTAATATTTTATGTATGTGAAAAAATACAGCTCTATGCATTAGTGAGGTCAGGTTTTGCACACTTGTGTTAAAGATCAAATAGCTTGAAAAGCAAATTGCTATTAATTTTCCTCTTTCGTAATGTCATTCTCATATTCTTCGTGTTACCATTATTCATCTACAGGCAGACAAGATGTAGCAGTAACTGAGACTGCACTTATTAAAACTTTGCATTTGTGAAAGGTATTTTGACCCTTCAAACTGCTGTCTAAATTTTAGGTAACAACCACCACTTCTATCCATGCAAGGGAGATGTCGGGGGCAGATGTTTTCGGTGCCAGTCTGAGACCAGGAACGCCTGGAGGTCAGGGCAGGGAGAGGTAAGACAGAACCTTATTCAGTTGAGACATGGAAGGGATTGAAGGTCTGTAGAAAGAAGGTATGAAACCCCATTTGCAATGCACCAAATACCATTTCACTTGCTGAATCCAAAAGCTCATGATGTGATGATTATTGCATTTTTGCAGGATGGATTATTTTTCACAAAAGAACAAACAAATTTAAAGTAATTAAAATGCTATTAAAATGCTGATACTATTATAGAGGCACCAGAAAACTAATCCTTCTGGGAAAATGAAGGTTGTATTTTTTGCTTTCCCTCGAGGTGGGCTACTTAAGGCTTGCAGCAACGCACGGTATTTTTATAGGAAACAGGTGACAGTCTTTCTGCAGGCAAGGGCACTTCTCAGCCATTGGTGCAAAAAGAGAGTTATGAAGCCTAGTTGCTGGCTGGCTCTGCCATTTCCAAAGTTTTTTTCTTAAGATGTAAAAACATTCAGGGATAACTTAATGGCACCATAAAGAAGAATTCTTAATATATACACCAAGGCACATGCATGACCAATGTATTACTGAAAGGATGTCACCCTCAGTGACCAAGGGCTGGTGGCTTCATTTCTAAACCAGCTAATGGGGAAAATGACAGCACTCTAACTTGCGCAGGAGGATTTCTTGCCTTGTTCTGTAAAGTAATCCCTACGCCCCCTCCTGCAGGGATTGCAGGCTGGGGGTGGGAGGGACGCCTGAGCATTTCAAGAGAGAGACAGAAAATGTTGAAGGGTTACCTGAACATCTCACTCCCTGAGCGATGAGACCCCACATGAAGTTGGCGCAGTATTCACACCAGTGTGGACCTCGAAACGTATGGACCTGTAGTACAAATTGGGGAAAAAAAAAAGGGGTCATTGGGAGGCAGATGGTCTGACAGATGGAACAACTGAAATGGATAAACAACAGAAGACTCAGTAGGAGTAAATCTTTAGCACACAGTGCCCACATCTTTCCAAAGTCTAGATGAAATAAACCATGGGAACAGAAATTTGCTTTGATCTTGAAGCTTATCTTTCAATAGGCTTAACATAACGGAGGACTGGGCTGTATACGGCACTGAAAACAAATCAGTTTTGCTAGCTGACATTTTAGCTATAGTGGAGGGGAGGAAACCAGGTTCACTAGTCAAAGGAGAAAAAAGTAAAACTAATAATCCAAGGGACTGTAGTCAGTGCTTTTATTTGACTAGTTCAAACAAAACAGGAAGGATTAAACGCTCTTCAAAAGATCACTTGAAAGTAGGGGAAATGCAGTGACAGAAAGTCCCTTCGAATGCACCGTGTTTTGGTTCCCCATAAACCCATGTGACCACAGATCTGGTGCAAGACCCATGTTGTAAGGGCACGACACACGTTCGAGCACACTACCACTGTGGTGTTACATGTGTATTTATATATCCTCCAACACCGAACAAAACTCAAGGTGATTGCTGTAAATTTTTATCAGGGATGATAATGAATGCTTTGTGCAGCCACTCCAGGCAGTGGTTGGCTACTGATCTGATTTTGCATACTAGAATCCATTAGTGCTAAAAGCAAACAACACCATTCCCCACTGTAGTAAGTAAACTTAATTCGCATAGGGAAAAGATGTCAGTAGGCTCTTTTTCAGTAGAGCAAACTTCAGTTTGCTACAGCCCACACATGAGTAAATAAGGAGGATTAAAAAGATCCGCGTGCTGACAGAGCCCACGGCTCCCCAGCCGGGTTTTTCACAGCCCTGCTGATTCTTCCACTGCTTTTCCAAAGGCTATGCTGAAAGACCGTTTTATTTAAGATGTATGGTCTGGTAAAGTAAGCATTTCATTTTCATTGAAAAGAAGACTAATTAGTGAGGTCTACGCCCATATGAATGGACATGGTATGAGTTAGTTCTGGCCAGAGACTTAATTGAGCTTAACAAAACATAAATCATGCACACACTGGCTGCTAATGCTTCCTTTTCCTTCTCTCTGCTCTTGTTTACCCATCGGGTGGATGGCTGAAAGGCCACTTCCACCCCCTGGGATGGGGAAAGCTGCTCTTTACTTTTCATAAAATAAAAAAATGGTCACTGCCCTTTTCAAATAAACTTGGTGAAGTTTTAAACCAAGCATTTGGCTTGCTAATGTTTTCACCCCATTTGTCTGCAGGATCACACCTAAACAAGCCTGTACTCTTGAGTCCATTCCCCAGGAAGATGAAGTATTGTGATTTTAATACAGACCTCTCTTTCTGATTTAGTGATAAAAATGTGAGCCTGACCACAAGTGACTCCTACTAACTACTCACAGTCAATAATTGTGTGAATAAGCTTAAAGCAATAGTGATTCTTCCTCCCTTTTGATAGTAAACGGTCAAAACTGGAATGTCTGACTGGTCATATTTATTTTTTGAAATGGTATTTTACCTCTCAGAAAAATGTGTATCTCTGGGAAACAACACTTTGCAATAAAGTTTGAGATAGAGAGATTGATAGATATAGACACATACTTCTTTCTCATTTCATCTTATTTTATTTTGCAGGGCGGGTAGCACGAATTTCAGACATGGCTTTTAGCGGTGGTAAATGACCACACCTGACATTGGCTGGTGACCTGAGTTTCAGGCATATGCTCTATGTGACCTTCAGTAGACATAAAACTATGGATACAACTAATTATGCCTGCATCTTTACCATTTTTAGACTGATAACCACATAATTAGTAGGTCTGCACCTGCATTTAATTGTGGGTGAAAATCATCTGCTGTGGGAAGATAGCTAACTATGTCTTCTGCTTTGCAGCAGTTTACAAAAGCTAACCTTGTGAGAAATGGCTGTAAAAGCTCATTCAAGATTTTTAAAACCGCACCATTTCACATTTAAAGCCCATCACAGTTGCTAGGATATTTGGGGCCTACTTGCTCACTTTACATAAAGCTTATTTCAGCTGAGCTTGCTGTGGCATATTTAGAAAATGGTAGCTGATTATTCCTTGATCTCTCCTGTCATTAATGGGAAACAGTCATCAACGCTGACTGAGGGCTCCATCTGAGAAGTGCTGACTCTGCACCCTTCCCTTGTTCCCCTCAGCTTGGTGGCCCTCAAAGGTTTAGCTCTCTTTATTAATTCACTTCAATTTTTCACGGATCTGCATTTTAGCTCAAATGGCAAGTTCCCAGCTGAAATGCCCTGTGACAAGCTAGTCTTGGCGGTTTCTCATCAAGTTGAAACAGGGAAATATTCGCTATCTCTAACTGAAAAAGATCTTTAAAAGTTTCTAGATGAAGGTGCAAAAAATCTTTTAAGATGCAGTTTTGAACTAAGTTTCTTATGGCTTGCCATTAATTTTAAAGGAATAATGAAGGAAGTATCTTCTTATGAACACAACACTTGAACTCAGCCTGAAGCTTGCACACAGCACTTTTGAACAGTAAATGGGAATTCTGCCTGCACGATTGGCTTCATCTCTATTTTAAACAAGGAAAGATAACAGCAGGTCTTAGGTTTTTGAGATGGATTTTTAGGTTTTGCCCCATCCATTGTAACTGCATCATTACAAATGGACTGGGCTTAGATTGTCTGGAAACATGATCAAAATCTATTTATTATGGGTCCCTACCCCATCCTGCAGTCTCAGGAGACCTCTCTCTGTACACACAGCATAGGCTCAGGCTGCTTGGGCTACAGTTGACATGTAACTCCAACTTTTAAAAAGGATTTACAGGGAAGTATTTCTTCATATAAGCCAAAAACATGACATTTCAGACTATATACTGTACTTTTCTTGTTTAGTCTTTCATCTTCTTTCCACAATGTCTAACTTCTTCACTGTTTCCTTTCCAGCTCTTTCAATGAAACATTTCTTACATTCATCCTCTCTTCTCTGCTGGACGATCTCACCCAATACTACACTGCGTGTCTCTTCTTATTGCCTTCCCGTGCTCTCACCTTCGCCCTTTGGCCCTCTGGTGCCCTTGCTTTCAAATGGCAGAATTCCCACCACGGGTGCTATCTCATTCAGTTTTAGTCTGTGTCTGAGCCGTCTTCACAGATGAAGAAACTGAGGCCAAAGTTAAGGAGTGCCAATACAGTGGCAAAACAAAATAATCCCTTAAGCAATATTGCAGAAACAAACTAAAAAATTTCCTTGTATTGAAATGCATGTTTTTTATTGGCATTTTATAGTGCTGTTTCTGAGACAATTTTGTTATTTATGTGACTGGATTTGAAGACTTTTCTATTTGCCTCCAAAGAAAATAAGTTTTTTCAGACTTTCACCTGAATACATGCACTTTTGTGCTCTCCGGTGGACTCCTGCTGAACCTGAGCCGTTCGCAGGGAAGAAAAGCTGACTCTGCTGTTATTTTTGTTTAAATACATACACGTAATCTTCATGATGTCTGTAAAAAATGCCTCCCCCTAAACCCTTTGTCTCCCAGAAGCAGTGTTTATCTGCAGTGATTAACACAAGGGAAAATTTATCCCAGAGCCTCCTTTCTCCCAGCAGATCTTCTGACTTGTCCGTAATCAGCTACGTTTACTCCACTCGCCCACATGCCAACTGGATTTGTCCATGCTATAGTGGCAAACAGGCACAATATTGTGATAAATGCACGTTATTAAGCTGTATTCGCTCACTTAAAGCAGCACAGAGGCCCTCTCATTAATTCCCAGCCTAGAACAAAATGTGTGGAGCATCCCCAAACTCCACGCTGCCACCCTTGGGCATGAGGTTGACCTTACCATCAGCTGGCACCCCACTGAAGTTGGTAGGTAAAGCACATCCCAGAACGCCTGCTGTATCCTAACTGTAACAAGATGCGAGAGGACTCTGCGATCCAGTTAGGTTGACGCCCACATAGTTACAGAAACACCTCTGTGTTTTTCTAAACAGGGCTTCAGAGATTTACTCTCTTTCCTGAATTACGGTATGTCTACACTGGCTTATGAAAAGTTGTCCCGCCAGACAGACGCCAGCTCCAAACCTAAATCCATGTGACTGTGTTGTATGCTCAGGATGAACCCAGCTTAACAAATCAGTCTGGATACTAAATCTTTTTTTGTTCATTTGCCTTCAGTGCCTTGAAATTTGGAAGAGAGGCTGAATGAGAAAGCATGGATGCTCAGAAGGGCATAACCTGGTGCCCTCACACTCCAAACTCCAACGCTCCTTTTTAATTTTTGTATTAGCTTGCAAAGGATGGAGGGAGAGCCGTCCTTGCTTGGAATTTGTGCCTTGAGTCTATTTCTTCCTCTTGTTCCTTCTCTCTTCCAGTAGGTAAGATCTTTGGTCTAAGATCTACAAAAATCTCATCAGCTTCGCTAAAAATGTGCCCTTAATTTTTAAGATTCTTCATGGCTAAATGACAAGAGCTAAATGATGAGATTATGAGAGACACTCTGACACTTAACCTTTGTCCCTATGAACTGAGATAAATGATACAGTACACGTCAGTATTCACCTAAAAATGGGGAAGACAACTCTAAATGTCTGCAAAATAGCATTCTCCTTCAGATAAATCCCATCTCATCATAGCCTGGGTGCTGTCAAAAGCCATTAAGAATTTTGCCCCAAGACCCATAAAGCCAGTCTTTTTCTTTTAAATAATTTCTTAACCCTTTTAGGTAATGAATATGGAATATATTAAAGATATTAGACTTGAATTTAGCTCTCTTTTAAATCTAAATATTCTATTCTAAGCATTCTATCCACATTTTTTGTTCAACAACTAGACATGTTCTAATATATTCCTTCGGAAAACTAACTGTATTTGTATAGTGAACATATTTGTTCATTAAGTAAATGTAACACTTTTGACTGGCCTTTCTGGACAATTTTTTTAAAAATGTTTCTTCCCTAAGTTTATTATTGCTTTTACTAGGTTAAAACAATAATTTTCTGCTGTCAAGCCTTTGAATACATATATATTTTAATCATGTCATTTTCCAGTTAAACTATGACTCTTTTGAAACAGAAAGGAACAGAGACTGTACAACAGCTAGATTGTGCAAACGCAAAGTTAACTGGGCACAT
Source organism: Morus bassanus (assembly GCA_031468815.1). Taxonomy (NCBI): domain Eukaryota; kingdom Metazoa; phylum Chordata; class Aves; order Suliformes; family Sulidae; genus Morus; species Morus bassanus. The sequence continues at coordinate 38,991,302 of CM062567.1, read as the reverse complement.
GTCCAATTATAAATCAAAGCCAAAACAAGGGGAATTTTGAAGAGGAAAGAATGCATGGGTCAAAATGGAAAAAAGTCTCAGTCATGAGAAAATATTTTCTCGTTAAACTAAAATAGTTTTGATATTAAAATGATAATGAGGGCAAAACCCAGAAAGAATGAAAGCTGGTTTAATCAAGCAAGAAAACACAGAGTATTTCCCCTGTTTCCTTCAGTACCGATCAGTGAGATAAATATTGACTTTTCTGTAGCCTGGGTCAAGGAGGGAGAATGAGAAAAGGGATGCTATTATTTGCTTTGCTCACTAATATTAAATTATTGATTTACCAACTACAGCAGAAGCACTGCAGAGGAGAGCAATGTCTGTACGGCAGAATATATAGAAAAATAAGAAGGGAAGCTTTTTTGCTAAACCAGAAAATCAGTGAAATCATTTTAATCAGTGCTTCTCCTTTTTTGACAGGCCCGAGATGAATATCGGAAAATTCTCTTTCTGTTAATAAGTTGAACTATTCTGACAGTGACCCAGATCAGCATCCTCAAGGAGCATTAAGTAAATTGAGGTTTCAAAGCTGAGATGCATTCCTTTCTTGTCTTGTTACTGTCTCTTAGTCTCTGTATCCATCCTGATAAGCATCAAACCGCAATTTGACAGCATTAGATACGGTAACTGGCTGGCATACTCTGAAAACAGCACAGTTCTTTTGGCAAAACATTTTAGTGCAAGCTGCCTGGACGGTCCGTTTCCAAAGCTGAGTCACTTCCCTGCTGCAGCATGCCAGACACAGCACTTGGGGAAAAAAACCCCTAAGAATCTGCTTTTGTATGTATAAGACAGAAAAAAGATGATCCATTTAAACATCCCTGTGTTTGTCCAGCTATTTGGTTTAGTTTGACAAGCAAACACAAGCTCAGATCCTATAGCTGAGTGGGACTCTAAGAGCATGCCCTTAGCATATGGTAGTGGAACAAAAGCTAAGAGACAATACCACTGCTGTGCTCTGCTTTATTGTTAGGGAGCACCCAAGCTCCCTCAACTTCTTCTGAAAACAGAAACGGTCCAAAATGTTTGCTGGTAAAATGCTACTGGCTTCTGATAATAGCTAGATTTTGAAAAGGGGCCTTTTTCTTATTTAAAATGGATACACTTTAAGATAAAGACAATTAATATGAGGTACTTTGTTTCTGAATAAAAAAGAAAACTGAATCTGGGCAAAAAGAGCTAAAATGCCAGTCAAGTAGTGTAGTGAGTAGCAAAACCGTTATTTGGATTAAGTGCCTGTGTAAAAGCATATTAAGAACGAAGTCAAGGGAACTTAAAGTAAAAACAAAAAAGTTTTTTTCAACACTTTGCTCAGAGCTAGTATAGATGGGTGCGTGAAAATCCCATCACAGCAAAAAATAAAATGTGAGGCATCTAAACAGAACTTTTTAGTTGAAAATAATAGCAAGTTGTGCTTACCTTAAAATTGTGTGCTTTTTCATAGTTGAAGTGGTTGTCATTTTGAGTTAAGGCTGCTCTTCTGACCAAGGAGGTGATCTGTGAATAGGCAAAGAGTTTCAGAGGTTGCCACAAAAGTGCCCCCTTGACTCCCACCTTCACCCCCAGAGCCACGGCCAGCAGCTCTTGGCGCTTCCTTCCTCGCTTTGACTTGTGAACAACGGCACAGTTTTTCTCATTTTCCAGCCACAGATCCTCCGAGAACATAGCGCTGGGATCCCAAATCTTTTCCTTGTCTTCCTCGGCGCCCGGGAGCCTGACTGCAGTCAGTACGGTACAGTTTGTCCAACTGCTTCTGATGTTAGACAGCAGATTTGAAGCAGCTGCAGCCCATTCTGCTGAGACCTCTGGCATGTGACTTGAATGGGCCGTCTTGTGGGACGGAAGGAGCTTCTGCATCTGAATAAGTAACGGCCTGTGCCGTGCAATGTCTTAAGGCAGATGTGTGCCTGGAACAATAGCCTGAATTCATACACTGAGCAACCTTCCCCCCCACCTTCCCCGAGCGGTGGTCTCCAGCTAGGTGCTGCCGAAATACTGGCTGGGGGGGTGGAACGGCGTTACAGCTTCACGCCCAAACTCAATTCCAGGGACAGATCGCTTCAACTCTGCAGCATGTTAAAAATGAACAAACAAACAAAAAGCCCCGAGAAAGCCCACACAACTGAATCTGATGCTGCATCCAATTACACTCAGACTCGGAGACTTACCAGCCAGCAGTCTGCATGCCAGCAGATTAAGCCCTTAAAACCACGATGATTGTTTAATCTTACAGGGCTAAAAATCTCCCCCCCCCCGCCATATCCTGTACAAGGGGAAAAATCCAGTAGCACTCCAAGCATTAACAGCACTTTTATGCCATGTTTTAAACCAGAGCAGTTTGTCAGTGTGCAGTTGGTAGCACGGAGCTAGCTCACTGTCAGGGAAAGTTGAAAGCCCAGGTGGGAAGCCCCCAAGCCCTGTGCAGTGCTCGAGTGAAGTCAGGGGAGCTTCATGCAGATGTAGGAAGCCCATGTGCACAGCCCTGTTTGCAGAATAGGGTCTGCAAGGCAGCAAGAGCAGTTATCCTTCACTCTGGTTACACGCATCTATAGATTTGGGGGAGGGAAATGATGTCTAGTTAAAGCCCAGGGACAGGAAGGATTTGGATTCCAACCAGTCTGCACTACAGCTTGCAGTGTTACTTTGGGCACCTGATTCACCTTACAGGCAGGTATTTCCCCATCTCAGGGCACAGAAGATGTGTGACACTGAGCATCCCCTGGGAAGCACGTTCAGTGCCCCCTTCCCACCAGCCTCCTTCCCTCCAGCTTCCCTCTCCTGCTCCCTTAGTGACTATGCCCATTTTTCACCCATAAGAGGAGGATGGGAGTTACCTGCTCAGCAGAGCACTGTGAGAATTAATTCTCTAAGGTGTGTCTAACGCTTGAGATGCTGTGACAGAGCAAACTGGGGGGGTTACCAGCACTACTGGAAAAACTGCCTCTTTGAACTAGAGACACTAAACACCACATCAGCCTTTTACAGTCTGCATCACTTCAACTTACCCAGAAAATGTGTGAAATTAAAGTATTTAATTCACTCATGTTAACTTGTGAAGTTGAACTTGCCTCTGTTTTTTCAGTCTGCTTTTATCTCAGGCTGAAAAGTCAAAAGGTTCATCTAATTCACTTACTAAAACCTCCACCATATAGACTGCCTGCTCTTAGTAAAAGCGATGCTCTCCTGATTTGAAAGCCTGTGGGGACAGATGGTCGGCCGTCAGTAACATCAGGCCACGCAATTTCAGATAGTGCCCTACTTAGGCTTTTCAAGAAGTTGTGCAACCTGCAAAATCAGCTTCTCAGTTATAAAACGATGCACTTGCTTCTATGTATAGCATACTTAATTCCTTTCTTTTCCAGGTAACTCATAGCCCCATTTTTTGTGTGCTCCCATACTCCACAGCTTCTGCTCTCTGGTAGGGAGGACTTCCACACAACCCCATTGCTCCCTGAGCAGTTGCTCCCTTACTCCCTGCTTGGCTTTTCCCCAAGGCTCGGCACTGTTATCTGACCACCAGTGACAACTGGCTGTGATGTATGTATGAACATTGCTCTGCCTGGAGGAAATCCCCGCTGCTCTTCCATATGTCCTCCTGCTAGTGAGTCCTGACTTCTGCTAGCTCAGGACCTTTATCTGCTTTCCAGCAGATAAAGACAGACTATAGCTCCCCAGCTCTCTCTCAATGTATTTCAAGAGATGAGGAGCTCTGGTTTTACGGAAATCTCTGACCCCATCATCAGCAGCAATGGTTTCATTTTGGGCCATCATGACGGAAGCTTGAGGTTCTTATCACACTCCAGTTTCTTTCCTCAGTACCATTTTAAATGTATTTACATTTATCTGGAAGAAACCCCCCAAACTAGCTCTGAGTTGTTAGACAACTCTGAAGCTACAGCATCCAAATCCCCATATGTACATAAGCTACTTTCTCTCTGACTTCCAGCATAACAGATCCAGAGTTGGAGTCAGGTCCTAATAATGCTCTAATATTTGTATTTATGTCACTAGACTGATAAAAATCCCATTATATAACTAATATTTTTTACATAACATGGCAGATTTGATACTCAAACTACAGGCTTATGACGATACATCTTGGAATTTCTATTTATTAAACTATTTTTGGAATATCAGAGTGTCATCCTGGGATCAGACATACAGTAAGTACTGTATTGAATGGAAACTCTGAGTGTTTGCACAGAAGCATTAAACAATAGACTTGGAGGAGGACAACTGAGCCAAACCAGTTCATATGACTAAGGCAGATCAGTATTTACTGTTTATCATATATGAAATTTTATTTATCCCCGAGGTTGCTTTTTCTGCCTTGCTTGGACCCTGTTTAGACAGTTGTTTAATGGGTTCCCTTGCAAACACAGGATGTGTACAGAAGGCCAACAGCAAGTGCGTCCTCTTAAGAAGCTTAATCATACAAAGCCCTACCAGGTTTGGTGTCTAAAATGGTGCTGTAAAACTGAGATGAGCTGGACCACATATATAACCCCTTCCCTCTCTAAATATAATGCAAACAGCAGCAACCACAAATTCTCAGCAGCAACCAGTTCCAATGTACTAATACCACAGGCCAACCCTAGTGCTCTCTTTTATCCATTTTCTTTTTCTTAATACAAAATTTACTGCACATGGAGTCAATTCATTTAAAGAGCATCTCTTGATCAAGTTAGCAAGTTAGCCTGCAGCTAAGGAGAAGAACGCCAGCGGCCAAAAATATTATTGCTGGTTGTCACTGAACATCTAAGCTAGTGAAAGCCGAAAGGCAGATATGTGTTTTCAGACCGAAGGATTTCTGCAAAACATATGATTTTAGTTTACTAGTCTCTCTGTAAAACACATGTACTGTATAGCAAATCGGGCATTTACAGCAAAATAAATGTCACTGAACCAGAATAATAAAATTAAAGGGGGAGGGGGCGGGGAAGAGGGCAGACTCAGCTGTTGCGCCATTTCCAGCATGCCTTCGCCGAGCGAGCTGTACCACACCATTGTCTCTCCCCTCAAACACTGGCGTCTTGTTTGCTAACAAAGGCCTTGGGGGTGGGAAAGAACAAACTGTAGTATGAAAAGCTTTCGGTTTTGTACATGTGGTATGACTTCTGTTGTAGTCATGTGGGCAGCGCTGAGGACACGCTGGAAGCAAGCGGCAGGGGGACCTTGCATGCTGCCTGGCTCCTCTGCGCCAGCTCCAGTGTGGCGGGAAGAGATGCTGTGGGAGGGATGGCTCCTCTCCCACTGCCGCTGCTACGCTCGCACAGGCTGGCAGGGATGGGGTATCGAGTGGCAGGTCCTTGGCTCGCAACTCTACCTGCCAAAGGGCACAACTATGGTGAGCAGAGGAGCGGCACGGGTATGTCTCCTCGGACGACACTACAAGCGAAAGGGAGATTGCTCCGTGATGAGGAATTGTGACAAATCCATGACTGATCTCTATCTAAATACACTTAACACCGCACACAGATACAGTCATAGGTCAAAGAGAGGCCTGTTTCCTCGCAGGCACGGCATACTAGGTAATCTGCCAGACAGATTATGTTTGCTCAATTGCAAACACGCTGTGGAGAAGACACAGTGCAGGAATCTTGCAGCTATTCAGTTTTTCTCCCATGATGCGCTTAGGAGACAACACCAAAAAAGCTGGCTCGTAGCAAAACACGGGGCATGGAGGGGAAACGGTGGCAGAGGTTAGTCAGCCAAAGGCCTTCGCCATACCACAGTGCCACCAGCTGTGGCACTGGATGCTGCCATTAAAAGGCTTCTGTGCTGCTGAAACAGTGGGAGGAAACAAGCTCCTAGCAGAAAATGTACTCAACACAAAGCAGAGCACAATGCCTGCAGTGGTGCTTGCCAACCCGATCTTGCAAAACCCACTTTCCTAAGAAACCCTCCCTCTGGCAGGAAGGCTCTTGATGTCAATTAGGTGAGTAGAGACTGCAGAGGTGAGCAGGGCTGGGAGGCTCCACAACACAAAGCTTGGGGTTAGGAAAGGAGTCAGACTGCACAAAAACTGGGCTGCTGCTGTTCTCTGGTTTATTTTTGAGGGCAACACAATCTACTTGCTCCCAGGGAATCAAAAATACACAAAAATAATTAGCATTAGTTGCCTGCCACCCTCCTCAGTTCAACAGAGCTCCAACTGCAATCGCTGAGAGCTTCCCTCAAATGCAGGTCTGTTTGGACTCCTCAAGGGTGCCGTCTTGCCCACTGAAAACCCAACAGTCTCTCATTTCCAGCACAAAAATTCCTTTCAGGTGAGCTGGAGCTCAGTAAACTGAACATCATCATTAAAGAAAAAGCACCGCAGGTTTTTTAAAGGATTAAGATATATCGATCGTTTTGCTTTTTACTCCTCAGAGTTTCAACTTTCTTTTTTTAATTACAACCAGTTCCTCTGCAAATCATGGGTCTGAGGAGCTGTCAACAGTATGCTGGAAGTGTTTATGGCAGCAGATTATCTACACCGGGCTCCTATTCTGGAGAGCCTGGGTGCACTTCTACCACCACTAATCCCACCTATCTTTGGAGGATAACCCGCTTCACAGCAAAAGGAACCACTCAGTTAGGAGGGCTCCTGCAGTAAATGCTCTGAAATTAAAATCATTAAAATTTTAATCTTTACACCTCTCCTAAACTAATGTGATTGATTGTTTATCAGCATCGCAGTGACCAGTTGTCATTTATATGTACTTTCTGACAGGGTATTCAATCCCCTCCCCCACAGATAAAAGATATAATTTACCTACAGCAAATGGAAATATAATCTCCCTTAAACTTCAGATCCCCTTTCTAAATCCTTCTCAAACAGATTTTTCTGTACACATCATGATTATTTTTCTCAAAACAAAGTAGTGAACCAAACAATGCAACAGCCAAAGGTGAAATGCTGTAGAACTGGAAAGGCACTAGCAAAACTATTATTAAAAATAATAGTTGCTGTAAGCCTCTTATAGAGTATTAATATAATAAACTATTGTCTATTTTGGAACAACAACTGGAGGTTAAATCAAATGGTACACAATTACATAGTCATCTTCAATTAAAAAAATAATGGGCAGACTAAAACCTTTTATGTTGTCAGGCAACTGCATCACTTAATGTGTTAAACTGTGTATTTCACGTCCACCGTTGTACTTAGTATGTCTGAAATAGTATTTTGACTTCTCATTTTTGTAGTAAATATGTACTGTATTACAAATACATTGTTGGTATCAAGGAAGAAATAGTCCAGAAATAAGGAAAGGATCTAGGTATAGGATGAACTAATGCAGCGATTCCCCCGAATAACCCTGCAGAGATTAACATGGTAACAGCAGGTCTAGCCTATTTATTGCCTTGTCTTCCTTTCCTCCCACTCTCTCCTTTATCCTTCCCAATCTATCTCCATACTTGTCAAGGTTATTAATGACATTTTCCTGGCCAAGTTCATGAGCCTCTTCTCTGTTTTTAATATTCCTGACCCAAATGGTAGCAGAGGGATGGAAAAGCAGAAATGTGAGGGCTAAGCAGGGCAGCTGAGAGCAGAACTGGACACCGCCACCATTGCTGCCACCACAGAGGAAGAGGAGCACCAGGTGCCCCATCGTGGGGCTGGCAAGAGCCACTTCATCTGCAAATAGGGCTTTCTCAGGGAAACTGCACCAAATTTAATTCTGAATTACTTCTTGTTCTCTGTGTGGCTACAACACACGTGACTGAATTTGACTGACTGCAGTGTATGTGAATGAGTAACATAATCACACCTATAAATTAAAGTAAAACTACGATAACATCTGGTCTGTAGTCAAACCAAAATTCAAACATAGTATTTATCCCAATATTTGTAAAAAAATCTGCAGTGATCCTGTTATTCTGTCAATGATGTTGTTTTTGTTGACAACAAAACTAACGGAGTATTTTTCTAACAAAGTGACATTTAAGGATAGAATGGATGGATGGATGGATGGATAGAATGGATGGATGGATGGATGGATAGCAGGTATCTAATCTAAAACAGTAATCTGGTCTCTCTTTACAACCAAAGGAGAAAACCAGAAACCTTGAGACAGTGATCTGTCCTCTTCTATGACAGACCAACTTTAAAATGGGTCTTTGCAGATCATTTATGAATCATATAAGGAAATTAGATGACTCAGGCAGAAACAGATAGCTTACTTTAAGATATTCAAAATTAGGTAAGATTAATCTCTCTCTGAACTCTATTTCTATTTTTCTGTTATCTATTCAATTTCAGAATAAATTAAATAAGGAATCATTTATTTTATCAGCCTCAACCATATCTATAAGCAATTATAGAATAATAACTGTACTTTGTTTTGGTTATCGTAATTCCCAGACTTTAGACCTGGCTAAGACTCATGCTCTGCAAACATGGAATACCCAGTTTACTATATCATTAGTTACACAGCTGCATAGGTTTATCTGGGCTCATTGGTTGAACTTTTTCAAGAAATATAACTATAGACAAATCACTCTGTAATTAATACAAATTTCTGGTGCTGATTATATAGGTAGCCAGTATTTTGACATTCCACCCACAGAGGAAATAGCCTAGCAACATAATGAACTTAATATGATATACAATGGCCTCTCTGAATTAAGAGGGAAGTGACTCATGCTCTCTGCAAGATATGGGACTATCAGTCAAGAGACAGACATTTAAAAAAATATCCTAAACTTTACAGTTTTTATCCAGATCCCTAGTGGATGCTGGCTCAGCACCACATAAGCTCTACATGTATATGACCCGTTCATCTTTTTACATTTTCGCTATGAAGCTCTTGCTTTCTGAAGAAACAGCACTTTGTTTAGGAAAGCCAGCTTGCCATTGATTAAAACTGTCATTGCCCTGCAAGGAGACTGCAGAGCTTGAACTAGAGCCAAACCTGCTGAGCTACCACAATGGAGAAGCTGACGTCCTTACTTCCTGGTCTGGGGAGAGAGAGAGGAAGGCAAGAACCTCCCCGCTGAGAAAGGCAATGCCTGTGAGCACAGTGCAGTGCCCTTGAAGGCATGAGAAAGGGGCTAGAAGCACCATAAGCACAGCAGTCCTACCCTTGGGGCTCTTTTGGCTTGCTTGTGTGGGGTTGTCATTAACCATAACTGCTTGTGCACTGAAGGAGCTGGTTGGGTGCCACGCTCAGTCACAAGGTTAAATTGAGGACCATGTTTTGTGAGACTGCATTAAGTCTGTTTAATGTCAGGACATCACGTGAATGAGCTTGATAATAAATCCCAGTGCTATACAGCTACTGTGTGGTATAGCTGGTGGGCGTAAGGCCTGGATGTTTGACCGTGTGCCTCATCACGCCCCCAAACACATACATAGGACAGTACACAACCACCTACCTCCACACTTCTGGAATAATTCTCATTTCTGTGTCTCAAACACTATTACGCCCTACAGGCAGGTGTTATCTCAAAGCAATACAGTAACTGGCTATCTGCTTCATACACAGTAAAATTAACACAACAAAAATAAACACAATACAAAAACCAAAATACAGAAAGTTCTTCTGTTTCTCACTTTGAGTTCTGATACTATATGCCGGTGGGAGTAAACTTCTGTGGGAGTGAGAACAACTCAGCCTTGCAGCATATGCTCTAGGCTGAACCTTATGGATCACGTCAGAACTTCTGTTCATATAGTGAAGCAAAAATCCGCCCCTCCTGGGATTATGACAAAACATGGAGGAAAACAGGCTTCAGGAAAGTTTCCCAGAAACCACAGAGTCAGACAGCAATGGCATTTATGTTCGGAGCCACTAACTACTCAGCAGAGCCAGCTGATCTCTGGAGGGGCTGTAAAGCAATGCCGAGAGAGCTGCCAGAATGTAAAGTATGCTGTGGCAGTCTCAGGAACCAACAGCAGCGCCATAAGTTTTGCCTGAGCTCAAGATAGCTTAAAACAAGAGACTTTAATGTGGGTTAAAGAAGAGATTTATGTAAGTGAAAGAGAGCAAAAAATTTGTGAACCAGTGATTCATGAAACAGGAAGATGAGGATGATAAGCAATTTGCAGGGAGGACAGCGCCAATTCAGCATCAAGCAGCAAACAGGATTTGTCTCTAGTTTTGGCAGTTTCTGGATGGTGTGAAGGAATTCTAAAGCTTCAGTCTCAAACTTATAAACAGCATGACTGAGCTACACCACTGCTCAGCAGTCACAACACCTTCAGGTAAACTACACAGTGCAAAAACCTAGAAATGTAGTCCTGTGTTTTCCATCATTAGTAATATTTCTGTCCCCTTTTATTGAAGCATCTTGTGACTTCTTCCTGTAAAAATGCATAAACTAGGTAGACAATCTAAGATGAAAGGAATTATTCATGCCAGTTAGGACACAAAATAGGCAATTAGCAAACATGTTTTCAGGTTGAAAGAATACTTTTTAACAAGCCTGAGCCATTGCACTCTACCAAAAAAAGGAGAAATGCTAGTTTTATAAAAATGCTGTGCTTTATGACTGTGAACTTCTACTTCAGTATCCTTTATGAATCGCATGGAAAAAAGAAAAAAAGGACAATAGGGAACCATTTTCCATGTGCATAAGTGGAACTGTGGTGTGGAGGTGATCACTGGTTTTGGTGCTGGGCCAGCCATGGCTGTCTTATGGCTTGTCTGAGCTCAGCTGTATATCCATGAATGCCTCTGTGTCCCAGGACACGTTCCCCTGAGATGGGAGCATACGGTGTTTCAGCTTACCCGTCTGTGAAATATGTGCTCCTGTCCCATCAAGCTTCAAAGAACGTCACCCTGTTCATGAGAGACAGGGACAAATCCTGGACTGTCATCCCAAAAGAAGTGGTAAGGCTGTATGACCCCTGGTGTATCTCTGACTAATGGCTCCAAAATGTGTGCTTGTTTAGAAACAGAGCAGGAATCCATGCAGACAAAAGTGATGTGGGGTTAAAGAAAAGATAAGAGGCTCTGCACTCAGCTGTGATCACTTATTTATTTCATTATGAGCATGAACTTTACCCCATATATTACGTTCCGCCTTGGTATATAATAGATGTTCCAATAGCTTAAACCTGTATCAGCCTCTGTTCTCCTTATGGACCTAGCACAGAAAGGGAATAGCTGGGATAGGAATGGCATCACTTGTTGAAAAGTAGAAAGCTGCCTGCAGGAATGGGCATTTTCATCCTGTGAAGTATGTACCTTCCTCGAGTTCCTTCCAGCTCACACTGAAGAAAAAGCGGCTCAAGGCATAACCAACTTCTTTTCCTGAATGCAGCTTCTGAGCAGCACTCGGCTGTCGCTCAGCTTCCCTTTTCCCACGAAGAAGCAAGGGAAATACTGTGTGCTGCAGACTGTACATGAAAAGCATGGTTCTCTGCACTTTTGTAAGGGCGGGTTATAGGATATGCAAACCACTTGAGATCACAGAATCACAGAACGGTAGGGCTTGGAAGGGACCTCCGGAGATCATCTTGTCCAACCCCCCTGCTTGAGCAGGTACACCTAGAGCAGGGTGCACAGGACCATGTCCAGGCGGGTTTAGAATATTTCCAGAGAAGGAGACTCCACACCCTCTCTGGGCAGCCTGTTCCAGTGCTCTGTTACCCTCAAAGGAAAGAAGTTTTTCCTCATGTTCAGGTGGAACTTCCTGTGTTCCAATTTGTGCCCATTGTCCCTTGTCCTGTCGTTGGGCACCACTGAAAAGATCACACACTTTGAACTTGTATAAAGTACCAGAATGTATCCAAGTTGTTTTATTTTCCCTTCAAAAGTCTTGTTTTGTGTCATGTTTGCTTTGCCCGCTGCTTGAAGCTGGTTTTGTTACTCCTTTGCTCCATGGGTAAGTAGCGGTGTGGCTCCCCTTGAAAACACATATGCATTCCCATGGCCATTAGAGAAAAACTCAGACAAAGACTGACCCCACTTCTCTGCTAGTGAATGACACATAAAGGCCGTATAATCCTAGTTTTATTTTTCCATACAGCGTGGCATCAGGTGTCATTTGACCCTGATATCCTTATAACTCCCTGCGACCTGCAGCCCGCTGCCCTCTGGTATGAAGCAGTGGCTTTCGTTCCTCATGGCACACCACGCACAGCTGCTTCTGCCATTGTTTGGAGGGGGACAGATGGCTGTGCTCAGCACAAAAAAGAGATTAAAAAAGAACTGGGGAAATGACATCACTACTCAGCCTGGGATTTAATTCACGGGACCCATGGGGCTACCACCAGCAAGAACTCAAACCGCAGTTGACTCTGCCCACAGAAAGGAGAAAGTTTGTATTTTGCAGAACGAAAGACATTTCTTTTAAAATATCTAGTTGCCATCACTCTAATATTTAAATTATTTTACAGCTGTTTAGCTAATCTGTATAGATACCATCCTATCATCAGCAGCACTTTTAAGGTACTCAAAAAGCAAGACTGATACTGTACCCTACCTCTATCCATGCCCAGAGTTCAACTGCAGTAACTTGGTTTACAGCTTATTTATTTTGTTTTGCTTGTGATGAGGCGTTCATAAGAAATGGTTGGGGGAACACAAAACAGAATAAATGAGTTTCACCATTAGGACCAATCCTGCTAAAACATTTTGTAGGTAAAGGATTTCATCCATATCTCATAGTCCCAGTTAAGTCAATGGAACTAAATAGCACAAAACTTCAGTTCTGGAAGTAGCTAACTTTGTAGTCACTCTTCTGCCTTGAATTCAGCTCCAGATCTATGAAATCATGCTGAATTCTCCCCTTTCTGATCACTGGACACCAAAGGACGGCAGCCGTTGTGACACTCCTGGATGAACTCTCTGGAGAACTATGAATACCTTCAAGGGACTGTGTATACAGTGATTTTGTCCAGCTGAAGCATTTTCTGCAGTTTACTTAGCTAGTATTTATCTGAATTTACATATTATCTCAAGTACATTACCTGATTTCTGTTTGGGACAGGGGAATTTGGCCTCTGTCTATGTGTGGTACTCGGTGCCATCACGTTTTTCTGCAGAGCAAAACATTTACATTCCCAGCAAAACTGTACAAAAATAATGACATGAAAGTTCTGAAATGGAATTACTTGTAAGATCTTTCCAAAGTGTTAACCTCCATGAAAAAAGGTTAGCAGTATATGTAAGGCACAGTATACATAGTGTCATGGATATATATTATGTCATCAGCAATCAGAGCAGGGTTTCTGCATTCTGCTTGTTGTAACACTATTGACCATACAGACTAGGGTAAAATAATTAATCTTTCTGTGCCTCCATTTTTTCCAGCTGTAAATGTGACATAATACAAGCCTGCCTATGATCCTGGGGCTTCTGTAAGATGCAATTCATACTCATGAGCCTCTGCTAGGGTGTATGGGGAACAGCATAACATAAGTACAATTTTATAAGGAATACTAATAGTTTGGTAAAATTTCTAAAATTCAGCAAACACTTTTCTAAAAAATAAAACTCAGACAGGCACATGCTGATGTTCATTTTGATCCACAGTGTTTAGTGGATTGTTACATTCAAGTGACATTACTGCTTTTAGGAACGTCTCACTGAAGACACTCGTCAATGTGGCCACGTAGCTACTACCACCCTCTTTATTTTACTAGACGTTGCCAAAAGGACCAGAAATTATTCTTCTAAACTGTTTTATTTCACCCTTCCTGTTAAACAACTGACAGGCACTAGATGTGCAGGAATGCTGCCGTGTGAAGATGAAACCATTCCACAAAGAACAAAAAGCTCCTTCAAGGCAGGGTTTTTTCCCCTGAAAGGAAAAAAAGGAAGGTATCAAGCACCTTCTGTCTCCTCAGAGACAACTGGGAATACAACACATGGGCATTACCAGGATAAAGAAAGCTCCCAGCATCTTCTGTCACTGAAGCAATTTCTCCTTTCCTTGAGTGACTGGGAACAGCAGAGATGCGCTCCTTCATGCAGCCTGAGCTGGGGCTGGGACCCATCACCCAACGGTGCCCCACCGCTGCTCCTGCCCCAACCCCAGCACCTGAACCAGGCTCAGACCCGAGGATGGTTTTACTCCTGAACACAGATCGGCATCTGTGGGAGAGATCACTGTATATTTGTGGTTTTGCCTGAAGAACCAAGCTGAGCCTTTTTCTTCTTGCATCTAACCACACAGAATAAGGTTCAAATTATCCCCTCAGGCACAGCTGTACAAACCAGCTCTATCCGGGAGACTTCTGGAGCAAACCCATGGATTTGCAAAGCTGCAGCCAGCAGATAGGAGCACAGAAAACCATGATGCTGATGAGACAAGAGACGTAACAGCTCCCATCAAAAATGCTCTGAGTTTTACTGTCTCAGCAATGCTGACGGGCAGCACCAGCATATACTGGAAGGGCCCAAACCGACAATGTGCTGCACATCTTCCACTGCCACTAATTCAGACCTGAAGGCATTCAGCAACCATAGAATTAGACCAGAGGTTATGATAAAAAAGAGGAAGGACTCATTTGCTTCATAAAGTACCATCACTTTTTACTTTGCTTATCTGATGAGTAGAACAGCATATCAGCCAGTATGTTTGAACTTGGGGGTGGATTTTTCAGGGAAACATTTTTTGTTGCAGAATACGTAACTCATCAGACTGGGAACCTTGCATAGGGAAGTTCTGACCAAGACCCAAATTCAATTTTTTTTAAACTGTGGAAACCTTTAAGTTTGAAATATTTTAAAAAGCAATTTTCTGTTTCCGTTTTGAAGCTCTTTGTTAAAAACAGTTAATAAAACATTGAAAATAGTTGGAACAGTTTCAGTCTATCTAACTCAAATCTTTTTCTGCCTTTTATCCTGCTTCCTCAGTGCTGGGTCATGAAAAGTTGACTGTTTTACATTTATCGCAATTCAGAACAAAGTAAAAACAAAAGTGTAGAAATTGCCCATTACTGTTATAACCTTCCACTATGGTGCTTTGATAAAATGCTAGTTTCAAAGGCGATCCTCTACCCACGACTGCCGAGCAAAGTTGTATTCCCCTGTAAGAGCTCAATACAGAGACACAGGGGCTTTGCATTCGTCTTCTTTCTGTTAATCAGTTGTTCCCCAGGGCTCTTTTAATCTGCAGTGACAGCTTCAGTCCCATTGAGAATGCCTTTTCTGCTTCTAAAACAAAAGGCACGTCTCTAAATAGTTTATAATTTCAAGCAGAAAAGAATCTTATTCTCCTGCTTGAGGAAAGCAATAACAAAAGACTCATGTCTTGGCAGGCTGATGTGAATCACAGCCATCTTTTGCTTTGATTTTTGCTCTCTCAGGACTTCAACTGAAAGACAGACTTAATCTAACTGGCATAGGAAGAAGGAGCCATGCCACAACCATGCCCTTGCAAAGGCCGACTGATGAGAAGCGCCCCTGAAGGAATGCCTTAGAAAGACTCTCAGCTGTTTGTAAAGTATCGCACTTCAGCCCTGGTGGAGGGGACAGACATACTTAATATAGAAGGCATTAATGAAGGATTTACTCAGCCAGGAGCAGAAAATGCAGCATTTTAAACCTCATGTTTACACAAACTAGTCAAAAACTTGCTAGAGCACAACAACTAAAATCAGACTTCACTGCATTGAAAGAAAACCATAGCTCCATGCACATCTTTTTGGGTGGTACATTTTCAGACCACACTATTTGCCTCCATTTATATGAATTTAATTTTGAAATTAGACAAAACTTTAGATTTTTTTTTAATTGCAACATTAAGAATAACAGTTCTTCGGGTCTACATTTTGAAAAACAGGCTGAGTGCTGTATTGCCCATTCAGAGAAAGTAAGTTAATCTATCACTTAAATGCATTTTCACTTCATTCTAAAACCATTTAATTTGCTTTAAGAAGTTTAACAAGTTGGTTTACTATTGCTCTAATACAGGGAGATTTCATTACATGAACTGCCATCTTCTATCAGCATCATCATGATTGCATTGTGCCTTTGTTTTATTTTAATTTATAGCAATTTTTTGCAACTTGCCAACACGGGTTCTTAGCAATTTAACAGAAGTACAAAACTGGCATGGAAAGCAAGCCAGTTGCTTCTATTTCCCCTGTGCTCCACATTTCATTTGCACCCCAGTTTCACAGCCTTCAGTGCTGCATGGTACTTGCAGAGCACCAGACCTGGAGACTTTCCTGATGTGTAGGATGAGGTCTTCCCAACTGGGGGCTTTTTGTTTTCTTACTAATCTTCATTACCCTCAACGGTGGCAAAATGTTGCAGAGAAAGGCTATCTCCATAGGCAACAGTTCACAAATCACCTAAAGCTTTACAGGTCAAACATCAACATCCTAAATTTGCTTGCAAACTAACAGGCAAAACATGCCTTACAACATGTGTACCACTTGCTCCACAATGCACGGGCCACTGAAGAGGCCGTTGCTCTAACACTGCTTTCTAGTTTGGTTTTTAGGAGCAAACAGCCAGTAGTAGCAATGGGACAGATCATGGTGGCAATGAATGTGTCTAAAGGAAACCAATGCAATCCCCAGGCAGATGCAGGTTAAAAAAACAAGTGGCCTCACTAGATACTACTGCCTGTACATGCTAAAGAGCAGCAAAGGGTGTAGCAAAACCCCCAGCTGCAGGCTCTAGTAACACACACCAGGCAAACACCCAGACTTGAAGGAGCAGCTGTAATCCCCAAGAGATTTCCAGGTTGCTTCATCACATCACCCAGATTCAGCTCCAAGTTATCCAGAGCTTGATTGTGCCACTGACTTCCATATCGTTGCCTCTATCCACACGATACAAAGCAAGCCCTACACCTCTGCACCGCTGCAGCTGCGTGGACTCTGCAGGGCAGAGGCAAGGGGGAACATCAGTCCCAGGGAGCCCCTGGGACAAAGAACCACACCTGGAAACAAACAAGTGGTGGCTCTCAGCTAATAAAAAAGCCACTAAAAAGCAATTACAGCTGTTCCCCCAGATGTTTACACTGACACAGTCTGATCAATGATGGTCTCAGCAGTGTGAAAAACATACATGTTTACTGATAAGGGGAAGAGTTAGGAACCACGCAGGTACCAGCTCTCTACACCCAGCCAGTAAGGGCCAGGTACCAGGTTTTAGCACATAGTGTGCAATGGAAACGGACGCGGGGAGGCATCACATCTTAGAACTCGTGGCAGCTGCTGGGCACGAAATGAGATCAGAAGGGCCTTGGAGATCAGTCAGGGATAAGGAGATTAGCTCCTTGGTTTCACACGGACCAATGTCATAGGAAGTTTATGCTATAGGTGAAAAAGAATGGTGGAAATTGTGGCAGATTTTTCCCTACCAGAAAAACATCAGCTGGGCAACCAGAAAGCCTCCTGAGCAGCCAGAGCAATCTGTCTAAAGCACTCCTCCTCCAAAAGTAGAACAACAATTTACAAGTGCAGTACTTTTATTTATTTTTGAATGATAAAAAGTTCCACTCAAAAAGAAGAATTCAGTGAATCTTTAGCCAAGATTCTTCCATAGTTCAGCACCACCTCTAAGCAGGGATCTCTGCCATCTCATAATGACAGACTTTTACCCTGTATATTTTTCACCTTCTGCTTCCTGCCCTTGTGTAATTGCCTGTCTCATGTTAGAAGTGAGCCATCCATCCCAGTGAACACATTTGGGCCACTATTTTCAATGCAGTTTTACGTACATGATCCATACTATCAATATTCCTGTCATTTCCTGCTCATATTCAGCTGAGATGACTGTGGTCCCATAACCACATGAAGCATCAAGTGAGAAAAATACTTACTGAGCTAATTCTGTTGGTAAAGTTTCATTTTATTCTCTAAGATGTCTGGAATCACTAATACACATTAACTCATTGCCTAGAGAAACTTTTTTTTTTTAAGAAAAAATGAAATGTCTTCTGTGATTAACTATATGGTAATTCATGTAGTGAATTGAATGATCAGACACTCGAGATTTACAGAAGTACTTCACTGTATGCTTTAGCAGTTCTGCAGTTTACAGTGAATTATATTTGCAGAAGCCCTTTAGAATTTAAGGGCTTTTTAAATGGCAGGGTCACAGAGTAAGAAGAATTTTCCTTTGGTAAATCTGTACAGTCTCGCTATTTATTGTTAACAGGAAATGCCATCATATTTACCATCAGCAAATCTTCTAAAGTCTGCAAATTATGAACTAGCTGCACAGCTAATTTATAAAACTCATTAATATTTTAAATTGTTACTATGTGCTAAACAACCCATAACGGAGAGCATTGACTTTGACACCTAATTTCCCTGTGTTCATACTTGGGTGCAACTCCAATTGACCGAACAGACTCTTTATTTTTCAGTAGTGTTTATTATTTGCATTATAATAGTGCACAGGAGCTTGAGCCTTTGACCAGGTCAAGCCAACAGTGATGCTGTACAAACACGGAGTAAGAGACCATTCCCTGCCCTGAAGAGCTTACAGTCTAGAAAGCTGCCCCACCTTCATAACAAGGACTTTTTTCGCACAAGAAAAAAATATGAAATGGAACATAACCACAACAGACAAAGACATTCATTTTTAAGCTTGTGAAGAAGAATTTGCAAATATTGGAGCAAGTACCCAACAGTAGATTACCAGAGTTTTTTAAAAGTGCGCTATATATAATAGCCCAGGTAGTAAAGCTCCTGTCTCTCCTTTGGTTACGTGCTGAATCAGTGATTAATATGCAAATGAAGAGGAGAGGGAAGTAGAACGCTCCTTCCAATTCAGAGGTTTTTCTCCTTGCTGTCCCTGTTTTGCCCAGAATAACCAGATCCCTTATTTCTTCAGAGAATAAATTGGCAAAAGTTCAAGAGAGAAATGTGTACAACAAAGGCCAGACAATTTATTCAACATTTATAAAGATCTAGAGCTCTCCTTGAATATTATCATGGGATGTAGATTATTTTACAACCCGATACTCCATTTTGTAATTCCTAACAAACCCCAATCTGCCTGAGAACCAACCCCTGCTATTGCAAGTCTGCAGTCCACAACACACACACAACTAAAATATTGTTAGAACATCTACTGAAAAATCACAAGTATTCTAGTTCAAAATGAGCCTCTCTTAGACTTTCCATTAAAATACATCTTTAAAATAACTTCATACGTTTATAAATAGACTGCAAACTAAAATGTTTAGGAGCCAAGAAATACCAAAGTTAAGAACTATCTGAAGAATTCCAGCACTGCCCTTCTGGGCACAACACAAATCTACCTACTTAAAGACAACATATTTTGTCTAATTTTGTGTGTGTGTATATATAAATATATATACACACACATATTTATATATGTATTTATTCATAGAGTCTGTCATTCCATGGACATAACAGGAAAGAGGCAAATATTAAGATAAAGGTGTTCTGGATTAACATGATCAAAGAATGTGAGTGGACTAGACTTGGCTGAAAAGCAAGGGGTTTGTTCTGTGTAAAATTTCTTGTCTTTTTTCCAAAATTTCAAACCCCAGGGGAATGGTGGGCATTTGGTGAAAGGAGTTTTCTCGCAAAAGTGAGACTGTTTCAGGTCTGTGTCTGGGGAAGATCTGCCAGCCAGACAGGGGACCTGTGTTTCAGGTTCTCAGCTTAATGGCAGACTGCCTAAGGCCGGGGAATCATTAATCTTCCAACATAATTAGCCAATCTATCAGGCAGATTACACCAAGGCTGAGGACACCCAAAGAAATCCAAAGAAGTGCTGAGGTGTGAGTGCTGAGGACGGAGGTGTGATGTGTGAATACATATGGTCACTTGGACTCAGTGAAATATTTTTTTCTTTTTAATGAAACATTTCAGGCTCAAACGTACATTTTCTGAAAAATAAAAAGGAAAAAACCTAGGTGTTGCTGGAAAACTTCCAAATATCTCTAATCCAGACTCCTGCCAAAGGAGATAGACTGTGCTTACTGGAAGAACCAGGACTAATTTAATGAGCAGTGGGTCTACTTTTTCAGCAATGAAGATAAAAATAAATATTGAGTAGCTGCCTACTTCACCATGCAGCAGCCACAGGCTTTAATCCATTTGATAGACCATAAATCTGCATGGAAACCAAAGAACAGAGGGAGTATTTCATATTTATGAATCTATTACACTCACGCAATATAACATTACACTATTTGTCTTTAATACATCTGCATATGTATGTATCTTTTGATATGTTATGCACATACTATATTTATGCATATAATATGCATATCAACATAGAAGCATCTCTATATCTAAATTTAATTAGTTGGCCATATTTGCAAAATGTATTACAGGCAAAAGAAAGAGTTGACATGTCAAGTGGAGCCATGCGCAGTAAATGCCACCCTCACGTACCCAAAGTCTGTCTCTAAACCAGACATAATTGTGCTAAACTGTGTTCAGGTAAAATATAACTATGAGGATATTTCATCAGAAATATGCAAATATTTAGACTTTTGGAATCACAATTTTGGATATACAGTCCCACGTGAATGCATTTTGTAGTAGTGGATATATAGGGAAAAAGTACAGCAGTTAGAAAGATAGAACACATTTTTTTCATATGGATCTAAGTTCATAGCCAAATCAAAGTAGGAAAGCTTTTATTCTAAGCAAAAAGTGCCACCTGTCCTTCTTCCTGCATACCTTTTAAATGATATTGTTGAAAGAAAGATTGTGCTGGGAAGTATACTATTAAAATAGCTTTCTACCTCAAGCAGCTGTGTACATTTACTGTTAGCAAGTATGTTCAGTAAATAAGAACCTGAGCTGTCTACTGAAGGACGATAAATCACCTTTCCCTAAAATGATACCAGGAATTAGCAGAATTTATTAGAGCTAGCATCCCTTCTCAGCCATCAGGGAAGAGTAGTGCCTTACATCATTTAAAATGCCAATGAGGATGTGAATTTTTTTGTCTCATGTAGACTTTGCAAGAGACTTCCTTGCTTTACCACATTCAGGGTGAAGGTACTTCCATGCCATTTGTTTACAGTCAAGCCTGGAGCACGCACCTCCGGTTGTAGCCGCCATCCTCCTTGGTGGGGATGGGATGCTCAGAGCACCCAGCATCTGTGCTGAGCTCCCTGCGAGTCACTTCTCCCCAGTGGTTCTCCATTAGCACTGGGAACTTTGCTTCTCCCATTTCCTTCTACAATACAAATTTGGCAGGCTACAAAAACATCTACTTGGCAGACTTTCTGACATGGCTAGATTCTGGAGGGTGAACTGGAAGAAAAAGAACCAGGAAAGATCGATCTGTGAACTCTTTGGTTGTTTTTTTTTTGGTTTTTTGTTTTTTTTCTCCTTAAAATATCATTCCAGCTGCAGGTCATGCTTAGATTCTGCCGTGGATCACCTACCACATTTCTAGTTTTTGTAAAACAAGAGCTGTCACGGCCAGGCATGCAAGATAAATCATTACAAGTAATAGATAAATAAGTACAGCCGAGAGAGATTCATTTTACGCTACTTCAGGCAAACCCCTATTGATTGCAAGTTCCTAGGAAAAGTAACTCACTTCCTTATTTGTCTGTAAAGAGCCTACTACACATCAGTGCTTTTGTGGAAAACAGATACTACTAAGAAGAGAAAATATTAATAGTAATCCTCAGAATATCTCTGAGATGAGCAGATACTTGCTTCTGGGTGATGGAAAGCAAATGACAACTGAGGGAGTGAGCGTGGTCTAGGGAGAAAGCATCTGACGCATTTTCTGAAAAAGCTGTCTGATTCATTTTCCTTTCTTTTTATCACAATATTGTGACTAAAATTTTTGCTTATAACAATGACAAAGCTGGCAGACTGCTGCCTTACCCTTAGTGGTAAGAAATGCCACATTATTATGCTCTTAAAAAAAAAAAATCAAACACTCCCTGTGTAATTTGTTTTATTTGTTTCTTCCCATGACTTTATGGAACAAACCGGTGGCTATTTTTCCATCACACTGACTTGTATTCAGTGAACAGCTGATTACTGAGTGTCACGCATGTTAATCTTTGAAGTGCAAAGAAAAGAACATCCCTATTTACTTCTAAAGTGAAATCCCAGCATCCAGAATTTTAAAACTGATTTTTCTAGGACACTACTTCTTTCATCCTCCCAACACTAAATATTAAAGAAGGGAGATCTGTCTTAATTCAAGCTGAGCTCTGACCCTTGAAGTGTTATGATGCTGACGGTGTTTACATGAGCACAGACTATTTTTCTCCAAGCCAGTTCACATCATGCACATTCCTCTCAAACTCTCTTCTCAATCCTGAATGTTAATGTCCCTCCCTCGCCCCCTGGCTCACCGGGGAACTGGGAAGCTGTGCAGTCTGGATGCTGGACAACAATTTTCATCAAAAGGCTGGTATTATTCCCATTTCATTGACAGGAGGCTGACTCATTATATTAATTTTTTCTCCTTTTTCGCATTTAATTGGAGTTGCAGCTTGCATTCTTTTAAATAACATTTAATAGGGTATATTATTTTCTATATTCAGATAAGAGATCCCATTAGTTTCACCCACATTTACTCAATACTTCTGCAGGACCTAATTTGTGCACTCAGTAGCAGAAGTAGCCTCATTAGCCTCTGAACATGTTTGAGCTACGTGCCAACATGAAATGAGGGCTTTGGGCAGGGTAGTAATCCAGCCCATTGTGCAACTTTCAACCAGTTTCATCACTGCAGTAGACGATTTTTTTTTCCTTTTCGTCACATGCCTTTCACTTCCATAAATAGCAAGGCAAAGCTGCTTGCCCACAGCCACCCACTCTCCCACAGCCATGACTTAACAGTCACCAAGAAGTGGAAATAGTAGAAACTGTAGTCAGCTATAGCTATGGCATTCAGGGCAAGGCAAAATTTGGAAATTCCTCTTATTTTTAAGCCACTTGCATCCAACCCGTGGACAGCAGTTAAACAGCATGTTTAACTACACAACCATGCTGCTTTAGCTGAGCAAAGTTTCTCCAGTGCACTGAGCAAGGCAGGAGCCCCACAGGAAAGAAATGGGATCCTGTAACTAAAACCAGTACCATCATATAAATGTACAGCTGGGGTTCTACTGGCAACCCTCCGTTTGGCATTCCCTAACTTCCAAGTGCTTAACTTTGTGCCTTCAGAGCTCTTTTAATGTTGACTCTTTTCCCTAATTTCTTTGGACTCCTGCAGCAATGGGAACTCCCTTCCCAAGCTAAAAATATGAACTGGGGAACCCCAATGATGCCAACATGGTTAAACACCCAGACTGGACCAAAGCTTAAAAACCCAAGGTCAGACATCTGTAGTACGAGCCAGCACAGTGACTGTCAGCACGGAGCAGATGACTTCGTGGATAGGTCAGTCAAGGGAAGAGCATGAGACATCAATGGATTTTCAGAATTGTTTGCTGACAGCAGGGCAATGATGAGACCTCGGACACAGAATTTTTAAGCCCTATGAAGGAGAGGGTCGTGGGGTACAACCTCACCCCATCAGGTATCAGTCTGAGCCTGGCCTCTTCTACCTCGGGGTCCTTCAGGCTGTCCCCATTAAAGTGAGTCATTTGTTGGAGCTGACCCTCCTCCACAAGGAGTTGGCATTTTTGAACAGAAAAAATGCTGTGTAGAAAAATCCCCAATGAACTCAATTAGCTGGAATCTTCTATGTGCTGTCAAAAGCCTGCACTTCCCCTCAACCTCATCTGAGGTTCTGCAGTCAGAGAAGAAAAACCAGTTTGACACATGATGTGGAAACCTCCCAGCCACATGGCTGAGGCTGAGCAGAAGCATTTTTTTGGGGGGCCTTTTTCAAATGGAGAAAATGAGGCATTTATTCCTCCGCACAACCAAGACAGTAACTCACTGGGAAGAGTCTCATTAAAGAAGCAAAGGAAACTCAATCTCTCTTGGAATTGAAGCAGTCAGACAAAAATGGAGAACATGTTTTAGAAGTTGCCAACTTGGAGATTTAAACCAAACCAAACTACAGGAGACAGCCTGATGCATGTTTTTGTGAGAACTTTTCACTATTGCTTGGCACGCGTAAACTCCAAGCAGTCAGGGGAACTGGATGCTGCAAATCAGTTCAAAACAGATTGTTCTGAATGATACAGTGTCTACTCAAGTACAAAGGCAAGACCCACTCTGGATGCCCTTCTTGCCATTGCAGTGAGGACACTGTGTGCTCCTCAACCAGGGACCTAACTGCATCGCAGAAGGGTGATGCCCCTTGTCCACCACCGAGAGCCCCAAGTTTTGAGGGGCAGAGGTAACAAAGGACAGTTTCTCAGGGATCTCTGCTAGAGGAGGACAAGATAAGGGATTCCCTCCATTTTATCCTCTGTAGGTGGAGATAAGGGCACTTTGCCACTTCTAAAGCTGCTATTCTCAGGTGCTAAAGACAGCAGCAATTGCTCTCCTCCCTTCAGTCCCCCTGAAAAGGGAGGAGAAGGCTGGAAACCACGTGTTACTCAAGAGCATGAAGAACAGCTACAGTGAAACCTCTTTTTTTCTCCATCCCATACAAAAACACCAGCCACTTTCTGGAAAGGCAGGAATCACCCACCTCACCGTTTCAAATGAGCAAGTCTCAGGTGCTGTTGGTGAGGTGCTCAACTCACCCACAGCCACATCTTCCCCCAGCAGCCATCAAGTAGTGGAAATTGCAATCAGCTACAGCTGTGGCATTCAGGGAACAGCAAAATCTGGAATTTTTTTTTTTTTTTTTTTAAAAGTCACCTGAAGCCAATATGTGGGATATAATAAGTTGGCAAGTTGCAAGGTACCTGGCTAGCTTTCTGTAAAACACCCAGAAGCAGTCTGCATAGCATTGACAGAAACCAGTGGAGCCCCTGCAGCCAGGTATTTTGCAGAAGCAGTATGTTTATGAACAGGGGAAGAAGAGGTGGATCTTACCATTACATTTACGCTTACAGAGATGTAAAAAAACATGCCTAGAAACTATACCTATGGTGCTTAAAAAATATTATTAAAAATAATAGGTAATATCAGACCCAAATTAGCCAGGTTGCCTACAGAAACATGATTGCAGTGTGTGTCAATCTGCCTTGCAACTTGCCCTGGCTATCTTTTGAACCAGCTGGCTAATTCTAGCTGAAGTTGATGGAGCAACAGACATCTGAGTTTTGTGAAATTTGGTAGCTGGACCGAGGCCAAAGATGCAGCCTGCGATCTGAGCTCCTGCGCTCTCTCCTGGCTGGCCTGGCAGCCTGATACAGAGCTTCAATGCCTGCCACCTCCTTTGCTGGTACTGAGAAGGAAATGTCAAGGGGAGGAGAGGGTAGGAGGAATGGGGCTGAGGGAGGGATGTGTGAAAGGTCTGGAGAGATGGCCGGGCTTACTAAAGTGGAATTAAAGTGTGCAGAAAGATAGAGCACAAATCCATAGGGAACCAGGCATCACCAATTCCAGTGTTCACAGAAAAACCCCCTTATATAACTGGCTCCAAGTGTTTTGTGTCAACCAGAAATATCTGGAATTGCAAAGATTTATTCTGTTATGTATTCATAGATTTTAGTGCTTAAAATTTCAAGGCATTGCATATCTTTGCTATGGGACTCCCTTTAACCCCTTTGCTGCTGGTCCTTCTTGCATCTTCTGTGCTGCGGCAGAACGTGACTGTTTTCCTTTGCTGTGCCGATGCTCTATAGGTAGAAACCAGGGTATCTGTGTTGGGGTTTCTGAAGCATAAAGTGGGAAAAAGCCAAAAGAAAGACTTTTTCTTGTCCTGGAAAGGCAAGAAGGGAAATAATGAGGAAAAATAAAGGTGGCGTAGTGTGGTTTTCAGGATGATAGCTTAAATAAAAGAAAAAAAATGATTGAAGGAAAACCACAGGGTAACGGGGAGATATTCCAGTGCATCAGATTGGAGATGACTCTGTTGGTTTCTCAAGTGACATTTTTACCAAGAAGATCCCTCTTTTTAAATTCTTAAAAAGTGTTAAGGCAAAACCCTACTGGGGGATACTTTTGAGAGATGATAATTTTATTTAGGAATTGAACTTGCTGCACTTCCTCACAGAAGACTGGGGCAAAAGTTGTCTTCAATGTAATTTTCTCCAAGATTTCTCAGAGCAACACATGAGAACTTTGCAAGCAGAATCCCAATGTAGGACCCTGCCTGTGAGACCTGAAATGTTGGGGCTCAACATGTTTGGTTGCTGTCAGTGAATGAGGAGGGAAGATGAGAAACACAAAGCATCCTGTGTTCCCAGCCACGCCAATCTTTTCATCTCCCAGGGAGCAGGTGCATTTATTTTTCTTTCATTGAGCAGATCTGAATTGCCTTTTTCCCCTCTGGATCCCTGCTGTCACCAGTCCCCCTCCTCTCTCCTCCACACTCCTCTTCCAAAAAAGCTACAAGTAGAAGAGCATGGAGGCAGCTGGGCATGCCTCCTCACGAGTCTCAGCTTCAGGGAAGGAGACCCAGTAACATACTGGGGAAAACAGCCTTTCTTATACCCTCCCCGGGCATCCTTCTCTCCAGATTCTCAGGAGAGCCCCCATTTCCACTTTGACATCTGAAGAAAGGTAGCAAGGGCTGACCCATGAGGACTGAGCAACCTTGTAGAGACTGACTGTTCTGATGGTGCTCTGATTAATCCTGTTTTGGCCAACACAATGTGATGTCCATAATTCCCTTTGCTAACATGGCAAAACCTGAGATTGCAGCACACCTAATGTAAAATATTAAAATACTCCCCAGTGAGCACTTTGCATGACCAGCCTGGATGACATTGCTGGAGGAGTTAAAAAAGGGCAATGATGACAGCGCCAATGCTTTTTCCCTGAGTATCTGTGTACACAAACACACAGTAAAATAAAGGTTGCTCTTCTAGAAAAAAGAAAAGTGTTATGGACATAGAATTCCCTAAAAATTACTCTATGAAGAAAAAAAATTTATATATATATTTACCATGACCATAAAAATAACGCTTCCAATTCTGCAGTGCCTGTTTTTGGCAGGCAGAAGATCTTACACCAGCTTCAAGCTGATGCAAAAGCTGTTGGAGAACCAGATCCAATAGTTTTTTAATCCAGAACTTTTGTTTCATGTAATTTTCACATATTAACAATACTCAATATTCATTTAACAGTTATGTCATACAGTTGGGGCCAAAAATAATTAGTTTTATTTCTTCATAACCTTGTTCATTCAAATGATGGTAAGCACAGCATTTATGACCATTCTCAGGTATTTTAAAAGGGCTGTTCCTGAAAATGAATACTGTAGCTTAGTATTACATATTAGCTGGATCCAATCCTTTATTATGTTTTATGTATGTATCTGTAAGCTATCGCCATTTTGTTCCGAATTTGGAAAGCTTCTTTCTACTTGTTGCTGTGCCTTCAATGTCACTTGACTAAAGACAGATAAGAAGGCAATTTCTGTAAATCCCTCAGTAATTCACAACTCTGGTCATTGAAAGTTTGTTTAGAAATGTGTCTGTTCTTTAAATGAAAAGAGAAGTCAACGGAACTAAGATCTGCTAATGGACAGATCTTTATTTCATGTTTTTGATGTTTACTTCTTCCCTCATTGCTTCTCTGGAAGTTATGTCACTTGCCAGAAGAAATTATTAATGCTCTGTTCCTTAGTAGCAGCAATAGGAAGCCACATTTCTTATCACATGCTTCTCTTTGCAACAGAATCTGGATAAACCTCAAGTCCCATTCTTGCCAAAATTGTCATTTCATCCCACGTGAGAGATACATGTTGCAGAATAGGGACTGAGGCCTATCTCCTGCCCTTCAGGGTGGTATCCAAACAGTGGGAAAGATTTGCAAATATCCAATAGGAAGAGGTCTAAATAAAAGCTGGTGCTACACCCTCTTCCTTCTCTGGGATTAGTATAGGCACCAGAACACAGCTATGATTTTTAGCAAGTTTGGTTATCCCATGGACAAGCAAAGGATGGGACAGTAGGACAGAGCTTGGTGTTGCCTCTTCCCAAGGTCCAAGCACTTGAATTTCTTCTTCTAACTATCAGAAATGGCCTGTTGCTCCAGTTTCCCCTCCACTGAAGGGTGGCAATGGCAGTAACTCAATGTCTCTTACACTGGGGCAAACTGGTGGTGACTCTTTGTAACAGTTAATATATGGGGCTTTCTAAACACCTGTTGGTTGCATATTCCTGTCGCTCACCAGCTCAGAGGTGCAGACAGGCTAGTTGCAAATCACTGCCTCTGCCATCCCTCTTGCCTGGTGGAAGAGGCTGAAGTGTAGCTGGAGGTGACTGCAGTATTGGAAGACAATATTAAATTTTATTGCTGCTCCCTTTGAACAGAGCAGCAGAACCTCTCCTGAAGTGACAGCACAGCACCTGCATTTTTAGAAAGTCAGTCTTACCGATTTAAAATAGAGAAAAATTTGATTACTGAGGTGGGACATATACTTTCTAATACAGACCACACCATCAGATTCAGCAATACTTCTTTGTTTTGAAGTGTCTGCTTCAGAAGACGTGGAATCTAACCACTTTAACATTTTTAATTTTTTTAGAGGCTGTATTTTAAAAACTCTCTCCTCAGTTTCTGGCTAAGGCAGTCTCTTTTGCCAGAACAAGTTCCCTGGACTCCTTTATTACACCACCAAAAGTTCTCAAGCTTGATTTTTGAGAGAAAAAGCCCTGTAAAAGCAAAAAAATTAGACTGAATGGAAGGGCCCAAAGCTAAGAAAGGTAAAGCTTGAAGCACCGTTACCGGAGATACACCCGTGAGGAATTAGCAAAGTCATAGATGCGAAAGCTGCAAAGTGTTTTACTAGGAAAAGGACACACTGCTTAGTAAGTCTCCTCTAAACACACACTGTGAAGTCTTACTCAGAGTTGCAAAGCTGAAGTAGTGGGACTGAGGGATGAACCAAGAGCCAAAAGCTGCTAGGTTCAGACCTGGGCTTTGCCCTTATCTTACTGTCCACAGTCAATTCACTTAATGGCTCACCAGGTGCCTGTGTTGCTATGTTTAGATGCAAATCATATGCTTACCTACTCATCTGAGTGAAAATTCATTAAAGTTAGGGGAATTTGAAAATTCAAGCTTTGGAGACTGAATCTGATGCAATTTCTAGCACCATCTTCTCTGTATTTGTTTTAATATTAGCTATATAGATGTATTAAAAATTCTGCAATTTTTAGATCCTATACTCTCAGTTATCAAGACCTCTTCTATAAAAGTGTCATTAAGGCAAAATGTTTTGTCTTTGATACTGTGCTAAAGAAAAATGTTCAAGGAAAAAGGCTGATGATTGAGAAGAATAAACACATTTTTAAATGCTTTTTATGCCATTTCTGCCATTGTTTCTGTCTCTTCTGGCTTTGTAGTTTCTTCACAATAGCTATATTTTCTGCATTTGCCACTGAGATTAATAAAGATATGTTAATTAAAGAAAAGCTGCTGGAGGCTGTATATTTCTGTTTGGAATTATCCTGGGCCCTGGCTGCAGCACCTCACTGGCCTTGACTACAATGCTAAACTAGGCCTAGTCTTGTCTTGTGAACACACGCTCAGGCACAACCCTGACCTTCAGCGACAGTTCCACTAGCACAAATGTGCCTCCTTAACATCCTGCCACCAGACCCCCTCTTTAAAGGAGTGACTTCTGAGGGCAGTTAGGTATATAAAATACATTGTGCATCAATATTGCTATTCCAAACAAACCATCACGAGAATGTATTTACAAAACAACCCTTATTATCACAGCCACCCCACTGACACATCATTCTCGAACAAGACAGATCTGCATTTCTGTCCTAAATTCACTGTTTGTGCATCTTTGCCTTTCTATCTGTGAATTGAAGGAAGCAAGTAACCACGTGTAAAGCCATGTGTGCAATGCACTGTGCGTGCAATGGAAGCTGAGGTAAGGACCCAGTGGAAGCCAGGAGAAAGGACTTCACCAGCTGCTGAGATACAAACGTTAATTCAACTGGGTACAGTATTTAACCCTACAGTGGTGAATGGCAGAAGAATATCCAGTGGTTTTGGTTGATAAATGCTGAGCACAACAACGCAGCAGGTTCTCGCTACACCAGGCAACACGACCAGTGATGGACCAAGTGCTCTGTGTAAAAATGGTGATGCAGACAACCAGCTCAACAACATGGATTCAAGTTCAACAGAATACGTGCTGCTAATGGAAGGGAAACTGAGAAGGACAGAGCAATAACATGCTTTCCGGAAGCAAAAAAGGCATCCTCTGATGCTCTGTGTGACAACTATTTTCATTAGGTTCAGTGAAAGCAAGCCAAAAAAGAAAAAAGGCATCCCACTGAAAATAAAACAGACAGTTCAAGGCTCATTATTGTGTGTTTTGCCTGCACCTATGAGTGGGCCAAGAATCCTTTCTGCTAGGTTTCTTGCTTTTTAAATATATCACAAACACACGCACAGGCGAATCATGAGGCATAGACCTGTCAAGCGGCAGACTAATGCCAGCACTTCAGCCTCCTGGCTGTCAGGTCTGATTCCAAATAACCTTTTGTCTTCTTGTTCCAGCTACTAAATTACAGATCAAGTGAGAAATGTAATTATACCCCAAAAGACCATAGATAGCATCTTAAAATATGCTGAACTGTGAACAGAACAACAATAATAAAAAGATAAACTATGATTACCCATGGTGCATAGCTAATCCAAAATGCTCCATGGTCTCACATGGGTTATTATAGAACTGTTTCCTATTTGCCGATTTCTGTTTTGCAGGGACAAGTACCCCTCCCTGCCCCCATTTTGAGTATAATTTTGATATTTGAAGTCTTGTGAAAAATGCATCTCCCCAGCTGCAATAAATACTCTGTTATACTGTCACTGAATTCTACTGTATCTATTTGTTTTTCTGAAGATGATGCAGAACTTGAGCACTCGCATTTTTTAAAGTATTACGAAGATGGGAATATCAAGACTTATTTTCTATGCACAAATTCAGCTGTTAAATTTTTACAGAAAGGAAAAATCAAAAGCCTATAGGAATATATTTTTTTCTCAGTTAGCTCTGAGTATGTTATGTTGGATTGGAAAAGTGCTATCGAATACTGAATTAACTTGTTTTTTCATCTGATTATTGGAATATTAAACATTCAAGGACTTTTCCTGGATTCTTGCACACATCTATAAAAATATAACTATTCAAAACACTAAATTATTCTTAGCAACACCTGGCAAGATAAAAATAGGTGGTGGTGTCAGAGTGCAAACCTCCACAACTGTTAACCTAATCTATATACAATCAGAAAGGCTTCTGATGGCTGAAATTTTTAATCTCCTCTTTCTTATTAATGTCATGATTCTTACCTTTATTCAAGAATTTGAACTCATGTTTTAAAAGGAAAATAGGCAATAAAATGGGAAAGCATTAACATTTCAGTCACTGTCCCTTTATTTGCATCTTCTACTTCAAATATAATTTGCAGAAGAATCAAATTCACCATCCCCATCTGTTTGCACCAAAGAGGGTTCTTCTGAGTTAGAGAAGATACGAATATTTATTGCTCCATAGAGAGCTCAGGCACTAGCTGATACAGTACTCCGATCCCAAGTCCAATCTTGAATTTTGCTGCGAGATGTTCTGCTTGTGTAGTAGAAAGTCTAGATACTAAATTGAACTAAATGGACTGATTTATTTCCATTACAAAATTCTACTTAAAAGACACTGAGCAGGTAGATGTCTGAATTCTATCCGTGCTCTAATGCGCAGTGCTTTAATCACCCCATTACTGTCATCCAGTAAGATGTATGTACCAAGATCTCCAGGTTACCTGGTCAGAGCACTAGCCCATGTGCTCTGTGAACTGCACTTGAGCTGATTTATTGAACAAGCTGCCTGAAATGGCTGTACGAGCTGCCTACACTGTACCTGTTCAGTAGGTTGACTCACCAGAGTCCCAAGGCACTGGACTCTGTGGTATATATCACAACATACTTGTCCACATTTCTAGTTCTGGCAACTCTAATGGAACACCTACATGCCTCGACCCATGGCTATGTAGGCTCGCTCTCATTTCAACTGGGGCACCACCATGCCTTTGTTGTAGAGCATATACTGCGATCTGCAAAGGAAGAAAATGCTACATGTACCCTAAGTACTTACTTTTTTTTTTTTTTAATTTGCAACATAAAATTTGGTGAGGAATAGGACAAGGGAAATTACAGAAGGTTTTGTATTTTCTCATGAAATTCAATGTCTATAGCTGGATGATACAGAGCTTGTACACTGCTCACATGTGGAGAATGAAACTTCAGCCACTGAATTGAGAGCTTATTGAAAAACCACACATGGAAAAATTCCCTACAAAGCATCATGTGGAAATTATACAAATCCTGCACTGCATGCAATATCTCATAAGAAGCAAGTTATATCAAATGATGACTTGACTTTATTCAATTGGGATTCTGCCAGCCCACAAAGAAACCACAATCCAGCCTTTTCCCTTAATTCCTAGTACTTTGAGGTCTGCAAGAAACTAAATGATGCGAACAATGTCCTTGAATATACACTCTCTTTAGCCCAGTCTCTGCCAATATACTTCATTTTCAGCCATCCTGGTAGTGCCTTAAGCTTTGTCTGCAAATTCAGTTGGCCTGACATTCGGCAACGCATTATAGACCAGATGGATTTAGGAAACTGCATTGACTGGATTAATCAAATTAAAGGGAGGGGAAGAGGGAAATAAAAGGAAATTATTTCTTCCTCTACT
The DNA here is from genome assembly GCA_031468815.1 of Morus bassanus. Lineage (NCBI taxonomy): Eukaryota > Metazoa > Chordata > Aves > Suliformes > Sulidae > Morus > Morus bassanus. The sequence continues at coordinate 38,958,656 of CM062567.1, read as the reverse complement.
TCCTAGAATATATAAATAAATAGAATTAATTTATTTGAAAGAGTTGCCGAGGTGTCTGTGTATACTTATATTGTAAAACACAGCCTTGTGAATGCAGCCCAGCACTGGCCACGGATCCAGCCACTGTGTGCAGGGGAGCAGACTCGGTTCACTGTCCAAATTACACACTGGTCTACTAGTATTTTCCTGAGAGCTGGGAAAATAACGGACATAAAAAAACCTTGTAGAATATGGGCATCAAAAGATACTACTGAAAATGAAAATAGGCATAAATTAATCTCTGTGGTACAAAGCTGACCAGATCCTCTTGATGCCAGAGCACAGATGCTCTGGACACATTTTTGATATCCTAAGGCAAGCTGTAAGATGTTCAGCTTTTGCCCCACCACATCCCCTGGCATCAGATAATGCAATAGCTACAGCCTGCTTCTTGTGTGTGAGGATAGGACAGAAAAGGAAAGGGAAATGGGACTTCCTTCTCCCCTTCAAGAAGACAGGCATGTGTGGGGCATGGCCAGTGTCAGGCAAGCAAAGGATTTGTCCCCATCATCCTGTTCTCATAGCAAGGTCTATTTTCCACACTCCTTGGCACTGGCAAAATGAGCACATCCCGGTTCAGACCTACATATTTAGCTCCCTGTTTATATGGCCCACTTTCTTTGTAAGAGCTCGCACTGAACAGCTGTTATCAGTTCTGTCGATTTAGAGGTCCATACGTGAGTTACAGCAGAGCCAACTGACAGATGACGGGATTCATCTCAGAAAACCAGCCAGTGGTGGACGCCGGTCAGCAACCTACAACTCCCTTCCAGGGAGAGCTACAACAACCAGCAGTATGGATATCTCCTGCACTAAGGAAGTTTATCTTCATGGTATCTGCAGTTAGTCCAAAGTATCTATCTGTCTTCTTAAAACACCCATCGGAAGAATTAAGAACTTTTAGAGGAGACATACTAAACATGGTATTTTTTTGATAGAGGCTAAGTGCTCTACGCTGGTGATGGCTGTAGCGCTGTCTTCTCAAGGATGCAGCATGTGAAAAGGCATTTCTGTAAGCTAGGTGTATTTATTCTTTCACCGATGGAGAAGTAGCAGCATATGGAAAACTGCAGCCTGGATGACTTAACAGGTGTCACGCAGACACAGAATTAAGGTGTATTTTCTGCCTTTGAGGATTTTGTCCAAACCACTGGATGCTATTACCTTAAAATACCAGCTCTGAAATCAAAAGCTGTGCTTTGCATTCACATAAGGAGAAACGTTATGTTTCCTTCATTTGACTTTTAAAATGCATTACATATTCCTACATTCAGCCTTTCAGATAAGTAAAATAAGTAAATCATACTATGCCTTTGCATATTAACCCCTCTCGCTATTTAAACAATTCCTCTGAGACTGGGCCTTCTGTAGGACCATTGCCATGTACACCTACCTATTCCTTACCGCACTGCATTTAATAATCTGTGCATTAATACAGAAGTGACTTCGAAGCTAAAGAATAACTTTAAGGTTGAAGTAAGCAATGGTGTCTTTGTGTCAAGTTTTTTATGAACAAGAAGAATGCTCGTTGTTAAAAAAAGGCATCAGGTGGTCAAGTTTCCATGAAACTACACTCACTGCACAAGCACAAATGGGTGTCAGCAGTGTAAGATGCCCTAACACAGTACCTGGAAACTCTTAAGTAAATATGCCACCTAGTGTTTAATTGGGACAATTTCATTCATAAATCATCTTGATCAATTCCTCCCAAGCTGTTCCCTGCAAGTCTAGGTGGTATAGAGTCTGGCAGAGGTGTCTGGAGACGCCTTCTCCACCTTCACTCCTCCATCCCCCAAAAAACCCACCCTACAGCTTTCTCATTGAAGAAGTATCTTCCCCTCAGGGATTGTTTAGCTCCTGATGGACTCTGCCAAATGGCCAAGCTACACTTCCAGCCCATCTTTCTCTTTTGAGGAGCCCACACCTCCGACTTCCAAGAGCAATCCAGAAGGCACTGAGAACTGACCCTGTGGGGGTCAGCCCCTCTGTAAAGATCTCTAATAAGCCTGATGGACTTCAGAAAAGCTGTCTTGTACCACCAGCCAAACGGTACGTTGTCCAGCACACAGGCACAGAGTAAAGGAAGCAGGGCTTTCCACATCTCTCTGCCCACAGGTGCTGGGCACAATCATTTTGAGAAGCTGAAGCACTCTCCCCAGCTTACAGCTTGCCAAAATGGGACAATGAGTTACTGCTGCAATAGGTATTATTTAGATGGATGGATGAACCAACAGAAAATCAGGGAAACAGGCTTTCAAAGCGTAGCAACAACTATTTCTTTTGACAAGCAGTGGAGACATAATTCCTCCTGAGGCTATGGCAATGTTCTCCTTCCTCGCCTCTAGTCCCTGCTTAATAGTGGCACACCAGGCTTAAATACAAGCAACCCTCTCACTATTGACAGAAGAGATACTCTAGGTATGCACATGGCTTGGCCCCTTTTCATGTGCTTAAAACATGCCAAATTGTCTTCTTGTTTTTTAATTCAGATTCTCTTGATGTTTCTCTCATGGATTCTCATTATGTTTCCAGGGATTAAATTCCTATACTGAGTCAAATCATAGCACAAACCATCCTGAGTTTTTGGTAATGTCTTGTTTGCACTTTTTCCAGATCAATAAAAAACTTAAATGAAACTCCCATCCCCGCAGTACTTCATCAGCTACCTTTCCCCAGCTTATCAAGCGGCTGCCTATCTTTATTCTTTGCTTGAAATTCCTCTACCTATTTTTGGTCCATGTGACAGTGTTCATGCGCCAACCCATTTGAAATAATGTCAAGAGTATGATTTCATGAGACATTGTACTACTTTGCTAAAAATCCAATTACTCTGCATCTGCTGCATTCTTTTCATTCAGTACTTTTGTAAAGCTATCAAAAAGGCAATCAAGTCTAACTGGCAGTATTCATTCTATATAACCCATGCTGACGACTGTGCGCAGTCCCACTGTTCTCCAGGGCTGAGAATACATTACAAGAAAGAGCCCATTGTTACGATTTGTACTTTTCACACTACAGCATCTTCTTTTCCAAATATTAGCAGTTACAAAAAGCATTGGTTTCTGACCTTTGTAGTCAAGCCTCAGCTGAGACCACTGTCAACAGCATGTGCTTCACTGTGGCCATTATTAGTTGTCATCCTGCCCAGGCTGCAGCCTTCTCCTGCCTGGCAGCTCCAGCAAGCTCTGCTAGCCCTGCGTCTGAGACTGCAGCTGGGTGATAGCTGCTGACTCAGCCCACAGGTGACTGGGGAGATCCCCACACCTGGATTTCCAGTATCCCAGCTGCAGGGTAAGGGTGCAGGCTGCTGAGCTGGCTCTCCATGGCAAGAGCCCAGATCAAACACAGGACATTTGCTTGGGCTCTGCACCTGACTTCACTCGAGTGCCCACATGCCTTGGGGTGAGATCTTCTGCACCCTGAGTACGGAAAAAGATGCTCAGTGAATATGACATACACATTTTATGCTCAGAAAGGATAATATCTAGAGCATGATGGGACAAGTGCCAGTCAGCTTGTAGGGACATACAAAGCTAGCCAAGACATTCCTTGGCAGAAGGTCTGCAGAGCGTGCAGGATATAGAAGAGGAAGAAATCAGCGTATCTTGGCTAGCATTAACCATTTCATGGAAGCCTTGGACATTAGGATCATAGCTGCAGTTAATTTCTCACTAGTGAAGTGACGATTCAGAATTGAATCACAGAATCATAGAATCATAGAACGGTTTGGGTGGGAAGGGACCTTAAAGATCATCTAGTTCCAACCCCCCTGCCTTGGGCAGGGATACCTTCCACTAGATCAGGTTGCTCAAAGCCTCATACAACCTGGCCTTGAACACTTCCAGGGAGGGAGCATCCACAACTTCTCTGGGGAACCTGTTCCACTGTCTCACCAGCCTCACTGTAAAGATTTTCTTCCTAATATCTAATCTAAATCTACCCTCTTTCAGTTTAAAACTGTTATGTCTCGTCCTGTCACTACACTCCATGATAAAGAATCCCTCCCCATCTTTCCTGTAGGCCCCCTTTAAGCACTGGAAGGCTGCTATAAGGTCTCACTAAAGCCTTCTCTTCTCTAGGATGGAACATACTCGCCTCCTCCTTAGCTACATTGGTAAGACATCTTCATCTAGACAGGATGAATCAGAGCCTAAATAATATTTCTTTCAGGCATGAAAAACCACTGAGAAATAGGACTAGATGTTACTTTAGGAGGTTTTTCTCCTGCCTGCCTCAGGTGTCAGTGCTACCTGTGCCATTTCTCCCAGATGTTTTCTAACGTGTTTCTATGCTTTATGATGAGGGAGACTTTGTCACCCCCTCAGGCACTCCATCCCAGTGTTTCACTGTTCTTTCTTTTTTTTCTCTCTTAATAGCTAACCTGCGATGTTCATCACTGTGTTTCAGGCCTATTGTCTCTTGTTGTGTCCAACATGAACACAGAGACAGGTCATTTTTTCCTTATAATGAGCCAAGCAAGCACACAACCTAAACAAGCACATCACCAAACCCACTTATTTTCTAAACAAAATATAAAGGACAAATATTAGTCACTATTCAAACACTTTCCTTTTGACACTAATTCCAAGTCCTCAACTAACAGAAATTAATATCTCTCTTATTCTTAAGAAATTGAACACTTGTCTTCCAAGATCAAAACATGGCAGTTTAGAGATGCTTGTAAAAGTTTAGTGCCTATTCCTACATGGTGTCTCAAGACTCATGCGAGATAATCAAGTATAGATTTTTACTTAAAAATGGCTTTTCACTTTCCAGTGACTAGACAAATGAAATGTTTACACTGAAGGCTCCATCCCAATCCCTATGGAAGTTTGTTTATACTAATTTAATACCATCAAACTATGTAAAGAGTATAAAAGCCAAGATAAAAAAACCTTAGATAAGGCTTTTATTTTTAATACACCAAACTAAGCATGGGTTTTATGTTAACGAACATTTAGCTTTATTAGATTTATTAATATGCTTATAACAGGAAAATACCCAAGAGGAAAAGACTAATTTATGTATTCAGCACAGCCTAGCTGCAGATATAGTACTGTACTTGAAGAGCCAAGTGGCGTTTGCTTTAGGACTACTATAAGCACTTCTGGTGTATCTAATCACTTTTAGTACTAGCCTGACATTCTCATTTCAGAAAATTTCAATCTATGGTTGTGGTATTCAGGTATGAAGTTTTTGCATCAATTCCATTTGGCTATCTTTCTAAAACACTGGATTGGCAAACACTTTGGTGGTAACAAACCTCATATTCACCTTTGCTCCATATGCTTAGCAGTACCCTGAACAAGCTCTCTTCAGGCATAATCATATCACTTATTCTGCTTAAGGCAAAAGTCTTGAATCCTAAGCTGACAGTAATAACATAACACAAACCAGGAACCTGGAGAGATGTTTACAGCTCAGGGAAGCAATGTAAGCAAATACTTTGCAATGGAATCTCTCTTTCTCTTGATTTCCTCAATTTCCATTACTGTTAAAATGAGCCCAAATTATTCCTCTCAAAAATCCTTGCCTAATCAGGCAAAACATTAGGTATTAGTTAGGAATGCCATGGTCAACTACAAAGCAGCCTCCTTTCTCCTGTGCATAAACATAGACAGCCAGAGGGAAGGAAATGAAAAAGATACTTTCCATTATTTTACTTTGGTAGCTTTCTTATCTTTATTTCTATATATTGTCTATTTCATATTTATGATGCTTTAAACAAAAAAGAAGTTGTAAAGGGACAGAGCTGGAAAATACAAAAGAATGCCAACATTGAAAGGCAAAAGAAAATGATCAGCCAGCTGTATTTTCAGTAAGATGGTGTTTGTCACTCAAAATATAAAACTGCTTACTAAAATACATATACTGGTACGTCCACTGTATTCATATAAACTCCTCCTTGCTGTGGTATAATACCAAAGAGTATTCTGGATTAAATCAGTACTGAATTGCTAACAGTTATTTAAAGACAGTCGAGTATGAGGTTAAGTACTCATGTCAGGGCATGCTACAAATAAGTTCGTACCTGTGGTAACCTGTGTGTAGAATACTACTCTTGCAGGACAAGCCTGAGTGACTGATGAAAAGCATTAATTACTCCCAAAGTAATTTTGATGTATAAGTTTGTTGCTTCTAGCAGCAAAAATGCCACACACCTTTTATCACTGCATGTATTACCGAAATCTACAGATAAAGACCACTTTCGTGTACAGGCTTTATGTTGCTGCTTATCAGCGTGGTGTCTGAGCATCTTCCAGGGAAAATCAGCTGAGGAGCAGTCCCTTGTGAATTCTGTGGCTATGCACACGGGAGTGAAACTGTAAACGCTAATAAAAAAGAAGCTGGTGGGTTGTTGATGTCCCTGTAGAACAAATTCTAATTTGTTGTGACCAAGCATGCATGTTGCAGAAACCAGGGAATTGAAGGCAATGTAAAACACACTGGGTCAAATTATCAGTGTGGTTCCAGCCCAGAGTCTGCAGGAACAGATATTTCTGCTCACTATCCTCTAACCCCATGATCTGTTGCTACGACAGCACAGTGCCCTACAGCCCTCATGTGGAAGGACATGCTCAACATCTGGATAGACATCCCAGCAGAGAGTTAAACACTAGCTAGCAACCTATAATAGGATCATTAGAGGTTTATTGGAGCTGTAGAATGGGAAGAATAATGAATAAATGAAAGACTGAAAAGATTTCTTTATCGTTGTCTAACAGCAGCACCTGTAGAAAATTCAATGAAGAGACAAAAATGGAGTGGTAAGATGAGGCTAAAAGGCCTTCAGAAAGGGACGTGGTGTGAATAACAACGTAGAAGTGTAAATACTTAAAAAAATTGAACTAAACCAGAGGTTCTCTTAAAATTGGCTGTCTCCCATGCAGTTTTTATGCAAGGAAAACTACAGTGCCCCTAAAAAATTTAGTTCTATAACCAGATTACATCTCCAATTAAGAAATATTGGAAAACAGGCTTTCCTGGAAGCCCCGCATTTTCTTCTGTGGGAAACTGTGTGTGAGCAGCATGACTAATGAGAACAGTAATACCAATTCCTACTTCTAGCAAAGTTATTCTTCCTTTTCTGTAACCTTTGTCTCAATAGGAATAGCTTTTTTATCTATCTATTATTTGTGTAGGATTTTCTGCCGAGGAAATCTACAACCTTCCAGACTCCATAATATGCTTATCAGTTGAGCTCTTAAGTTCTAGATGCAGTATTAACTATGGGCTCTGTCATTTCCACTTAAATGCCCGGTAATGAGTTCCAGCAAAACAGATAGAGAGGTTACCATGTCAAGCAGCAATACACAGTTTTTTGCACTGTCCTGCTGTTAAGTGAAGACTCCACATACAGCTCGCTCTTGGTTTAGCTCAAAATGCTACACTATTCCTCACAGACCTTCATCGTTAAATGCCTCTTGCTGCTCCTGGTGTGTACAACCAGAAAGCAGAACAAGCACTCCAGCCCAGGCTCCAAACAAACTCATATTTCACGTACAACTGGTATGTTTGAACTGACTGAGCCAGATCCTACTTGGAGAGAAGTTGATGGGAGCTTTGCCAGGATCTGAGTAAGCGGAGACCTGGCACTGACAAACCCCTCCTTAGTCTTTACCGCATTTACCAACAGTTTGTCCTCTGTCAGATAGGTTAAGATCACTCTTTTTGCAAATACTTTAAGCTCAACTGCTGCCAAAGGTTTTCTTTAACTCCAGCCTGCCGTTCCCATCACGACCCCCATGCTAACTTGAATACTCAAGAAGCTATGAGGCAACTCAAACTGAGGAACTGCTCCTGTGTAAGGCCAGCATAGCAAAAAACCAAGATGTGGGGCACAGCCTTTGCCTGACCCAGGGCACTGTGTCACTGCGTCCAGGTCCCATCCAAGGCACGGGGTGGCTGTGGTAGTACATGGGGAAGGTCACAGGAGTGGGAATGAAAGTGAGAGAGCAAGGAACCAGGATAGTTTCTCATCAGCAACTGGAACAGCTTTTACCTCCTTAGAGCATTCATGAAACTCCAGCTTGCATTTAGCTCCAAAATTTCAGTTCTTTGAGTATATTTTCCCAAATTACATTTGCTGATGTAGGATTAGAAAGGAAGAATTCTTTCTCCTAGTCTGGGACACAAGGATGTTGTTACCTTGTTAGGATAACAAGAAGGGTTCCTTCAAATACATCAGTAATAAAAGAATGGTGGGAAACCGTGGGCCCGCTGCTGAACGAGGTGGGTGCCCTGGTGACGCAGGATGCAGAGAAGGCAGAGTTACTGAATGCCTTCTTTGCTTCAGTCTTTACTGCTAAGGCTGGTCCTCAGCATCCCAGCTCCCAGAGGAGAGAGAAAATCTGGAGAAAGGAAGACTTCCCCTTGGTTGAGGAAGATTGGGTTAGAGATAATTTAGGCAAACTGGATCCTCACAAATCCATGGGCCCCAATGGGATGCACCCATGAGTGCTGAGGGAGCTGATGGATGCTGTCGCTAAGCCACTCTCCATCATCTTTGAAAGGTCATGGAGGACAGGAGAGGTGCCCAAGGACTGGAGGGTAGCCAATGTCACTCCGGTCTTCAAAAAGGGCAAGAAGGAGGACCCGGGAAACTATAGGCCAGTCAGCCTCACCTCCATCCCCAGAAAGGTGATGGAACAGTTCATTCTGGAGGTCGTCTCCAGGCATGTAGAGGGAAACAAGGTTATCAGAAGTAGTCAACATGGATTCACCATGGGGAGATCATGCTTGATCAACCTAATACCCTTCTATGATGGCATGATTGGCTGGGTAGGTGAAGGGAGAGCAGCAGATATTGTTTACCTTAACTTCAGCAAGGCTTTTTTGACACTGTCTCCCATAACATCCTCATAGGTAAGCTTAGGAAGTGTGGGTTAGATGAGTGGACAGTGAGGTGAATTGAGAACTGGCTGAACGGCAGAGCTCAGAGGGTTGTGATCAATGGGGCAGAGTCTGGTTGGAGGCCTGTAGCTAGCGGTGTTCCCCACGGATCTGTGCTGGGTCCAGTCCTGTTCAACATATTCATGAATGACCTGGACGAAAGGGCAGAGTGTATCCTCAGCAAGTTTGCTGATGATACAAAACTGGGAGGAGCAGCTGATACACCAGAAGGCTGTGCTGCCATCCAGCGGAACCTGGACAGGCTGGAGAGCTGGGCCAAGAGGAACCTAACGAAATTCAGCAAAAGCAAGTATAGGGTCCTGTACCTGGGGAGGAACAACCCCACGCACCAGTACAGGTTAGGGGGTGACCTGCTGGAAAGCAGCTCCACTGAGAAGGACCTGGGAGTGCTGGTGGACAGCAAGTTGACCATGAGCCAGCAATGTGCCCTTGTGGCCAAGAAGGCCAACAGTATCTGGGGGTGCATTAAGAGGAGTGTGGCCAGCAGGTCGGGGGAGGTTATCCTCCCCCTCTACTCTGTCCTAGTGAGGCCACATCTGGAGTACTGCGTCTAGTTCTGGGCTCTCCAGTTTGAGAAAGACAGGGAACTACTGGAGAGAGCCCAGTGGAGAGCTACGAAGATGATCAGGGAACTGGACTATCTCTCCAGTGTGGAAAGACTGAGAGACATGGGTCTTTTTAGCCTGGAGAAGAGAAGAGTGAGGGGGATAGTATCAATGCTTATAAATATCTGAAGGGTGGATGTCAAGAGGATGGGGCTGGACTCTTCAGTGGTGCCCAACAACAGGACAAGGGACAATGGGCACAAACTGGAAAACAGGAAGTTCCACCTGAACATGAGGAAAAACTTCTTTCCTTTGAGGGTAACAGAGCACTGGAACAGGCTGCCCAGAGAGGTTGTGGAGTCTCCTTCTCTGGAAATATTCTAAACCCGCCTGGACATGGTCCTGTGCACCCTGCTTTAGGTGTACCTGCTCAAGCAGGAGGGTTGGACAAGATGATCTCCAGAGGTCTCTTCCAACCCTTACCATTCTGTGATTCTATGATTGCAGTAAAGGCAGTAGTTGAATGATAACAAGATACGTCATAGTAATAAATGTTTTAGAACTACATATTTTACTGACAGACTACTGCAATTTTCTCTTTCCTACATGTGAAGATTAATTGCTTACAGCAAGCCACATTTCTCCTACATTCACCAGTAATGTGAATTACTGATAATTAATTACAGTACGTACCAGTACCAGGTACTTATCTGCCCTATATCTTCTAGTATATGTTCATTTGCCCCCAGTACAGCATTCCATAAGCAGAGCACATAGGAAGCAGACGATCAAAACTTGCCCAAGCTTAAATCACAACCCTAAGCAGACAACATACAATCTTCATATGTTCTTTGTACAAAAAACTACTTCTCTGTCCAAAATCCTTTTTGAAGCTGGATGCCATTAAAATGACAATTGCCTCACTGCTAAGAAAGTATCTACAGCATGCTGTTCTCCCACAACACTTCATTTCTAAAAATCATTGTGGCTTCTTTCAAATTAAAGACCTGTTAAACTATTTGGACTAAAATCTGGAATCTGTGCCTACATATCTAGCACCTCTTTAAAGCTAGACAGAAATAACTTTTGGATGAAATGTTGGCATTAAGTATCTTAAAGAATAAATGTTTTCTTAGGCCTGTTACAAAAAACATCGGATAAAAAGGCATGAACAAGAGCAGCTTAATCCGGCCCATGCATCACACCCCTCTTCTGGAATGGACATGACTCTACTAATTATCATTATCAAAAAATTATTATGGGAACAGACAGGTACACCAGGCAGTACCAAAACATTTCATCCGAACGCGTGCTCCTCCCGCCAGCCCATACCTTGGTGGCCCCCTTCCATCGACCTACCCCATGGGGATCGGCAGCGCTGGAGTGACTGAGACATTGAATAATCTCCACTGTCAACGTGGGACACGACAGAACGAGCAGACTCCCTGGATGGTGTTAACAAACCCGCTATGGAGACGAATGCCTTCAGCTGCACTTTCACACTCTGGAATTGGTTTCAGTATAAAACAAAATCTCACTTGTAAAAAGCCTGATCTATAAGAGGAGTACTGATGCTTAACCTTAGAGTGCTGAATTCTCACATTCCTCTTGAGAAATAATGGAAGTTTCTGTCCTGCTTTCTCCCCTGTATGGCTTTCCCCCACTCCATCATTTCTGAAACATTCAAAATACTCTAGGCAGCACTTTCAAATAAACCAGCTCAATCATAAAAAAAAATGACATTTTACCTGTTCAATTGGCCAGAGAAAACACACCTTACAAAAAACGCAATTATTTTTCACACATGCAGCAAAGAATGCTGAATATTCATTCACTTATTTCTAGGGGTCTGAAATTTATTGGAGTAATTGAAGTGGGTGAATGTTTTGATTTGTGGGCAGACCATGGCCTTTGTCTAAAATGCTGTACAACACACGACAGCCTCAAGTAGAACATCTGACACAACTCTCATTTTCCCATATTATTTTTATATTTTAGAGGACTTCTAAAGTTTATATAAAAACAAACATTAAATTCCCTTTATCCTCCTCTGTTCCTATATGCTATTACTGACAAATGCTTGGTATTTAACCAGTTTATTCCAAAGCCCTGTCGATACTTTTTCTGAGGTTACTGTGAGGAAGAAATGGGAATGATGACCTCTGAGTCTTTGTTTGCTACCCAAACCTCTCATGAGCTTCTCCCAGGAACATATGAAGCAAAAGCAACCATGGTAGGCTTCACCGTATAGAATTCTGTGAATTTCTTTCAGTTGCCAATAATTTAGCTGAAGTAGCCTTTTTTGCACATGGATTTCCATAAATGATGGCAAACTACTGGTACCAGTAGAGAAGCCCATTGAGAGTCTTCATTATCAATAGCGAGGCCTCAGCTGCTATGGCAGGTCTTCAGCCTGTGAGCAGATTACCTTGCCTATTTAGCCCTGCTCCTCTTGTAGCTGTGATTGCTCCTACTCCTCCTGGCAAGAAAAATATGTTAGAAACAGCTGCTGTTCCTCCTTCTGCTGCTTCCCCTCAGTGGGAGGAAGGCAGAGAGGGTTGCCAACAATGTAATGGCTTAGCTGAAGCCAGCTATTTTTACATGACAGCACAGCCACGCAGCCCAGTCTTGCAGGCTGCTATTGCCTGCACGTATGGAAATTTAGATGAGCACTAATCCTTGTAGGGTAAGGACCCATAGTACTGCCTTTCACATCATGAACCACCTTGGAGGTAAATAATAATTTACACACCTTAATTTCATTCAGCTGCAATACAAAAGAAGACTTTTTGTCTCTTTTCCCAAGTCTCTTTTCCCAAGTCTCTTTTCCCAAGTAACAAGCGATAGGACAAGATGAACGTCTTCAAGTTGCGCCAGGGGAGGTTTAGATTGGATATTAGGAAAAATTTCTTCACGAAAAGGGTTATCACACATTGGAACAGGCTGCCCAGGGAAGTGGTTGAGTCACCATCCCTGGAGGTATTTAAAAGACATGTAGTCATGGCACCTAGGGACATAGGTTAGTAGTGGACTTGGCAGTGTTAGGTTTACAGTTGGACTTGATCTTAAAGGTCTTTTCCAACCTAGATGATTCTATGATTCTAATCCAATCACTAATGAGGTCCAGAGATGCATTTTCACTATTGACAGCAAGCGACATCAATGCCAAACGTTTTCAAGCACAGGTACCTGGAACTAAGGATGCAGCTCTACAGTCACTTTAAGCCTATATCATCATTTTTTGAGCTGTCCTCAGAAGAAAGTCTTGCCCTCTACTTTGTGCTGTGTTTCCACTCGTATGAGGTAGATCAGGTAGCAGATCTGGCTGAAAATTCATGTGGTTTTTCTTCTGGCTGAGTTAGTTTTAATCTGGAGCACTTTTCTAGTGTCACCTACTGTGTAGCTGCATAAAGCCGTACATCAGCAAAAAAGAGGTGGTGAAGGAGAGAGGGCAGGGGCCCCTTCAGCAAAAGTTTGCCTTCTGTTGGTCTAAAAGAGTTTTTACAGTACTTATTGAAAACTGCCCAGCCTGAAGAATGACATCCAACCCCAAGCACAGTAGAAAAACACAATCTGTTAGGAAATATATGGTACTAGAACAAACCACTCTGAAGTCTTTGAGAACACTTTTTGAGAGATACAAAAGACCATTGCTCCTCAACTGCAAGAACAGTAAGTAAAACTGAACACAATTTTGAAATTGTGTTTTTCTTTGTAAAAAAACCCCTCCTGATTTCCTAGAGAATGTAGCAAAATTTTCAACTGTCATGATTGCTTTATTACACTACAGTCATGTAATAATATTTACAGTCATCCCAATGATGGTTCAGTATTTTCTCAATATGAAAGAAACTTTTCTAGAACATCCTCTGGACCTACACAAAAACACCTACACAAAAAAAGTCTGTCGCACTGCACTACGTTTATTTCTTATTGTGCCTCAAATAAAGTCGAAATTCACTTTCTTGTGCCTGTTACAGCATTCAAAAGCAACCAGCGTCCAATCACAGGAATCAACTGAATGAGCATGAAACCTGTCTCAATGGCATCCACTCCTCTTGCACATTTCAATACCACCCAATTGAACCAAAAACTATCATCATCAGTGGATTCATTTTGAAATAAAACTTGAACGGAGGACTTGTTGCTGTGCCATTCTCCAAAAGACTTCCCTGTGGACTTCCCTTCCCTCCCTTTAGTTTTAGGAAAGTATGCCTTCCCTAAAAAATGTCATTGTTAATGGAATTAATTTGTTATAGAGGACAAATAGGTTTACATGTCAGGTCAGTTACTCAGGCAATTATTATTACTGAGAAATCCAAACCAGTATACAATCAGCCAATGCAGATATGTGAACCCAACAGATAATTACGCTAGAAATGTCCTAGAGTGATGAGGATATACATAAAAAAGCTAATCTCTTTTCATGCTCAATATTATTATATGACAGCAAATTCACTCCCTGCTTCCCAAATACAAACCGTCTCTAGTTCTCAACTAGCTAGCCAGCACACTGAACACTAAAATCATCAGTCACATGGCAGAAGTATGCTTACAAATGTCATTAAGTCAATTCAGCACAAACACTGGACTCAAAAAAAAAGTTTTATTTGACAGTTCTTACTGCCTTACTACCTGGGAAGTTAAAATATCCACATGTCACTGCTTACAAGACTGTTTCTCATATGTAAGAGAATTTCTAATTTTACATCTTCAGATGGCTGCTAACTGCATGAAATTCTCAATTTATCATCATGTAAAAAAGTCCTAGCCCATACCATGCTATGCGATATGGGCACATGGCAGAAGGAGATCAAGGAAAGCCCACTTCAAATGAGAAGAGCAAGAATAAAGGGAAGCAAACACACAATATCCCAATTTCAGACCCACAAGAAGAAAGGGAAGAAAACACACAAAATCCCAATCGGAGACCCATCCACCAAAGACTTGGCAGAAAAGAGGAGCTTTGGACTGTGAATGGAAAGATAACAAACTTGAGCTGTGGTGAAGGGTCAGCAGGAACCAGTTTCATAATCTTACTGTGGAATATGCTTGAGTATACATGGACAACGAAACATAACCTGTGAACAATTTTAAATGCAGTTCCTAAGTCAGATGGTGTGTATATATATATATGTTATATATATATATGTATTTACACAGTGGAAATATTTGCATTTGGTACTTATTATCATAAGCTCCAGTCAAATATTAGTTTGGAGCCAAAATCCCACTAACAGGGTATAAACTTTTCAGTGGGATAGTAATACTTAAAGAAGTATAGAAAAATTGAAATAGGTCTTTAGACAAAACACTTTTTTCACTCAGATTTGATAGAAAGACTGGTATTAATTGCCAAAATTTTGAATACTCACCTTTTCAACCGGGGTATTTTCTTCACTCGTTACACTTGCTTTTCTTGATTCATTTTTTGTTCTGCTCAGCCTCCGGGACACTTTTTCTCTAAGCAAAGTGGCGTATCCAATGTGTTCATAGATGGGGTTTGTTGTCATTTTGGAAATATACTCAGAAGCCTTTGTTTCTATATACAATGTTATCAAGCCATCTGTAACCAGATCATGGATTGATTCAAATCTTTTCTCCCCAACAAAGTGCTTCCCATCATAGAACAACCTGTAGTTTAAGGTCTGATTACCAAATCTGCAAGTACCAGAAGAAAAGGAGGGAGAAGAGAGAGAGAGAGAGAGAGAGAGAGAGAGAGAGAGGAGTGAGAGAGACAATTCATACTGGCAAAACACTCAGGAGGTAATTTCGCTGATGAGTCTACATGTCTGGATTACATACGGAATATGCACACAGCTGCAACAGGATCTTTGTGGAGAGACCAACTCAAATTCAAACCCAAACTTGACTGCATCACGTGGGCTAGGCTACAGAACTGAGGCCAAGTCTCTGAAACAAGCTACACGACTCAGATGTACGTGGTTTAAATCTAAATCCTAAAGGGACTACCACAGTGATCGGAAAGGCATGTTTGCATTGACAAGACCTTACACAGGGATGCATAATTGTGTTAAGGGCTCTTCCATGCCATAACATTTCTGAGGTGCAGAAGTAAATGCTTAATTTGCAGTCAATAAAGAGAGATAGGCATCTCTAGCAAGTAATTCAAACCCTAAGGGTCTGAATCACCCTCTGGCAGGCAGCCAGGGAGACCGAGCTCCTAATTCAGGGGTGCAGTTAAACACCCAAAGTTCTGTGGGACAACTCTGGCCCTATTTATGGCAGATGTAATCTATGGGTTTTTTAAAAGTGTTTTAAAAAGCAAAGTGCTGTAGTAGCACATTCAGTTTATAACACCAAGGTTGTAATCCCATTCTTGATTAAAGGATTCAAAGATATTACATTGGGTTAAATGGTCCTTATATTGCATCAAATGTGCATATCTCTGCATAGTTTGTTGAGTATTCAAATCAAACTGTTTAAGGCTTTTATTTTTTCACCCACATTTTTCGTATGAATTCCCAATTTATAATCAAATTCAGTTTTTGTTTCTACAAATAATTATCCAGATGGATTTAGAAATCATGCTGTTGTGTCAAAACAACAGGCACTTTGCCATAATCCCCATCCTTTAGGAGTTCTTTTTATTCTTTATTTTGAAATATCTCTCTAAAACCCTAAAAAATTACATTTGTTCTTTTTCAGCTGACAAAAGTTGCTTTCAATTGACACCACTTTTTGGTTGGCATGACTCACCAGCTTTTCCAGCTCTACCATCTGCACATCAATCTGAATTCTGAGGATGATTTCAGCACCATATCACAGCTACTTGGGGTAACTCCTTAAAGAATTTTTCCTTCTGGCTTACCAGCAGAAAGCTAAAAATGCAGACTTTTATTTTCTGTATATCTCACAGAAGTAATAATGCTATAAAAATTGCAAAACTTTGCCAAGGAGTTTGTTTTGTCAAAACCCAATAGAATATCTTGTCCTCTTGCTACTAACCCACAGCAGCTTTAAGACTGTTGCGTGGGCAGGTTTTGAATGGCACAGCTAAGCCAAGAGCAGCCATATTTTCAAGGAAAGGCACCTGTGAGGGGCAGAAAGGTTGTAGCTGGGGCTCCCACTGAATTTTTCATTCAGTGGAGTAGCAGACTCTTACTTCTTTGAGCAGCAGCATCCCGTGCTTCACACTGTATTTCTAGAGCAAGCTTGAATTCCAGCTAGGGAAGAAAACAGAAGTCCAGTATACTGTCTTTGACAGCTGGTCAGCCACTGGACTTCATGATTTTCCAGGTTTATCCAGGGTTATTATCACCGATGGTTGCCAATGTTTGTGTAGAACACATCACTGTGCTCAGAGGACAACCTGGCTGTGTCCTCTGCTGGGACACTGTCCCGTTCTGTACTCACTCACATCTCTAATGCAGTTTTCAAGGAAAATATCTATCTTTGCAGCACTAAACTCCAGATAGCAAAAATTTTGAAAATGGGCAGTCTGCTTCTGCAAAGGGACTTTCCTAGCCAAGTGCTAAAGGAGTGACTGAATTGCTGCGGTACTGCGATGGTCAAACTGCTGACAAGAGGGTGTAAAATCACTCTGACACCATGAAGTGTATTAAGTAACAGTGGATAAAGCTCTCTCAAAAGGGACTGATATAATCCCCTCCATTAAACAAATTTACATTTGAACTATAAGACTCTATTAAAACAGCATTTACCTGAGAGCAAGAGTATAGCAGCCGGGTTGCCGCTGGCTTTCTCTAAGAATATATGCTCCTTCTATGCCAGCAAGTATTTCATCTGCTTGCTCCCGAGAAATGATCCCATGAAACCTAAGGGAAGACATTTCAGTGACTAACAGAACCCGATCAGAAACAGCTCCCCCTCCACCCCAGAAACCATCTGAAAACTTCTGCACTGCTGAGCATCATGGTCTAAGACATCAGGACAGCTTCCAAGCGTCTGGAAGTGGCAGCACAGTCATCCAGCCTGGGCAAGTCCAGCACAGAGGCAAAACAAAAATTACACTCTATATGCAGTTTCAGTTAATATATGCCAGCATGATGCTTCAACCGCACCCAAAGACTTTTTTCTGCAAATGCCCCATCTTTTCACAACCTTCTTCTCTTCTACCAGTCCATGCCCCTCTTCCTTGTTTCCTTTCTAGAGCCCTTATGACAGAATTAAAAACTAGGCACAAAGGCATTATTTTTTTTTACATGGAGATGACTTAAAATTAAAATGAGAGGTTGTTCTTATTATCAGTTTGCTTTATTTTTATATTCCTCAAATTTGTAAGGGAAACTGAGACAAAAAAATGGCAACAATTATTCAAAATTCTATGTTGCATATATTAAAGTAGAAGAATATACAGAGCAGCCTTTAGAAATATAGTTTTCTTCATTTCAATGAGTTCCTCATTCAGTGTTGGAAAAAAGCAATACTTCTCTGATTCTTTTGTCTTTGATATTTTAAGAAAGAAAGAGGCCTTAGGATGCACAATTAACCTTATGATAACCAATATTTAGCAGTGATCTTTCCATAACTACAAATGCCGTCTTTACAGCAGTTTGAGTCTTAACTCCTACATGCATTTTACTAGCTGGTAAGTCTCCGGGGGTCTCCTCAGAGGTTTTGAAAGTTTCTGGTTTTGCTGCTGTCTGAAAAAAGGCACTAAAATGTACTGGCCTTCAGCATTTTCTCTTTTCTGACAATACATATGAAGTGGCACATTTCTAACACTGCCTCTGGCTCAGTAGTGAAAGAGAAGAAAAACACATTGGATGTAAATGCAATTGTTCCATTTTCTTTACGTTGTCTTTTCAGAACTAATACATGTTGGAAATATTAGGTTTAAGTGATCTTCCCAGAGTGACCTTCTATTCAAAATGACGTAAATTGATTCATACTTTCTGTCTGTACTGGTGGGAGACATGCTCATTTACTGCCACATGCAAATTGAAATGAGCATCCCCTAGATGACATAATTTAAGCATGTCTTTACCAGGAAACTCAGGGCAATTCATAACTCTAGTTAAAAATAATGAGCATGAGCTCTTTGCCGCCAGAAGCTCATTATAAAATACAGCAGGCTTTAGGTTAGATATTAGGAAAAAAGCTCTCCTGTGATCAATTTAAGAAATCACTGGGACAGGATACTTGGGGCACCTATGAAATTTCTTTAACCATGGGTGGTAAGCTTTGGGTAATCCAAGCTTTCTCATAGATATTTTTGGTACATTTTTAAAAGGGCATAAAACCAGCTTGTACACAGTACAAGATCCCCTGAACTCAGAAGCCTGCCTCTGACAGCAGCCAACAAGAAATGCTTACGGAGAGAGTACAGGAAGCAGTGACATATTTCTTTCACTTCACATCCCTGTCCATCCATCACTGGTTTAGCCAGAAGTTGTGTCTGATCAGCTGTGACCTTGCCCTTCATGAATCCGAGAATCTCACTTGTAAACTCTTTAATATCTTTACGTTTTTGGCCTCTGCAGCACCCTGTGGCAATGAACTTGAGAGGGACACTGTGCATGTCCCTCTCTTGGACACCCACTGAGGAAGACCTGTTCATTTTCCTCATATGGTAGGAGCTGCAGCCCTTTGCTCCACCATTGTTGCAGTTAGCTGTACCTTTCTATTCATCTATAACCTTTCTAAAAAGGAGCGAGGAGGAAGGGGTAGAGAGGGACCAGAACTATGTGCTCTATTTAAAATGCAGCCACATCATAGATTTATATAGTAATATAATTATGTTTTTTCTGTTTCTTTCCCTAGAAATTCCTACTGAATGCTGAGTCAATTGCTTTTATAGGACTGTCCCAGTGGTTCTGAAATCTTCTTTCTGAATGATAATAACTACTGTTATCTTCCCTGTGCAGGTTCACCCAGGTGACCTCTTACAGTTCTTGCCAGCCCTGCTGCTCCACAAACCCAGAGTAAGTCAACAGCCAGGCAGGTTCCTGGACAAGAGACTGGGGTAATGGTTTTACAAGTCCTGCTGTAGGAAGTGTGATGGGTCACTCAGCTAGTTACTGTCTTTAGCTCTGTTGTACTCTAGTGGCTAGACCTGAATTCCCTGTTGTCAAAGATAATATTTAAAAAATGAAACTTCAGTAATTAGGGGCAAAGCTACTGGCTCTTGAGGTTTTTGATGGTAGAAAAGGATCATTAAACACAGATTATGTGTCTGGGATGGAAGAAAAAATAGAACATAGGATCTAAGCAATTTAGCTAGCGATAAAGGCTAGGGCCTCAGCAGATTACTCTAGTAAAGGCCAAATGCCAGATCTGGGTGGTTGCTGCAGTGGCTATGCCCTTCAACTTCACCTGCCCAAAACTCCATGCCAATACAGGATCCAGCCCCTTTCAAGCAAGAAAACTGCTGAGCACAAAGGAATTATACTCTTTTCCTCACAACAAAAATACACCTCTTCTTTGGGTATTTCGGACCTCATAACTTTAGAAGGGAGAACAGCATTTACACATGCAGTAACATGTAGCAGTACACACACTTCTACAACCACATAGGGTGGTGAAAGTATAGGAACATACCCAGAAAGGCAGTGAGAGAGGCAAGCGGCTTCTCTACTCCCCAGGCCATTGCAGGACTACCGGGAGGTTAAAGTGCCAACCAAAATAAAAGGAAGAAATACTCCAGACAATATTTTTTTCCCAAATTGTCCTGAGAAAAGCAAAATAAACATGCAGGCTCACATAGCAGCACAGTCCATGGATTGTGAGCAGCAGTACTGGACTGTAACATAGATAAATTATTAGGCTTTCAATATATTTAGCTCCCAGTTGAAGTGAAAGGTAAAATAAAATATTTTATCAGACCTCCGTTGTGTATTTTTTTTTAAGTTCTAGAACAATAACTTTTGATTACACCCAACAGACACTTAAAAGAGGAAAATACTTACTCTCTTCCATAATACTTTGGTCTGTTCTCCACCTAAATTTTGAAAAAAAGGAAAAAATATTAAAAACATACTCAAATGAACTAGACAAAAATAAATTATGCTTGATTATTAATGAGGACTACTGCACCCATCTAAGTGACAAAATTCTGCAGATTCAGAACTGGGACTGGAACATGACTACACAGAAGAAGAGAAAAATGAAAACAGAAGAGGTGGTTTTATAGATGGATTTCTGGGAAGAATAACACATACTAATGGTGAAAAAATAGATGTAATTGTATAAAAAATACATATAATTGCATAAAATCTGATCAAATGGATAAAGAATAGTTTACTGCAGTTTTGCCAATCTAATATTTATACTATAAAATAAGACTATTTTTGTTGTACACCCTTTAGCTTCTTAAAAACATTTTTTGCCTATATATGGCAACTAACCAAAGATAAAAAATTTAATATTTTGGGGAGAAGTAAGGTTTCTGGATTTAGACCTACTCTTAAATTCCTTGAAGTCTCAAGAACTTGCGGGCCTGATCCAAAGTACACTGAAAGTTGCTGGACGGACTCCCAATTATTTTAAAGAGCTTTGAACCAAGTTTTAGGAATGTCGTGTTCTTATCCAGAAACTTTGCTTACGTCTGACACTTTGACTCGTTTCTCAGACCCCAATCTTTTGGCAATTTCGCAAAAAAGGAAGCTCCCAAGCCCCTTATTTCATCTGTCACCAGCCTTTGTTTTCACCTCGCCTGCCTAATGCCAGCAGGGGGCATGGCTGCCCAAGCTTTCACACGGGGGCTGGTGCAGAGGTGCCTTGCCATGCACACAGGCTTGTGCGATTATTACATATCTGACTATTAAAAATTAATTTTCAGATTTTAAGACGTATTCATATATATGCATGCATTTAAGTGTCTTTATAAAGAGATGCTCTCTCTTCACCTATGGCACTTATCAATAGTGTCACCTTACCAGGCTGCAACTTCAGCCAGCATTTTCATGGATAAGCATGCCAGAACTTAATACAGATATAAATAAAGTCTCTTGATTCTAAAAAAAAAAACCTGAGTGCATGAATACCTGGGTAAAGTTGTCCATATCAATGGAATTACTGCTTCATACATAGTGACACACACATAGAAAAACTGTGGTTTCAAGACTGTTTCATTCTTTAGGATAAAACCAATGAATTTTCGCCATTTTATCTGACTGGAAACAAGGACCCTTCTCTTGTTTTGATTATATCTCATTATTTCACTCATAAAAACTTTACATCGATGAAGGTTTTTAATTTCTGAATAGCAAATGCATACATGTGACATTTTTGATTCAATAACCGACACACCACGCACTAAACCGAAGCAGCTGACTTTCTACCCTGCAGTCACTAAGGCTACAATACAGCGCAAGATGAACAAAAGTCTGTAGAAGATAATGAGAATCTTCAATGGAAGACCTATGGGAGTTCAATCAAGTCCTTACTGCACTTCTTTCCCTGCTTGGCATTTGTCTTCCAGCACGGCACTAACAATAGCAGTGTCATACCCTTGAAACTCCTGCCTAGGAGTAATACCTTGATGCCAACACTTTTGAGCTCTGAGGGGCAGGAATAAGAGGAAAAAGCAAACACAGAAGTGAAGAGACAGCAAAATTGGAGAAATTGCCAAGTGCAGGTGCTGTGTTTCTATGTGCATATACGGCAACTCAGAGAAAAGTGTATGAATTCAATTTTTTTCAACTTTGTATTTTTATAAGTAAAAAAAAAAATCAAGAAAAAGCCATGTACCCCGCAAATGAGGTTGTTCATATGTTAATCTTTAGTAGCACCACATGACTTTATTATATTGGAACTGTGCTACCTTTCTGTCATCCTTATAAACCTTAATGACCCCCCCAAGCATATATTTAGCTGGGAACTTAATTAAAAAATAGGTATCAGAAGCTGGGTTAGGTGAGACCACCACATGCAATCTTCTCTTTCATGGGAACAAAGGCCACTCAGTACATGAAAATGGTGACAAGGAACAAACAGATAAAATTTCATTCTCACAGAAAGCCAAATAAAACCTTTACACCACAGAAGGTAAAGCATGACTTTCACCTAGAATTCAGAATCTGCTTCTTTTTAAAAATATAGATTTGCCTTGATAGTATGTACACACAGAATAAAACCCAACACTTTCAACCTACCTCAGAAAGATAAGAGTTAACAGTACCAGCACTCATCCTCAAAATTACCTGTAAGCACAAGTCCTCCCCACCCCCCACAAAAATTTATACATAAAGTATAAAAACAATCTGGAAATAACTCCTTGAGCAAATGGGGGCACATTTTGTATCCCTCTCACAACACCATTTATGCAAAAACACAAATTTATCTGTGAAATTTTTCTCATTTAACTAGCAACTGACTGAACTGCCCTGGGCACTGCGGTTTCCATTTTTCCTGCTGTTCATGAGCTAAAAGATTTGTTCTTCTGAGAATCCATAAAAAGCCCATCAAATCCTATATTCTTCCCCCTCCCCCATTAAACAGAAACCTTCACTCCAACATCTTTTAGCGTCCATGCGTTTAAAATGGTCAGAACTTCAGCACTTGGCTTTAGGCAAGAAAGATACTGTAGTGTTCCCTGAAATGAAGCTCCAGACGTGCCAGACCGTTCAGGTGCCCCAGAATCTAAAAATCCTCTCCTGTGCTCACCACAACCTTTAGCCTGAAATAATCATTTCGCTGCTAACCAACTTCACCGCTAGGAACAAACACAAGGAAACAAAGTTACAGCAGGATAAAAGATCAAAATAACATCAGGGTCTCTAGATCAAAACCAGAATGTTGGACTGAACTTGGAAATGAACCTAAAGCCTGCACAATTGATGGAGGCTTAAAAGTATCAAAGGAGACAGTAGGTCTATTTTGCACCAACCGCAGTCTCTGTAGAAACTTAAAGGGAAATTCTATATATCCCAGAAGGCAAAGGTGACCAAAATTCAGTTGGGATTAGCTTTCCCTCTTCTGCTATAAATGGGCTTGCACACACACAGTCAGGCAGATCCGCCTAAGAGAATTCTTAGTGGTGGAAAGAACAGAAAATCCGCAGGTAGAAAAGTGACTTTTTCCCAGTGGTAGGAGCCCAGAAAAATCAGCCTTATTCTGAGGACACATACCTTAAGTTTTTTTCATAGATAATGACTATGAAGAACACTTTCATCACTTTCCATATAGCCCTCAGAATTTCCTTGTTGAAACAAGGGCCACCTTTTGTAGGTGACCAGTCGGTTTTACCCATCACTCTGGCCCATCTCCCCAGACTTTGATCAAGGGGAAGAGATCAGAGGGTTTGAATCATTTAGGACTCTTATGCTAATAGACAAAAACAAAGTACAAAACTGAGGAAAATTACATAAGGCAAATAATAGGTCTTCACTAGTGAAAATATATTTTGCCTTAAAGAGCTCCACAGCTTGCTTTTACTGCTCCCATACAGAGGATAAGTGAAATGGGTTCTCCCTCTCCACTAAAAGTAAGCAGCAGCTTTCAATTCAAATGTAAGATGGTAATATTTTGGCTTAGAAAAAGGTATTATTGCCAATTTCAAACAAAAAACGTTGTTGCAGAGCAGGCATTTCTGGCTGTTGTTCCAGAAACCATGGGGAAAACACTGAAAATTACTACTGAAATTCATAGTTGTATAAATTATGAATCAGCGGTAATGCCAAAATTGTTTAAAACTATAGCCAAGTTCATCAGGAAATAAGATGTATGGTGAAATCACTACTAATCCAGTACTCTTACAAAGCCAGCAACATTCAATGACATCTAATCTTGAAGCATTCTCAAAGAGAAATGAAAGCCAGCACAGCTCTCCTGGCATTCTCCAAAGGCCTTTGGAAGCTCTTATTTGGGAGACTGTGCATACTCCAGCTTTGACTCCCAGCCTGCCAAACCTGCTTGCCTCTCCCCACCCCAAAAAAAACCCTGACTTGTACACTTAGTCTAGTTTTACAAGTTTTTTTACAATGTTACAGCATATTCTTCAAGGTGTGGAGTTAGTTGTACTGGCATTTGAAGTCAACACTGAGAAGGAAATAAGTATTCTTCAAAAAAATACACTAGCTATCTAAGCTAATTCAATATATTACACTTAAATAATTTTGAAGTTTACTGAATTTTAATGCCCTGAGATTTGTGACTCCTCTTTTGGCCGGGATGGTTTAGCCCTGGCATGACATACTCCTGGTAATGTACAGATTATTGTATTAAAATCCTGCACCACTCTGCAAGGTAACTCACCACAAAGCTACTGGGAATCATGCAGGCAGGAGGTGAGCATCCCCTAATGTGATAGATTTTCATTGCAAGCATTGACATCCAAGCCACACTGCACTGAAGATTTGAAGACACCCTGAAGAATTCTTTCTGCGTAAGTACTACCACAGAAATAAGATAACCCTTATTTCAGAAAAAATTCATTTCTCTTCAGCTTCATTGCACAAGAAATATTTCCTTATCCAGTGGCCAAAGATGAACTCTAGAAATGTTGGAATGAAAATTTAGAAATCCCTCTAGAACAGCAATCTGTCTGTAATTCAGAAGGGCCAGCACGGCATAACATTGTATATCTACCTATTTCAACTACTGCCTAAATACATCCCTGAAGAGAATATAAAAGGGGAAGGGAAACAATAAGGAAGGTAGCTGCACCTGGCTCTCTGTTCTTCTCTCCAGTACACAGAAAGAGCAGAGAAACAAGATCTGTGAGTTAATAATGTTGGTGTGTTCACTCAGAGCAGGCATCGAGGTGTTTTTCCAAAGGAATTTTAATCCGGTACATTTTCTGTTTGGAACACTCCTAATTATTTTACAGTAATTCTAGCTGACTAGATACAAATACACTTTTCAGTTTGGTTTGACATAAAGAGAAGTGGAAGAGCTGGAAAAGAAGCTTTCAAGACAAGCCCAGTAAAAACAGACTGTACAAAAAAGGAGTTTATTGTCCAAATTGTGCAGCTTTTGTTAGAATTGTCATAAGCCAACTGCAAACTTTAGCCTTACAATCAACAACCCAAAAGGATTAAGGAAGATTGTAAGCCCCCATTACATGGAATGAAGTAAAAAACTATGTTGAATTCCCTTACTTCTATAATTTTTTTGCCTCCAAATTTTTCTTAAAGAAATTTCCACTTAGATCAATTCATGTGTCTAACTTTCCCTCCGAACAGGACAAATTATTTCACATCAATGACTCTTAAGCAATTTAAATTGGGAGAACATTCTTTTTGAAGGGCAATATTTATCTACCTTTTTTACTACCTTTTTACCACTTTCTTACTATTACCTTATCAGGCTCTCTGGCACTAATATTTTCAAAGAGAAGCAAGTCTTGGTTTTGAGAAAAGTATCATATCATAAAGCCTGTTGCTAATTTTATTAGTAGGAGTAGCAACAGTGTAACATCTGTAATCCCCGGGCCAAGGACAGGCCAATTATAGACACTCACTATGTAGATACATAGTGAAAAGATGGTCTTCTCCCCTAAGAATTTCAATCAATGGCATTCAGCGTGACAGACGGGACAGGCTTCATGTGACAAGCCTATCCAGCACGTGTAACTTCATGAGTATGTTCAGGTACTTTGGCTGTGTGATGAGTGAGAAGCAAAGACATTCCTCAGAAGGACACTAGCAATGCACAAACCCCCAGAACATATTCCACCTGCGCTGCCCATCTTTCTGAGGCTCTCCAGAGAGGTGACATGAGTAGTTTTGGAAGTGTGCATCTCCTTTTGTCATTCAGTCACAGAGCCACGGGGATGCCAGCATAACGGCCACTCGATACACATTCAGCCACATGATAGCAAGGGACTACGGTGCCTCCAGCTGGGAGCAAGATTTCAAAATCATTCAAAATACCAGAGGGGTAACGACTAGACAGGTCTCTGCAGAAAAGGATCCTGGCATCATTACAGAGCATAAAATGAACATGAATCACTGATGCTGCCTGTTGCAAAAACCGCCAAAGCCAGAATGCCATTCTGGGACATAAAACCAAGAGTGCAGCCAATAAGACACCTTAGAGTAATCCTCTCCTTGCAATGTCCACTCGGAAAGCCTCTATCTGGAATACCAAGTGTGGGTTTGGGCACTACGTCTCAAGAAAGACTGGAGCAAATAACTGGAATGAATAGGGATTTAGCAAATGTGAAAGGCATGAAAAGAGATTGGCCTAAAGAAGAAAAGACAGAGAGGGGCTGTAGCAGACAGGTACGAAAAAGGCCTCTTTCAAGAGGAAATAGAAGAATTTGTTCTCTGTGTGCTTACTGGACATGACAAGAAGAAATAGGCTTAAACTGCAAAAAAGAAGATAGACATTTAGATCTTAGGAAAGCATTAAAAGTAATTAAACACTAAATAAATAAGCAGAGGCGGTCATGAAATCGTCAACCTTGAAAAGCTTTCAGAAGAGGATACGCAAGCATCTCATCTTGATGCAGGGGTGACCACCTCTTGAGCTTCTTCCAGCCCTGAGATACCACGATCCAGCCTACTCCTCATCTTTGCCTGGACTGCTCTCACTGAATAATTGTATAAATCACATATAAAACCACAATAATACCATGTATCTGCCCACCTCTGTGAGGCTCTCAGGAGAGAAGGCAGCAGGGAAAAGGCAGCGCAGAGTTAACTGTTCTAGAGGAGAAAGCCAAACCTTCAAGTGATAAACTGGTCACTGCTTACCTAACAAAAATCAGTTTAAATTTATCAGCATAGCAAAGCACCAAATCGTGTTTGATATCTTCTAACAAAATATTCTGCAGTAAAATTTACAGAGCTAGGGAGAAGGTAGGAGTGGAGCTCTTCTCTATTAGGAAGAATATGAAAATGAAAGACAAAAGCAAAGAACACAAAGAATGCTTTTATTAACTGCTGCTCAAAGCTGGACAACTTCTCTGCTCTAATGGCATGCTGTAACCTACGGAGAAGGTAAGATGCATAACGACCCTTTCGCAGAAGGATAACGCATCACTAAGAAATGCAGGAAGCTCAGCAGCTCTGACTGTTACTGTGGGACTTACTGCAGGCTGACTTCCACTCTATCTGGGTTATTTCTATCATTTTTAAAGACAAAAAATTTGAAAAGAATTGGGTTTGTTTGCTTACTTGCTTGTACCAAACTTTCAAAAGAGCTGCTGCAAGGCATCCTTTATGAGGGTATTTTTAACTTGGGTTTGTTTCCTATCTATGACCTTGAGCAAACCGTCCAGCAGCCAATAATCAATATACCAGAGAAAACACTGTAAACTCCAGAAGGTAACAAAAATATCCCCCAACACGGACACCTACTATTGCTTCTAAACCAGAATATATTTCTGTATATATTCAGCTCTAACAGAAAAGAGCAAGATTGAATGAAAAAAAGAAAAAGCAAATATTTTCTGACCTAGTAAAGAAAATAATGTGCTCCGGAACATGAGCTAAAATAAATTGAAATAAATCTTAATCAAGGAGGCTGCTGCTAAATAGTCAGGGGAGACAGAGTCAAGTTCAAACAACTTCAACAGCAAAAGCAGGGGTCATCTATTTTGTTATGCAGCTTCCGTTCACACAGTAAGGGCATCATTAAATGTAAGAAGGAATATCAATGTTACCTTGAATGAAAGATGAAAAATTTGAATATAGTATTTAAACTGTGCTCCCTTTTTCCAAGAATGATGTGTTGAGTCATTTAAATGGGAGGAAAAATATCCCCAGCAGCAGCAGCAGCAAAGTGCAGTAAGCCATATCAAGGCTCCAAATGCTGCTTGCAATTCTGTAACCAGTGAGAAGGACCTAAAACATTCCTATGACACATGCCACAACAGTCTGCACTGCATCTGCACAAATCTACTGGTGTTATGTCACCTACCTTAATGCAACCCCAAAAGCTGTGCTTGCTAACCAGCTCGCTGCTACTGTTCAATGTAAACATTCAGCCCTTCAGCAAGGTGCCTACTAAATGCACTTGCAAAGTACCAAGTGAACATTTGTAACCAGCCTGCTGGAGACTGGTTATAAACTCGAGTATGGGCTGGAGGTGTGGAAGGAAAATCGGGAAACAACTCATCAGAACTGAGAATGGATGGGGTAGGTGGAAAGTGAGGAGGAGGGGGCCTTAAGACAAGCCCCTGCATAGCATCGTGGGGTGTGAGACGCACTGCCACTTCATTACACTGGGAGAAATCTGGGCATGAGGACAGGGGAAGGATGAAAGCAAAAATCCAAGGAGAAATAATAATATTCATTCAGTTAATCCCCTGACATTGATTTTATGAATACTTCTGCTCTGTACTTGGGAACAGCAGACATTTCTCATAAGTCAGGCTATCTGCAAAGTCTGAACAGGAATAAGGGAGCTTAGATAGCACTAGTTACTTTTCCTGAGTCTGGAAAAGGGGGAGATCCTATTAGCCCCTCTGCAAAATACTAAGTAGGAGAATATTTGCCATATGACGAACAATCTCGTAACTTACAAATGCTTTCATTTCAACAAAGCTGAATATTTTGAGACCTCTTTATGAGATATACTATTCATATAAACACCTCTATCACACACACACTCTCTCTCTCTCTTACTTATCTGTACAGGGTAGTTGACATGTGTTAGTACATATTAGTTTGTCATAATGGTATTTCAAACAGATATGCAAATATTTTGGAAACAAAGGATAAATAGAAATCTACATTGCACACCTTCTGAATTTTCATTTTGAACCCTGAAATTCAGGAGTCCTTGTCTGAAAACAATAAAAAAATCCACCATGTTCATGCCCGCTTCTCTTCAGTGTTCCAAAAAGACCTGTGTAACTGGCTGATATGTTCATTCTGTGTGTAGGTATATACATACATGTACAGGAAGATAGGAAGCAAGACAGACAGATGTGTGAAATTTCTATCTTTATTCATACTAAGAAATATGAACTCATCAAGTGTTCAAAACTCTGTGTTCTCATCTCAAATCTTGAAAAAAAGACATCAGACAGCTCACAGAGTATCAGCCAGAGGGCAGAAACAGTGAAAGCCCCTTCTACATATTATTTTAACCAGACACAAGGAATACTGGCCTAAATTGGAACAGACATGCAAATCTATACAAGCACACAGGATTTTCAGCACAGACTTATTGATAAACTTACTAAGTCAAGATATGAAACAGGCTTTCATTTATTTTGGCTTGAAAACTACTTACATTTGACATCATGTCAAAATAAAAAGAACTTGATAAAAAGACTGATATGTAACAAGAATAAAACGAAAAAAAAATAGGAGAATAGCAAAATCATAAATACACATACACATCACACACTTCCAAGGGAGAACGGAGAGGAGGGTGAAACTTCCCAAAGAAGCTTTCAACCAAGACCAGAGGGATAATTAGCAAGTTCATCAGCCCAGAAAGACAGCTACATACAGTTTCTGCTCATTAGTCGGAAGTTGCCATCTTGTCTTCCAAAAAGATGGCTTTAACTATTCCCTTTCACAGTGATTAATAAACGCACCAACTGGTTCATACCATATGCCTCTGATGAAGATGAACACCAGTCTCATTTGCAAATCACAACCTAGAACATTAGTAAATCAAACTTGATGAAATTCAAGTGGAACAGACAAACCTCTTCTAGTTTTGTTTAGCTGTAACTACTTAAATGAAATATTTACTATCGTGTCTGCAGAATAATTAGAAAGCTTTCTTCTCCATTCGGTAGTCAACAGACTGTTAAAATGAAGATGACGTGGCTTTGTTTGAGTGCTCCACCACCCTACTACTGCAGCGGGGTGAGACTTCATGGACTGTAGGAGAGATGAGATTTCCTGTCAGTCCTTAAAGTGCCTTGCAAAAAAACACTGGCAACTTTCTCTGGTGTAATGAATACAAGGGAATTTTGGGCAAGCAATAGTCCAGCCTCCCTTGTTTCTTTAATCCACAGCTGCAAATCACAGGCATTCTGTGGGACAAAATTCACTATGGAGATACCACAGAAAAATGACATTGGGTGTAAAAACACATTTTAAACCTAATAGGAAAACCTGCATGTGGCCAGTTTAGAGGGATGCTGGATATAATACATTTTGATGTTCCACGGGTCCTCTGCACCAATTTAACCAAAGACCCTTCCCGGCCTTCAGCTGTTTTCAGCCCCCTCCAGCACAGCCAGGCTTTCTACTTTCACCATGGATTTCAGCTGAAGAACTTTCCTCCTTTTGTCAATGTCTATTCAAAATTGCTGTTCAGTTGTAACCCACAGACTACTGCTGTGTCCTCGTTTCTTTTTGTTTCTATCATAAAGATAGGATTATAAAAACACAATTAAAGCAGCAGCAATATTATAAGAATTTGAAGATATAGGCTCCATTAAGTCTTATATGTACAAACATTTTCATTAATGAAAGTAGGTTTCAGAACAATTCTCCTCATTTTCACTCAGTTGCTGGCTAACGGAGTCTCTTGGTGTGTCACTGTGTATGTTCTGAGGTTTCTTTCTAAGGAAAAGTTAATATAATATTCTGAATTATCTTAGATAAGCTCTCAGGACTGACAGCAAGAGACACCTTTTCAGGGTAGTGCCTGACTTTTTGCAGTAGAGTGATTTGAACAAGTGCCATGAAAATTCCCGTTTACTCCCATTATTTACCACCAATTTCATGACCAATTTCAATGCCTATTACAGCTCTCTAGTACTTTACCACAGTATAGACATTGGTCTTAGGAAGATGAGGGCAGAGGAAAAGAGGAAATATTCAGCTTGTAAAAGTCACTAAGTGAACAGAATAAGGGAATTAATGGAAGACTTATTGCAATGATTAAATACTTATTATCCAGTCAGATACACTCTGCAAACACCTTACTAAGGCTTAATTTTAACAACCTTGCTCAAGCTTACCTAATCACAAGCTTTTTCTTACGTTCAAATATAAAACATTTTTGTACCTGAAAGGACTGACAAAAACAACCAGCATTTTTAAAGCACTTTTCAATATTGCTATTGTTTAAATGATACTCTTCTAATTGCATTGTTCTTAGCTTGAATTCCATGCTTCAGAAGAAACTTTGAGGACAACTGAGTAAAGAAAAATTTGCAGCGGTTCAGTTTTGGTGATGTGCAATGATCCCTTATATTCTCTGCTAGTAAGGTACAAGATGGCAATATCATTATAAACCTACTAGTGACCATTACAACAGTTATGCTCTATGAAATGCCACTATCTATATACTTGTTTTGATAAATCTGGGTAATTGATACCCAGAGGGTCAAAACAGTTCCTGACCCTCTGGATGGTTAGAGTGAAAGACTTTCAGCGGTAGGGTCTGAATATGCCATCATTATTTTAGTCTCTTACAATCACTTAAGCAAGAAGGAAAAGGGGTGGGGTTTTTTTTCAGAGAAAAGTCTCCCTTTTGTAATCATATTTGCTTTTAATCAAGAAACCATAATTTTGATGCTTTAAAGGCAGAGACAATCATTTCTACCACTTCTGACACCACTTATTTGGAATTCAGAACGACGAGGAAGGCAATTAACTGACATTTTTCTACATAATAATATAAGTTAGGGCTCTAAGGCTTTGTCTACACTAGGGAAATTTAGATGAGTTTCTCACTGTTGCTGACACTGACTTGGCCAAGGCACTGTTAGGAATATGCAAGGTCTAATGCAGACAAACTCACCAGCCTCAAAAATTGCTGTCAGCAATTAAGGCTTTCTTGGAACAGAACAGGAATAGCATTCACAGGTGTGAATATCTCTGCACAAGTAATCCAAAAACTCATGGGTAAGGCTCACTCCCTCTTCGAAGGAAATTTATAACAAGCCTATTGTTTAACGAAAGATATTCCCAAATAATGTCACCATCCTTCCTTAATTCTTTTACTTTGTTAAAGCCTCCATTTCTTTAAAAGATATTTTCACTTTGAATAGTCTACTCCTGAAATATTTCTTAAAACTAAGAGTTCTTTAAAATGTTACTTTCAGATAAAACCAGGAAGTTCAATGCTTGAATTATTTTCTGAGAATGTCATTTTTTTATCCTCATTTCTGCAGCATAAACCCTAAAAGATGCTTTATAATGTGAATTCCTCACCACACGAATCTGGTTCTTTGGTGCCTATCATCCCACCAGCAAAATATTTAACAGCTACTCCTCTACCTGAATGGTGCTTTTAAACAAAACTTTTTCTGTTTAAAAAATAAATCATTAAAACATTGCTGGAAGGAATATGGTTACAAATGAGAATATTGGCAGAAATCCAGTGTTATTGGGAAGGTAGGATATTCACACTGGTCCTGCTGCCAGTGGTGATTAATTAAAAGCTGTTAGATACCTGAAGCCCTAACAGTTCATTCAATATGATTCCCATTGCAGGAATGACCTGCTTTTGCTGACAAGATGTTTATGCAGGCAAAAAAACAGAAAGGGAAAATCACGATAGCAAAGCTCAAAGACACAAAGATATAAATGTTCATGTTTTATTTACAGTCCCAGCTTTTAGTCTGGTGGTTTGCATATCAGGAGAGGTGATTTCTGTCTCCACAGTATAGTTAATCAAGAAATCCACACAAATCAGATGGCAGAACTGCAGAGATCTGAGGCTAAAACCCCTGTGACTATAGAGTCACAGAGAGGTAATGGAAGAGCAAATGAATGCGGAGAATGTGGAAGATTGCAATGGAAAAGATGGAGGAATGATGACAACACCAAATGGTGAGAGAAAAAAAAAAACCCCAACCCTTCACAAGTTTATCTGTTGGTGTTACAGATTTTGTTTGCAGCAGACACTTCAATTTCCTTGTGAGCAGTGCAGAATTTGGCAATTATGAATGAAAGACATCTTCCCATAAACATGAAGGATTTAAAATTATTTGCAATTTTTACATTTGTCTGAAGCAGTCTGAATCCTGAATTATACAAGAGAACACCCTCAGCAAAGTCCAGTTCCTATGATATGCACATGGAGAGATAAATCTTTCCCCTGTCAGTCACACATCCTGCTGACACCTGCTCCCCAGATGTTGGATGAGCATCACGTTGCATACTAAGTAACTATCGTATTGCCAATTAATATATTTTCACATACATAACATAAAATTGGATTTTGTGATCTTCCTATGTAACTGACAGAAATTTGGGATCTTTAGTGAGGCAAGCCTATACAATCATCAGATTACACTGAAGTCAAACTAGAATCAAGAAAAACAACACCAAAGCACACACCTTACAGTCTGTGTGCTGAGGAAAAGCTAATAGGTGCTATAGGAACGTAGTGCTGAATTTTTTCTCTAAAATAATCTGTGATGCTCTATAAAACCAGTATGTAGTTCTACTTTATATAAAACTGATAATATGAACCACAAGGAGCAATCTAGGTATCAGGACACCCCACCCGCCCCCACCTCCCCAACTACATGTAAAAATAAAGCACATCATCAGTGTTGTAGTGTTTTTTGGCTCTTGGGTCAGAGAACCTGTGTTTCTAGCAATCAGGTTGTGAACACATACAGCTGAGCTACACAAAGATTCAAAATCCAAGTAACAAGAAGTCAAACAAAGATCACATTTGTGGGAATGAATACTGCTTTATATACTTAACACTGAATAAAGTCTCTTATTTTCAGCTGTTTAACTAAATTTAAAAAAAAAAAAAATCAAAACAAATCAAAATAGGACTCTCTTCGGACCATGAAGTGAGCTACTAAAAATGGTTAACTAGTCAGAACCAAACCCAGATTATGTGAATCAGACAATTTTTACTTATTTTGTTATGTACTGCTTTGCCAATTACATATTAATTCGGCTAATATAATATGATCTCAGCTTCTTTCTGCAAATCTTTGGAAGTGACCTGAATAGGCACTAAATATGTATGGTCCTTAAACATCAGGCAAAGGGAGCAAAGTATAACTTCAGTTGCACATAACATGTTCTTGAGTCTAAGGAAATAAGTTCAATACAGCACACTGGTAAAGAGTTCACAGCTGCACATTTACTCCACTTACTTGTGTAGATAATCTTGTTTCTGGAACAAGAATACAGTTGCTACTCCACTTTAAAAGCACGTTTTACCTTGATTCAAATTTTCACTCATGGAGGCAAGGTAAAAATACTTTCATTTGAGTTAGCATAATAAATTTTGGATTAAACTTATTCAGACTAAGTCACTTGTATCCCCACAAAGATGAGTTCAAATTGTAGACAAGGCTTCCTAAGCATTCAATACTTATTAATCAGATTTTCTCAAGGCAAATTCTTCCTCAAAGTAGTTCCAGTACAAGATCGATAAATAAAATATTAGCTAAACTATTATCTCACACAAAGCGAGAAACTCCTCTAAGGCCGCACTGGAAGTAAATGAATTGTTTACCTGAACTATTTTCAACAATACCAATACTAGTTTAATACCTGTTATGAGATACTCATTTAGTAAAACCCTTAATGTACGCTTCTTTAGAAATACCAGCCACAGAGACCTACCCATCGTTTGTTCTGCATGAGAATTTTGGAGAGGAAGGTCTTGTTAAAACCTTTCAGCACACGAGCACTGAAGTCTCACAGGGCTACAGCGTGCTCCTTCTCCCCGAGCCTTGTCTTTGACAGGGAGAAAGGATGACACAAGTTTTCACCCACTCTGGTGTTTTGCTTGCCCTTCTTAGCATCCTGCATATATGTCTTGGGACCATCCTGAACTGACAGGGCTTGAAGAGTTCCAGTCTGAGGCCAAGACCCTGCTCTCCCTGACCTGAAACAACTGGTAGATGGCACTTGAGAGAAAAATGCAATGGCCTTTTAGTTAAGGCGCTGGGTGGACTCAGGAAAACTGGATTCAATTCCTGGCTTCGCAATGGATCTTCACAAGCCTGGGCAACTTGGTACAAAACCTCCTGCCCCACACAAAACTGTTTTGAGACTGTATCTGTTAATATTTGACAGATGCTGTGCTAGGGCTCTACTTCAATGGGTACACAGTGTGGGAAGCAGGTCAGAGCTCGGGATGATATTTGAGAGTAGAGCTATATATCACGCCGATGAACTGCAGTTTCTATCTTCTTTCACATCATCTTTTATACCTCGGGCAATCACTTCATGCATTTAGTATTTCTATTACTAGTATTACATGTCTATTTGCACAAAATTTGTCCCTGACATTACAGAAGATAAAGCTATCACAGTTTTATCGATTGAGCAGAGACATCTACATATGTTTTCCATTACTATTATGCCATGCAGGTTGAGGAACTGACATATTTAACTAAGTAGAAATGGAGAAATACAGAAAAAGAGAACAGGGAGACAAGATGACTCAGCCAAACCTGCAGCCCTATAGATTTCTAAATATCCTGTAATCTTTAAAATTTCTGTGACAGGACCAAGCTTTCTGGCTATCACTTCAGTATTTTAACTTGAACATAATCCCTGGCAGAATGCATTCAACAAACTGGACCTACATACATCACATTGAAACATATCACACAGATGTTAATATGCAGATGCAGGAAGAAAATACACCTTCATTTTGACAAGGAAACACAAAGCTTTAGGTAGTACACAGAAAAGCATACTAAGCAATGATTAATGAGCATTTGTCTAATGAAGGGTCTTCTAGTGGTAGAATAAGGCCTCCATGCCTGATTAGCAAATATTAATCTGCTTTAATTAATCAACCTTAAGAAAAATGATTATATAAAATAATGGCTTAGAAAAATTAAAGCGAATACTACCCTCAGACTGTACAAAAGATTTTTTGGTAATCATATGCTGCTGACACTTCATCAGATTTAACAACGTAGAGCAAAAGAAGAACTAACCTCCCGAGGACAGATGATTCTCTTGGGGCGTGGTGCCTCTTGTTGCAATTGATACACTGTCAAACACAGAAATGTACAGAGCATTAGAAGATGGCAACATACACAAACTTTTATTGTGATGAGTCTTCTTAGCCAGAGGCTGCAGAGAAAAATGCAAATGTAAAGAAAAGGACAGCAAATGGAGGGATTTCAGTGTATCTAAGTCATTTATATGAAAATCAGTCGTTGACCTGCAAACTAACTAAAGTGATCATTGGTTTAACTTTTAGAAGTATTATCTCCTTTTGTACTTGTTATTAGATTTCTATACCAGGGAAGACTAGCTAGAAAGATTTATTAGGTGTACCTCAGGATAAAATCTCACTTTTGCATATACCATGCTGTAACAACTCAAGAACAGACTGCTTACCAGTAACACCAGCAGTTTTTTGGACAGGCCAAGCAGAAGTTCAGCACATTTGAAAGAGTTCACCACAATCTCATAATTTATTTCAAGATTTGCTGGCAATTACTGACGAGCAAGCAAACATTCCTTTCAGAGCAATTACACCCTATTCAAATGGCCCTGGATCAATTTTGCGAATCTTCTGAGGGCTGGAGGAGAGAGACCTGAGGCTAGGGGTAGTCACTGAACCCTGGCCCCCAGCCTCTTCACTGCACGTATTTAATGAGATCCTCTCCTTCCTTTCCAGTCCAGAGTCGTGAGAAGAAGCTGACATGCAATGACAGTAATCAATTCCAGCACAGACAGACTGTCTCTCCATAACTCCAGTAAAAATCCCAGAGGTTTGGATTGCATCCCTCGAGAAAGGCCTTCTGTATGCTGACCTTCTTGTATTTGGAAAGATCATGTGGTGTCTATGCATTTTTTTAAAAGACTGAGTTTCTAGAACAGGGCTCTTCATAATGCTTGTGAAGCTCAGAATTATGCCCCAAAAGGTGGTAGATTATAGAAGGAATATAAATGCCTGTAGGTTTGATAAACAGAGAAGCGCTGTGGCAGAAAGTGAATTGAAATGGTAGGTGTTACTCTTCAGCACCTTCTCCCACCTTCTGCACCTTCTCTTTAAATGGGGCTAGGAGCAATGAAATCTGAGAAGTGGGGAAGTCCTCAGCTTGCACCCTAGTTTGTCACTCAGGGGATATGAAAGATTTGGAGGCTTCTGATCTCTGCTAATGTCAAAGTGGAAAAAACAATCACCTCTCCTTTTCCCAACCCAACCTTCATCCCTGCTTCCTCAGAGGGGCACACAAAGAGAGTCCATGATTTCTTATATTCCCTATCACTTTTAACGCATATGTACGTGATCCAGCTCTGAATTTGTACTAAGGCTTTAGATTTATCCTGCACCATTCAGCACTGCCAGATCTCCCACTACTTTTGCACAAGATTCATGATAACTTGTTTTTCTTACCTCTTGCAATTGTGGAACTAAGATTCAAAGCCTTCCTTTTACTCTTTTGTGATCAAATGACTTGTGTATCCAAAAGAATTGCCAAGCAAAGCATGAAAATTTTGCTTCAAAAATCAAAGACCATTTTTTAAAACTCCTGATTATTCTGGAGCCCAATATCATGATTTTAGAGTCCATTTCTGAATGTCTGAAATCAGCATAACCATTGATTCAGCAAGTTACTGATTTTTAATACTAAACATATCCAAGAGGAAACCAGTAACTTTTTTCTTCCCCATACATTTCCAGCAGAGAGAAGGAACTCTAAGGATTCAAAATATTGCAAGAATATGACACTTCCCATTTAAAGTAAAAGATCTATTTCTCCAATTTATTAATTTTAATCGAAAAATCATACTTCATAAAAATCCTGTTTTTCAATCATCAAAACTGTTAAATATTGACTGACATAGCAAATTAAGCTAGTGGAGCTGTTTCTAAGAAAACCTTGATAGCTGTGGTGCAAAACAAGTTGGTCTGAAGAACACATAGGAAGCCTACCTTGTGATGCGCTGCATTTCTAAGAAATGAAAAAAAAAGCAAAGTGCTCTCTGAAATGACCAAAAGGATCCCTGAGGCTGATAGCACTGGAGAAGCAAGGGTGGGGAGAAGAGTCAGCATTTCACAAAACAAAGGAAGGAATGACTAACAGGAGGGGGCAGATATATGAAAGACTTGAAAGCAAACACAAAAAACTGGATGCTGATAGGATGCAGTGGGATGAATCAGTGCAGGGATTCATGATGAATGCAAGGAAGACAAATCATCTTAACTGTATTTTGAATAGACTGGAAAAGGCTGCTGTCACTCTCAGAGAGGCATGGGTAATTAATCTGCACAATAATCTGAACTGAGAAAGATATCTGATTTAGAAATACATCAGAGGAAAATGTAGTAAGATTAATACTATACAAATAATAATAATAATAAATCATATGCTGCCTTAAATGTGCAGGATGAGAAAATGGCCTCAGGTAACAAGCATGACTGAGATCGTGAATGGTGGTAATCACAGAAAACATTATGAATGGGAAATGGTTTCTTGGGAAAGATAAAGAATTCAGATTTGGCCATATTAGCTTTAAATTGAAAGACATTAAACTGACAACCCAGTGGAACTACTGGAGAGAGATGCAGAACCATTAGATGGAGGAAAAGAAGACAGATTGGGAACAGAAAGAAAGGGCTGAAAACCACCAGTGGCATCATGGTAAGGGAAGCCAAGCAGTTCAACAGGAGACAACAGAGAACCGACAGATAGGCACACAGCTGCCAACGATACCCAGAAAAGACACACAGCAAGGCAAGGGTGGAGGAAGTAAAACAACAGTGAAAGAGCAGTTAAGTGAAAAAACAGGAAAAAGCAGTATCTCACAGACTAAGGTATTAAGGAGCAAAGCAAGTGTGACCCTACCAGAAGCTGTGCTCTTCTCTATAAAGGTTCTCTCCTGTTTCTGCTTCAAATGATTGCTATATGAAAGCCTGCTAATGGGCTATGAATACAAGTGCAATATTATGGCTAAGGTGACTTGAGAAAAATGTGCCCTACAGCTAAGTTCCAATGAGTGTAGACACCTCATTAAGTGACCTCATTTTCAGAAGTGCTGAACATTCTGCAGCTCTGCCCAATTTCATTATATACTTTTTCCAAAGAGCTGGGCACTCACACTCTGGCTGACATTGCTGAGACCCCAGCAGAGTCCAGGGGATGGTCAAAAGTTCAGAAAGCACATGCCCCTCGCTTACTTGCTTGAATGGCAAACAAGGCTTGCCTTTCTGCCTCATTTCCCCCGCCTCCACCTCTGAAAATCTTAAAACAGTATCCAATGTATAAGGATACGGTTAACTGAAATAATAGGAAAACACATTTATTTAATACAGCAGTAAGCAGTGATCGACATCTGACCCACTCTATTCCAGCATTTAGAACTGACAGGCAGGTTAGAGACAAACCCACTGTGATCGTAGAAAAGATGATACTTGAACATAATGATGCATTATTATTTTAGTCCTGAGAAAATTAACCTTATAAAAAGTCAACTGCATGCAAAAAGAAAATGTATTATTACTGCTTAGAGAACAGCATCAGACTGGGAGTAGCTTTTTGTTCAGCATCAGATGCAAATGAAATGTGCAGTAATAATACACACTAAATATTAAAACAAAATGCAGCACTACAATAGAAAAATGCAGTAGCTTTTAACTGGCCCTTGAACATTTTTATCAGTTTCATAATTCAGATAGTTCGCCAGCATTCATAGTATCATAACCACGTGGGAACTTACCAAGTTAACAAAACTTTCATTTATTACTGAATTTCTAGGGGAACATTTCTTAGAGACGTAAAGTAACTAGTTAGAATATATGGCTCTCTTTTGCTCCTGCTAGAGGACAAGTCTTGTCTCATGGGATGAATAAGGGAAATTCTACAACATGTTTCAGAAAGAACTGTCTAATTCTGAAATCTGATCTGTCTAAGAAACAAAGAGATGACATGCAAAAATCAACACTTACTCCTTTTCTGCCAGGGAAGAAGGACTATCACCAATTTCTTCATATTTTTTTTCATTCTGCAGTGTGTCAGGACCTCAGGCTTTCTCCTTTAACTCACCTATGACTAGTGTTCAGTGATGCTCCAGCAGAGAGGAGAAATTCCTATCATCACTTTTATAAAGCAGCAAAGAAACATGCTGCCTTCTCTCTGAGAATGTTTCATAGAGTTCCTTAGTTTTACCTCCTTGGCCTCATCTCAGTCAGGCATTTATCCACATGCTGAGCTTGAACAATATGAGCTGTCCTATTTCTGCAGGATTACTCACATGCTTAATTAGGAACCTAAGTGCCTAGCTAAAATAAAGCCTTAATTTCTAACAAAACAGAGTCTCAGACACTGTGCTTATTATTTGATGAAGGGCAGAAGGCAGGGAAACTTTGCGAGGAGCTGAAGCATGACATCAGCTGATGTTCTGTGCCTTGCCACGTTGCTTCATACCAATGTACTGATCTTAAATAATGCAAATAAACATTGAAGTGGCATTGACATTAGACTAGCTTGGCATATGCCAATCTCAACAGTGGTAAAAGGAGAAAAAGAGTGGTTTTACATCTCTTCAAAACTCAGGCACATACATGCTGTAGCTAGAAGTCAAAAATGACTATGCTGTTTCAGCAGTCAAACAAATTGCCTACTTATCACACGAAGCAAGTAAGATCATTGGTTCTGCTCTAAGAGGGCAGTGGAGCACTGGACCAGGTTATCCACAAAGGTGGCAGAGGCTCCATCCCTGAAGGTTTTCAGGACTCGGCTGGATAAAGCCATGGCTCTTCTGCTCTAGAGCCGACAATGGTCGTGCTTCGAGTGGGAAGCCAGATCAGCTCACCCCAGAAGTCCCTGTCAACCCACATGTCTGTGACTCTTATCTTCCTTTCTTTCCTACCTCAGTGATGGTAAAAAGGCAAAATGCCATTTCGCATAATATTCCTAACACACAGCAGACTATAAAAAGAAATTTGT
This sequence comes from Morus bassanus, assembly GCA_031468815.1. NCBI lineage: Eukaryota > Metazoa > Chordata > Aves > Suliformes > Sulidae > Morus > Morus bassanus. Next base: position 38,917,469 of record CM062567.1, on the reverse strand, counting down.
TATTGGATATTTATTTGCTGATCCGTTACTCAGGTATAAATGCAATCAAATCCACTGCCTAGAGACTGCTGGCTGCTAGTAACTTTCCAGATTTTTCCCCAAGTCCCTTCCTGGTAATACAAAATTATTCTTGCCATTTCTTTTATTCTCTGTGTCCCAGGGCTATGAGAAAAAGTCTGAAAAACCTTGTAATCTGTGAAACCTATGTACCTTCTAACAATTTGTCATAAGCAAGTGAGGATCTTCAGCACAAGAAGTGTCCATCAGTTGAAACAACCTTGTACATTATGCCAAAGAGTAAGGCTTGGATTCTGAAAGCTGTTCCACTTTGATCAGCGTTTGTCCATGGATATGAGCAATACTGTTTATTTGAATATTTTGCCTGCATAAACAGGAAAATCTGCCTTTGTTGAGAAGCTAAAAGGATTGAAGCCTTGATCATGATGTCAATAAAAGGCAACATAGTGCATCTAAATTGATCCAGGACTTAAAAAACAAAACTGTATGCAAAGTATTTTAATAGTATATTAGCAAACTTTAAAAGTTACTAGCTAAAATACACTTAAAATAATTGTTAAATAGGCAGTAAACACAAACTGCTAAGACTGAAATACATCCACTAAGTTAAAACTGTGATGAGACAGGACAGTGGATTGCATCATAGACTAATGCTATTGTTGGACATAACCTCTATAATTAATATACAAGATTGGGATTCTTCTAGCAGAATAAAGAAGCATACATTACCTAACATTGCAATGAAAAACTTATGTCTGTGGCTAAGCAGCCTCAGCAGTAAATCTCTGTAACCTTAAACTATTTTCTGCATTTTGGAGTTGTGTAACTTTTTCCAAGGTCATTCATGCATGTGGTTCCGATGCTGAGGCCATGACTTTGTCATTACCACAATATTGGCATCCTACATATATCTGAATAGGAAATTACATATTCATATTCTATTAGTTCATTCTGTTTTTTTTTTTTTAATTTTTAAAACAGTTTCCTTGGACTATGTGTAAGCTATCAGGCAAAAGTAACCAAACTTTTTCACTGCATGCAGTGATCTGTCTGCTGCACCAGTGGGGCAACTAAGAGAAGGTAAGTAAAGGCATGTGCTTATTCCCTGACTTTTTAATTAAAACTTCCTGCAAAAAAGGAAACATCTGTAATTTCAAATCCTGGTCTCGTCAGAGTCAATGGGAGCTTTTCCACTGATTTTGAATAAGCCAGGTTCCTCTTCTACAAAAACCCACTCAAGTGTCTGCTTCTTTCCAAGTACCCAGCAAAGTACACTGGAACGGTCCAACTCAAATCAATACACTCTTGCTGACTTTTAAGGAAGTTTTTCTTATACATTCAAAATACTGCAACAACAAAAAAAAAAAAGCCTCTGGAAAACAGTGTTCTGAGAAGCAATTTCTGTAATTTAATGGCATACTCAAATTCCGGTTGAAAAAATCCCAGTCCATTCTGAGGCAGAATGTCATTCTCAGGTAACAGAGAGGTGATGTCTTTGAAGTCAGCAAGGTAGTTTAATGTGCATATAAGTGAAGCCAACAAGTTTATTCTAGTCGTTAAAATTATACATGTACATGCATGTAACTACTGTGATCACTGTCTTTTTGTAGTTCCATTTTGTTAATGGCACTGTAGTGAATTTGAAGTTGCCACAATAAAAGAGATGACTTTTGCTTAGGATAGTTCTGTATCTGAAAACAGCAAAAAAAACCCCCTCCGCATCCAAAGCTACAGTTTCATTAAAGTTCCAGTAAGGGTTTAAAATAAAAAGAACAAATTTAAAGGCCATCTTTAATAAGGGTTTTAAAAGCCAATACTTTGTCTTAGATCTGTGCTACTTTATTAGAAAAAATACATTTGGAACAAAGCAAAAAGAGCATAAAATATGCACTTCTGCACTGCACTCTATGTAAATGATTTTTCTGAAGGCAGACAGGAAGGTTCAAAGAACTGATACTGGTGTCTCCAATTTCTAAACCACCACTTCAAAAATCAGCTTCTATTGCTAAGGATCAAAAATATTATTATCTTAAAGTGATTTTGTGACCTGCATAAAAAGACAAGTATACTCACGCCTGACCTTTAGTAAACATACGAAGCATTAACCTCTACCTCTGGAATCCTTCCTGAAAATCTCAGCAGAGAAACCAAGAAACCCAGGATTTGCACACTTGTAAGGCAACCCAGAGTCTGGCACTCGTAACCTTGCTGCACTTGCTCCACGGAGAACCAGAAAAGTTCAGGTTTCACTGCTATCCCATACAGTCATTTTTACAAGCATCTAGTACATTTATGTCGTTTTTCTAAACAAAGAAAGGGAAAAGACCTAACAGTGACACCTTGGTAAGGTACTAAGATTATTCAAATTTCTGGTATACTCACAGTATGATTTCCATATTGGAGGCTGGTATTCTTCAGCATCTAAAATAGAAGAAAAAAGGGGGAAAGAAATCAGTCAATTGGCCACTGGGTCAAACTGTCAGCATGCATTTTTCTGCTGAGGGACCTCAGCTTGTCAGCAAAATTCATATTTCTTTCCCAAGAGAGATTCTAGCTCATTTACAGTACAGTTTCCTGTGTGAGAGAAGAATATAAATTTCAACCACTTGTGGAACCAATGTGCTTCTTCCAAATTATTCAAATGTAACAGGAATTAATTTCTTACCAATTTGCATATAGTTTCCCAACTCACCAGTATTTTTAAAATAATTAACTAGACTGGTAACTACATTCTTTATTTACTTTACTTGGCATGATAAACAGACAAATCACTACTGGTGTTCAATCAGGCTTCTAACCGCACTACTAAGATTGCAGAATGAGCATCAATGAATAACACATGCCTTAGCTAAAAAGATGCACGGCTCAGGCTGGACTCTGATGCACAGACCTGACAGTTCCAACAACAAGATTCAATTACACTTCTTGAATCCACTAGAATATGTAATTGGCATATTTTCCAGAAACTGCATCAGCAAAAATAATAATAAAAAGTTAGAAATCGGAAAGACTGCAAAACCTGCAACTGGAAACAGACAATTATTGCCCTTATTGACTGAAGGGGCACAAAAAGAGTTGGTATCTTCTCTTAGTGCTGGGTAAATTTTTGGCAGGGGGACCAGAGCTTCTGTGTTTAAAAGTGTAAGTTTGTAGAGTCTGAGCTAAAAAAACCCCTGTCTTAAAAGCCTAGTGAGCAAAAGGCTCTCCAGGCTGGGAGGCAGACTGGTGCGACTGGAGGGCACAGCAAGTGTAAGATCCCACTCCACAGGGCGATTTCTAGCTCTCTGCAAAAAGGCTGTTGCTTCAACCTCCAGAAATCCCAGCAGAGGCCAAGCCTGAGCAGTAGGAGTTAAATAAGTTAACAGCCACAAAGGGTGGGTACTAGTTTGGCTCTGAACTGCCCTGTTGCCTAACACTTTGAAGAGTCATTTACAGGGGGTATGTCATTAACCTCCTAATACTGTGCAAGTTAATGAAGGTGTTGGGTATTTACTAAACTTCTACTTAAGTTATGCTAATGTAATTCAATTATAGTTGCATAGCTTATGCTCCCTGTCTATTTATATACACACAACCACTTTAACTATATCTCTGCTAAAGTTTGTTTACTAGGAATGTTAATCATTAACTACCATCTGCCACTTTTAACTCTATTGTTTTAAAAAAGGATAAACCTAGACATCATCAAAGTTACTGCCTGGAATAATACACTGCAACAATTTCCAGATATATTGATCGAGAAACCCATTCAATTCCAGTTTCAAATGTATCCACTTCACAACTTTGGCAAAATTTAAAACGCTCCCAGACTGACAGAGTTATACAGTGCTGTGGCAATCCAAGAGTAATTAGCTTGCAAGTTCATTACACAGAAGGATTATTTTAAATTATATGAAGCTATTCATGAGACCAGTGAAATTTATTCATGCAAGAGCTGACTGATTTTTTCTCCTCTCACATTAGAATGGTAATATATTACTCTTTTTTTTCCTATACATCTGTTGCTCCACATATAGTTTACCATAACACCAGAATATTGTGTATTAAATTCCTCTGTCATACTTCTGCACTACTGCAAGAGAATTTCTGAATTTGACTGTTCACTTAATATATTTTTCCAATAGGAGAAACATTGAGATAATGCAAGTATCTGATTATCTACACTTGTAACTTCAGAAAAGGAAATAAGAGAGGGAGAAACAATGAAAAACTGATGAGTATCAGCTGTTGCTTTAGTCTTCCAAATTAATTAGAAAGAGCACAGTAAATTGAACACTGAAAGCTATCTACAAGTGGCCATAAAGTGCTTCATTAGCTTGAGACAGACTGATGGTGTGGAAACACTGCAGCCTAGATGGAGAACAATCATCCAGGAGATAGTCGTAAAACAAAACTCCTGATGATTACGTTAGATTTGTCATGGTTATGAATCTGTCAGCCCAGGAAAGAGTGGACAGAACCATTCCTCATCAGCTAAAATAATTCTTAAGGGCAGCACACTTGGAGAAAAAACAATGGGTCACCAGCGCCACATTCACCCTTACTAGGCACTGCAACATCCTCTGTGATCCCTTCAGCTGATAACACATCCCTAAATCAGGGAACAAAGCTCCATATAGGTGATAGTATTAATCCTGTTTCTAGTCCACCTATCATGCATGACATTTGATGGCACCCATTTGTAGGGAAATAAAGAACAATTAGTTTAAATACAACCTGGAGAGAGAGATCATGCTTAAGGATCAGGGAGATGTTTAATGGAGCCCAGATATAGACCTCTTGCTCCCTCTGTGGAAGGAGGCCACTGGGCCCCTGACTAGACGTGGGCAATGTACAGCCAAAGATAACATTCTACTTGGCTGTCAGTGTGGAAATTAGCCTTAGGACAGCAAGTACCACGTCTGAGTCACCAGAGGAATATATTGATTCCCCTCCTTGTATAATACAGTCTTAGGACTCCCATCCTGGATGACTAAAATAGACTAAACGTCAGCCCTTCTTAACTCAGGGGTCAAATGAGACAAATCTTACCTGAGCAGATTGGATTATTACTATTTGCCCTTTTCTGAGATTTCTGTTCTGCTTCTTTTTTTATTAGTCCTCTTGTACTGTAAGGTAGCTCTACTCATTAAATTGTGCTCCAGTCTCCATCGCTAGACTTAACACAGCAGGTTCACAGAAGTTGCCAGTAATAGTTTGGGTGGTTGGCTCAGTTACTACATGACACCTCAACTCCCACAGTTTCTGCCTTCACTTCTGGTAATGGTCTCAGCAAGGACCACAGACCTCAGTTTTGAGCCACACAGCAAAAATCAATCAATGAATCAATAAGTCAATCAATCAGACTTGGCACAAATGACAAGTGCCCCACATTGAGCTCTCATTAAATGATATTCCTAATACAAACTTTCATCATAATGCCTATCACAACTGTGATCGGCAGCATAGGAAAAAGGATTCACTGACGTATTCTTAGCTGACAAGACAGGATCTCTCCTATTGCTGTCTTCTTGAAGGGTTCACACTTCCAACAGTGACTTCTTGTCTAAATTCAGAGACTGAGCCAGCTAAGGTTGAAAGCACTTGTCACAGGAGAAACTTAGAGCAGAAGGTGACTATCAGTTCTGAAAAACTCAACAAAATGTCATACGGCCAGCTATGAGACACCTTTCTGAATCTAGAGAGACTCACTGTAAAAGAATTACAGAATGCCCAGTTTAGGTCTTTTTTATCATTTCAAGTCTTACCAATACTGTATCAGAAATTACCTTAGCAAAACCAGAAAAGCTAGGGAGTACTCACTGGAAAGACTAGAACTGGCAAAAAAGCATGAGAGACTTCCACGAATAATATTACAGGCACTATTGTTAACTAAAAGCTTTGAAACATACCAGCTGAAAGGATAATAATTATTAGACCTAAAAAAGTAACTAGAAGTTAGTTGTATGCTAAACAGAAAGGCAAAAGGAATGGTGAATGCTGACTCTTGGGTAATATTACAGCTACCAGAAGGTTTCTCACTGCATGCATAACTGACATGAAAAGATACTGGAGAAAATTGTCAAACCAAAAATGATACTGTGGAATTGGAAGGTGGGAGTAAGGAAAAGCAGGTTAATTCTTCACTTAATTTGGTTTACTCTTCACAGAGTAGAGAGGATAAAAAGCATCTTAGGAATAAAATATTTTCATAAAGCTGATGGAGCCCTGTAAACCTGAATAAGTGTAAAAAGACTACAGTAAAGGGAGTACTGAAGAGTTGGCAAAGCTTTAAGCAGACAGATAAAAAGTAAAATTACGTAAGATTTTTTTCTAAAGAAACATGAAGACAGAAGACAGTATTTCTGCAAATGATGGGTGGTAAATGGTTAATACATTACTCAGAGCCATTCTTAAGCAATTTCTGAGAAATGGGCTTATGTTAATTATAGAGTAAGTAAAGTTATCCATGGACTTCAAACCTTGTTCTTCACCGTGCCTGGCTTTGTACCAAAGGTGACATTTCTGGATGTAGTTGTGAAAGACACTGGAATGACTGAATTGTTTTTCACTACTTCCTTGTACTTTGTGAAGGTGATGATGTAATGCCAACACTCATGGTTTTGTGCTACCAGCACTGGGACTGACCTAGCTAAAGCAGGTGTAATAAGATTCCGATTAAGCTAAAACTTTGATCCTTCCAACGATCAAGACTGGTAATGTGCTAGAAAGAGGAAACTCTGACTTATAAGTAATGTTTCTAATTATAAGGGGAACAGTAACAAATATCCATACTGTAGCTATACACCATGTCCAGTTCTAGATATTCTAAAAAGTATTAATGATTCCTGTGGTAGGAAAGAGTTATGCAGACTAGTAGCAAGACAGCTACCAATGGGTGACCATCATTCTTGGCTAATTTCTTCATAGTCACTATGAAAGAGGAGAAAAGATTTTTTTTTTTTGCCTTTGTCCTTACTATAGGATTATAAAAAACATACTCCAGTTCACCTTGGAAGAGCTGCCTGAGCCTGGATTTTCTGGCACCATTGTCTGAAGTTCGGACTTCCTTTCCGGTAACAACTAATTTTAAAACTCTGCATGTGCAAGAAAACACACTTGTGTGTGAGGAAGAGCCAATTTGGAAGCCACTAGCTTACTGGCAGTGTGCAGATAAATGACTCACTGGATGAACAAGTCTAGTTACTAATTTTTTCACCTTCTATTGTTATTTTCGGGACCAAGACTAATAATTATCAGTATTTTAATGCCTTTTGTATATTTCCTTTAAAGAGATTTTTCAGTTTTACCATATACACTTTCATATTTATAGCTTTGTTTCCAAAACATTAATTTAGCTTATATGATTAAATACATTTTTCTTTTTTCATATATGTAATTATTTATATAACAATAACATATAACTGTTGAGTAAAAGGCTATGTGAAAGATGAGCATTGTTTGTACTCTCTGAAGGTCATCTGGTCCAACCCACCTGCTCAAGCAGGGTCACCTGCAGCCACTTGCCCAGGACTGTGTCCAGATGGCTTTTGAGTATCTCCAAGGATGGAAACTCCACAACCGCCCTGGGCAACCTGTGCCAGTGCTCAGTCACCCTCACAGTGAAAAAGTGTTTCCTGATGTTCAGACAGAGCCTCCTGTGTTTTATTTTTGTGCCCGCTGCCTCTGGTCATGTCACTGGGCACTGCTGAAAAGAGCCTGGCTCCATCCTCTTTGCATCCTCCATTCAGATATTTATACACTTTGATAAGATCCCCCCTCAGTCTTCTCTTTTCCAAGCTGAACAGTCCCAGCTCTCTCAGCCTTTCCTCATAGGAGAGATGTTCCAATCCCTGCATCATCTTTGTGGCCCTTTGTAGGACTATCTCCAGTATGTCCATCTATCCCTTGTACTGGGGAGCCCAGAACTGGACACAGTGCTCCAGGTGTGGCCCAACCAGTGCTGAGCAGAGGGGAAGCATCACCTCCCTCAACCTACTGGCAACACTCTTCCTAATGCAGCCCTGGATACCATCAGCCTTCTTAAAGGGAAGGGCACATTGCTGGCTCATTTTCAACTTGGGGTCCACCAGGACCCCCAGGTCCTTTTCTGCCAAGCTATTTTCCAGCCAGGTGGTCCTCAGCATATATTGGTGTACGGAGATAAAGTGAAAGAGTAATAAGGGGGCTTCTTTGATAAGGTCAGTTCTTTTTCAACACATAAAGCATCACTGCATTCTTTAATTTCCACTCCATGCTTAAAACTTATCAATTATAGAAACTCATTTTCATCTTATCTGAACCCCTAATGGCTAATCTTGTGGATGGTGAAGGGCTATTTTCATTTATTTTGCCCTCTCACCAATTAATATATATGCATACACAACTATCTCACATTGCAGTAAATTCGGAAACTATTTTAAATAGGCACTTTTTTCTGTGTTTGATTGTCATTTGGCGTATAACTTTGGGCGTTATGATTACTTCTACTATATACAGTAACTGTCTTTGCAGGAATGTCTGACTACACTTTGAGAAAAGAACATTCTTATTTTTTTAAGTTGCAAATAATCACACTGTCAAATGAGCACCTCTCTTTAACTCCTGAAAAGTCACTGTTCCTTTGAAGAGCAAAATTAATTCTCTTGCAGTTAATAATTAGCGATGTAGCTGTTGAAACATTTCAGCATGTCAAAAACTGTGTTTAATGTTTCATTCAGAATGCACAGTTGCCCATGGAGGAGCCAGTAGTTGCCAGCTTTATGGCTGAACTTTCTCATCATCGGTACATGGACAGCTAAAATATGGAATGAGACCTCAACTTTTGTTTTAATGAGACACTTCAACTTTCAGCATAAGGCACAGAAACAGAAATGATCACTGTTTATTTGCAACATAGTTTATAATTGGTGTATTAATTCAGATGATGGGTGCTTCCCACTGTGCTATTCTCTTTTTAAAAAAAAATCAGCAATAGTGTGTAATTTAAAATGTCAAAAAATGCTCACAGAAGAGGTGGAGTTCTCTCTTGCACAGCAATTAGACTGAAACAGTAAGCTTTTAATAAGCACAATATAAATTGACAGCTATTTTATATCTTTTACTTGTGCCTACCATAAACTTGCTATTAGAAGCCACTGCTGTAAAGGTAGCTTATTTAGTCCGTTCTATGAATCAGAGTCTTTTCAAATTGTGCTCTCTCCTGCTTTTGCTTCAGATTTCAAAACAGTATCTTTCCACTAATAGACAGGTGGTCAGTCCATAGGTAATTTTGTTTAATGCACGTGTCTGTCTTACTAAAATGCAGATGAAAGATCATGCAAATAGGTAAATTTAACAATTTAGAAGAGTTATCAAGTACAAAAAAAAATATGGCTGTGAAATAAGTGCATTATTAGGGACCTAGTCCAACAGATCACAGGAGATTTGAAGTATTTGAAACCACAGCTAAACCTGTAGAACAAAAGCTTAGGAAGCCGTGTTCTGCAGTTTGTGAGGGGGGTTCAGCCAGCTATGACCATCCAATTGGAGCAATATCCCATTTAATTAAAAAATCTGCTTTTCTATTCTGCACAGATTTAAAGAGATTTAGAAGTGTTGAAAATATCATTCAAAATTTGGAAATGGAGAGAAGGAATAAGCAGGGCTCTCAATAGCAATAGGAGAAGTGTAAAAGGGAAGGGTATTTGTACAACTCTAGTTTTAGAAGTCTCTTTAGGAGACTAGTCTTTCTTAGGGCTACTGTATGGGGCCCAAGAAATAGAATTAAACATGCTCTTCCAGAAAACAAATCCAAGAACCTGACAGGGGTCTAAGTAAGCTGATGCAAATATTCCCAATGCTTTAAATATTTCCTGGGAAATCTGTAAGATTTAATAGTGCAGAGGGGTATTCACACTGCCTAATCTTAGGCAGGTAGGTCCTTTTTAATACTGAATCACACTGAATCTATTTAACCTTGGATGGCATTTAGGAGCCTCCATGATTTAGGTGCTTTGAAACATTTTGTTCACAGAGCAACAATGAAGAATTTCCTCATCCAAGTCACTAAGGATTTATGTCTAAAAACTAGAAAGGTAGACAATGAAAAAAATCACAAAATATCTCCTTCATGCTTGATTGCCAAAAATCTGTTTGAGTTAATGGCTGCCATTAAATTTAATCTGGTCACTAAAAATTACGCCCCAATGCTTGTTACCATTCTCTATTTCAACACTAATGACAGTGTAATTAAAATGTAAGATTGTTATTTTCACATTTTCATGTGTTTAATCTATAAACCAGAGGTATCAAGACATTAAAATGGCACAATCAGGGCTCTGCCTGACTGAGAGATTGACAATTCTTTGGCAGGAATAAACACATGACAAGTTAAATCACATAGCACCAGGAGACCTCCTATCTTACACAGATATACTTTAGCTTCTAACTAATGACCAGGTAGTTCCTGGCTAAAAATCAAGACCAGATAATTAATTGGCATATATGAGAATAGCTCCGCTGAAGGAATTTTATCACTGTGCAGAATGTGGCAATGCATTTCCAGTCATTTACTTATTGCATCCTAAAAAAAAAAAACCCAACCCTCCAGCCAATGATCACCGGACTAAGCAAAGCAGTCCAGGCATTGTATGAAAAAGCATGTGACTGAAATAACTGCAATAATGCCAAAAAATGGCATTAAAAGGGTCACTGTGAAGTACTTCAATTAGAGCATTTATGTTGAAGTAGTGTCAGCACATTCCCCGTTCCAGAAATGCACTCATACATTGACATGATGCCCGTTTATCTCGCTTGTCAAAGGAGCCAGCACATTCCCTGAAAACTTATTAACCTTTAGCAAAATCCAAATCATCGCTTTTGGTAACTCTGTTATTTTTGACATGTGTTATTTTATCATCTCTCTCACCAAGGGCACAGGTGCTTGCTTTTGACTATTCAAGGGTATGAGGTGGTCCTAGTCCTGCAGTTGCCTGTGGAGGCTGTTCAACAGCTTTTCAGAGATCATCTTGGTCTTCCCCATTTGCCCTTCTCTGATAGAGAAATATAAGCATTTTTAAAGGCCAAAACTGCAGACTCAGAATCAAGTGGAAACCTAGTCACTCATATCCCTCAGGAAAGCCATGTGATTTAGAGAATTTACGTTGGTAACTTACAAAAATCACAAAATTAGTTGTACTCAACACAAGGACTACTTATATGCTAGGGACTTTACTGAACTCTGCAGCCTAAACACAATTCCAAGGCTCGGACATCAGAGACGAGAACTACTCTGCCATGCAGAGCATGCATAATGACCTGCAGAAGAATAAAAAGTTAGCAAATAATTAAGACTTTTCTTTGGCTTCCTTTACAGGTCCTGTAGTATTTGCTATAATATTTGCTTCTATACATTAAAGCATGAAAAACAGGAAAAACACCACCCATCTGCAAAGCATATGAATCATTCCCACAGCTCTCTGATAAAACCGAATAATCAGGATTCCTAGAATAAGAGGCAATGCTGTACCTGTGTACTTTCTCTGTTACAAAAACACAATATTTTTCTTTTAATTACACTCTTTGCTGGATCTAAGCCTGCCAATTACATTCAAGGCCAACTGAATTATTATTTTATGCAAAATTAGTTTCTGGATCTTCAACTTATTTTAAAAAAATAGTTCTGATTAGTTCTGATTAATCAACGTCAGATATTTATGAGGCACCCACCTTCCCTTCAAATACATTGTACAAATGGACAAACACTTCACAGACTTTTCCATTGTATTGCCACCCACCATTTAACTGCTCCCCTAGTACTGCTGTTCCTACAGTTATTAGTTTGAATCTAAATAATAGAGAAATGTTTATCTTCTTAAAAGTAGGTTCCATAACAATAAGTTTATGCTGACAAAACTACACTTTCCTCCCTGCAATCTTAGCACTAAAAGAGTTACTATCAATATTTAAGATCGCTGGAAAACTATAATGGACTATTCCCTCTCAGAAGAATATGGTTTCTGTATTGTTTCCTTGCTCAGGAGGAGTTTTAATTGCCTTCTGGAAGTCTGTAATTCTTCCAGGAGCTTTTTACTATAGCCTGGCACTTCTACAGTTGATAATGAGGTCTTACAGTATCACATAGTTGCAAAATACCTTGTACGAAACACTATAAAATTTAAAATACACTGAGGTGTTCCACAACTATCAAACTAACCAACAGCGCTGTGCAAAATATCCCAATGCCTGGGCATGGGTGACAATTTTGCTTTGCAGCTTTGCAACTTGCAATGTTGACTGCGTTTTCCCTAGAGAAACACTGTGCTTAATGGCATGTCATATGAGGCAAACCCCATGTCTCTGTAACATTTTAACTGTCAAATTAAAACACATCCAAATCAGTGCTCACGGGACAGATGTACGAGTGCCTCCAGAGGCATTGAGTGGGAGGACAGAATTTAGCCACCCATGATATATAAAGGAAAGTGCAACTGCAGTCTTTATTTATTTTTATCTTTATTACCTAGTTTGCAAATTTTAAAAATAACATATAGGCATATACGCAAAAATGCATATAACACAAGAATATTGTGTTTAAGTGTCCATAAAGCTTCTTTATATGTGACAAGTAAATAAAATACAGTGAAAGCAGTAATTCCCACTGTAAAAATGAATTTTGCTTCTGTATTATCAGAGATAGGCCAGTTATTTTTACACAAATAAATTACAAAGATAGTAGAAAGCAGGATTTTTCTCGATAACTTTTCTGGCATTGTTTTTCACCCTTGTAGAAATAACAAAGAAAATTTGTTTCTTACCCCACTCTACCCCACTTATCTTGCAGACACACTCAGAGGACAGTCAAGCCAGTACTTAAAAGCTCATCCATCAGAACTTAGATCATAAAATCAGTACAGTAAGAAAAAAAAATCCTCTTCCTTGGAGCTAGTTTTAAAGATACACACAACTGCCACAATTTTGAACAAACCCTCTAACTCATTCCACTAAAACACTTTGTGTAAGGTCAATTAATTATGAATAAGGCTATGGTTTTGGCACAATAATATTTACTATATTTCATGGCAGAGGCACAGGGAAAAGAAGCAATATTCATCAAAAGCTTAGCAAATATATTTGCAATAAGCTTCCAGCAGTTAGATAATAACCAGTATTCAATACAGTATCAGTAAGCAAGTACACTTTCTAATGTAATTTCTATGCCAAATGATAAAGTTTAGATGTCAAATTTCCAAATTCTTTTTCCTGCAGGCCAAAATCAGCAGCTGATCTTTATGACCCAGCACAGGCTCTTCTTTAAACTGCAAATGAGTCAGAATTTCAATAGCTATGGACACAAAAAAAAGATGCTTTCCACCAATTGCTTCCTAGTAATGAAACGAAGGAGAGCTTTGTTCCTCTGATAACATACCAGTCTTCATCCAACAAAATGAGGTTCAGGTTCAAGTAGTTCTTGACTCCCAAAGAGTAAACGTGTGTCTACACACGCAGACTCAAAACTGTCAGCATAGTTAGACTAATGTTACTCCGGTTTAGAGAGGGGAGAACAAAATATTCAAGCCTTTCCTTTGGAAGATTTGGCAAATCTCCAAAGAGATATGATGCAATTTTTTTTAAGCTACGAGAAAGGGTTGGTGCCGATCAAGAACTGCAAGTCTTAGTAGCAACCACCGCTCTGCAGCTCTGCTCCCATCTTGGGAGACAGGAAAGCTGGGTAAAAAGATGAGCTAATGCTCTCATCTCTGACACCACCCAAGCTAGGATGGATATTTCATCTTGTAAATATAGCAATCCATGTGAAACACTTTTTTAAAAAGATTTTTCTGCTTTACTTATACGTTTGTTATATCATACAGGAAAGCTTGTCAGAGCTTCTCAGATCATCCTAGTAGCTAAACCTCCCAAAATATAGATTTTCTTGAGAATCCACAGGCTGAGGTTGCTGTTTGTCTGCAGGTTTATTGGTAACACCAAAGGTTTGCAACTAATGACTGAGACAGTGTGCTGACCTACGAGCCACCCCAAATGAAGCTAAATTTTTGTCAAGTTTTTGCTTCATTTCATCATTACTTGATGCTTGCAGAGAGACAGTGAGCAACTATGTAAGCTTCATGCACCAGGAACTATAAAAATATTCTACAATTATAAAATATATATTTATTTTAAACTTTTTCTTCTTGTGCTTGTTATTTTCAAGGATAGTTAAAAGGTAAACCAGGCTGAGAGAGTAAATATGCCTGCTTATGATAGCAGAAAATACACCTGAATATTAAAAAGAAACACATCTCAAAAGACAAGCACAGTGAGACTTAAATCCAATTTGTAAGATAAATGCCATCTGATAGCATTCAATTTTGCTTGGAATTCATTAATATACTAGGTAATGTAAGTACAGTGCATGTATACAAAATTATTTCTATTAATTTCTACATTAGAAACATCTACTGAAAGAGGAGGAGAATAATTATAAGGCAGTCTTACCCATCTGTGGAAAAGGCAGAGCAAAACCAATCTAAACCTCAGAAGAGTAATTATCCCATGAGACTCCCACCTCCTGGGAGTGCGCATTATTGTGTTAGGAGAACATAAAACTGACAGCTATTCAGAAAGACCTCCAGAGCAATTTTGGCTTAGCTCTACTGCTTATCTTACCTTGTCATCTTTTTAGAATATCTACAAGCTTCCAGCTAACTTACCAATATTGTATTTTATTTTTACAAGTAAGCAATAAATGCTTCTTTTACAGCATATGCTTTGCTGAACAGACCAAATGTTGAAAAAATTCTTATGCATCTTAAATAAAAGGCTATTCAAATTTAAATGGTTTTATAGAGTAATAATATTTCATTTAGATCTGCCTACTAACTGCTGATTGCTTAGTCAGATTAGGTGGAACTCTGAATGAGACAGAAGCAAAGCATTTTATTATCACTAAATATTCCCATTATGGCAGCATTTGGAACCCAAAATCAGGTTTGGTATTATGTCCAACTGCTAATAAGTACAGTTTAAAAATAAAACACAGCAGTTGCTGACCTAAAAGTGCTTGTGATTATAGTGTGCAGCAAGCACCCAACAGATAAAAGGAAAAGGGATGGAAAAGCAAAAGGGTAACAGGAGGACTATCCATGTCAGTCATAAGTACCAGTCACAGCATCCTCCCCTAACTATTAAGAGAACATTTTCATCTGAATGCAATGCAAAGATGGCTAGAAAACAGAAGATGATGTAAAAAACCAAAAAAATTGAAGAACCACGGAGCATCACAAAAACACACTAGGGATAACTTCAGCTGATTTATTATTACATTAGGAAGCTTTGCTTATAAATGTTAAGAAAAATGGTGGAGATTTAGTTTCTTCTGAAAGCATGAGGAAAAACAACCTCAATACATTTATGTTACATTTTTATTGAAGTGACACATCACATAAATAATAAAATTATTCTGGATCAAGGTTTTGCAATAACTTATTTCTACTGAAGAGTGAATTATTCAAAAGCAAACTGCAGCTCACCCTGAGCATATCCTTCCCTGCTTAAGGTGCACCAGAGAACAGCACCTGACTTCACTGTATTTTCAAGGACATGCCTATACCCCGTCGCTCGGCAGTTTGATTTCAGTGCGTCATTTTATCTGATGCCAACCAATTTACTTACACTGCTGCTGTGCAAAGCCTGGTCCAGAGTCCCCAAATAGTAAACATTTTCAATAGAGAAGTGCTTCTTTTCTGAAACTAATTTATTGTCTAGAAGAACCACATTTCCTCCCAGCTTCTCACTCATTAGGGTCCAAAACTCAGTCCCCACTGGAGTGAGGAGGCCAGATTTGAGAGCAGTCATGTATATCTGATGAGGTCCATGAGGCACACGATTGGTGCCATTAGACAGTGAAATTCAGGAGAACGCCAAGTTCTGCCGCAGACAATTTACAATGACATAACCGTTGGCTAAAAGGAGCAGTGAAATGTGAGCTTCCATCTAACGGGCCAGTGGTCGTGCATAAAAGCACTAAGGAAAAATCAACCTGAGGTGGTGCTTCGTGATCATTAGCTGCAAATCACACCTCCCCCAGAAATGTATTGCAGGCACTTTTAATATAGCAGAAGAGCCTTACACAAATGCTAATCTCAAAACACTCACTTGAAAAAGCTCCACTGGTTTTATAACAATGGAAGAGATGACTGAATTAGGTGCTAAAGTGGTTTGATGCTAGCTCTGAAGAAAGGTTTTGCAGCTCTTACGATCTCTCTTAAAACAGATTCAACTTTAAGCTGCAATGTCCTTCAAAGTACAGGTGCCTTTTTGCACCAGTTCCAACTGAGATTTCAGAGCTGTGCCCTGGCTGCTCCTGCTGCTGTACAGAAGCGTTAGCCTAGCAGGCATGGTACTTCTTGCATATCCAAGATGGGTGCATTACATTCCTCCACCACTTGTTCTGTATCTAAATCACTATCTTTATTGTCTTCTGTACAATAGCTGATAAATGCTCACATGGTTTACTTAAAAGGTGCTGCAAAATATGTATTAGCCTGAAATTTATCAAAAAATGTATATACGTGGGAATAAAGTAACATAATCTAAAGCTACATCACCTAGGAGGTAAAAAATGAATGCAGTCTACAACTAAGATCCCCATGATATTCCAACTAGGTAAAAATTTCAATATCAGAGAGCGCCAAACTTTGACTTATAAAACTTACCCTTGCTCCATTGATTTCAGTAGGGTGGGAGTGATTTATTTCAGCCAAAGAGCTGTCCAGAATTATATACAAGCATTGTGAGCTCAGAAATCCCAGTGGCCATGGTGTTAACAGCAGACAGTTCTCACGCTCCTCTCAGTAAGCTTAGTACCAATGACTGCAATGCACTCTACTAACACTGAAGTATCAAGAACTTAAGTTTATCAATTATAATAATTTTATTCATGCACTATATAAAAGTAGCCAGAGCCAGGCACTCTTTGATTTATCCCTTACAGTCCAAAACTCTTGCCACTGAAAGGGCACTTGATTTTTGCACCCACGTCCGTATCTAGAGAAGTATTCCTCTATGGCAAAACTTACATGAACCGCTAAAGCTGTGAAGATGAAAATGACCTACAGAACTAGAGAAGTACTGGATGAACACAGATTTTGCTGATCACTGAAATAAATACCTAACCTGATGAAAAAAAGATTATTAAAAACCTCTTTAAAAGCTAAGCTAAAAAACCACCAAAATCCCAGGCTAGACGCAGTATCAAACACTTTTTAATTCAAACCCTGTTTAAATCCAATTCCTTCATCCATAAATATTGTGAAGATAACCTTATTTCAGAACTGAAACCTGTATCTTTACCTATAACAAAAGTAAAACACAGCAGCTCTGACCAAAGACCAGCACTACACAATCAGATTTTAAAATGAATGAGTTCCGGTGGCTATATCCTACATTAGCCGAAAAAGTTCAGTGAGGTCCATCTTTTTTCTCAATACACTCACACACACTTACCAGCATATATAGATGTAGATATCTTTACCGTATATACTTATTAAGATTCAGTCTTTATTTTTACCAGTGTGGTCTGTGTACTCCATCTCTCACACACAGACACTAAAACTCTTTCAATCACTTCAGGTTTCAGTGGATTTTCCCTAAAAGTGTATATGGAATGATTGGTACGTTTTCTTGACTCTTTGCACTGACTTCCAAAATAAATTTTGTGGTTTCACCAATTTTTTATTCAGAGTTTCACAGGTCCAGCTAGAGAAAAGACAAACCAGTCACACAGCTCAGGGATGTATCAGGAGGGAACACCCTGAATATTTAAGAAAGACAAAGGATGGGTTTGCAAATAAAGGACAGTGCTGAAACTTCAGATATTGAGTTTAATTTCCAACTCTTCCAAATGCTCTCTGTGCTACTCTCCATCCCTATAAGAGGATCAAAACCAGCTCAAAACCAGCACAGTCTTTCTCCCAGCCTCTCTGAGCTTTCCTGGGGATGGAGCCACCTTGCCTGGATCCTTGTGCAGCAGCAGTCCCAGTCCAAATCTGGCCTTTAGACATCATGGTAAAATGAGCCACAAATACATCTGCTACCTCAAACAACAGAGCACATTTCAAAATCAAACTATTCTCCACACCGACACAAAGTAGGGGCAGGGTAGAAAGAGAGGGAGACTGAAGTAAGAAAATCCAATCTTCAGTGCAAAGTTCAGCAGAGTAAATATTTCTAATCTGACAAAAATAGCCCTGTAGTGCCGCAGTGCTCCACCTGGGGCACAAAAATCGACAGTAGCTGTTGAGAGCATCATTGAAGAGGGATACGGGGAAGAAAATTGCTGTTGCATTGTGAGTTGACATGAGTCTAAGGAGCTTTTCTTCAACATTTCCAAATGCAGATCTCCACAGCAGGCAGCAGGAGCTGAATTCCCTCCCTCCACTCCGATTTCAGCTGCAACCCCTCCAATTCCACAGTGGAGGAAGTAAGAAGCTGTAAGGTGTGCATGTGGAAGGAAATCAAGAAGGGGCTGGAGTGGCTGTGCTTGCACCTGGTGGCACATCCCAAAAAGTGATGGCTCCACACCTGCCCAAAGCACTACAGGAGGCTGAGCAGGAGAGAAGGAAAGCAGATAAGAAAACAGCCTGCCTTGATTCCCTGGCCTTGCCCTGTCCCCTGCTAGAAGGGCCACTCATCCGTGCAGGCGGGCAGCGCACTGGCAGAGCACAACCCCAGCAGTGGCAGAATGGTGCAGAAGAATTTGCTGGATCGCACCTGCAACTAACAGCTACCCTCTAACCGAGCACTTTAATGTGGTTTCTGCTCTCTCACACAACTTGTTCTGGACAAAAAGAGCAGGTCAGGTCAGACAAACCTGCTGCTGGATGTTTATCTTGGCGGCTGTTTATTTCTTTACTTATTTTTAGTAGTGTAATGGGGGCCTCAGTGGGCACCGCTGCCTCTCAGGCTCATCCCATAAGTGCTTCTGCAGGCTGGACTAGTCCCATCTCACCACCTGCTTCTGAGGGCCTTCAGCTCTGACCGCTGAAGTGAGTATTTTCAGCCGGCATCTTCACTACATCAAACGGTTATTATCACTCTGAGCACTCTTTTCATTAGCCAAACATTTCTCTACACTCTTTTAAGATGAAACCACCACTTCTACTTAATGGAATAGCAATTAACTTGAAATACTTGGCTTTTTACTGCAATGCATCACTCCTTCACAGTCTGATATGCTAATAAAAATTGTATGCTAACATAATGTATAAAATATCATCTCTGATTTTAAACTAAACCAAAATTTATTGGCTCCAACAAGTGCAATACTGATCTACCTAATGAATATTAATGTATTAACTTAGGTAGCAGAGTCTTATGCTGTTGGGGAACTAAATCAGAGCAGAGCAGACCATACAGTGCACTGGAGAAAGTCTCAGTTTTTCTGTTTCAATATAACTTCATTTCTACTCAAACCTGAATGCAGCTCCAGACTGAAAAGTAAACTTGAAATGATAAGGGTTTTTTTGCCACGTGGCAGCTCTCATACTCCGTAAAATATTCCTTCAACCCCCCAGTAAACAAATTAACTGGCAATCTTGCAAACAAAAATCCCAAGTTCTTTTATTTCTTCTAAGGCATCATTAGCTATTAGAGGATGCTGGCAGGACAAATTATGCTCTCACTTATATCTCTACAACCCACCTCTCTCTGCTTATGCTCTTAATCCTTACCTAGCTCCACTGAAAATGCAAATCTTTACAATTATGACTGCAGGGATAATGGTACAACATCACTGCAGCAAAAATGCCTATTACCTCAATGGTGCTTAAACTCCAAGCCTTGCACTGGCATGGATAAACATAAATTAACTGCAATGTTTAAATGTTTAAGCTGCTATTGAGCAACCATCACCCAAAAACAAGCCAGCAAACAGCACTGCTAGACTCCATAGACAGCTACACCCATCCATTTCATCTGAAAAAGGAAGCTGATGCAATGCAAGATGACATGAGAAAGTGATGATTGATTTAGTTCCTCATAAATAAAGTACTCCCTAACTCAATGAAGGAGCAGATAAGTGCAGGAAGTAACTGAAGTACTGAGACAAAAGTTACCAGCAAACAAAAAAAGAAATATCCAAGTATGGTGGGACAGACAGAATTATCCAGGAAAAAAAACAAATCTCCAATAGCTGTACAATTCAGGTGTCTCTTCTGATTTCAGGTCATGTACTTCTTTTTCCTGTTCAAATTGGACCTTACCCGCTTCTAAAAGTTATTGTTATATATCCAATTCCAGCTCTATTCATTATTCATTTACTGATTTGGAATTTCATCTTGTAAACAAGCTGTTATTGAAAATCTTTCGAGAAGTGTCTCTTGTGACCTTTGAGATGTCTTCTTAAAAGAAACATAATTCTGAAATACAATTATGCAGCAGACCTTGCACACCAATGCCTCACTGAGTAAACCGAATTAAGGTCAAAGTCAACTGCTCTTTTGTTACTCTCTGGTACTAGAAACCCAGGAATAAGCCATTTCAGCTTGAATAAGAAGTACAATTAATGAAATAGTGCTGCCATTAATGCATAAAAAAACAAACAGATGCACTGAAAGTTTGACTTGAAAAAGCTTTCACAACATTATTTTTTCATCCATCCTACCGACAAATTCTAGTTACTCTTAAAATCTACTAGAAAACACATTCACTTGAACTAAATATATATAAGAGAAAGTTAAAAGTATCACAATATAGAAGTCATAATAACAAAAAAGTGGCAATACCAAGGGAAGCCCAAATGCCCATCTCACCCAACACGCCATTTCCAAGAGTGGCCAACAACATTGGCTCAGGGGAAGAGTTTGAGAGCAGGACGACCAAGCTGAATGAGTTTCCTTCCCACATGACCCCATCAGAGCTACATCATGCCACTCACTCCGGAGTGCTTTGGACATAAACAATCCCACAGCATACATCAGTACCCACACGGAATAACCACAGGAAAAGTTTTATGTATGCATTGCTTTTTCTTAACTTTAAAATACAGAATATAGCCAGCTGCCATTATTTGGTCTCTGAAGTAAAAAATATGAAAACTGTAGACAGGTTCACTTCCTATATTTCAATTTTATTACACTTTAACTGCACTGAATTCAAAAGCAGTAACACTGTAGTATAACTGTAAAAGTATTATGTTGAACCAGAGCAATTCTTCTGAACAACATGGCCATTTACACCAGTATCCTAATATAATACATATTTACAATAGAGTGCCTGGTGAGATAAATTAGTCATATTGTAAATAGCCATCAGGGATACGGAAAGTAATATTTTCTCCTGACCTGCTACATGTGTACAAAAGCAGGTGACTGAAATTATGTAAATATTAAGATGGTATCTTGAGCAGGCACTCCTCTGCCCTGGGGGGAGAACGACGGGAACACCGTCTGTGCACTTCTAGCTTCCCTGTGCTTTAATGAACACCCAAGCTGCAGATACACATCCTCTCAAAGAAGCAGTTCTGCTGGTTAAAAAGGCAACAGAGAAGGAGTATAAACACATTGCTCAGTCACTAGGGGTTAATATCAGGAAGGTCAAAGGCCAGCTACAGCTGAATTAGCCAGCTATGCAAAGGGAAACAAGAAGGGCTTCTGCAAGCCATGCCAGCAGCAAAAGTAAGTTCAGGGAAAATGTAGGTCTAGAGATGAATGGGGTAGACAACCTATTGACAGGCAATATGGAAAAGCTTGCCTCCAGACCTCTGCATGCACCTCTGCAGTTTGGAAAAGGGACGGGCAGTTGACAGTGGTTAGGGACTCGTCAGCAAAACTAGATATATTTATTCAAATACCTGGGGCTGGATGGGATTCATCTAAGGGTGCCAAAAGAGTTGGCTGATGTGATTGTGTGGCCATTATGTATGAAAAAATGCACACAATCAGGGTAGGTCCCCAGCAGCCAGAAAATGCTGATATTATGCTTATTTTAGGAAATGCAAGAAGGAGAATCAACAGAACAGCTGGCCAGCCTCACCTCAGTCCCTGGACAGGGCAGGGAACATGTTCCTTGGAGTCCACTTCCAGACACACAAAAGACAAGAAGGCAATCAAAAACGGACAATACAGGCGGACCATGCTTGATCGAGCTGAGTGCTTTCTTTAGCAAAATGACCTGCTATGTGGATGAGGACAGAGAAGTGAGTGCAATATACCCTGACTTAT
Source organism: Morus bassanus (assembly GCA_031468815.1). Lineage (NCBI taxonomy): Eukaryota > Metazoa > Chordata > Aves > Suliformes > Sulidae > Morus > Morus bassanus. The sequence continues at coordinate 38,895,270 of CM062567.1, read as the reverse complement.
TAAGGTTTTTGACACTGTGACCCTCCCATACTCATTTGGGAGTTGAGGAAGTAAGGGCTAGAAGAACAGACTTTTAGGTCAGTTGAAGATTGGTTGGTTGGATGGTCAGTCCTGAAGGGTGAGAATCAATGGCTTTAGAGCTGCTTTGCAGCTGGTAATGGGCAGTTACTTTGTGGCCAATAGTAAATTACCATTTAGTTCAATCTCTCCCTGAGAGATTCAGTTCAGAAAGACCTTGATAAACTGAGGATCAGGACAACAGAAACTTCATCATGTTCAACAAGAAGTGTGAAGTTCGGTGTCTGAGGCGGACTAACTCCATATATCATGGAAAGCTGGGAATTGAAGAGTGAAGGGTGTAGCAGCCTTGCTGAAATGACCTGGGGGTCACGGCACACTCTAAACTGAATACGAACCAACAGCATGCTTTCTTCACGAATAATACAAACACCATACAGAAGGCACATTACCCACAATGAGAGGTTAAGGGAGCTGGGCTTTGTTAGTGTGGCAAAGAGGAGGCCAAGAGGCAATCTAATAGCAGCCTAAAATTTCTTAAAGAGCAGCTGGAGTGATGACAGACCCAAATTCTCCTTGGTAGTAGCAGACAATGCAACCAGTGGCAAACATCACAAACTACAGCTTGGATGGTTCAGGTGGTTCAGATTGGACAAACGTGATTAAACAAAATTCTGGGCAGCAGTGGAACAGGTTGCCCAGAGAGATGGGGCGAGGTTTTCAAGACTAAGCTGGACAAAGCCGTGGCTGACCAGATATAATGCTGGAAATGGTTTTGATTCAAGACCTCCAAAGGCTCCTTCCAAACAACTTTTCTACAATTCAGTGAAAGGATTATTGCCCAGCTCCCTCACACAGCCCTCCTGCCAGATATCTCGGCTCCCAAAAGTGCAGCAGGTAGGATTAAACAAAGCCGTGTTTTTTAGGCTGCATAAATTAATCAAGCCTGTTTTGAATGGAAGAAGGTCCGGAAACATCTTAAACAAGCATATCTGTGGGAACATCTGAGAAAATAGTTACTTCCAGCAAGACAGCCACGATAAGCAGTTGAGGATGGGTTGGAAAAAAAGCTGCAACGTGTTTCAGTGTTGGCAATAGCTGCTATGTAAGTAGCTGCATGCTTCTTAGCTTCTGCCAGGATTGCTCCCTGAGCACACGAAGAACTCCATACCTTCCTCACCTCCCAGCAGTGGCTCTACAAAGAGCTGCAAGAAGTTTCATGTCTTGTCCCATTTTTCCTGATTTCCAACCAAACAGGCAGGTCCAACTCACTGACACACATTACATTTCTCAAACAGTGAAACTCATCAGATCTGGAGTTCAAAATTTATCACACTACATCCAAGCAGAAATGCCAACGATGCTGAACAGTCTTAACATCTCAGCCAAAAGTCTCCCATAAAAGCAGTTTAAAAGCTGATTAACAAGATCCAATTAGCTGATTAGTCAAGATCCAATGCACATAAGTATACAGAGTGCAAAGCTAATAAAAGGGTGTCATCATGGTGGATGAAGAGGTAAGAACAGCCTAAACTTTAGCTAATAGCTTCTGATGGTGTGGCACTGGCAGAGATAATCCAGTGGCTGAAAGCCTGTCAAAAGCCACAAAGAATAAGTCAGGAATACCACAGGATGCACTGCTTGGTATATTCTTTCCAAAGAAGATAAAATCAACATTACTTCTTCTGCCTGAATCTGCCAAAGAAATGATGAGTCAGACTGGCACGTAATTTATATTTATTTAAAACAGATTAACCTGATCCAATCTCTACCACACGTGAGACATACCTGCACATTGGGACATCTGGACACAAACTCACTAGTTACTGGTAAGCTGCTGAGACAAACTGGTTTGGTCCTCTGTCAGGCCTTGGACTGTCCAAAGACTAAGCCTGGACAGAGGGAGCATAATGAAAAGTTTCTAGGGATTTGTCTCCACTTAGCTATCTAGAAGTTGTGCATCTAGTCTCAGCTAGTCATTTAGGCTACTTTAATTATCAGTCTAGAGAGATGCTTCTAGGTGTGTTTGAGTCCTGTGTAAGATGCATGGAATAAACCCCCTCTTCTGCTCCCTTTCCCTCCCACCAAGGCAGCTACATCTCTCCACTCCTACCATAGGGAAGGAGACATTTCAGAACAGCATGATAAGTGGTCCATCATGGGGGAGGTTTTGAGAGGATTTTTATCTCTACCTCTCCAGCACAGAATCTGCTATGCGACTGTGTGCTGGAAGAGAAGATAAAAGAGAAATACTAGATAAAAACATTGCTTAACTAAATTTTTCAGACTTTTGGAAGGACAATTATTCTGAAGTCAAGAATTTCTCATCCAAAGTTATGAAGCGGTCCTGAACATGTCCGTGCACAAAGGAGATGCACAACACATATATGCATATGCAGGACTTTATAGCTCAGAGCAAGGTTGCACTTCCAATTGTCTACAACTGAAATCCTATTGCCCACATGAATTAAGAGAATGCTGATACAGAGATCATCTCAGGGGATCAATTTCAATCCCTGGATGAATACACACACATCAAACTGATTTCAGGGGAGTGAAAAATTTGCCCCTTAAGAGTTTTAATTTATGTGAAATCACCACAGGAAAATTAATTTCCAATCTACAATATAAAATTTTGCTACATATTTTGCTGTTGCTACATAGTCAAAGTTCCTATTAACATTAGGACCTCTACAAAACATGCCAAAGGAATTTAATGTACCTAACATAAAGAAAGACCCAAAAAGCCTCCTGCAACTCAGCCCCACTATCTGTGTTTTATAAATTAGATGTTGGCTGTTGTGTAGCTCTGCTCAAAAATTATCTGTATCTGTACTTATTTCAACTAAGAATCCTTTCAACCATTTTTAAAACAAAGGTAGGAAATGGGAACAGAATTGTAAATAACTAAAATGATTTCTTTTGACAGAGAGACAGGAAATCACTGTTTTAGTTTCTAAATCCTGAGTTTAAGAAGTTCCCTTCGTGAGGAACATGTGCTCAGTTTTAGTGGGCACATGCTTCAACAAAGAAAATTGAAAAGGGTGACACTAAATTACAATTAGCAACATCGATTTTTAGATCAGACCATGTTTTTTTTCCTCAAATGAACTGAACAGTGACAATAGTGAAGTTTTACTTTTTCCTCTCATGTGATACCCATTTACTGAAGAGATTTTCCTCTCTGTTCCCAGGTCTGCAGAAGGTCAGGCTACCTTCACAAAGATGGCTCTAGCAAACGGGAACTGCCACACGACCCATTAGATCCCATAAGGGCATTATCAAACATTGGTCTTTCCCCAGACTGGATACTTGAGGCTGGATTTGTGGCACAGCTTTCATTTTATTTTCCAAGAGGAACACTTCAGTGAAATAAAATTCACCAGCCTGTAGCTTATTCTACTCCACCACGGAGAAAAACAAAAGGAAATGCATAACTCTCCTGAACAGCCATTCAGCGCTCAAAGCCCCACTAATGACAGGGAAGGAAACACTATTCTCATTCCTGACCCAAACTTAGCTTTAAATGGTTAGGATGGCAAAAGTAAGAACAATGGCATGCTGCTTCTCTTGGCACTTAACACAGTACAACATTTGGAGCAAGAAAGAAATAGAGAAAATAAAATACTAGAGCACTGTACCTGATCTTGAATCAAATCCTACATAATCCTGACAGCTCTCTTCTTTCAGACTCATCTAGTGTTTCTTGCTACGTCCTTTCTATTAAATAGAACAGTCCTTTAGTCCTTTTTGTAGAGATCAGCGTGCAAGGCGTAGAGGTCAAGACGCAGAGTAGATGTCATTAAAAGACAGACAAGGTACAGGGTCCACAACATGTAAGACCATGAATTGCTCCCACAACTGATCATTTTCAGATCTGAGTACAGTTAAAATTGAGGGTACTTAACACTTACCAGAACTGAAGCTGCATACAAAAATATAGCACTGCTTTTAATTACAACACTCAGATCCTTCTGGGGAGGGTCCTAATGATCAGGTATTTTGTATGCCAAGTTACGTCCCCCTCCCAGCAGGCATCAGCTGTACTCCCTCAATTGACCTTTCCTTGCAGCTTCTTTCAAATAAAGGAAAAGGCCATAGAGCTAAGCAAGAAAACCCCTACCAACAACAGAAAGTTAAATTACATTTTAAAAATCACTCTGACCTCTGTACTGCCACCGAAGTGGCTTCCTCACTCCTACAAATAGTACAGTAAATTTTATCAATTTACACCTCAAAGTCCTATAATCTTTCCTGAAAGCCTCCTTCAGAAGAAAGTGAACTCAGAATAAATAGTGACATTTTAAAAAGTTCTTACAGTTGCTCTAACAGTCATGACTATTAATTCTGTAACCATCTAACCCGAAAATACCTTTTGAAATGTTTTTGTCTAATGCTTTTGAAAAGCCCATCTGCCTCCTGCCTCCCCTTCTCGAATCCTGAGAGACTCCTAAACCCATAAACTTTTAGAAAAATGGCATCATGCACTTTGCTCTGCACCTACAAGGCCACTGCCATTCATTCAATTTAAGAAAAGCAAGTCATTATTGTGAATTGCAAATAAAACAGTACCCTTCCTCTCTCGGCTCTTCAGCACTGTTTGCCTACCAGGGCTTTCAGTACCATGTGTATACTAATTAGTAATGCTGCTCTACAAATAAAAGTGTTGTGAGATGATAAGAGATTTAAAAGACAAACAGAAATTGTTAAACTGAAATAAGTTTGTGACTAATTCTCACCATGAGCTTAACCATTCAAATACTTCAGCACAGAAATAGGTCAGCATATAAAACAGGCACCTTAATTATACTTACATACAGTCTTCTGTGGATTAACCACTATGTTAGTGTCTTCAGCCAAAGTGATCTGGTCACTTTATTAAGTTTCACAGGACACCAGGCCTGTGACTGTATAATGTCCTATATATCACACCCTTATTTTTACTAATGTTTTATGAAAACACACCTTTTTGAAAAGCATTCAGTGTTGACTGGAAGAAATGAAGGGATAGAGACTGCACCATCTCCCTCGCTGATTCATTCCTTCTCACATTAAATAGTGTACCTTATTTCTACTTCGACTGTATCTGGTTTCTGTTTCTGACTATTACTCATTTTCCACTAAGTTAAAAAAAATCTTTAGCACTCCCTATCTCCTCTTGGTGGAGGAATTTGTACACTGTAATCAATCTCTCCCTCAAACTCCTTCTTGATAAAATGAGCCTGATGAGTTTTTTACGTTTATTGTATAAGATGCATTCATTACTCAGGCCCCATATCATTCTGGTGTCTGTCTCGTTTGCTGTTATCTTTTACAACTTTCTTTTCGAAGGAGATGAGGACTGACTCAATACTCTAGTACCAGTTCCACCAGTGACATGCACACTGCAAGTCATCTGTCTGCTCCTGATGATTACTGCCCTACTTATCTGTTCTCAAAGTTTATGAGCTCATTTTGTCAAAGCCCCTCTCAAGTTGCGTTTTCACTATCACCCTTCAAAAAAATACCAGTCACTGCTTGCTGGGACGCTGTAACCCCATTCTGACACAGACAATCAGAGGTCACCCTTTAAACCAGAAACTACTTTACGGGTTTTTTTTGGATTGGCTCAGCTTGTCCAGATGAGCATACTGTCCCATATGACTGTCTTGTCTTCCTCATTATGTACATCCACTAAAGATGTCAGCAGCAATTTTGTGTACTTCAGGAATATTGATCAAAGCTCCATTCCTCCACAACCCAAACAGCCATAAACCCAGTTCAGTCTTTATTCCTCACCAGTCCTTTGTGGTAAATGTCATATTACTTTTTGAACCTATTCAGATCACCACATTATAATCTGTTTCGTATTGAAATTACATTGAAAAAAATCTGCAGGAAATCAGCAAAGAAGCAAAACTATGGCAAATGTCCCATTTCATTCCAGCTCTTTTCATCGCTCAGGATATTTGAAAAGCCACAAAAAAAGAGCAGAGCTCATCAACACTCACCAAGTAACTCAACTGTCACAGAGCATAAAGCAAAACCAGAGAGAAAGAGAAATGTAACTGTAGTGCACTGAAACAACAGCAAATACTGCCAGTGCCATACCTTTCATGATAGATTTACTGTGAAGTGCTACTGCAGCTAAAAGCACATTGTGCAGGAAGACTGTCCTGATTCATCCTAGTACTCTGTCACCTTGCAAATAAGCATTTTGCAAATCCTTATGGTCACAAAACCAGAACAGTGCACCACTCATATTATCCAACACAGGCATATTAAAAGAACTTTCCTAATCCATTATGTAGCGAAAGAAACAATTTACCAAAGAAGTGGTAAAACTTAAATGCCCATCAATAAATATATAATTGATAGAAAGGATAACTCTTCACTTTCCTCCTAAGTTGGTGAGAGTTAATCAGGAGTTACTCAAGGGCCTCTCTGTATCTTAAGGACTAGAGATTTTTAAAAGCCACTGAGATCCTACAGTCCAATAGATATAAAATACGGGTTCAAGCTGCAAAATTTCAGTCTGAATTCAGACTTCGAACATCTTAATTTTTTTTCCCAACTAAATAGTGAATAGTGTCTTAAGGTTACTCTTACATTTTATCAGCTGCATTCTCAAGAACGAAGGTAAAATTTGTGATTGACCGATGTGAGAAAGGCCACAGCAGGGATTTAAGAATTTGGTTTGTTAAATTTAAGAGCAACGCGTACTGCCTCCAGCCCAGATGGCAGTTAAGGGAGCATGAGGGGAGGAGCAAATATTATTGGGGGGAGAGCACAGGAGATTGTTTTGAGGCAAGGGAGCACTGAAGACCATGGCAACTGCAGCTGCAGATACAGGGGTGAAGCACATGGTGAGGAGGTGAAGTCATGCAGTGCAGTGGGTATGTTACAAACCCATAGGAAACCAGGTTTCATTGCAGTTCTGCTCATGGAACAACTTGTTCTTGATCGTGATGATTGCCAAATTGAGGAAGTATTATATTCATCCTCTCTGGTGCCAGACCTCACTGGCATAACTGTACATCTAGCCAAAGACTTCATTCATTGTCCTTTTATTCCTGCAATTGTGAATCATCTCCACCTTTGCATATTCATGCCTAAGCCTGTAATTAACCTGCCAGCCATGTTACTCATGGTTAGAAATTGCCAGGTTCCCTTATTATTTATTTATTTTTGTTTGGGCAATGAAAATACAGTAAATACATATAAATCTAAATGGTATTCTATATACTCTCTAGCCTATGCCTGATTATTAAGTGCAAGCGACTTACCACGCTCAGAAACAAAGTCAACATACTGTGACAGAACAGTCTATCTGAATCAGATACTAAAAGACATTTAAGAGCTAATTAAAACTTGGAACCAAATAAAAGGAAAAGCAACATGCAAATCCTTCCCCAAAAAGCTTGTGTTACAAAGAATGAGTGTTTACTTAGCAAAATACATGTAAATACCTGTGTTCAGGTACCAAGTATTAAAAACAAGGTCTTCTTTTCTCCAAGTTCTGTCTTCCTATCAGCACTGGTACAATGCTAACTGTTCATACCTCTCAAATACTAAGGACTTAGCACTGTAAATTTGAGGTTAGCTGGGACTTTGGCGCTGTTTTCAAAAGAGATTCTGAGTCCTAACTTTTCAGCTTTAGAAACTTCCAACCAGGCGCTCTCAGAGTACCAGGCTGCTCACCTAAAATTAGGATATGCTAATCATCGGTTGTTATTGAAGGCTTTATGTCAAATTTTCATCTCCTTTTTGTCAAGGGGAAATCTCCATATACATTCAGTGCTTAGCACTGAAGTTCTTTGTTGCATGCTGATGACCCTAAAAGTTCAATTGCTTAGTTATTCAAAATACCCATGCAACAGTATCACTGCATGCTCGCCAACTGCCTCACCTTGGACACTCCACACTATCAAAGTACACTCATTTACATTCTTCAAAATGTATTTTGTGTTTGGCTTTGATTCTTTTCAACATTGTATTTCAGGCATTTTGAATTATTGGGGACACTCCCCACCATTCAAGTCTGTTGAAGAGCAGTGATTTGAAAGTTACAGGTAAGGTAACAACATTCTCTTACACTGTCAATGAACATTTTGACTACAACCCTAATAACATTCTCATAAATGTGATTACTCCATAGTGCTGAAAGAATTTGAATGGCTGTGTTATATGCAGACTAACATTAAGGTGTTACAGACTGAAAACAAAGGGCAGCTTCAAACAGCCACACTGCCGGAGGAAAAAAAGGCAGAGGGAGGCTCCTCTTGTACCTAAGAAGCTTTGAAGCTAACAGCAGTAGAGGCAGGTCTAGACTAGCATCAAGCCCATAAAGTAAACAAAAAACATGTAGGTAAGATTTGGCACTATCAACCTTTACAGTGTCTCTTAAAACAATTATTTCATTGTTGATATGCTCCACTGCTTTCAGAATCAAGCTTCCTATTAAAAATCCTCATCTGCAGCATAAACAAAAAACATAGGAAGCATGATATAAATTAATAGCTCTGGATTGGTTATTTCACAACACTTTACACTTCTAATCTCTCTAAGTCATATAGGCACATCTTGCTTCCTTATAATAGACATTAGAGAACAAATTATAGACTTAAATGTAATTGATAGTTGCATAGGGACATGGAACTAGAAGTTGATCTATTATAAGAAGTGTTCTCCTGACTGCATTCCAAGTAGGGTGGGAAACAAAAACTTCACTCCTGTAGTAACAGCATATGAAGGGGTAAATCAGAATTTGTGTCAACAGTTTTGGCAAATTATTATAATATAGATTACCCAGATTTTAAATTTTAAACCAAGAATGAAGCATTTATTTCCACTTCTCATGTCCAATAAAGAAAATTACTTAATAGCTGCTGGGGATTTTTCATGGTCTTGGAACCTTGTGCAAGATACCCATGGTAGTTATACTGTATGGCTTCACATACTCCAAAATAGTAAGCAAGTCCATCAGGAAATCGTCCCTAAACATAGGATAAGGCTGTGCCTAACTGTTCTGGGTTGGGTTATCGAATCTGGAATGCTTGATCAAGCTGGTAGTGGTGCTGAGGCATCTGCCCAGAGATGGGCAACAACTGATTTCCTTCTGCCCAATTTTTAAGTACAGCAGTATACAGCGAAGTATCTTTCTAGCAACATGTACAGTATATGTGATGAATTCTGAATTCTTACTAAAAAAAGTTCTAAACTATCATTTTAAGCTTGCATTAGCAGACCCTCCCTGCTGAAAATTTTGTTAATATTGAAGTTGATTATACCAGCCTCATTCCTTAAGGCATTTGTCTGAACTTATGGAATAAACACATGTAACATAAAAATCACGTTCCACAGCATGCATACGTATGTTATTGTATAAAACATTCAGGTCTTATTTCATTAAAAGAAAGATAGAGTCTTTAACACACCCAGTTCTAACAGGTCCTAAAAGACAATTAATCTTCAGAAAGGACCTTTCTATTTTGAAATGTAAAACTCCTTATCTCTTAAACTCTCCCTGCTCTATACCTTTTGCCATTTCTAGTGTCAACCACCACCCTATCAACTAAGTTCAAAAAGCTGGAGGCAGTTTCTGTTTCTTCCCCTGTCCAAGGAGTGTTCATGCAGTGCTACTTCTTCACAATGTCTCTAGGATCACCTCCTTTCCAAAACAAGATAAAAATTGTTCTTCACATCCCACCAGCTCCCATCTCTACTGCCGATCTATTCCACAACTGTAGGTCTACCTAGGCCATATGAGGGAAGGCTGCTTCATCATAGAGATTTCTGGAGTGCCCTGGGGTCTCCAATGCTCTAACAACCTCTGGGTTGACAATTATAATAACTTATCTTGGCCTTTTGTCCTCTGACAGCATTTAAACTTGCTATTGCATAAATGTTCTCAGAAATCACTGTATTTTTTTTTTTTATACATGAAGTTACCTAATTACATCAAGCCCAACTAACATTTTTCCCAAGACTAGATTTGCCAAAAAATTATGAGGCCAAAACCTAAATACCATCCATGTGGACTAGACAGCTTGCCTAAGCCAGCAGATCTCCAACCTCATTCTAATTCTGAGGACGCCAATGATGACTGCAGCTTTCCACAGACCTTCAGCATTTTCTGACCGTGGAAATCCGATTCAATGTTTTACAATCTTTGTCTGCAATGAGATCTGTGCAGAATGGTTCTGATGTGTATTCCCTGCACTCCCAAACCTCCTACGGCCATCCACCGTCACTCCTGGAGTACAAGCTACACAGGAGCCATTTCTAAACAGCATCTTAACACAGAAAAATCATGTTTTCCATGGGGGAATAATACACAGCTTGTGCAAGTGAGCAGAAATCTCAACATATTCTTTGGTTTCAGCTGCATTCTTGAAGAACCCGAAGCATTTCATAAATAATCTCTTTCTTCAGCAGAAGAATTATGACTGACTGAAGCCAGACTGTACAGTTCACACCTAGGTGGTTTTGCTGAGCAGGAAGCAAGAAACTGCATTAAAAGGGTAATCTTTAAAGATGGCATTTTAAAGTCCTGAAGTCTGACAATCACTTCTGCCAGCAAAAGTATTCTGTACTACACAGGACGTAGACTAAGAGTGAATAAGGCTTTCTGAATTGGTAAATGGTGGTTTGTGCAGTGATTATCTCAGGGGTTTCCAATCCCAGCTTGAACATTACAGGCAGTATGGTAATAAAACATCAGACTATAAGACATGGCTAGTCAAAACCTTTGCCAGTCCCAGAAAAGAGATATGCATGTTAAAATATTTTTAGGCAAAGCTAAAATACCGTGCCTTCCAAGTTCTGTTTTTCTGCGAGACATTCAATCATTACCTGTTTAAAAAACAGGATGCAAACAAAGTTTATAAGGGGAGTGAAAGCGTGCGGGGCTGTACACAATCATTTCCTGTCGGGCTTCACCAGCTACTTCTGTGACCCGTGCTAAGCAAGAATCAGAACTAGGAAATGCTAAGAAGTGTTCCACTATGCAGAATTCAAAGCAGATTTTTAATAATAAATACCAAAGTGAATGCATTTACCTTGGATTCCAATATTTTGTAAGTTGCCCCCAATATTATTAAAAATTTATGCTCTTCTACTACCTGAGATTTCTAGTTTTATATGATTTCTATATTTGTTAAAGTCTTTCTAAAAATTATGAATTGGAACATTTGACTCCTCTGGAGGTAAAAAAGATTTTCATCTGATAATTAAATTTCAGTAAACTGAATATGTTTCTGAAGATTCTTTTAATTATGAAGGAATTTCCCTTTAGAATTTAATCTGTAATTCGCACTGTACAATTACTACTACATATACTATTACTACTATTATATATTCTCCTACTAAACAAGTAGGAAACATATACATAAGGCACACATCCTAATCCATGCTTTCAAATTTGTTTTGAAAGCCTTCCTTTTATCAAGAAAGAAAGAGCAAACATCCTTGGAAATGCCAAGGTATTCCATGTAGCTTTTTCCTCTTGGATAAGGTGCTATTTTCTTTTTTTTTTTTTTAAGTTCCATCTGCGTTATAAGAAACTTCATAGCGTAAACCAAAACACCAGTCTTTTGTCATCAACAGTCTTGCAAAACAAAGATGAATAATGTATCAAAGGCATAGTTTCCCAGCCATTCCCTTCACTGCAGTCAGGTGCTACCTTCAAAATCTGCCACTCTACCAGTGGTGTATGGGTCAATGCACTAAAGAAATCTGAAGTGGTACGTCAGCATTCAAGCACCTAATCCGACTCAATCTGGTACCACTCTCATAGCGCTACTTCAAACCCAATCCTTAGATTTTATATGTATACAGTCTAACACTGCAACAGCTGCTCATGTGAACAATAACATTAGTGGGTTTGCATATTACAAACATCGTTTTTCCAGAATAACTTCTCTCATGTTCCGGATAGTGAACAATGAACTCTATCCCATATTACAGAGTATTCACCTTCATTCATTAACTTTCATTACTTATGACAGCAGGGCCACTCTGCAACTACCTCTTGCAGCATGTTCCCTAAAAATTCAGAATTGGGCACGAGGAAACACATAAAACTTTCAGTGAAAGCACTTGTAGATTTTAAAGGCAAACTAAAATGTAGAAAGCTCTGAAACAAACAGAAAAAGCCAGCATGGGCTTGGGATGCTTTGAAAATACATATCAGCTTCCTACCACTAAAATGATAGGTTTCTTCTTTAATTTCATTTACTCCTTTCTGCTACTACTCAAGTGTTAAAAATTTCAGTTCTTGCCCTGCTGTTTTTCCCTTTTCTGTACTCTTATCAGTTTCTTCTTCTACAATAGTTATATCCATTCACAAGTACATTTTTTCATTTTCCTAATATTCAAACTCCATGTGTTCATCTTGCACTTTTCCATACCCCCTAGGTCTGTACCAGCCTTTCCCTTTAAATTCCCCTTAAAGCTGATGAGCATATTGGCTCAATGCTGCTGCTGGAAAGAAGCTAAGAGAAATTAAGCAGCAAAATTACCTAAGTTTGAACATTCCTAAAAATGCTGTGCTTGTTAAGATCTAAGTAATGCAAAGGTAAATGCAAAAGTCCTTTATTTACATAAACAGCAGGAAGAATGTATGAACGTTAACATGCAAAACATCTATCTATGAACTGCAATAGCTTACAGTAATACGGCTTATCAGCTGAAATTACAATCAGAAGAATGAAAAAGATTTGGGACATGAAGACAGACTTAAAAAAAATTCAGTAAATTCCACTTGGAAAGTGGGCCATAGTCCTGTAACTTTTTTGCATCCTCAGTATTCCTTCTGTTCACTTAATTACATTCCAAACTCCAAATTTTGGCTAACACATTTGCATATGCTTTGTACTTCAAAGGCTGACTTGCTTATTAGCATAACCTAGTTCCTGTTACTTGTATAAATAACTACGAACAGGAATCACATTGATCTAGCTGCACTTGATTTCCATTCCCTGTATTGGGAATTCTTCAGATTCAAGCTCCCATGGAAATTTTTAGTTGGTTTGGTATAATCAATTTTATTTACAGTTAATTGTACGGATTTGAAAAAGTATTAGAAAGTTTACTTTATTTAACAGGAGTTTTTTTGCAAGTATAATAAACCTGTTAAAGTATAATCTATGGTACACAGGTCAGGTAAAGTGCATATACAGGCTTGCTCAGTTCTAACTCACAGCAATACTTAGGGCCCCAAGGCTAAACTTCAGGTGAGTATTACGGCCACTGAGAAGCTGCTGAATCAGACCTGTTAAAATGTCCTTTAACATAGCAAGGATTTTAGCAGGATTTTTCCTCCTCACTCTGTTCAGTCTATAGCCACTCCTTCCTCTCCCTTGGCAAGGAATCTTTCTTCTCAGAAATCAAAGTTGTGTTTTCTTCCTGAAAGAACATGCATTAAATGCTTTCTGACTGCGTCACCACTTCCTGCCATTGACCATGATAGCTCTTTAAAAGGGAGATTATCACTCTCCTGCAGGATGATCGGAACACCTCATGCTAGCAAGCAGGACAGAAAAGGAGCTAGAACATTTTTTCCTGGTGGAGACAGGATGAAATTCATTTTCTGGGGTTTCAGGTTTTTCCCTATGACATGCATTTACATACATTCTGGGAGTCCTTCTAGAACCTCCCAGGAACTATCACCCAGTCAAGGCTTAGTCAGAGCCGTCCAATAACAGCTCATTGACACTGCCCTTCTTTAACAGGAGAGCACTAAGGATGGTGGACAGATGTGCCAGGGCCAGTGCCATCTACAAGGGCCCAGTGCTCTCCCAGCACCCCAGTTTCCTCAGTCTGTTCTGACCAGCTGTGGCCCCAGAAAGTCCATTCAGAGGAGGTTGATCCACCCAACAAATCAGGACACGTTCTCCTCGGTAATGTACCCAATGAAGTCTGGGCCAAGCTGGGTCTTTTGAAAAGTGTGCTTTCAACTTTCTTCTAGCCAGAAAACAATGTACAATTATTCATTAATTTTAATACCATAGAACCTAGTTTGTATAAACCATATATCCCATGACAAAACAAGAACAAAGAGGAAGTTCCAGTTTCTTCATAGCTTCTACTGAGTGTGCAGTCACCACCAGCATCGTTATGGAAATGAATAACGCATCCTTTTGGAAATGCATTGACAAGCATCTCTTTGAACTGAACTCCAAACTCAAGATGACTAATGGCAATATGCCCAACGTGTTTGTGAGCTAAGCCAGTAAATGAGCCTGTCATCCTTGCATTTTCTTCTGTGCCATAGTCCCCTGTGCCCTGGCTTAAAAGTGATTTATTACTAATCAACTGAGAAGACGTAGCAAGGAGGAAAAAGGAATAAACTTCAAGCGTTCAGAAATTAGCATATACATTGCTCAAATGGCACTACCTTTTCTGCTAATCCTACTATAGGTTTTAATAGGAAAAAAGCCTTGTCTGACATATGCTCATTATTAAAAAAACCCAAACCTCTTTGCTTTTTGAAGTGCAATGCAACATCTTATCACTCCTTAGCATTTTTTGAGCCCTGGTTAAATTTCCTAAGTTTTTTATCCTTACATGAATTTTTATATGTCTAATATTGCCTTCAGCATATGTATGTTCTTGGTGCTCTAAGAAGAGAAATGATCTATATATGGGGAAAATGATACTTGAAAGGCAACAAATTACTAAAGGCCAAAACACAAGAACTAGCAGAAATACTGGTGGATACAATTTTTTTTTTTTTTTTTTTGGCTTTTGTAATATATGAATTACATTAAATGAGATTTTTTTCCAAAATATTTTTTTTCAATTGGAGGGCAAAGCTGTTTTTAGAAAACAAAAGTGTGCAGTTCTTCACTTGACATTACTTATTCTGGAAACTAGCAAAAATATACCAAGGGGATGGATTGTTTGTTCCTTGGCTGGTTTGCTGCTAACAGCAACATACGCAACCAGACCACAAACTCAAATCACTCTTAAGATACATGAATTCTTGTCATATTAATATTTTCTACATTATAATTTAGTCATCACTGCCTGTTAGTCAACTTCTAATTTATTAAGTACATGTTTACAAAAAGATTCATTCCATGGAAAATTCCCATCAAAAAGTTAAGCTGTCAAAATGAGTAACGTAGAAATAGCTCATATAGCTATCACACACTCATCAGAAATACCAGGGGGAAGATTGCATTCAGCTGCATTTTGAAGAGAAATGTGCTATAGATTTTACTCTTACACCACCAAATGATCAGATTTCTTTTAATGGAGTTAAGTGGAATAAATTTCTCAAAAAATAGTTTTATATATGCTGAAACAAGCATTCCAGAAAACACTTCATTTTCTAAAACGTTAGAGTTAGCTTTTTTCCCCTCAAATAAACAAACCACAAGTCAGAAAGTTTTTTTAAAAATGCATTTCATATACAATAAACAGAACAATATATTTGTAAACAGAGTTTTTAGTTCACAGGCTACCTTTACAACCCCTTTGTCTTGGGAAGCCCTAATTATATACCTGAATTAACAAAACTGAATTTGGATTTTTAATTCCTCCTGCAGTTCCAACACTCATTTCCTTCAAAAAGTGATCACAACATTTACGTCCCTCAGTAACTCAGTAAAGTGGGTGTATTGGTACAGACCTCACAGATTTCTCAGGTCAGTTAAAATGCTGTATTTGCAAAGGGTTTGATAGCCTTCACTGAAATGTGTGAAAAATAGTACTATTTAAACTGTTAATTTGTACTGATGTTAAAATGACACTGGGCACATAAGAGAAGTTTTTTGAGGTCAGACCCTGTTGTCAGCACCCAGCCTGGACAGAAGGTTGGGTGCTGCCCGTTCCAGGTAGCTGGCTCCTTCACCACCACTGCTCCACGCCAAGATCCTGGCAACCCTTCCAGTCCCTGCTTCCCTTTGTCACAGAGGTTTTGGCTAAATATACACGCAGACATTTATGCACCCTTCAAACACTTCCTCTTCAGATCAGTGCTTCACTGCGTACAAGGAAATGTTTCCAGTCACATCCTGCCCTTCTGTGAACTTGACTAGCCTTTACCACTTCAAGCCTCTTCCAACCTAAAAAGAGATTATAGGAGCAACTTCACTTTCTGTAAGTAGCAGTTTGCCTAAGATTTAAGCAATAACCTAGCCTATTTCTTACAACCAAATGTAAAATTAGAGTAAGACAGACTCATTCTAAGATCACACTCCACCTACGTAACCAATACTACACTTGCTTGATCCACGTTTAGGTCTGCCTGACTTTTCACATTAAACACATTTTCCACCACAAGTGTGTTCTTATCAACCCTTCTGAAACCTTCCTTCATGTAATCTGTGAAGCATGACTTCTGCAGCCCCACTTGCTCCTGATCTATGGACCACAGTTCATTTATTCTGCTGCAGATGAGGCTTTTATCTCAACGCTCTTGCTCCTTGCTCTCTTCTGGGCATCTTCCATAGGAGACTGACACCATTACACAGTCCGCACCTGCCTACGAACCTTAGAGGTTCTCCGTATCCCTAGTAGATGCCTGTTGTTTCTCTGAATGACAACAAATTGCCTTCTTCATGCAGGCCTGGACCTTCTTATGCTGGATAAATCTCATGTTTGTCACCTGTTGTGAAGGCCAGCTTAAAGCTTAAAGCAAGGCCAGCCAGGCTTTAACACTACTGCACAAAGCATCAGGTCTGAATGTGGGTCCACGTGCCCAGGTGGGATCCTGACACTCAGAAACAGGGTTACAAGGGATGTCACAACTCCAGAAAAGCACTGCACCTTGCAGCTGGGAACTGTGCGTCAAGGCTGGAAGGCAGGAAAGAGTCCAAAGCAGGTAAGTTTGGGAACTGTTGACATAAAAGATGTATCAGCTTGAACAGGCACTAATAAAAGCAGGTCACGAAAACTGCAAATACCAACTCTTAGCATTTTTGAAAGATACTCCTCTACAGTTCTGTTTCTAAAAGTGACACATCAGACATGAAAGAGACTTGCTCGCATTACAGAATACATTGCATCACGCTAAAATAACCTCAGTGCAGTCAGAAAATTTCCGTGCAGAGAAATTACCCCATTATAGGAAAGAAATTTAAACACCAGCTTTCCCTCCTAAGCCACTGAGTTTGTGAGAAGAGCAAATGCTGATTATGCTTATATATCTCAAAGACAAGTCTACAGCTAAATTCAAAGATGCATAAATTTCACATCCCAACAAACATTTAACAATTGAAATGGTGTCAACGAAATGACTTTTTATTCTCTTTATGTGCAATTTTTGAATGTTAGGGTACATGCAAAATTTGGCACGTATGGCTACATAATAGGCTTATCTACACAAAAGTGTGGTCCTCTTAACTTGAGCCCTAGCTCTTTGGCAAGATTGGATGAATAATTTAGAAATGCGACCTGGCACTCCACGGCAGTACTCTCTGTTTGTAAAAAAGTGGGCAAAACTCAGGCACCTCTTGAACATACCTTGTCCAGCTGAAACTCTACTGGGGCCAACAGTGGTCCCATGCCATTCCCCATATGTAAGGAACTAAAATGTTTCCAAAGAGAACTCCTTCCCATCCTGTATCCTGCTGCACCATCCCAGCCCCCCAATAACCTCAGAGTGGGACTGGCATAGACTGTGAGTCAAAGTGCTCAAAAAAAGGTCACTTTTCAGTCACCCACTGCTCAATGCCATGCACCGGGGCCTCCTGGCAGCAGGTAGAAGGCCTTGCGGAGAGCCCATTTCACACCAAATGAATCCACAGTCTGCAGCAACCTTGAAGGATTCGCATCTTCCTAAGGGCAAGCTATGCTAAACTGCTCTGAAGGTGTTTGGTCCCACTACTTTTAAATCATGGGAAAAATTAGCCATTTTTTGTGGTTCTAAGAAAGATGAAATTGGTTTTTAATACTAGAATAATTGCTTGCCAGCTAACAGGACACATCTCATTGCGAAATGTGAAGTTTGGATACTATTTTCTGATGTTTCCGTTCAATTTTCAAGCTCAGACCTGTTAAAGGCATAGATGCTTTTCGGATTGTTGCTCTGCCCCTACACCATTTCTGCTGAAGATTCAGTCAATGCCCCTGAGCCAGAGACCTCAGCAGAAAAGAACCTGGCTGGGATTCAGCTACAGATGATTTCTGGCATGGAAAAGAAAGCATTTTAGAAACATACAAATACTTAATCATACAAAACGCATATATTGCGTCATAGTGCCAGGAAGTAGATTTAATCATGAAGCCCTTAAGACGCCAGAGCTCAATGATGCTGAACGCTACGCTCCCAGTTAGTAAAAATACTTAAGCACAAGCTTTGTATTAAGTATCTGTAATCCACGGCAGTTTACGACAAGCACATTGCCTCAAACAAGCAAAACTTATGTTGAATACAACAGGAGTTCTGTCTGTGTAAGGTGGAGAGGAAAGGCTACCTCGAACAAAAATCCAGTATGTGAGGGTAATACTGGTGCTGAATGGCTAATCTCTCTTATTCACATAAACCTCATTTCCCTGTTCAGAAAATTCTGTCCCACCTTTTAAGGTGTTTTTAGTCTGGTGGATATAATAAAGTTAATACTCCATCCATAAGATTTCAGGAGATGAGATGTAAAGCATTTAATCATATTACAGTTTTATCAAAAGAAGCTCCTTTCATTCAGTTAAGGATCAGAAAGAAAGCACTTCTAATCCAATGACTCTTCTAATTTTAGTAATGGAGACCTAATTTAATTTTAGACATGTAGATAAAAGGATACTAAAAAATGAGACATATCAGTGAAGGTGTTGTTACAAGTACTGTCAACAACTGCCTGTTTTCTCTTATCTGTCTTAAAGCCCTGTGTGAAAATGTCTTCACTGAAACCGGTTCCTTCAAGAGCAAACAAATCATGTAAAAATACAATAAAGCTCATAGAGACATACTAATGATCCACACTCATGCTCGTAATTTCAAAGAATGTCAGGAGCAATTACCTCATTTATACTAAATCTTTAAAAGTGACTACTTTCAAAACAAAACAAAACAAGAGGAAAATCATAGTACTGTCTATGGGATGAAATCTAGTGCCCTTTTTCCTTTCCTACATGTCCTGCTTGCAAGAGACCACCTCCACCTGCTACCACCATCCCAAGTTAACAGAATTTGTCATGCAAATTGGCTTCCCACATGCACACACCAGAGAAAAATCTTGCCAGAAGCTTGGAAGACACCAACAGACACAGAATGGCAGTACTAGACCTATCCGTGATGGTGACCCAGCGTTCCACCTCTTGCACTTGCTGTTCATCGCAACCTGCGTGGGTTGCTGTGTGAGATGCCAAAGCCCTAGTGCCGTGACACTGCTGAATCTACAAGCACACGCACTTCACTGAAGTTGCACAATTGCTTTTCTAATCTAATGGTTGGGGCAAACAGAGGGATTGTGGTTTGAAGAAGGTGTTCCCATCCCTCCAAAAACACTCTTGGGCATGTCTCCCTGCATGAGAGCACGTTGGCATGACGAGAGGCAGAGGGGGGAACAGTCCCAAGCCGCCAGTAATATATCACTCTGGTTGCTACACCACTTGTATTCATCAAACATGTAAATGTGCTAAGAATGTACTAATTACTGCTTTCCCAAGATAATTTTTCCTGTTAATATCTCCAGTTTGCACAGTGGTTACTAGTAGCAGCAGCTGCCAAAACAATAGCAGCAGTAACAGGCATCAGTAGTTTACCTGTGAATTTTTAGGCTACTTATACCTGTTTTCTGCATTTATCTGAAAACTTGTACTATTTCACTGTCATGCTGCCTATTTGGTACATCCAAAATATTCTAACAAATTACTTACATTCTGCATTTAGACATTCCGTATCATAAAGATTATGTTAACTAGGCACCCTCAGCACCCAGCCTATTTCTAAGTATGGTCAAACCAGTAACTTGTTAACAGGAATTCTCCTTCTATGATTAAAATAAAGAAATAATTTTTTATCAGAGCAGATGACCCAGAGTCAGGTCTATTTTCTAGCACAGCACTGATCAAAGATAAAGCCAAGGGCAGGAAAACAGAAACTTGTCGCCCAAATAAAACAACATCCTACTAAACACAAGTAGTTATTTGAGAATGTTCATGTACTTCAGATATACGTATTCAGAGCACTCATATAAAGCAACAAATTTGCTCTTAGGAGTCATACAGCAATATACAATCCAAGTCTGTAAAACGTACTGCAGGGCTGACCCAAGCATGAACCAAAATTGTTTAAAAAGTGTTTAGATTCTTTTGACAATCAGTAAGAGGGAAACAAGCAACTGGTGATACAATTAATTGTTCATATTTCAGATTTTAATTTTGATACTCTGATGTAAAATCATCTACTTTCAGTATTTTTACAATTTGCAGAAGAGAAAAATGGACTTTCAGCTTTCCCTTAACTGCTGCTATTGAATGATTTTACGCCATTTTGCAAGCCTCCATTTACTCAAGCTTACTCCCTACAGTCAATGCTGACTAATAAGGAAGGACTAATGAGCTTAATTCCCTCTTTCTTTTTTGCTTTTAAACAAACAAAAGCCCATGCTTTCTTCCTTCTTTTCAACAGCAGAAAAGGAGGGGACCACTGGCAGCCCAGGACCAGGGTAAGGACAGATGAGAGAGCGGCAGATGGAAACCTAATCCCTAGCAACATTCTCCCACCCCAGCCCCCTTCCTCTCCCCAACTCCCCATCCCTCTCCTATTAAGACCTGCTGAAACTGACAACCTGCCTCCAACATCTCCTCCCCTCCCATCCACAAAGGCCAGTCAAGTCTGGGACCTCAAGAGAGGACAGTGGAGGCAGAGGGACCACGTAGCTGAACGCTGTGATTTCCAAGAGAAGGGAGAGAGGAGAAAAGGTACCCTGGCAAGAGGGATAAAGTGAAAAGAGAAGAGCAGGAAAGGGAGGTGAGGATGGATGCTTATTAACTTCTGAGTAGATCAGGAGACTAGAGATGAGCTTTCTGGCAGAACAGCGGAGCAAACATGCACTTAACAGTGAAGTTGGTCAAATTATTTGGGAGGCTGGGAACAAGTTTGTGTAGAATTGAGAAACAAATGTTTTGGACCAGGTGATAAAGCGTAAATGGCAGCAAAATGATCTCCAGCTCTACCAATGAAACCTTTTATTTCAGAACACAGACTAACATCTATCACGCTTAATACCTTTTCATAATGCTGTAAGAAAGTTGTCAGGATACTGAAACATACAGCCTTGGGGAGGATGGGGGATAATTTTTGAAACTTCACCCCAAGCAAACATCTCTTCCAATGGCCCTAATTTACATAGACATTTGTTAATGTACATAAGGAATAATAGGAGGGAATAGCCAGAAAGCAAGTCCACTCCCACTCTGTGGGCCACAGCTTCACTCCACTTGTGTCTGTCAATACACCGGGCCTCATTTTCATCTAAAATTGGTGTCATGCTGCAAAACGTAGTCATTCACTTTGAGAACTGCAATTATTGCTGTGCTCACATGCAGCAAAGCACCATCTGGCCTGTTCACAATGCAGGCACAATGCAGGAAGAGTGAGAGCTGATGTAAATGGTTTTCCAGTAATACTGAATTCCTCCATAAAAAGCAAGTACATTTGGATTTCAATAATTGCTTACAGAATCAAGCACTCTTAGATTTAAATGAATACTCAAAAATTTTTGAATGAACCCTACTATCATCTTCTGTTACGTACCAGTCAATATTTCAGGGACCTGAAGAATCACTGAATATTAGTTTGTATCTATCTGGATGCATTTCCAAAATTTCTGGAGGAATACATGACTCACATTCCCCTAGTCATACTTAGGTTACAAATGTATATTCCTACATTTTAGTCAAAGCAACCTATGGATTATTCAAACACATAAGAAAATAATACCAATCCATGCGATCCTTCCAGTAAAAAATTACACAGCTAGTAAGTGCTTACCATTTTTTACAACTATTAGCATTTAAATATACATGATCCAATGCTCAAGCTAGCACTTCAGCCATGCCTCCATGAACAGCAATAATAACATTTAAAATTAATAGCCTGCTACAGTCCCAGAATGCAGTACTGAGCATATACTGAATTAAGCTGGTCACACAGATGGTGGTTCCTCCGCTGTCCTCCCCTCCACTTTGGAAAGATATGACATCAATAGTGATGTGATAACATAGGCAAAGGTACACTGAGAAGCACTAGTTTGGATACAGACTTTGGCGAGTTTTACACTAGAGTTTAGGCATGGATCAAGCAACTGGTTTGGCAGCATGAGCAACCCAAGGTGCTAGCGAAGGCAGTAACTCCAAAAAAAAAGCTGCCACCGCATTAGCAGAAATCTCACAGAATTATTTGCTCCAAAAATGTCGCCACCTCTTGCGTTGAAATCTGGTAAAAAATGCTGTTCTTGGCAAAGCCTGATGCTTTCCCAACCAGAACCAAGGGAGAGATACTCTAGATTTTGGATTTGTCCCAGATCAAAACGCAGGAGCACTTGGGAACAAGGTTTCAGTTTGGGGCCAAAACTGATTATAACGCTTAGCAGAAAGCAAGTGGCAATTCACTTACCAAGCTGCCACATTTTAACTTTGTTATGAAGAATTAAACTTGCAAATTTCAGCATAGCTTTGTTGTACATGTGAAAAACAAAATGATAAGGACTACAAACCACAGAAAGAGTGCTTTATCTAAGAAAATTTGTGTTCAAACTCGGATTCAGCTCACTTACCCCGAGCCATCTGACACTGTTACAAATTCATTGAACACAGCTCTTGAAGAAATGAGTACCGTCTCTTACCAAGTGATGAACCCTCACATCAAATACGAGGGAACACGGATGAGACCCCAGCTGTTAAAAATCCGGAGCTCAAGGCTCAAGGGGAGAGGAGAAAGAAGAGAGAGACCCCGGGAGTTCTGGCTGTGCCAGCCCTTCTTTGTCCATAGAGAAAACCCAGTTAATGACTATTAAATCACAATACATGCCAAGGTACTCCAAAAGATCTCATTTGATAGAGGAAAGAAGCCAGCATTAAACTGCGAACAAGTACAACAAGGAACAAACTGGGGAAATGAATAGGAAATTTAAAAAGATAGCATATGATTTGTTTCCAGAAGCACAGCATAAGATGTTGGATACAGCAGGCATGTCCCCCATTGTTCAGATGATGTCTTTTTTATGAAAGTAATTTAAGTTTTTGTGTAGAATACAATATACAACCAGGAAAGATAAATGAATTCCACATCACCGAACTGAACTGTCTGCAACTGGCAGCAATATAAAAATTAAGCTTGTACAGATTATTTCCAAATGAAGGAAAATACTTCAACAAATAATTACACATATTAGAATACATCCATTAAGTTTATGAAGAGACACTGAGGTCTAGTAAAGTTATTTTCAGGCATCAAGCACCTAACAATAACAAAACCATTTAAAAATGTTAAGAAAATAGTACTATTGGAACAATGGCAATACATCTGCTAAATGTCAGTGCGTAATAGTGACAGGGTAGAGTTGCTCACGTTTTGCAGCAAGGCGGCAGCCAGTGCATGCAGTCCAAAGGATGATTTACAAGTGTGCTCTGCTACGGCCATAAAAGGAGGAGAGGAAATCTGATGGCCAGAAATAGAACCACTGTAAAATTACTGGGGGGGGGGGAACGCTAGAGAAGTACACGATAAATGAAACGGTTAGTAAAAAGATAGGCAAGTAAAAACAAGGCCAAAGAATGGAATATCAGATTAAGATGCTGTGCAAAAATGCTCTGTAAAAGATGGTGTCAGGCATGAACTGACTGCTGAGATCAAGGAAACCTCAAATTACTGTCCTAGTGCTAACCAACTCTCTGTGAAGGAAGGACCAAGTTATTTCATCTTGCTATCTTGGTCTGCAAATTAAAGGCAACAATACCTACCCACCTCCTGGGACATGGCAATGGAGAATCAATCCATGTCCTGACAGCACTTCGAACGCTGTGTGTGAAATCCTGGCTCTGCTGAAGCCAGCGGGACTTTTAATGCCAACTTCAACAGTGCCAGGATCTTATCTAAAATTTGCAATAAAAATGTTGGCTATTATTATTTAAAAGGACTTCGAAGCATTTATACTTAGTCTCAGTTACTTTCCAAAACAAATTTGCTCAGTCCATAAGTCAGGAAACAAGCGGTGATGTGGAAATCCCACTCCATTCTTCCTGCCTTGCCTATCGCTGCTGCAAGCAAAGAATCAGGATTTGACCTGAACTGACAGTTTTGCTTTCTGTGTTAACAGAGAAGCACCCAGTTCATTGTTATGCAGCTAAGCAGGATCTTAATGCTAGCAGTAATAGAAAACTGCAAAGAATTATCTATGAAAAATTCACATAGAACTTGAAGACTTTCAGACATAAAAATTTGATACTTCTATATTGCAACTTTTTCTAGAACTGCTATTCTTCAATATCTGCCACAGGGAACTCATTAAAGACACATAAAGGAGAGGGAATGAAAATAAAAAAAAACAAGATCACCAAGAAATATTTCATGCTATCGTTATCACTTCTATTAGACATTTCAAAATGCAGAAGAAACTGTCAATATTAACATTATGAATCCAAAAACAAACATTCAGAAAAGCTGAAATTACAGGCAAAATGCAAAGCAGTTTCCCGTATTAAACAATGCTACAAAATAACACTCTGCTGGCACTATTACTGGGAGATAACTTCATGCCAACATCATGGCTTCTCCATATGTCAGTTGAGAAGACAGAAGTTGTTAGTGAAAACTTCCAGAGCGCTTTACAGAAACTAGGGAAGAAAAAAAAAAAAAAAAAAAAGGAAAAATCCTAACTAATATATGCCAAATTCTTTTCAAAATAAATAATACCTCTCTGGAATGTACTACACCATGCTTTGAGTATATTTGTGACTTATGAAGAGTTCAGAAATGTATGTAAAAACAGTAACTAGGAGCTCCAGTGCCCGTGTTTTATCATTCAAATATATGTTACAAGCAAGAAGTATAGGTTGTAAAAGCACAGCTTTGCTGCAGGGGAAGAAGGAAGGCATCAGCCCATTCCTCAGCATCAGCCACCAAGTTCCAGTTTCATGTATCCCTGTCATGATCCAATGGTTATGCAGTCCCTTCCTACCATGACATCAAGACACTATCTGCTGTATTTCAATTTTTACAAATCTATGTTATTTCAAGACGCTGCAGCTAAAAGCATGTCTAGACAGAAAAATGTGGCAGATTCTACCTCCGCCGTTTAAGTCAATGCATTCTCAAGTCTTAAAATGTAGCTACCGTGTGACAGACTTTGATGATAATCACAGCTGCTCATGAAACATCTGGAGTGAGAAGCGCCAAGTCAGAAGCCAGTCTGTGCTTTGGTTTGAAGGTAGCGATAATGTCGTCCTCTGGATTTGCACCGACCTGATCTCCCAGCACAGTGTGCAAAGTCCACGTGTTGTCTGTAGCGGCAGTTTTTAGAGAAAGCCATAAACCAGCACACTAGATGGTTCATTTCATGACTCATTTTACACCAGAGGCAGCAATGACTTCAGTGTTGGTGCCAAGTCCCCCTCGGGGTGCTTGCAGCCCACTCACCTACAAACTCCTATGCAGCAGCAGATGCTTCCTAACTTCCTCTGTCGACCTCTTGACCTTGCTCTGTGCTGCAAGGCTGTGGCAGCAGTTAACCCCCAAATTCTTCTAGTGTATTCGAGGCAGTGAAGTGTTTTAATTTCCTGACTGATTAAATGCCTTCCATGAACATAAGGTATCAGCACCATCAATCAAACCAGCTGGTAGTGCCTGACGTGGCCCCAAAACTGGCACTCTCTTGGAAATGAATGGATGGCTTTAACAACTGATCACTTTAGTGAATAGATATAATATAAAGATACTTTAAATTATAGATACTTTAATTTAGCTCTATCTAAAATATAGATACTTTATTATTGCTAGGGTAAGTCTCAAGATGAAAGGGAAAATTCTGACTTAAAGTCACAGGAAGCTGAAGTTTCTTGGTGTTTTACTTAATCACAAAGTTTATGAATATTAATATTGTTTCATCCACAGACATACTTCAAATTCTAACTAATACATTTTTCCCCTTTTTTTGAATGTATATAACTAATCAGACTGAAAGGGATCACATTCAGTCACTCATACAGAGACAATAAACCAGCTTTCACACCTCTAGAAAGTTGAGTTTCGACTTAGTATCATATCAGTTCCAAAATGACAATACCTGCTTTTCTCACAAACAAATGAAGCTTACCGTAACTTGTTGTCCAATTACCATTCAATTTAACAGAGAATGAAAGATCTCAAAGACATTAAGTTCCCATACGTTTAGTGAAATTCTATGCCTGGACAGAGGCTCAGCAGAAGACAGGGAGAACTCAAAAGCTTTAACACCACTGATGGTGTTAGAGGGAAAAACCCTACCGGGAACATCATTTTGCAGAAAGATAGATACCCCTTCTGCTCGCCTGATGGGTATAAACATGTTTCCTGACCAGTAAGTGCATGTACAACTACAGACTATCAAAAGGAACCAAGAAGCCCATCGTAAAGAGGGTAGTGCAACAGGGGGCTTACAGATTTGGGAGGAAGTGGAAGAAACTAGGGAGGGCTGCAAGGAGTTGGATAGAGGGGAAAATATGAGCACTTGTGAGGGGAAGGCAGATAGGGACAGCACCTGCAGCGTTACAGCTGGGATCTCATGTAGGATGTAACTGGGATGTGGTGTCATGGCAGTGGGTAGTTTTGAGGATTCAGGATAAAGAGGGTTAAGATGCTCGTCTATTCAGAGAATTCCTTATTTTAGTCACCATCCCCCAAGTTGTCCACCAAAAATTCCCCAGAAACTGCTATTAGGATTAAGCAGTTTCAATCCAAATCAAAGCCTATGCTTGTGTTACCTCAGGCAGTAAATAAAGACTGTAAGAATAGCTGGATGACACACACAATTGAAACAGCTAATGGAAACAAAATAATCACAGGCTTTATCCTCATCATCAAGAATATTATACAACATATAGCTGACCAGTTGAGACATGCTGTCACTTCATTTTGATGATGCAATCAGCTCTACACAGTTGATCCATGTATTATGTGGGGACCTGCTGATAAAAGTGATGTTCTGCAAAGGCAGAATGTCTATCCATATGGAGCTCATTGCATGAACGAGCCTCTCTTTACACTCCTGATTGGATTTCTCACTTATCTTCATTATCTGTTATTGAGTATTTGCAGGGATCTAATATTGTGAACCATGAAGCCAATTCCACTTTTACTGCTATCCAAAGCATTTCTACTGTTCCACCAAAGAGGTTCCAGAGACTTAATTGTAAGGGGCATTTACTCCCTGTTGAAAAGATTTAAAAGTTTGTTTTTCAAACTATTTTTCCGAAAAGTTTAAATTAATTTCTGTGTCATCTCTGAAATGCCCTACCTGGCTATTTGATGTATAATAAGTTGTTTCCCAAGATTCAATGGGAATAAAGATTCATGTAAATAAAGATTTTATGTTCCTTATTTTATTATCATGTCACTTAAGATCATCATGCATCTGAAAATTTAAACTTATCAAGTTACTGACAGATTAAAAAAATGTTTGTAGAATGTGTTTAAGATAGAGAAATCTGTTTCCTAAAATGACATGACTCTGATAATCTTTCTGCTTTACAGTTATCTTGGTCTTGGTTGTAAAATATTTCATACATGAAATAAGTTATTCATTCAGCATTTGAAAGCTGCAGTTTAAAAATTCTCATGGCAAAATACACCTCCTTGTAGATGTTATTTATCTAGAGCTGCTCAAGAGGACAGTTTAGGTTAAAAAAGAAAGTAAAACAATCAACTTTGAATCCAAGGATTAATAATTAACCAGTTGCTAGTAATGGCTTTATTGAATTGGGAAGGCAAACTGTCAGCTGCACAGAAATTCACAATATTTTTATAACCCAGGTAGTATGAAACATTGAACCTGAAAATTGGCACTATTTCTCCAGGCAGAAAAGTTTTCTTGGCACTAGCCCAAGTTAATACAATAGGTCACAGAACATCATTGTTTCCAGTCCACTGTTTCAAAGGAACAGGGAAGAAAATAATAGAAAAAAAGACTGCATCCTTAGAAGAAAAAAATCAAGTCTTTTCACGTAGATAGCAAAACAGGACTCCAAAATGTTCATGTATGAGTTCACTTCTCCCCCGTTCTCTTATTCTTTTAATCCTTTGGCGCTATCGGGGGATTGCTATCTCTGTTTAATAAGCACATTTCATCTAAATAGTTTGAGTTCCAGCTCACAAACCTAACAAAACACACAGTATTTCAGAGATGTGCCAATACTGTAAGCACAAACTGTATATTATATTTTATTTTTTGAAAAGTAATGTTTCATCATATGATTGACAATTACATTTTAATAATGATGTCGACAGCAGCCCATGAAAATGTGCACCTAGACTCTCAACTTTGGAATTTTATGGCTTCTCATTACCAGGTAATACACTCTCCTTAGCACCATTTTTTCTTTGTGTGTAATACAATACAGAATATTGTCCTTTTTTTTCTCAGAAAGCTCCCAGTATGGTCAGCTATGCTAAAATTCCAGAAAACACCCAAAGATGCTCTATCAAAACCTAAGAATGCCTCAGATGCTAAGGAATTAGCAAAATCCATGTACAATTACTACAATTAA
Source organism: Morus bassanus (assembly GCA_031468815.1). Lineage (NCBI taxonomy): Eukaryota > Metazoa > Chordata > Aves > Suliformes > Sulidae > Morus > Morus bassanus. The sequence continues at coordinate 38,866,581 of CM062567.1, read as the reverse complement.
TATTGCTTCCTACATAAAAGGCATAGAATGATACACGCACCAAAAGGTTTTACATTTATGAATGAGAACATAATGCATGAAGGAGGGCAAGAGGAGGAACTGAAGAGAAGGGCATGGACACTTTGGAAAGCCTCTGAATGGTGTAAGAAGTGATCGACATGCCATATACCTTTGAAGAGAAGGAAAAATCAGATTTTGGGTGACAGATACTGGAATAAGGAGAGGAGAACCTTGCTAAGCAAATGCTAGAATGAGGTTTCTGCTTTTCACTGTCAGCCCTGTTTCTCAAACGGCGCCGGCTGCCAGCTCACAGAAGGATGAGACAAGTGCCAGAGCTGCGCACAGCGGCAGCAAGAGCAGGGACCAGGAGCAGGCAGCAGGCTGGGACACCCCCTCTCTCCAGCAGCAACAAGCTGTTCAGTCTGTTCAAGCTGCCTCCTGGATCTTCACCCTGTGACTCTGCTCTAAGTCAGGCTTAATAAACCCTCCCTCTGTTTTCCTACACATCTTATCTAGCCCTAGGGATGAGCAAAGTGAAAATGGTGAGCAATGATGCAGGGTTTGTTAAGGTGGAGGGGAGCTGCACAAAGCAGGGCACATGCACTCAGGAGGAATATACTCCCCAGGGAGATGCCTCAGGAAAAGGAGAGGTGGGAACACATCACCCCATTCGGATGAAAGCCTCTGGGGTGGTACCTCTGCTGCTTCTGGAATAGACCTCCCCAGCCATTAACAGGAACACATTTCAGTATAAGCTTTTCCTTACTCAAATAACATAGAGCCACTCATCTTAAAATAATATAAAAATATTAATAAACTATAAATAAACAACCTGGAACACACTCTGTACATGTCCATGTCATGGGCAAACTGAAATCAAGTGTGACCTGTGAAGAAGAGACGCTTCTCAGACAGGGGCATTTCCAGGCTGTTCAGTCTCTGCATCTTACTCATGCAGCTAAACTATTCTCTTGCAAGCTCTAAAAATAAACTCGCTTTCAGATAAAGCTCAATGTTGTAAAATTCAAACACACAGAGAAAAGTTCAGAAAGACAGCACGGAAAATATTAAAGAGAGCTCATGTTTGAAGTTTAAAGAAAAAAAAAATCACAGAGCGTGTGCTTCTTGCCTGTAACAGGTCAGATCAAGATTAATGGCTGGGTAATGTGACAGCTTATGAGTACATGTCTATGTATATTGGCTCTACTATTAAATTTAAACAAACTGCATCATTTTGGTTTAAAGAAAGAACGTCTGCTCACTGTTTCATCTTTTCTGAAATTCTTTTACCTCCTTCTATTACAATATTTAAACATTACTAATCCTCTTCATTTTTTTTCCCTTTGAACAGCAGCGTCAGCGATGTCTTATGATGCAATGCAATTACCCTTACGTTTTCTGACTCGCTAAAAAGCTTTTTCGTTAAAAACAATATCACAGCTAAGTGACGGGCCTTTACAAAGCTTGTTCAGACCACATCAGTCCACACTTACTAAGGCCCTTGATTAACACTGACTTCTCAGCTGGATCTATCACAGTCAGCTGTGACAAAGACATGCAATTTTAGAGAACTGCTCCAGATTCTTTCAGAAATAAAGTTTGCCTACTTTGGCTCCAAAAGGTATGTCTAACTGTACAAGTTGTCTTGCTAAACCATCTCGAACCAAATTCCAAACCGCAGTAGCTCAAAACCGAGATCTCACTTCCTAGACTTCTTGGGTGCAAAACCAGCTTGGCTGGCCCTCAGGCAGCCACAGGTGCCAAAGAGGGCAGCGTTACATCTGAAGGGACAGCTTCTGCTAGTTTAGAGCCTGATAAAAATAAACAAAAACCAGCTTTGACTGCCTAGATTCTACATTTAGAATTATTCTTCCTGTCATGAACAATTATCTGTTCTCTATCTACAATAAACAGACACAGGCGCTTACACACTCACACATAGTTTTTACAGTTTGGACATTTTTAATGGGTTTGTAACTGTAGGTAGTGTTGATACATATACTAGGAAATTTTGACAGGACTGATAAAACCTTTGAAATCTGATTTTTTAAGTCACCCTGGAGGATACATTAAATCTTGCTAAAAGGAAGATAGCTAAATAGGGAAGCTAAGAGAGTTAAACCTTCCCAGGCAGTATGGTAAACAGAGATACCACGCTGGAGGCTGAGAGCAAATAGACGCCACATAGCAAAAAAAGATTTGAGAAAGTGGAAAAGGAAGGCAGTGTAGCTGAACAGCAGGGTATGAGAGGTTATCAGAAGCAAGAAAACATCCTTCTGAAAGCTGGAGTCGTGTCCAAATCAGGGAGGTAGAAAGACTTACAAGCTACTGCAGGTTAAATACATAAAAAAAAAAACCCAAAACCAAAGCAAATTCAAACCACAATAAGGCAAGCCAAAAGACAGCCTGAGAAATGACTAGCAGAAGACATAAAAATTAACAGCAACCCCTTTTAATGTCTGAATGCAAAGCCTGCCAGTCTGACCAACAGATGATCAAGGCATAAAAGCAGCACTTACAGGCCATAGCAGAAAATAATCAAGTGCTTTGAGCTATGCATATAGAGAACACAGAGCTTGGGGAAGCCACCATGTCAAAACATTTCTTTATGGGGGACTGGTTGGATCATCCATTTCAAATGGAGGTTTCGGTGGAAGAGGCTACAGAACAAACATATGAAAAAAATTTGTACAGATCAGATGATATTTATGAAAGAGTTCTTAAGGAACTCATGGATGAAACAGCAGTATGACTGTCTCTCTTAAAACTGCCTCAGTATCAGAGGACTGCAAAATGACTAACATCATGTCAATTTTATAAAAGGCCCCAAGGGAAAGCCAAAAAATTCCAGGTAGCCTGACATCTGCACTGGGCAAATTGGTAGAAACTATCAAAAAGAACAATACTAGCAGACACATGATAATATGTTGTATTAGACAAGTCAACACAGCTCTTATAAAAGCTTGAAACTACCATGAATGGAAAAGTAAATATTAAGGAACAGAGAACAAGATGAGAACACCCTAATTCCAGTGCAATAAATTTAAGATGCATCCATCCCTTGATGACTGTTTTCATTTCTGATCCATTTTTATAAGATTACATTAGGACTGGAAAAGAGTAATAGAAGACAACACAGATGACCAAAGATATGTAGGCTATTCCATACAAGGATCAGCCAAGCACCCTGTGACTCTTCAGGCTGGAAAAGAATTGACTGTGTCACTATGATAAAGGGCTCTATGCCACTTTTCACAGTTGCATATAAAAAAAAAGTCACTGTTTCTTCCAATAAAAGAGGTAGGGTGTACGAAATGAAATTAGCTGATGGCAAGTTCAAAAGCAAATGAAAAAAGGTATCTTTTTGCATAATACATTCGAACTCCAGACCTTTTTGACACAGGATGTTCCAAGTTTACATGCGTCCACAGAACAACTAATGAAATTCATGAAATGAAATATAAGACTAAACTCTATCTATTAAGCTTAAGAATCCAGCTCTTTGTCTCAGGAAGTTCCCAAGCCACAGACTTCCGGATACTAACAGAATATTCTGCAGAAGTTTATTCTGCACGTTCATCCTATTCTTACAGTCTCTCCTCAGCATTTGCTGCTGGCGCAGGTGGGAAGAAGACACAGCGTTGTAGCTGAGCTTGTGGCCAACACTGTACAGCTCTTCCTATGCAAACAAGCTCTAGCCACTGTTCTGGGTGCTGTGCTTTAGCTAACTGCCCAGCACGGGCAAATATCTTGCAAGTGACCGAGAACAGGGAAAATATAATGACCACAAAGTCACCTTACAGGAATATTGTTTGTCCCCCTTCATACTTTTTCAGCTCATCTACCTTCTGCTGCGTTTATTCTCCTGTTTCCAAAGGCAGGAAAGAAGGACCAGCATGAGTGAGACATTTTGAGAAAGTGATGCTGATTTTTATTTTCCTCTTACTAAGGCTGTCCGAAGAAAAATTATCCCAGACAATATGAACCCAAGAGGACAACTACTTAGTAGCACTTCTGTTTTCATTCCCATTTGCACTGAATGGGAACTTTACACTGCTCTGACAGGTCAGCTAGTTCTGACTAGATTAACTAGAGAAGTTAATCTCTTACAAGACTTAAAGCCAGTGGTGCAACCCGGCTGGATTTCCCCAAGGCTTAGTTCCTTAGGATCACAGATTATGAAGACTGGTGTGTTTACTGGGCAGAAGGGCTGTTTTGGGAGGAGCAGTGGGAATGAGATGAAGACAGACTGGCCTAAAATTTGGTTTGGTTTCAAGTAATAACCTTATCTCAAAACTCTTTTTTTCTCAGTATTTCAGAAAGCTGGTCCAGGCCTGAAGGTGAGTTTCTCATTCTTTCTTACAGCTCCCTCAAATGAGAGCTGGCATCTCCCATTACATGGACTGCAGGCTCCAATAAATCACAGGATACAGGAAACTGAGCTGACTACTGAGTCTTACCCATATAATCGTATTTCTTTAAGTTTGTCATAACCTGGCAGGTAATCAGAAAGAAAATGCCCTTGCTCATACGCTTATGGGAGCCTTAGATATACAAAAAATCCTGAAGTCATTCCTGCTTGACATCACACCATCAGACTCAGTATCTGCAAGCAAGATAAACACATTAATGGTGGGAAAAAATCTGTTAAAAATAAAATATGCAAATGCTTTCAGGCTTGCATGTCGTTGATACTTTGGAAAGGTTTTGTGCGCCCACAATGTTTCTTCTTTCAAGGGTGGTAGGGGACACATCCAAATTGTTACCTCAGCAGCTGCTACTCCAAATGGTGCTCAACAGCCCCAGAAATGAACAGCACCAACTTCTTTTAAGTATGTAGCAGTGAATGAATCTGTTCTGAAATGTTTACTAGGGAACAGTCTGATCATCAAGGATGGGGAAAGTCAGTATCAGACTAAGTAACTGTCAGAACATAAACACAGGATAACACTGTTCACATCATTGACATTACTTGCAGTTACTTAACTGGTTTAAGCATAAGTCTACCTAACCCCAAGCCTAAGAGTAGCAAAGCTTTACATTTGGAGGGAGAGAGTACATATGAGAGAGGAGGGAAAACCAAAAAGAAATCTATCTAAATTTTACTGAGACAAAGCATGTCCTAAACTGAGTTTATAAAGAGAACCAAAAATGTATAAGACAAATTTGTGATGCACTATTATATAAAACAAAAATAAGGTAAACTATACTAAGGGGGGAAAAAAAGTCTTAAATAAGTCCCTTATATGGGCCAAAGCTCCCAATGAGGTCCGGGGGGGACCTCAATTAATTCTCTAATGAATTGAGAATGTTTCCTGAAAAATCTTCTATTTTTACTCCATGTTGATTTTGACTTTAGTCCCTGGTAGTAGCTGAGTGGTTCCATTCTTCTGCCTAATTTCTTCCCAGTTATGAAACAGGTGCTATGAAGATTAATTAAGTATTTACAGAATGATGAAAAAAGACTTTTTTAAAAAATCCTGCTACTATTAACTCTTCATTATATATTATAGTATATCCAGTATTTTTGAAGTTAACATACTTCTTACAAACCCTAGACAGTGATGGAGTTTCCTTCTATAAAACACATCCCTTTCAGACAAATTTGTGTACCCTTATGTTTTCTGGACACTCTGGATTATTTCAATCAATACGCTACTGCCAGGAGTCGGTGTGCAGTTTTATAAAGCTGCTTAAGAGGTGAAGCTGAAAGCCTTTTCCTGTAAAGTGAAAGTAAATTACACTACTCAATTACACTTACAATCATTTTATATTGAGTTTTTTCTTCTTTAGAGAAGTCTGTTTTGATAAGCTTATTATGCATATTGATAAGATGGATCAATTATTTTTAAAAAAATCAGCCTGAACCAGACTCGCCCTTGTTTTCACCATTTAGGCTACAGTACTTGCCAATAACTGTGAATAATATAAATTTTAAATTACACTCTTCAGTGAATATATTTATTACTGTCATAACTGAGCAAGAGGAAGCAATTGCAATACCAACTGATGACATGTACTCATCAAACCAAAAGAGATCAAAGGATCTGAAACAAATACAAGACAGAAAAGGCTTTCATGAGCCAAAGCCCTCTGCAGCAATTCTTTGAAGACAATGTGCCTCCTCCTTCTTCATTAACAGAACTAAAGAAGAAACAGCTCGTGGGGGGCAGGGGGCAAATTCCTGCTGTTTTCCTAAACATTCTCATTCCTGTTATTTTTTTAAACATACACACACATTTTGATACATGTAATTAATAATGGCATGACAATCCTTCACCGAGTACACCCACTATCCTCATGCTTGTAGCATTCTTCAAGTTAAAAGATTTTTGGGCCCCAAACTGTCATTTATTCTATAATTATACAGCTACCAACCTCTCTGTGGCCTTTTCATGCAATCTCTATATAAATGTATGTCAGCATAAATGAAACAACAGTAATTATAATATCCTGTTCAACAACATTCAGCAAAGTAGACCTCCAGTCCTGACTGCACCTCTTACATGCATGATATGAATGCTTCTAACTAATAATGACCTGATCTGTTTAGCAAAGTTTTACTCTGAAATTAATCATCTTTATCTTCACGTCATTTTATCCTTTTATAGTTTAACCATTATGTGATCAGGTCCTGTGCTAAACAACACAAAATAAAATAAAAGAAGAAAAAAATCTTGAAAACGGCAGGTTCAGGTTTAAGTTTCTGATGTCAAGAATGTATTATGTCTCCGAAAAAAGGGAGCAACGAGCTTTCAAGAATACATCGAGCAGAAAGAAAAAATAAAGAAAAGAAAACCTTAGCATTACTCGACAAATGAGTATAATTAATGCTATATTCCTATACCTTTCAAGTCAATTATCTACATTACCATAACTTAACTGTTCAGGAATAGCTGTTCCAGAATAACTATTCCATAATATTTCCATGTCTGATCATTTTTTTTTTCATTGTAGCTCTTAAGACCTTTTTTTGAAATAATTTTATGTGCAAACAAGCCCATATATAACCTGTACACATCTGCCAAATTTTGCAGTTCTAGAGGAAATCACACAGGATGAGTTGATTTCTTAAGTTGCTAGTGCTTAAAGGTTTACTGTTACATTAATCATTAAAAGTAATACACTTAATTGTTTGCTTTTGCACTTCATTTTTTTCAGGTTTATTTTTAAAATCAATGGTATAAGGCGATTTAATGGATTTGGGAGGAGAATTTTTTGTTTTTTCTTTCTCAGAGCTTATTGAATAAACTAATCCATCACTTCTGAAAGGAAATAAAACAACTGTTTAGCAGTGCGCAATAGCACTACCCAGCAATGCTACCCAACAGCACGCCCAGAAAACCTCTTCATTTTATGTTCACGATACTTTTTCAAATTGCAGGAGAAATCACTTAAACTGCAATATGGAAAGCCACCACAGTGGTCACTCCAGGCGCTGTGTTGATGGAAATGCAGTTCTCGGGGAGTTCCATATAAATCCAAAAACTCCTAGCCTAGAAATCGTGTTGTACCATGTGTGCACCTAAAATGCTACTGTAGCATGGGATGCTTCTTCACTTTGACAGTCAACTGTTGGTTCAATTGGAGGAAAAAAGGTTATTACCTAATTCTTCACAGCCAGCGACTGATGCTTTCAGGTATGCCTTAGAGCTCCCCTGCTCGTGCGTTCAGTCACAAACACCAGATAAGGCCTGAACCCAACGTTCAACATTTTGTAACGAAGCGTCAATGTACCTAAGGCTTTTCTGTCTCACACACTGGGATGTACTCATCTACTACCAAAATGACCAGAGGTTCTAAATTAAAAACTTATAAAATTCTACCTCTGTTAACTACCATGGTCTGATACAGCAACCCCCTTTGTAAAGAGTTCAGGATCCTGTATTCTCATCTCTATACAACCTAAATAAAAACATCTCTTTTTCTTGTCTACATAATTTCATAAATTCTCACCAATCTGACATCTACTTACCTCCATCCTCCAGTTCATCCACTTTATTTCTCAATGGTTTACTGATTTAATGCTGTTTTTAGTGTCATAATGGAAAAGGAGAAAAAAGCATGCCTGTCAATCACTATTTCCATAGCTTTAATTTGTCTCCCAGCCTCAAGCGCTCACTCAGGAGCACTGAAGTTTCATCCATGGCAGCCACTCCTATTTAAGTCATCATTTACTGCTATTCTCTAAACTTAAGCAGAATTTCCAACATACACCAATATGTTAGACACAAATGAGCATGAGGAAGCTTAGAATTGAAATTTGTCTTTCCGTTTTTGTTAAAACATCAAAGGGTTCAATATTCTTTCAGGAAGCAAGTTCGTCAACACAAAAAAGCCTGACTACATGCTTCAGATTGCAAAATAAAACAAATGCAGAGCTATCACAGCACGATGCTAAAAGCTGTCCATCATCTTCATTTGCCTGGCAGGAGATCAGGAGTTATGGAGAGTATGCTCTCTCAAGAAGCAGGTATTTATACAAATTATGTATAATTTAAGTCTTGTACATAATCCTTGGAAATTCATCACCAATGAATTGACATGTTCTATATATATATAAATATATATGATGTAAATGCACTGAATATTAAATACGTTAGGTACCAGTACTTGGAGGAGGGGACGTTTACCATGTAGCCTATAATAATTTGCCCCATCATAACAGCAGATGCTGTTTTAATGGAAACTGCATTAAAATACTCAGATAAGCAACTACCCAATCCTGCAAGCTGCTGATTTACTACCTCAATGCAGTGGGAACAGAAGGTACCAAGCAGCTTGAAGGGTCAGGACTTAATATCTTGTGCTCATAAAGGGTTTTTCGTTTAAAAAACAAAATTTTTACAAAGAATTTATTCAGCTTTAAGACACTTCCGTGCACTACAGAAATTTGATTGCAACATTCAGGTTTTTTGTAAAGTCCTAAATCTTGGAACTTTGAGGAACCTTATATGAAAAACTCTGTTCTAGCTCTTAAAAGTTTATTAATTGCTAGCCTTAATACTGGAATAAAAAAGAATGAAATATGATCCAGCTACAGCTAGATCATAAATCCAGCTGGGTCATACATTCGTAAAGCAAAGGAGAAGAAGGAAAAAGCTTTTCAATCAAAAGAAGAAAGAGGTTTTGAGACAAATCTATATACTATTCTATACAGCACGATATTAATAAGATTTTCTGTCAGGTCTCCTTGCAACATACGTGTGAGTTTTGGTTTTGTTTTTAACCTGCAACACAGAATGTCAACACCGCATATTTCAAACCCACCCCAAATTTTTCCTCTCTTTTAAGAGTTCTTGGCTGTAGAAAGCAGGACCTTGAAGTCACGGCGTGCTGGCTCAGCAATAACTCTACCAGCTACATACATAAGAACAGCAACGACAGGTCAGATCAGTAGATTATCTCCCACAGTGACTATCGGTAGATACCTAAATAAGTGTAAGAGGATACAGCAGGCATATAGCATATACATTTCACCAGCTTCCCAGCCTACACACAGCTCAGGGACTTTAGACAGAGCTGATATCATTGTGTTTAACAGCAGTGGATGGATCTTTCTCCTGTAAAGTTATCTAAACGTGCTAACAGCCCACGTCAGCAACTAGCATCCCTAATTTTCCATGCCAAGAGGTCCACAGTATATATGTCTCTGTGCTAGGAAGTACCTAACCCTGAACTAACCAGGATAGGATACAGTCCACTATTAAGCTACACATGCGCACACACAACATAACTGCTTCAAAATGGGAGCTACAACGGCTGGCACTGTCTGTGGGGCCACAGCACTGTATAATTTGCACAAATTGTACACAAAGATAGGGTTCAGCCACACACACACACACATATACACAAAATACAACTGCCTTTAACAGCAACCATGTAATATACCTTGGAAAAGCTAAAAATGGAGCATCTGTCTGGGTGTTTCATGATCCTCTCACCCTCTCTTCTTCCTTTTGGGGCATTTTATCTAGCTTATTGGGGAATCAATGTGGAATTCAGGCAGCTTCACACAGAGGAAAAATACTATAATAGATATTCCATGTCTTTTGATGGCAAACTTAATACCGAAAGAGCTGTCAGACTTCTTTTGCTTTTGACCACAGCACAGGCTCTCTGGCCTGTTGTACATTGCTAGAGCAGAAGAACCATCTTCTCCCAGGAACTTCTGCCTGCCTTTGCAACAACCATGCCCAACACGCCTATAGATGATGTATGCTTGCCATTTTTCTTCCTTGCCATAACACAAAACCAAACATTTAACCAACTGATCTGTCAAGATAAGACAAATTTTTAGCAATTAAACATCTGCTCGACAAGCTGAATCTCATTTACAAACTGAGGTCTCCATCTCTCCTAACATTCAATTTTCTTCTTTGATGAAATAAAAAGCATAACACCACAAACGCACTTCATAACATGTTGGTTTTTTTAAAAGCTACAAGCAATGTTTAAACAGCCACCAAGAAGGTGACAAGGAAAGAGAGAAATAGCTACATGACAAGCTTGTAAGAAGAAATTGAGAAATGTGACTTGACACACAGGTCGCTGCAGGTGACACGTGATTTACTGATGCTAAGAAAGGGCCCAGCTAGTACTTTCCACACTGTCAGTAATACTACCGTACTGGAAACACCTTGTCTCAGGGGAATCGGACTGCCTGATAAAGATACCCTCAGAACAGATGTCTTATTTACTGAACTAATTCGTTTGTGATGACCTTGATCAATAACACCAGAAGCAAGACAAGCGACACTTGAGCATTCTTCTGAATTTTAAAAACCCTTTAACCTCTCTTTACCTTACCAAACACATCAGCCCGTGCTGTCAAGTTTCAACATATTCACGGGCAAACTTTAAAGTATGTTAATGTCACAAGGACACCATTGCAACATCAGCTTCCTTCCACCAGGGATACAATCACTCTCCAGGCCCAGGATTTGGATTATTGCTGAGTAAAACAGGATGATGAAACAATTATTGCTGAATTGCACATGACTCATAGTTTGTAATAACCACCTCCAAATGTAAAATTCAAATTTACGTTCTCATAATCAAAGGTCAGGAGAAGACAGCAAGAATGGGTCATTACTCATAGCAGTTAAAACTATACATTTACACTAGCTACTGTATATAATTCTTAGATGAACTGTGACTACAAGAATGTGATATATACAGAATTACAGACTTATAGCTTCCTGTATAAATCCTGCTACATTTCCCTGCAACAAAAGCTTTTTCATGCAATATTAATGCGCCATTACTTAACACACAGTTCTCCAAATATTTAATCTCCTAAGTATCTCCTTTTGTAGAAGAGAAGAACAAGCGACAACAGACTGGCTCCCCAGCATGGGAACACCTTCTGCCAGCACTGAGTGTTGCAAGCAAGGCAAACCCAGCCACTGTTGCCCTTTAGCCAAAGGTATGTATATAAACAAAGCAACTTAAAAAAAAAAAATATATATTGTCTAAAACACCACATTAAGACTTACCTAGGGACCATAATAGCCAAATTATTACAATCGAAACATGTAAAACATGGGCACAGGCATACAAGAGAACTGTGTATAATACTAATGTAAAATATTCCTGCCTACAATCGCTCAGCATTTGGCATATCTAAGCCTTCTCAGAACCATCAAACAGAAGGCAAGAACTAGTCAATTGAACTGGTATCCAAAAAGGTCATCATCATGACAGCATGAAAGACTGCTCGTCTGATCCTCCACATATGTCTTTGAGGCAAGCAGATCCGTAAGAAGAATAAGACTTCTGCTTTACAGAGTACCGATATAAGCTAAATTGTGGAGCAGACATGCATTGTACCAGTTTCCAGGCTATTTTATTCTCAGTAATCACAGCCTACACATTCAGTAACTAACTGTTGGACCAATGACTACCTCAGAATGGAGTACTTTGGCATTTTTCCCGTTTGAATTTTCATTATTTTTAATAAGAATGGTGAGTTCTATATAATCATCAAATACAAAAGACTTCAGCTTTAATTTAGAGCAAGAACACCCTGGCCAGCAGAAGCCTGGCATGAGGAGCAGAAATAAAAAGAACTCTTATTGTCCTTTTAAAAAATCAAAAGTAGTACCTTATCAGCCTAATGGCAGCATTATTTAAATAGCTTTCATGTGCCATTTTCACAACACTATTTCTATTAAATCATTGAGAATAAACATCTATTTTCATTTACTAATCTTTTTCCCAGTTAGAATCTCTCTGAATCTGTGTACAATAGTAATTTCATTTCTTCTCACTTGCTTCCATCTTAATTAAAATCAGCCTATGTTGACTTTCATTTTTACAACATATCTGCCTATTTCACATCATAGCACCTTCATGACCCCCAGAGAGTCATGAGCCTTTAATATTTTATTTTGACCTTGTTAAGTTACTGGAACCATCGAAGATTTCTCTTCTTCCCTCAGTAAGTGTTTTTTTATTCTTCCTGAAATGCAGAGTATGTGTGAAAACACGTAGTTGAGAACTATGCTGCCTTTAAAAAACATATCTGTTCATTTATCTAAAAAAAAAAAAACAACCAACAATTTGCTGCCTTTCAGTTTATTACAAGAATTAGTTTATGAACCTGTGCTGGTTTTGGCTGGGGTAGAGTTAAATTTCTTCACAGAAGCTAGTACGGGGCTGCGTTTTGGATTTGTACTGAGAACAGCGTTGATAACACAGGGATGTTTTCGTTACTGCTGAGTAGGGCTTACACAGAGTCAAGGCCTTTTCTGCCTCTCACCCCACCCCACCAGCGAGTCGGCTGGGGGTGCACAAGGACTTGGAAGGGGACACAGCCGGGACAGCTGACCCCAGCTGACCAGAGGGATATCCCACACCATATTATGTTGTGCTCAGCTTATAAAGCTGGGGGAAGAAGAAGGAAGGGGGGGACATTCAGACCAATGGCGTTTGTCTTCCCAAGTAACCGTTACGCGTGATGAAGCCCTCCTTTCCTGGAGATGGCTGAACACCTGCCTGCTCATGGGAAGTAGTGAATGAATTCCTTGTTTTGCTTTGCTTACATGCATGGCTTTTGCTTTTTCTATTAAACTGTCTCTATCTCAACCCATGAGTTTTCTCACCTTTACCCTTCTGATTCTCTCCCCCCATCCCACCAGGGTCAGTGAGCGAGCGGCTGTGTGGGGCTTGGTTGCTGGCTGGGGTTAAACCACAACAGAACCATAAACTTCATTATTAGTTAAATGAGGATCAATGCTTAAATGATACTTAAAGGCCTTTTTCCCTGAGCTTCAGGACAGAAAAAGAGTTTTAGATTTTCAATTAAAAAACAAAAGCATAAATAATTGGTGATTTTAAAAGAATTTAGAGTGGTCATCTTCTACATAGGTTTACAAAAGCAGGGAGTTTGTGGGGAGAACCAGTATCTTTTATTAGAGCAGTGGACACAGCTGAAAAGTAAAAATATCTAGACAAGACACACAAGCCCTTCTTCAGGCCTGTAGGAGGCAGCTTGCCCATGTTTCAACTTCATAATTTGGCCTAATAACAGGTATTACTTGAAATGCACACAGCACATGAGGAAGCATCAATTCAGATGGGAAGCAGAAATGTGCAGAGCTATCCCTTCAGCCTAACACCTGCAAATTTATCTTTGGAGCTCACTGAAAACACAAATTACTGGGTACACTGGCACATACATTTACATGTTTGTCTTGGGTCCTCATCCAAATTCTCCTAGTGTTACCACTCTCAGAGCACAGGCTCAGACTCAGGCAAAGGTTTTGGTACAGTCCAAGTCCTGCTGGAGGAGAAAGCCTGATTACACGCTATCATTTAGCAGACTCGTATTTACCTTCAGTGTAGACCCTTACCTGATAGATAGCCCAAGCTATCTAACCTATCCACCTGTTACAGGAAGGCTATCTGGCAGAAGACTTTTCAAGCAGAGCTCAAAGCCTTAAATGCAGCTGGGATTTACAGCCACTTCGTGCTAGCTTTGGATGGCACAACTGCACAGAGGCTGAAACATCCGACACTTAGGAATACTGCTGCATGGAGCCTAGCTGGGAAGCATGCTGGATTTTTTGCTCCTTAGACACACACAGCAGATATAGCCAGAAAGGCCTCTTCGCTCAGGATTGGATTTACATTCCAGCAAGCAGAGCCTCAAGTTCGTCAGTTGTGTACAATTGGTATTTGGCTACTGGGTGGAGAAAACTGGAGGCAGCTGGTGATGAAATGGGAGTGGTAAATTGTTTGCCAGGAAAAAGCTGAAAAGTTTCAACAGCAACAACAAAAAAGTTTTAAAAAAGAAAGATGAGTGAGAATAAGAGCCAACAGTAAGATGGAGAGCAGCAAGGAAATATGTCTATTTTAAGGAGAAAGCAGCATGAAGGAAAGCATAGAAACATGTACCATCCTTGTTAGTGGTTAGGAGAGAAAGAAAAGATGCTGCTTGTGGTTGAATCAGCACTTCATCTAGGGAGAAGAACAAAATTTAGGGACTTGCAAGGAATACAGCTAATAGATCATCTGGGCATGTGCTATAGAAGAGCATACAGAAAGTAAAGTGGAATTCCCAGTGGAAGTAATTATAATTTCAGTGCTTCATATGCTGTGCAGATTTACCCAGGGTCCAAAGAAGAATGCTTAATTTATCTGCTTATCATGACAACCTTCTTCCCTCAGCACAGTATACCCCTTTCTCCCCAGGCCACCTTCAAACACAACTGTTGGTAGTCAAAGAGCAGCTTAAGTTCTGTCACCAAAAGCAGAAAGCTATATATGAAGAAATACAATACAACTACCCATGGCTCTCCTGTAGATTTTGTTACCAGTGGGTGCTAGCTTACTGAAAAAATTCCTTCATAGGCTCCTGTCAAATGGGGCCTGTGACAAGTACCTAATATTATTGAACCTATGATTAGCAGCCCCACAGTGGCTCTTGAGACCAGTATGCAGACCACAGACGTGAGTTCTGAAGGACGGACAGGTTCTCTAGCTGTGAAAGCAAAGGAGCAACAGATTCCTAAGTACAAATACTTGCTTCACCATTAGTTGATAGCAGAAGTCATAGCTCTCCATGCACGTTAGCTCCCCATCTGTACAACAGGTACAGCTAACCACCCTGCCATGTCACTGTGCAGGTAGTGCTTATAAACAGTCTCTCCAGGACAGAACAAAATTCTGGTCTTTAACGTAGACACAAGTTCAAGTGAAGACTATAAACCCTACTTGCATATTTACAGAAACGTAAGTGGGTAGACAGAATATCTACACCATAAAATTCTTGGGCAGCTTCCTCACGTTAAATATATTTGAACGGTGTAACATTTTTTCTCATTGATATGAATTGGCAGGAATCGAAATGGGAATGTTACATTGCAAATAGCCACTTTCTCAGGCTTCAGCAATCAGCATTTACAAGCAGACTTTCCCCCCTCCCGAGGCCTAATGTGACTACTTTGTTCCTACAACACATCTGTGCTCACCTGTATAATGAATACATGATTTTACAAAACGAGAGTAGAGATGGACACTGTCTAAGGAAGGAGAACTATCTATATTTTAAGAAAGATGGGTAAGAGACTGAAGAAATCATCCCTTTAAAAAAGTGAACGAAAATTTCCATCTGCCATTCAAACTCTAATTTCCACTATTATCACTCAGTCAATAAACCTTTTTACTCCTTGTAAGATGGATTCTAGCTAACCCTTGCCATTCCATACAGGCAATAGAGGCTAACCAAAATCTCGATGTGAATAGAAGGAACCTGTAGATGCTCTGCACCACTTTGTGTTCAGGTGGGCCAGAATCCGGCTATTAACCACTTCAACGTGTACTCCTGCATATGCAGGTCAGCTGTTACCCCCAGAAGTTCTTAACATAAACAAGTCACCTATCATTTCTCAAGTATCATGTTCTAGTGCTCAAACCTAACCACATATTTGGATGTTATAGATGCTAATTTAAGGACAGAAGTGAGGCAGATCTTCTGTTGTTACCTCAAAACAACAGCAAACCTCATCAGTGGTCTCAAACTTGAATTATTTGTATGGTCTCAAGATGAACAGCTTTATTTCTTCTCAGAATGTTTGTATATGAGCATATTTTTTAAAAAACTAAAAGACATGTTTTGCTGAAGCTAAAATTACATTTGCAAATATGGCAATTGTTCCTAGATTATTTCAAGATCTGAAAGGATTATATGAGCAGTGCTTTAACTTGGTTTCAGAAGTTCCCTATGAGATGGACAAACACTAAACTGCTCTTAAAGATGGGAAAAAGATCCAGGAACACACTATACAGCTTGATCAAGGCCAAGCATCAAGTCAGTGGTAGAACCGAGTCCTGCAGTGTGGTACTGCTATCAAACACAAACTTCACTTCCTTTTTCCATCAGTAAAATGTATTGTGATACTATAACCTTTCCTCTTCTGTGGAATAGGAATAATTACACTATTTGGAAGTCTTCACATTGGTAAGTTAAGCAAACATATAAATTCTAGCAAATGAAATTTAAAAGCAAGACTGTTTGGTTAGATTATGTAAGCAATATGCTCTAAGACTTGCTGAGTTCTGAGAACAGAAACCACAGACAGCCAAAATACAGCTGCACACAGTCAGATATGGTGTGTCTGCTAATACTGGAAACTTTATCATGCTGCAGCAAATTTTAACTTCTGATTAGTATTTGCATAGAAGAAACATAGACTGAATGCGCTGGAACAAAAACAAAAAACACTCCAAGGTTGTAAGTTATGAAAGCCAAGGGCACTCAGCTATTTTATAAAGCAGTGGGCAATATTTATTAGTTGTACTATTGTAGCACCTAAGAGCCCCAAGCATGGGCCAAGGCTCAGCTGTGCTCATCACTGCAAAAATACAAAACAAAAGATAAACCATAAACTGCTGTAAGGCTGTAGCTAAGGACTTCATACAAAGCTGGGTACTGTCAAGGGCCAAAACCCCCGACTTTTAAGAATGTGCATCTAAAGCCCAGAGCTCAGTTCCTCAGCTAGATGCTAAGTCTGGCGCTAGATTCACCTGCTGAGCAGGAGGCCACCTGGAGTTAGCTGCTATCAACTGCTCGGACCAAGACTGTGCCTGAACTCCCGCTCTCCCCTGCAGTTCAGGCATGTGAACCAAGACTCCAAGGGAGACTCATTTGCCAATTCGGGAGGCAGATCCTGGGGCCCAGATTCAGTAAAGCCAGAGGGGATTCAGGAGTATGCGCTCAGCATCCTTTCTCAGAAGCTGGAACAGTATACAAGAAAGACCTTGAGATTTGTGGAGAAAGCAAGCTACGCACGCGGGGGACATGCTTCTGCAGCTTAATGGTTAGAGCACCAAGGAAGAGAGCCCCAGGTTCCAGTCTGGGCTTTTAGAGTTGTTTCTGGTTGTATCACATAACTTACATGTAAAAATATACAAATGATCCATAAAATAAAAATCACATTGCCCAAACGTGTACCTTAACTAACAAGCTATTGAGTTGTGTTGACTCTTGCTTGTTTTCATTCTGGTCTTGCGACTCTTGCATCACGAACGTGAACACAAGGCAGAATTTCTCGTGCCTACTTCTTTTGGGTGCTTTCTAATTGAGGCAATCAGGGCTCACAATGTTTGTGTTTTTTATTAAAAGAGCTGAAATAAATATTTATTTTTAGGAACCAGTTCTTTCTTTGGATCTGGCTGTTAAGTGTTGCATGCTGGAACAGTGACATAGAATAAGATGTGTAAGTCACATACACCATCTTTAAAAAAAACCATAGCTGCTCATTGCCTTGTAAATTTATTTACATTTTTCTACAGTTGTATAGATAGTCAAAGGAGCTCGTCTGCTTTTCACAGCACATACTGCTACGTTTAAGAAGCGCTCTTACGAATTCTCAATCTGGCACCTCAAATAAAACACTAAGTCACAAGACCGTTGGACCCCAAAGTTGTTCATCCTTCTATTTACTCCTTCAGCCCACTAAAATGCCAGGATATTACTCTCTGCCAATTTCTCCGAACTTAAAATAACTGCCCAGTGAGCTAAGAAGCAGGCAGTGGTACTATTATAACACTGCTTTCAGTTTCAGGCTGCCTCGCTCAGAAATGGACCGTAACTTTCCTGCCCTCCTGCAGGCGGCCAGCCCTCCCCGTCAGAGGGGCAGCAAGCCGCACCGCACCCCTCCCACCCCAGCACCCCAAAACCCACAGCAAGCACCAGCCCCTCACGGCCGCCCGCGGCCCAAACCCCGGCGGCGGTTTTTCACCTGGAGCATTTTTTTAACCCGGATGGGCAATTTCATTGTTCCCACTATCGCAGAAGTACTCCAAACGCCCCGGGTGCCACGGCGCCCACCAAGGGGCGCGTCTGGCAGTCTCCGACCGGCGGGGCACCCCACGCAGGACCCGCGCCGCACGCCGCGCCGAGGTGCGATGCGGGGCCGGTCCTGCGCCGCGGGGACCGCGGCAGAGGACACCCGTCAGCAGGGAGAGGTGGTCTCTGAACACCCCGGGCCACCCAAACCCTGAGGCGGGGGGTCCCGGTAACGCGCCGGCCGCGGAGGCGCGGGGGGGGGGGGGGGGCGCCGCGGGCGCGCCCCTTCCCGAGCCGGGAGCCGGGAGGGATGCTGCTCCCCCGGCGAGGGAGCCGGCGGCGGGGCTCCGCTCGCCCCCGCCCCACACAAAGGCACGGCGGAGCGGCGGGGAGGCGAGTCGGGCCCCGCCGCACCTCCCCGGTCCCGGCTCCCTTCGCCCCTCGGCGCCGCCGGCCCCGGGCAGGGGCATCGCCGCCCCCCGGGGAGAGCCCGCTGGGGCTCGGGGACGACCGCGGCGGCTGCCGGCGGGGCCGGGGGCGCTCGGGGCGGGCGGGACGGCGAGGCGCTCTGCAGACAGGTAGCTCCCTGCTAAAATGGAGGGAGGGGAGTAATGCGGCGCTCGCCGGAGAAACTTACCGGAGGAAACCGACGAGCCGGACAAACTGGAGTTACTGGATGCGGCCATGGTCCCTCCTCCTGGCCCCTTAGCTGCGAGCCCCGCGTCGGCCCCCGCTGCTGTCGGGCCGCCGCTGCCGCCAGCCCATCGCAAAGTGCCGGAGCCGCGCCGAGCCGCGCCGAGCCGCCGCCGCAGCCCGCGCTCGGCCCCCCGCGCCGCCGGGGAGCGGGTGGCGGCGGCGCCCCGCCGAGCCGCTGCCGGCCGCCCTCCGCGGCTGGGCGAAAGCGCTCGGCGCGTCGGGGAAAGGGGCCCCGCGGCGCTCCCGGTGCCTCTCTCCGCCTGGGGAGCAGGGCTTACCTTGTGACGGGGACGGGAGAGCCGCCCTGCCAGCGCCTTCCCTCGCCTCCTCCCTTCCTTTCCCGTCCCTTCCCTTCCCTTCCCCGCCTCCTCGCGGGCAGCGCTGACAGCCCGCCGGGGAGACCCGCCGCAGCTCCCCGCACGCACACAAAGGAAGCGGCGGCGCTGCCGGCCGGGCTGCCGGCCCCTGCTGAGCGGGCAGGGTGGGTCCCGAGCGGGCGAGCCCCGCCGACCGCCGGCCAAGCCCCTTTCCGGCCGCCGCCGCCGCCTGCCGCGGGGCTGGCGGCGAGCGCGGCTCCTGCCATGTGCCGGCGCCCGTCCCGCCTCGCCCGGCGGGGCGGCAGCGCCTGTTGAGCGCCCCGGCCCGGCGCCCCCCTCGGCGGTGCCGCAGTGGGGGGGGCTCCGCGCTCGGCTGGGCGCGGCGCCCTCCCCGGCCCCGCGGGAGACCCCCGCTACCGCGCAGCTACGGCTGGAGCGGGGCTGCGCCCCTGGGGCAGGGCTGCGCCCCCCGCCGCCCTTTGTCCGCCTCCTTCCTCCGCGGGTTGCCCCCCGTTCCCGCGGCTCTTCTCCTCCCGCCTGGCGCGCTCCCACCCCCACTCCCCCCCCCCCCCTTTTTTTTTTTTTTTGTCCTCCCTCCTGGCACCCGTTTTCTTAAAAAAACAGGGCCCGGCGGCTCTGGGGGTGACACGGGGGGCACCCTCCGGGCCGGCTGCCAGCCACGCAAAGGGGCATGGCGAGTCTGGGGCAGACCAGCCAGGGCCGCTGCCCTGCCTCTTAATGGGCGAGTGGGAAAGAGGAAGAGCCAAGAAAGCATCACTTGGAGGCTTCCTCCTGTTGACTGCCCTTCGCGTTTCCTTCACCGTGCCTTATCGGCAGCCAAAGCTTCCATCTCATTCTCTAAAATGAGGGCGAGAAGGCTGCAGGGAGGTGGTCAGCTGCCGTACGCTTGCCAAAAGCCGGGTGGCACGACAAAGTCTGCCTGGCACGGGATCTGTAAGAAGCCTACAACCCATTTGCCTTGATGATGATTTATTAAAGCCTTCCATGTTTCGTAACAGAGTCTGTAACACAAAGTTACTTCGGGACGAGCGAGGAAGCGCATTAAAGTTCCTTTGGCAAGCTAAGCCTTACCCACCCAGCTACACAGTGTCTCAAACCAGCGTGCAAAGCGCCTGCCCTCTCTGACCCGCACCCGGCCGCTTCCCCCTTCTCCCAGAGCCAAAATACAAGCCGGGCTCCCCAGACCCTGCAGTCGGTTCCCATTTTTTCCTCGGGAAAACAGGTACTGAGACCCCCTCTAGCGGCAGAGACACCAGTAGCAGCGATCCCCGCAGCCGCGGCCGGCGGGTCCCACACCTCCCGTGGGATTCCTGCCAGGAGCTTTAGGGACGCGGCTGAGGCCAGCTTGCTTTTCCAGGTTTTATTTTGTAATGACGGTTTGCTCCATATGAGAAGGAACGGGCTTTAAACCAAGCTTTAGCACTAACTCTTACTAATCTGTAAATTGCCGTGTGGCAGCCATAAAAACAGGACAGGCATGTCACTGCTCTTTGGCCTTTGGCCAAATATTTTCGTGTCACGCATTTTAAAGATTGAATGCTGAGAACAAAATGAGAACGGCATAAAGTTTATCTTCTGGATTAGGTCATAAAACCAGGCTGATACCTGGGGTGTAGGAAAATACTGTAGTAATACGGTAAACGTCAAGATTGTACTAGTAAATTGACCTCTCACAGTATGTAACGTTTCAAAGTGGCATTCGCTTGTCTTCTACATGTTTCTTTTTCCTGTTCCTCTTGCTATATCTTTCTCTCCAGTATTTGCCTCCTTGTAGTCTGTTATGTCTTAATTTTTCCCTCCATAATCTAGCGCTGTCTTGCCCTCGCGTCTCTCCAGCTGCTGTCGGAAACCTATCTCACATGATCGGTGAAATATAGTGGTGTTAACAACACTGGCAGAATCTGCAGGTAAAGAGGTAAATAACCTAAAAGAGAAAACCCACCCTCACTCTGCCGAGACTTTGCAGACATAAAAGAATTTTCATAATTAATTTTCAATTATCTTTGCAGCTATACATCTGGATAAAGCAAGAGAGGAATTTCTTCAGAGAATGACTACTCCAGGTATTCCAGTAATTGCAAATGAAGTATTTTCTTTCCAAAGTCAGTGAGTCTGAACATGTCTGGTTATGAACGTGTGTACCTTTGAAGGACAGGCAACTGCTGATAATCTTTGTGATAATAGCAGGTATGAAGTTGTGTAATCTCAATTTCCACAACATTGTAAGGTACATTAATAAAGTTAAGTGGAATGTGCTGTAGATTAAAAGAAACTCTTTCGCATTTCAAGACAGGATAGCCTTTTTCTTGTTACTAGCAAAGAACATTAAAGCCATGAAATTAGAGGGGAGATTACTAGATCAAAGGGGAAGCAAATTTAAAAGAAACAAACGTAGCCTTGTTATGTGTAAAAAGTGCAAAATGAAGACAATGCAGCAATCTCAGTTCTATTTTATAGAAACTGTGAACAGATTCTGTCCTAGTCTAATTTGTGCAGAGCCCAGATTTATCCATTACTAATACTGGAAATACTCAGATAACAAGAATAAACTTTGAATTGTAAACTAGATACTCCCTTTGATGTAGACTGTTCCTGGGCTTTCCACAAGTGTACACTTCATGTAAGCCTGATAAAAATCTTCCACTTTACACTCCCTGTGGAACTAAATGTAGTGCCTACTTGCATGATATTGGCACTTTTATGAGAAGTCCCAGCTTCCAAAAGTTTTGAGGAACTCAGAAAAATGACATTTCCCTACGTATGACCTTAGAAACCCCCTGTGGATGGACACTGCCATCGACGTTAACAGTGACTTGCAAAGGAAAAATGACAATCTGTGTGCTTTGTATTATGTGTGAGAAAGATCTGAAAGCTTCTCTGGTTTTCGTTCCTGGGGAAGACTGCTTGAAGATTTCCTTGCTTCTAGATTGGTTCAATGCAGTTTTTACTGACAGAGTTTCGATGTTTGTTTCTTTAAGCATTTTTTTTTGCATTTTTTTTCCCTTTTTTTTTTTTTAATGAAGAGATTAGGGGGTTTGTCAAAGAGCAAAGATTTAACAAACCAGTCCTCGTACCTAAATTCCAAAGAAGTGACTGCCAGCTAGCGACATGATATTTGAAATGACATTGAACTCACTGCAGAAGAGGCCATTGTATTCCAAAAGCTAATAGATGTGGGAAGCCCAAAGTAATAGTTGGAAGATTAAAGGAACCTAAAAGCATTGCTGCTTGTTTCCAAAGAAATCTATGAAAATATCTAAAAAGTTTCTCTGAAATTTCAGTGTATTAGGTTATTTCTGTACCTTACTTTAACTGACCACTCTCATGCTTCTGCCTGGTAGGATTCCTATTCAAGCTAGAACTTACACACATTTTGTTCTCAAATAACCAAAAATGAGTAAATACCATCTAATTACAGTAAATAATAAGTCTTACAGCACAAGACCTGTTGAACCCAGCAGAAAACTAAGTGACATTACATTTGGCAGGAACGCGCTTTCACAGTGTAGCTCTGAACCTGTTCTTGTATAGGTACCTGCCCAATTTCATTGTCACATGAACTCTGATGGAACGACGTATTTTGGCAAAAATATAGGTATGAGCAGGATGAGTACCTGCATTTGGAGAGCCATCGCTGCAAAGCATAGCGACTTTGACAGCTGAGGATGTGTCTATGCTGCTTTTGTGCTGTGGGGTGGCCTCTGGAGTGGCCTCGGTTCCCCAGCCAACTGGTATGTACTGGTTTGTGTCCTTAGTTCAAAACAAAGGCTCTGCAGAGCAGACAGGCCACCTGCCTACTGCAGTCATTAGTGTCATAGCTAACTTGTAATGACTTTCTGAAGACAAGGCAAATCCTAGCTGATAAATAGGGTTTTATGTTCCCCTGCGATGAAAGCAAGCAGAAGGTCACCCTTCCCCCGGACACCAGGATGAAAACCTAGAAATAACAAATAAAGGAAAGCGGGCTGAACTGCACTGCTTTCCTTCAAGAAGCCAGATTTTTCCCTTTTGACCAAATTGCTTATTGCATATCTCAGTATCTACACATATTTAACATCCTGGTTTCCTCTCATTGAACTTTAGACATAGTAGGCACTTTCACTGTAGAGGCAAAGACCTCTACTTAGAACTTCTTTCATTTTACTGACTTGGCAGAATGCTTTCTGCTGCAGAAAACGAGATCTGAAATACAAGTATAGATAAAAAGAAATAGGTAGGTCACTTGATAGAGACTTGAATCTCTGCATCAGCCTGGCTTACTCAGTTTGAAAGAAATTAATCTAAGGCAGACAATCATTTATATGGCTATCTTCCACCTGTTGAAGTCTCCGTTACAGAGGAGCCATTTCATAAGAGCCCTCCTAAAAGAACCTCGCCCAAAGTCAGTGCACCTTGAGTCTCCTTAGCCATAAGCCCTCCCCATCCAGTACTACAGCCAAGCTTCATGTTGACTCCTAGCAGCCAAGCCTCTGTAGATGGCTGCAGTACAATCCTTAAGGCCCTTCTGATTTTGTAGTCATGGCATCCCAGATTATGTTTATGGAATGTGGCATCATCCGCTATATCTGACTGCTGGCTTAATACAGCAGAGTAGCAATGTCTTACTCTGCGCCATAAACCTGGCCAGGAGGACAGGAGTTTGAAACCTAGTTAATGAATTTATTTCAGGATGAAAATTGGCATTTATTATTTCAGTGTGAGTGTAGACAGCTTGGCAAAAATGTTGGGTTTTAATTAATTATGCAAATTAGAGGAAAGTAAAGATATTTCGCCCATTGCTTTGATTATGCGATAGGTATAGAAATATAAATGTTCAGCACAAGACATCAAGACATATGACACAAAGATTTAGTGTTGTCAAAGATCTAAAATGCTAATCCTTCCTTTGATGTTTATATTGCTTAGCTAGAGAGGGAGGAAATGCATTATTCATTTTCTGATGTTATGAAAGGGAAAGGCCTTTATAAGCAATATATAATCCATATTTATATGTTCTCCACAGTACTTGGAAATTTTACTCAATATAAGCACAAGCCATAATAAGAAAAATAAACCAAAATATCAATAAACAGCAGATGCACACTGTATTTGGGTATGAATAAATTATGTGAATCATAATGGTTGCAACAGCAGGTGGTGGTGTAGTTCAAGACTCTGTGATTTCTCACTTTTTTCCTCATATTCCAAAGAGGAAGGTTTGAGACCCCTAAGATCTGGTGCAACTTTTAGCTCTGCACCTTTAATTGGTGAACAAACTAGAGGCATCTATTGAATTTCATTAGGTCTGCAAAAAACACACAGCAAATAAGCTCGTCATCAGTTGTGAGTGCTAAACCTGCTGCTATGACTAATTTATGAACGTTCATCCTTTTTGTCCTTTCATCTTTCTTCCTGTCTCATACATCCTATTTTAATTAAATCTCAGATTGAGAGTTCACTGAGGCAGAGAATTTCCTTGTTATGTTGTTTTCAAAGTTTTTTATACAGTGGAGCTCTAATCTGTAATTGGAAGCTGATAAAGATTTTGAAATTACTAGGGTCCACTATGTAACTGCCATTAGACCTGATCTGAAAGAAAAACCCGTGCAGAAAAATTTCTGGTGAAATCGAACTTTAGTGTGTTTTTCCTTTCTTAATAATAAGCAGCAAGTTTCACATCCTTTGCCTTAGAGAACAGAATTTAAAAGTCCAAACAACTTGCAGTATAGTTCTCCTTTACATCGTGATCAAGCTCTTACTTTGGAACAGGTCAGCATTTAATTTAATTTTTTCCAGGGATGGAACCCAAGACTGCTAAATATTTAAGCAGATATCTAATTTTTTACTGAACCATAAACACTCATCATTTTGGACAGTGAAGCCTTTTGTTGGTCCAGGCAACAAGTATCACACAAGTACAACATACACCGGAAAAGAGGAATTTTCTCCATGTTTCTGTACCACCTTTCTCTGAACAGAATGGATCACATTTCAGTGTGAAGGTCATGTTTGTATAAAAGCTACTCTCAACCTCTCTCAAGCACTACCACATAATTTGATATAGATAGAGAGGTGGAAAAACAAGAACAGAAAAAATTTTTAAGAACTTAACAACAATCAGTCTCTTTTTCTGAATATTCTGATTCTCATGTTTCTATATACTGACAAACTCTACATGAAATCTGGGTCTACTGGTACTAAACTGAGATTTCCTTACCAAATTGTTCCAAATAGATAATACTTAAAACAAAACTCCATGACGTACACTGCATAGCTTTTATTAACCTTTGGCCTTTTATCTAGACTGATAATTAAATAAATTCTTTTCCTCATAGTTCAACATTTCCTCTTTCTTGAACCTACAGTAAAGTCATCATGTTGAACTCACAGCTTCCCCATTACCATGACAATGCAGTGATATCAAAGCCCCAGCTTTACTCTTTCATTAAGATGCAAGAAAAGAGTAGGGCTCAGAGCAGAGCTGCTTTAACTTTTCTGTTATTTTTTCCTTGTATGTCAATTGTATGCAAACCTATGATGATTTGATTAATTATTATTATTTGTTTGACAACTGTTCAATGCAAAAATTTATTTGGATACTTAGAATTCACAAACAGTGGTGGAGCTGCATGATTAGTTATCTAAGTCATGTGTTATGAGCCTTTAGAAATGAAATCGGCAGTTGTCCAAAATAAATTTTATTTCAGCTACAGAACTGAAAATTGCATTCATCAGACTCTTGCAAAAACAAAGCTTTGCTCCTTTATTTGTCAAAAGTAAATTAGTAAAAATATTTATTTAGAAGTTATTTACTTCAGATGTTCATGCATTATTTATCTCAATGTTTCCCCTGTTTAACTGTGATACCAGATTCTCTTAATTAGCTACAAATATTTTAAATGATAGAAGGGCAGCTACTAGAGGAGAATTCCCATTTAATGTGGTTTTTATTTATAAATGTTTTCTGTCCCTTTATAAAACTCTGTCTAAATGTAATTTTGTTTACTTTGCGATTTACTAATATAGGCTAGGGTAGCCTCAAGCTTGGCTGTTTTATTCTTAAATATGTTCAGCTATGGATGCTCTGTATTACATATGTAAACAGAAATCCTGCAGGCTATAATGGTTTTGCAGTTGGGTTCTTTTTTCTTCATTTATAGAATCAGAGGTCAAATATAGAAATTTTGGATGTTTCATTGGCCCAACATACCATTCAGCTATGTAATGCAATTTCCTAAAGACCTACTGATATTAAGCATCCTAGATTCCAGATGAAGGCATTTCTCTGTGGTTTTACGTAAGAGGTAAAATCAATATATGGCTCTACATTTGTCCCTTAATGCTTGGACTGAAACCTTGCCTCTTCTGAAAGCAGTAATAGTTTTTCTCACTGACTTCAAAGAGGCCAGTGTTTCACCCTTCATTTCCCTGCTGGATGCTGCTTTTCCCTTTAAGCTACCATGTATCATAAAAAATGGTGTGCTTTGGAAACTAGAATGCACCACAGTAAAAACTGTAATGCCACAAGGCAATGTCAATATATATTTTTATGTAGTAGTGGGAGGAGGAAATAAACCAGGAGAGGCAAATGTCCCTACTCACAAAGCTCAGAGTTTTTGTTATATTTGTAACTGAAAATACATCCTTTCAAGCAATAAAACCCCCATACATCTGTCTAGTACCATTCCACCAAGGGCAGCTGTCAGGTAAGCTCAGGTTTACCAACAAAACTATTCTTATTTCTCAGTTGCAAAGAAGGTTAGAAATGGGATTTTGAGCTCTAATGGGTTTGTGAGAAAGGGGCCAGTATCAAAGAAGTTCTGCACATCTTACATATTGAAGAATGATCCTGGGGAATCCTAGATTTTAGTAAGTTCAACTTTTTCTAAGAAATGGCATCATGGATTACCTTGCTTATTGTGTTCAGTTTTCCCAAGCATCTATATTCTGCCTGAGGTCCTTTGCTGTAGTTTTAAGCATCCAGTCCAAAATATATAAGGGATGATATGATGGAGTTCTACCAAAAAGTTAAAAATAAAACTGCCTGTATCCTGCAACCAATTCTTGTCCAAATTGCCAGGAAAAAAAGATAAGCTATGTGTCACATTCAGAACTAGATAAAGTTCTTTTGTATGCAGACAATAAAGACCTATAGAGACGCCAAGCAGTAGGGACAGGAACTCTTCAAATCTGGGCTGTTGGCCTCTTCATTTCAGGTCAATTTTAAGTATGTGACAGCCCTGACTCCGAAAGGAAGGCCAGGTCTTGGTCCCAGTGCAGTAAAACCAAACCTTCATCAACTTCACTATCATCAAAACCTCCTGCTGTGAAACTCCCTGTAATACTTCGATGAAATCTGTATTTCTAAACCTGTTATTTGTGATTTTGAGGGGCATGTTGGGCCAGCAAAGATAAAAGCACAACTGAGGGAACATTTTAATGAAAATGTAGTAAAGAATATGTCTATACCATGGACAGTTTGTTCTAATTATAGAATCATAGAATCATTAAGGTTGGAAAAGACCTCTAGGACCATCAAGTCCAACCATCAACCCAACAATACATTATATTTTATATATATATATAGTCTATACTGTAAATAGAACTTTGTTAAGTAACTACCTAAGACTGACAATGGAAAAAGCTGACAAAGTGAGCCAAGGCAAAGTGAAGTCTCCTGTTTAAAATCAGCATCAGAGGTAAACAACAATACTAGGAAGGGAATGGCTGTCTCCTGGTAGTCAAACCAGGAGCCTATCTGTAATACCTGTCATAGCTCTTCTCTGGTTTGTTTCTGGTTGGGTTGGTTTGTTGTTTTGTTTTAAGGGAAAAAGAATGCTTGATTAAGCTAATTCTTTGGCTTACTCCATTTGGTGCATAATTAACTCAATATTGAATAGTCACTTTGCATGTCATATAAAATCAGCTTAAGTGGGTAGGAAAACATTCAGAGTACAAATGAGCTTTCATCAGTGACTGAAGATCCTATTGTCAATGATTCAAAAGGAAAGTAAACAGAGGTGCCCATACCCAACTGCCTTACATTCCACGGATATAAAAAGAAAACAAAATCTCGGAAGTCCTGCTCTCATTATTATGCTGACATTTTGAAACATGCAAAAACATTGAGTGAAAAGCTAATTCTAGGAGATTTTATCAGAGCTGAGTGCCTGAAATTATATGATTCTAAAACTGCACATTAAATTAAAGGTAAAATCAGCTGAAAGGTACGTAAAAGAGTCATAAATAAGTATCTGTGTGTAAATAACATTAATACATCACAAGCATAGCTGGACAGAATGGGGGCTGTAAATGTGTTGCAGATATTTTGGTTCAAGATTGCAGGTTCTTGGCTACAAAGGACATACAGTGCAGGATTTCAAGGCCTGGGCAGTTGCCCAGGGAATGCTGTGAAAAGAAAGTCGGATGTCATTCAGTTAAACTCCTGCTGTGAACACCAATAAAGAGATGACCTTTTCAGGCTCTGCAGAGGTCCCATTTAGCAATGGTTGTTTTGCCCCAGAGCATTAGGAGCACTGAGCTCTCAAAAAGTACAGAAAATGAAGGGAAAGAGCTTCACCCCAGAAACAGCAAAGTATTTGTATGTCTTCAGAAGGAAATGCCTCAGAAAAATGAAGAATTAGGTGGAATGACTTGCTAACAACCAACAACTTACATTAAAGTTCGTCCTGAAAAGAAGAAGGAAATGACTGGTACAAATGTTAAGGATGAAGTCAAAGTACATCCCTCTGTGGGAGTGCCACTGGGCAGCTGAGGAAACTTGCCGATGACTAACCAAGATTACACTCCACACTCACCAAAGTTAGTAGAATTAAAGCAAAATGTGGTACAGGGCAAATAAGGTTGTTCACCAGCCTTTATTGGTCATGTCAGCTACCCCTGACCACACATTAAATGCTCAGATTCAAAAAATACATGAATTAAGCAAAATCTATCTTCTTTTATCCCTAGTTGGGAGGAGCAGCCAGTGGGAGGAGCAGCAGAATTTCATACAGCCCTGTGCCATGAATCAGCCTGGTTGGAAAGAGACAACGACTGAGAAGGATGTACTTGTGTGAGTCTGTGAGACACCACCCATATACACATCTGTGAGTGTGTGTGTGTACAACTGCTCACATACATATAACCCTGGGAAAGCCAGAAACATTTCATGACTGGCTGGATATGAAGCCCTTTTTCTCTCTCCACTGGTATAGAAAAAGAAATAATTTCTGTGGTCATTAGAAAGCTGCAGATAATTTTCTTAAAACATTTTGCCACATCTGGGGGCCTATTTTCCTCTCCATAGGTTGCTTAACTCTTATTAATATCAATGGGGGTTATGCACACATGTGGAGAATAAATTAGATTCTTCATTGTTTCCTTCTGATAAAATTAAATGTTCTTTCCACATGTTAAAATTAGCTCACATACTGTTGTTCTCATGGTATTGGAAACAGAGAACATTAGTCACTAAATGAATCTTAAATTATTTTGTCTCTTAATAAAAGACCTTATCCTACTTCTTTTAGAATCAGAAACCAGTTGTCATAAGCTTCAGTCAGAACTTGAGTGGAGCACCAGTTTTGGTATGGTTTTGTGACTACTGATTTAATCCTTAGGCTGGATGGAGAACCTTTTCTCCCAATATGGTGCATTATACAGACTAGATCTGTGAGTAGCAGTTGCTTCATACTAATACTAATAAATGGCTAAACTCTTATCAAGTCAAATTTTTATCAATCAATTCTAATTTTCTTTTTCCTTATTTACAAGCATTGGAAGACAAATATTTCTGTCACAGCCTGTATCAGGACTGTCTGAACTCATTTTCCTCTGATGCCTGTAAGTAAAAAATACTAAATGAATTTTCACTGACACGAGTCTGAGTTGCAATTTAATACTGTCATTATACAGAGAGCCATTATTGTGCATGATTTGATGTATGTACGATGCTGGGATGGATTTTATACTCTTTGAAGTGTTTTTTTGTAGGGCAAATACTTATATTTATAGCAGACCTATTAATATTTATCCTTGACATTGCATCAAAGGAATAGCTACAGAGATTATTCTGTAGACCTTTTGACATTTTTAGAATATGGAATGCTGTACATTAACATTCAACTCAGTCATAAATGCAGTTCCCTGAGGGATGATGACATCAAACAGATTGGACCATCTTCTTAGAAACTGCATCCCCTATGGATCACTCAGTAGCAGAGAATGATTAAGCGTTATAACTTCCTAGGACAGAACTGGAGATGCAGCTGCATCTGCAAATGGAATAGTGTGTTGGTAACGTCTGCCTAACTGTCCCAGAAGTGGTGCAAGATGGGTGAATGTCTACAACTTGAGAGACCGGGGGATTCTGTAATATTAGAAACCTCTTGTTGTAGACAGGCTCTTGGAAAATAATTTGACAGAATTCCATTGAATAAAACCTGTGTGAACTCAACTTTAAGCTACAGCTAAGTGAAGAAACCAAAAGAACTTGTACCTATGCTATAGATGGAAACAAGAAACGGGAGTCAGTGAAGTTATTCGACCCAGGAATCAAGCCAGTATTATCAGAGAAAAACTGATAATCAAACTATCAGAGAAGAAATGGTATAACATAAAACAGATTTACCAAAATCCAGAATCAGCATATTTTTTTTAGCATTATTTCTTTTAGTGGTTAGTAACATGAACAGCAGTTTTTCACTGCAATTCATAAACTATTTAGACTTAGATTTTTTCTCAAATCTATAGTTAGCTGTCCTAAGCTATAGGAAATTGGTTTTTGTTCTAAACTCAATATGCCTCAGGTTGTCTTTATAACCTTGAAACAAGATACAGTCTTTTTGATATCTAGTTGTACTTTTCAGATTTTCTTTCAGTTTTCTCTCTAATTGCAATATTTGTGGCTAAACAGATAAAAAGAGTAGTGATATTTATTTTTGCCCTTGATTAGACTTCTGAACGTCTTTCAGGCTTAACTGGCATTTGACACACCTTCTATGTCCTTGGGTGCCCTTGTTCAAGAGATGCTGACTGAGAAGACTTGCTATGAACCATTCAGGTTATCCTGTAGTAGATGGGTTCCACAATATCAGGACACCTACATTTAGGCACTTAGATATTTTAGTGACTTAGGTCCCATTATAGTCAATCAAGATTTTGTCAATATCATCAATGGATCTTAAGAAGCCACCCAGCTGCCCAGGTAGTAGGTATCTATTTTTTAGAGAGGAGTTGATTCTACTGTGCTGGAACTGAATCCCATCGAGAAGTGAGTCCTACCCAGAGTTTCCAAAAAAACAGATGTTCTTCTAAATCTT
The DNA here is from genome assembly GCA_031468815.1 of Morus bassanus. Classification (NCBI taxonomy): domain Eukaryota; kingdom Metazoa; phylum Chordata; class Aves; order Suliformes; family Sulidae; genus Morus; species Morus bassanus. The sequence continues at coordinate 38,834,950 of CM062567.1, read as the reverse complement.
CCATGTTATTAAACTCCAGCTTTTTTTTAGCCCAGAGAGATAAGATCTGGTTTACTGCTTTTTGTCCACTTGCTTTACAAGGATTAGAATGAGGGATTTTTTTTACTAGGCCAATCTATTCTCTTTACTAATCCTGCATTTTGTTTCAGGCAATTGCCCTGTGATGGTCTTAGTATCACAGAGGTAGGATATGTTCTGTGCAGTCTTACATCCTCTATTTGAGCCCTTTCCATGCTTGAGAATAATTCTAATCTATTTAAATCTGTTTATTTAGGGATTTGTGCCACGTACAGTGAAACAGGATCCTGCAGTGGCTGAGATCTTTGGACTTGAGGAAGCAGAACAGTCTTGGCTAGTTCAATACCACTGTGATTCAGACATTGCTAAAGACTTCCTCAGGTAGTCTCCAGGTCTTGTGAAGCTCCCTGGGTCCAAGACTTCTCAGGCCTGGGTATGTGTGCTGAGAGAAGGTACTTCCTTTTCTCCACTTTAATTCTGGCCACACCATTGTTGGAGTCCTGGCTCCCTGTCCGCATCACTGAAGTATTACACTGAAAGATTACTTTGTTAACTTTGTTATGGCTAATAAAATTCTAATTTGCAAGTCTTGGTTCACTACAGTTGATATGCATGTGAGTAATATGGAATTCTTCTGGTTAAAGCTGTTCAAAGGAGAGGCCTACAAGCCAAATATATTATGCAGTGGAGAATTAGCTTTTTTTTTCTTGAACTGATGTTAATCTATACTTGCTTTTTGTCTACCAGATATGCTTGGATTTACAAGCAAATCTTGAACCTGAATTTTGTTCTCCTAAAAAATAATGAATTACTGTAAAGGGCAGTTGAAACATGTTCAGAGATGATATTCGCCTTCTGATTATTGAGCATACATTGAAGCATGAGGTTTCCACAATCTGAATGTATTAATTACTATCACTGGTACTATGAACTTCTCTAGCTTACACCATAACAAAACACCTTCTAAATCAAATACTCTCAATATTAGAGGAAAGTTTTCAAATCAAGTGTCTGTGCAGTGCCTTGAACTTCTTGATGCTCTTAGTATTCATTAAAATGTGTAAAATGCATTTTCAATAAAATAAAATATGGCTTCTTGCTCTGACTGTGTTTGCATATGGTATAATGCACAGTTATGAATCATTTCTGCAGATGGATTTTAAAACACATTATCTTTCCTACTTTATGTTATGACTAAATTATCCTCATTCTGCAGACTCAAACCAGAGCTTATGTAAGCTGTGGCGCAGCTGTAAACAGCCCCTATCACTGCTGCCTTTTAGTCACATGTCTTAACCACAAGATCCTTCCTTAATTATAGTAGTACTTTTGCAGGGACAAACATGTATGATGAAATTTCATACTCTGCTTTTTCCCAAAGGAAATAAATTGGTTTCGAGTACAGTATCAAACTCCATGGCTGTGAATTTAACTGTATAGAAATTTAGTAAGTTGGATTACAATTTAGTAAGTTGGATTGTTTGTATTATTTAGGACTGTCGATGGAAGTAAACAGAATAGTGTTTATATCAGAGCTGTGAACTGATGGCAGTGCGGCATGCCTACCCATTTTTCGCTGTGCCACATCCACTTTGAACAGAAATTTCATTTTAAAAGTTAATAGTCTCTCATTCACATGGAAAACCAAGGACTTCTCTGTGAGCTTATTATTTGTAAGTGAAAGATACAGAAAATCTGAAGTTCCTTAAACCAGCTTCTTGCAACCTCTGCTTTTTGTTGTTTCCTGAGAAACAACTTTGACATAAATAAGAAGTGTCTTGGCTTGCTCTTATCTTGCGATATGCTGTAAATTTAGAAGAGTTTTGGATGCCAAATTCTTACCCTTGTCACTTTCGCAGAAGTGCTCATGAGACATGTCACTCAGGGTTGTCTTTCCATCCCCTCCATATAGTCACATAAAACCAACAGTGAAAATAGCTGTCTTTAAGTGTAAAGTTTTGGGAATACAAAGGCTTGTGCAGTCACTTTGGACAGACTGTGATGGCCCTTTTTTCTACTCTCTTAATACTATTTTGCTTTTCACTCATCCAAAAGACCTATGCTAGAGGGATTTTATAGTTTTCCTAAACTGTAGCTTGCTGCCTACCCAAGCTTCAGAATATTTTCATGTCACTTAATGGCAATATGGAAACCTGAATATCAACAGTTTAGTCATCTTGGTGAACCTTATCAAAAAACTCAGCTGCTTTTGCTGAAATGGGGTGAAATTTCTGATGACTTAAAGTGACACTGCCAAAACCAAAAATTGCCTTAACTGGAAGTGATGAGAAACCACAGTGAAGGATTTTAGATGCACCTTCCTTTAGAGCTGAACCTGTTTGACCTGATAAACAACACTAGGCTGCAACAATGTCTTACCTGTATGGAAGAGGAATGGTGAGAAGGGGATGGCATTAGTTTGGGGACTGACCCTTCTGTCTCATGCAAAACCTTAAATGAGGTTAACAGGGGAGGACAGAAATATTCATTGCCAAAAAAGAGGTTGAGACTGCGTTGTCCCCAGCCGTGCTGACTGATGCATTCCTCTGTGAGCATCTCAGAGCTGACAAGGGGAAAGCTTACCTACCAGCACCTCTTTTAGGAGTAGCAGAATTTTGTTTAGCAGTTGTATTTAAAACTAAAGGAAGTGTTTTGTTCCAGTGACCTGGAGTCAGTCAGAGTATAAAATCTGCATGCTTTCTTTTTGTGCCAAGGTAAGGAACCGACAATTATGGAAGGAAGCTATGTTCCCTCACACCTTTCCTGCCTGTTTTCTGAAAGCAGATCTTCCACCCTACTGGGTACAGCCTGCCAGCTTTTATTTTTGTTGGTTTCCCCTAACCCATGTTAGAGTTGGTTTTGGTGTCCTTTCCACGCTGTTACTCCTTTCACACAATTTCCTGTGACTTGCTCCTCCTATGTTGTGGAAACAGTGATTGAACCAGACTGGCACATCGTGGTGTGCTGTGGTAGCACTTCCAAGAGCCTTGATGGCACCTCCCACAGACAGTCTGCTCAGGGTTATTTTCCTCATATTTGTGCTTCTCAGAAATCCATGTCAGCCGCCAAGACAGGAAGAAATGTGGTCCCTGCGACTGCAAGGGTTGTGTCCGGTCTCCTCTGACATGGTAGTGTTTGCTGCCAAACTCTGCTCCAGGGGTGCAGTGCTGCAACCTCACGGTCGGGTGTAAAGCCGTAATGTAAACTGCATAAATCTCTGCCGTGCTTGTTGCTGTGTCTCCCTTCTCTGGAGGAATTAATGTGCTTACCAGATGGTTAAAACATAAGCAACACACAAACACCATGCTGTCAAAATATCTAGCTGACATATTAGACACACATTTTACCTATGTCAGAAAGCTTGTCTTTAGGCAGACTGCTGAACCAAGGGCTCTCATTTTAATGTGAATTCCACTTGTTTCCCTAACTTTGCATCAGGGACTTTATAAAAAGTTAACATCTTCAGCAGAAACATCTTGCTGCATCCTTTCTTCCAAAGTCAAAAAGCTGCAGCAGTGTCAAATGGATTAAAAGGAAGGAGCTCTATAACTTGTGTTGATCCAACAAGGTACTACACCTAATTTCTCGTTTGGTGCATTCATTCACTCCTCAGTGTGCTCCTGTGTTTTCAGTGAGTCCTTCCACATGTATGGATGTGAAAGTCCTACCTGTGACCCTCCCAGCCACCCCAGCCTCCAAAAAGCAAAGGCCATGAAACAAAACAAAAACAATCCCAGGCTTTTCAGAGTGTGGTGCCCAGGACAACGCAGAGTAATGACTGAAACACCGGAGGGTGACTGTATTGCCACACATAAGATTAAATCAAGAATATTCAAAAAGTGATGCACTGGTATTTTATACTGGAAATGGCCTTGGGCCGCCCTGGTTGTCCAGTCACTAATCTGTGTTGTCAAGACTAAGCCTTCCTACTGTTTCCTTCTTTAAATCCATTGAAAAACTCCCAGTGACAGGCAGTCTGTTCCTGAAGGTCGACTGGTTTTGTATGAGTGGAACTAATGTGCTTCTCATACTGCTGCAAAAGCACTGTTTAGCATTATTTTTTGATCCATCTCCTTTATTTGCAGAAGACTACTACGGCCTTGCTGCACGGCTGGGCTCAGGGCATTTGAACAGCCTCCTGCTCACCTGCTTTTCATCAGGTATCACCATGCTGAACTGGGGAGGAATTTAAAACATGCTTAGAAGAGCAAAAATAAGCACCAGACCCACACATGCGCAGTCTAAAAGTAAGCCTTTGGGAAACTCCTACAGGAAGAATGACTGAGGGTTGGCAACTGTCCTAGCAGAGTGACTAACACCCTAACAGAAATCAGCATGATAAATGAATTTTAGCATTGCTGGCGTAATAAAGCCATGTTGCCAGTTTGGTCTTTCTGAAAGACAAATCAAAATGGAAAGCAATAGCTGGAACCTGATGTGTAGCTGAGCAATGCAGCACGCTGCTCTCAGTGTGTGCTCAAGCCAATGAGAAGTGAAGCTTTCCCAGACCTCTGCTCGTGTCCTGCACACCTGGCTGCAATGAGTTCAGGGAGGGAGAGCTGTATGCCTACCTCTGGGGTGTGAATCACTTCCACTAATCCAGACACAGGAGCAAACTGCAGCTTTTTCTCAGATTTTAGCAATGTTGCAATTCAACTGCTTTTCCCTGTAATGTTTTTCTTTAAGGCTAAAAATGGAAATGCAGACCAAGGAAACAGTTTAAGCTCATCCTCTTCTTAGGGTTGAAAAATATCTGTAGGTGTAACCACCAACTTACTTCTGCTACAGCCTTTACAGTCCAAATGAATACTGCAATAGGTTATGAAACACAAAACAGCTCTCTTCCAACATAACTGCTGAATCCAAATTAATCCAATAATTAACCAAAGCCCCTGTCTAATCTGTCTAGGCCTATAGCATAATCTATAAAGAACAACATGAGAGAAACAGCTTTGCTTGTAATATAGTTCAGCCTTTGTATGAATGAGGTTCCATCTACAATCATTTGTAAAATTGTGAAGATTTTCAGTAAACTGGAGTTGTAGATCAGTGAAGTTCTATTTCTTTGTTTTCCTTGGGATGTCTCTTTGCTCCATGGAGTTAGGAGAGGAAACTTCGACTTTTGTTTTCTCACTTAAATACTCACTTGTCAACTATTTTAGAGCATGGAGCATTCAGTGCTGCCTGTTACAGCCCTTTCATATGGGCAGGAGACTCAGAATGGATCTCTCCTGGGGAGCAAGCAATACTGGTTTCAGTCTCTGAAAGTGGGAGAATCAATAAAATCTGGCACTCTCTTCTGCTGGCTTGGAGTTTTAACTAATGAGACATTTAAACAGCAGCAGCAACTGTGTGACTCCAACTCCTTTAGATTGTTTCTCTTGATTCAGATCCAAAAGGGTTGAGGCTGAATGGATTATCCTGTGTCCAAAACCACCGAGTGACCTTGCTCACCAAATAGTTCTTTCAGATTTTCATTTCAGCAGTTTCCTTTCTCTTCCTTCTCTTTTTCGCCAGGACTCACACAATCTCCAGAAGACTATCAGTTATTTACAGAGCCATATTAATACTATTCAGGCTGTTGCCGCCTTACCATCCTCTCCAATCTCACACAGTTTTCTTGGCCCTTTGAATTAGCACACATATGTCTGTTTTCTCTTAGTCACAGAAGCTGGTCTTTGTTCCAGCCCTCCTGTGGCATATTTTCTGGTCTCTGTTATAAATGCAATTAAAGCCTTGAATGGACATGTTAGGGTGTGGGTGCAAACTTGTGATGTTGGTTAGCTGGTTTATTTTGCAGTGTTTTAGCTCAAACAGCTGTACCTCAGCACAGATCCTGTCTTCAAATGAACAGCAGGTTTTATTTTTCATTGCCAGCTTTGCACACGTGTTGTTGTGAAACTACATCCATCTGTGGACTACCTTTTTCTGAACCCTGAGCTGTGAAAATGTTGGACCTTCTACAGGGCCTGGTATCCTATTGCAGTATTGTACTGTTTAAATCCTTGTAAAAATATAAATGAACTTAGGAAAAATCTTTCCTTCTTTTCCTCTGCAAAATCTAACGTCAGAAGGCCTCAAGGAAGGTTTATTATCTATTCTTTATCGGAATAACATCTGAAGACAAGCTCCACAAAATAAGTGTTTTCTTTTATTTGCTGGAAGTTCTTGAACAGTCAGAAAAACTTTCAGGTTTAGATGAAACTGTGTTTAGACTTTGTTTTTTCCTTTGATAATGTCAAAATGATGGATCTTGTTTTGCTGTACTAGGTGAATATTTATTTGAAATCAACATATATTTGAAAAGTGTTTTGATGTTACCAAGTCTATAGGGCTTTTCCTGGGAGATTTTTTTCTAGCCAAAATGTTCCTTCAATATTCTTCCCACAGTCTCAAGGTCCTGAGCAGAGGTTTGCAGGGCATTGCACACACAGAAGAAAAAGACCTCCAACCTGAATAGCTTGAAGCCTTCTAAGTCTTTGCTGCTTTTTTTTTCTTCTTGTTTCTCATTGTTTGGGAAACAATTGTGACATTAACCCATAAAAGCTTTTAGACATGCTGTTTTTAAAATTCAGAATTAGATTGTAATATCATGGTAAAGCAGCCTTACATCTGTATCTGAGAACTGAACAGTTCCAAAGTGCAAGACACTCAGGACATAAATACAAACTCTGTAGCTGGGGCCTTTCTGAAATTGCAATGTACTGTTTCTGATCTTGCCTTTTAGAAATGTGTTTATGAAAGCTTTCCGCTTCTCCTTCAGTGATGCCAGAAGGGCACATTATCTGCTTCCTGCCATAAGTCATCAGAAACTTTCTTTTCCTCTGCTGTATTACTGTGAAAGTGAGAACAACTCAAAGAAGTGAAAGCAATTTGTTCTGCAGAAGATATTAGATAAAGGGTGCCTAGAGGATTCTTCATACCATGTTAAGATGGGGATAAAATGGAATGACATGATAGACCATTAAGCAAAGCAAAGTAAGCACAGCAGCAAATTCCTTTCTTGTCTCAAATCTGTGATACATTTTCCTACCTTGGATGATTAAATGACAGGGTCTAAAGCAACAGCTCTGCTGGCTTTGCTGAGCTGGCGTGGGACCTTAGAAGTCAGCAGCGGTCTGTGTTCAAAGATATCAAGGATTGCAAGCCATCAAGAGGAGATCCAGGGCAGCTGCTCTTGCTTACCCCTTTTTTTGAAAATGGCAACACAGTGAAAACAACTTTATAGACTCCTTGCCTTGCCTTCACTAGGGATCTGGAGGCCTCTCTCACTGCCAATTTCTGAAGCTGCAAGAATTAAGAATCAAAGCAAGAGATTAAATGAGACTGCAGGATATAGCCTAATGTACTGCTCATATGGCAACAGCAGAGTTCATTAACTGTGCTGGTGCTTGAAATATCACTGAACACACTGTTAAGCAATTAATTTTTAAAGGAATTCTTGGAAACGTGAGACCTCTGCTCTGAAAACTTTCTGAAAATTTGGAAAACAAAATCACAAGAGTTACAATTTGCTTTAACCAAAGAGGTTTTCATTTTCATCCTCTCTCAGAACAGGTTAAAAAGTGCTTACATTTTCCAAATTACTACTAAATATCTAGCAAAACCCAGGATGCTATAAAACTAGTTCAAGTGAAATAAGATTTCTAGTAAGCTAAACTACCTTCACCTTTCACTGCCCCCCCCCCCCCCCCCCCCCCATTTTACACATTGTGTTATAAGGGAGAGTCACTTCTATTCCCCTTCTGGTCCTCAGCTCACATGTGCTCAGTCGGAGTTGGGCTGGGTAAGGAGGATAATTGGAATGGTCCAGTGATGTGCTTGAGGCACAGGATCTTCCCTGGATCACGCTTTCCCCGGGGGAGGTTTTGGTTAGATCACAAGGGCTCATTGTGCAACTCGCACTGCACACTGTGCTGGGCATCCCACAGACCGGAGCAGGAACCAACGCCTTTGTGGCACTTACCCTAAATTAAGATGCTGATGGTGTGGATTTTCCCCTATTTTATTTACAGTCTGTAAAGAAAGGATCAGCTTCTTTAACTGCCCTGATGGTAATATTTGCTTAGGGAATAGGATGTGTGATGTTGGTCTATCCCCTTCTTATTCTTCTCCTTCCATTCATCATGGGTAAGAAATCTCTGTCCATAAGTTTGTGCCTTGTAATGACAGACTCACTAATCTGAATGGCCTGTGTCTGCCCACTGGCACCCTGTACAGCTGAACAACCACTCGTTACTGTCTGTGAAACCAGGGTTTTTCCTCACCCAGCCACATTTTTGTGGTGTGAAGAAGTCCAAATGAGCACTGTCACCTCAGTTAGCAGAATAAATCAGAACAAGTCTTGAGGTCAACAATGTTGTGTACAAAGAAGTGCTTTGAATTATAAATATATTGAATTTTCAGTGTATGAGTAAAATAGATGATGCCTTAAAAGCTTTATCACAATAGTGTGTGTGTGCATTTACTAAAACTGACTTTCTCACAAACATTTTGAGCATATACTCCACTCCTTGTTTTAATTTCCTCTTGCTCTTTGGGAAGGAAATTCAGTTTTGTTGCTCCCCTCCAAGGAATAAATGCAAAAAGTTATTCTGGTTTCCCTAAACTGAGCAAGACTTGAAACAGCAGTCTCTTCTGAGTACTCTCTGCCAAGGCAGAGTTATCATGTGAGGGGCTGGCAGAGATAAACCCTATGAAACAAAACAACCCACCCCCAAACCTCAGCATGGCAGTTCTTTCACTGTTCACAATAGGAAGATGACATTTCAGAGGAAAAGCACTATACCTTAGACACTAGCTATCAAACAAGCACACAGAATAGCTCAGAGTTAACATCTGTGTAATGGAGACCAGATAGTAGCAATGATTCCTCTAGAGAGGCTCACCTGCACCTCGTGTCCTTTCTGTCCTACCCATCATATTCTCACTGGCTGCATGTTGGCTCCAAACTGTCGCAGGTTGATTTAAGAGGTCCAGAATGATCCCAGATCAGCTTGTGTGTGTCCATCAAAATTTGATGACCTGTCTCAGAGGGCTTTTTTTTTTTTCTAAAAAACAGATGATGGCAGGAACAAAAAGGTTATGAGAACCTTACATTCCTTTGTACTAATTTCCCATTGCTAATTATCTAGTCTCAGTGCTATTCTCTTCCCTGCAACTCATCTCACAAACAACCTTTAGAAATTTCTGTCTCTGTTTCTTTTTTCATCCTTCCCCTTAATATTCTTTAGTTGGGAATTATCCCACCATATTCGCCTCATGCCTTCCAGGTCTTATGTGTCTTTTCTCCAAAAAATTATGGGTGATTGATCCTGTTTTTTTAAAGAAAGAGTCATTTTAACTTTCTAAAGCAGGTTTTCATAGCACACTGTATCCTGTTACATTCTGCTAGGGTAGTGGGATGATTCATTTAATGATGTGCGATTACAGTTTTTCCCTCCTCCTGAGTACTGAAGTAGAATATTTCATCTCAGAAAGCCAGCCTTTTCTGAACTGCTAGCAAAATAGATCCCTTATGAGAAATGTATAATGTGTGCAGTCTCCAAGGTTAAAAAGGAAAATAATGAAAAATAACCAGCTAATGCAGTTTTATCACATTTGTCCCCAAGGATCCTGATACGCTGCACCAAGTTAGAGAAGAGAGCCCAGCAATGACAGACTCTCAGGCTATGAAGTCTTGGAAGGCATTTAGCAAGGAGAAGCCACCACAACATGAAGGCCTCAGCTTCTTGAAGGAGACTGGCTCTGCATTAGCCCTGCCATTGGCTAATTTCAGAAGTTTGCTCATCAGTATGAGTCACTATTACATGGAGGCAAAAGAGTTTGACAACAGACTGGTATCTTTAGGTTAGAAAACAGCAAAGCTGCATGTTCCCACAGGGATGGAGCAGACTCCTCTGAGATTCATGTACTGCAGGTGCCTCCAATTTTACCCCCATATTTGGCGTTACACATCTCTGTGCTACGTGCCTTCGTTATTCTGCCTAATTAGGTCAGCAAGAAGGAATCTAGAACTGTTTTGCATTTTGCTTGTGCATGTTGGAACAGGAAGGACTGCATATCAGCAAGTTCATGAGGGAAGCTAAAATGGAAGCAGCTCTATTTCGTAATAAAACAGGTATTTCGATACTACCTACAGGGTTTTTTCCTACAAGGATTTAGGCTTCCTATCCAGCATGGCCTGCAGGGGGCATCAAAAGAATTCAATGGACGCTGAACATCGTTTTCTGACTGTAACTCTTTCTCAATAGCGACCCTTAAATTAAGTACTTTACCATTAAATTAAAAAAAGCTGAACAATGCCCTTTATTAAAAGAGAAGATGACATTTCACTGCATCTTTTCTGGTTCTGCTTGCTTGATAAGTCTTTAATAGTAAGACCAGTTGTTCTCCAGGTACCCAACCCCCTGAGCTAGAAGACAGGGACAGGGAGCAGAATGAAGCCCCCATAATCCAAGGGGAAATGGTTAGCGACCTGCTACACCACTTAGACACACACAAGTCTATGGGGCCAGATGGGATCCACCCAAGGGTACTGAGGGAGCTGGCAGAAGTGCTCACCAAACAACTTTCAATCCTTTATCAGCAGTCCTGGCTAACCAGGGAGGTCCCAGCTGCCTGGAGGTTAGCAAATGTGACACCCATCAACAAGAAGGACTGGAAAGAGGATCTGGGGAACTACAGGCTGTCAGTCTGACCTCAGTGCCGGGGAAGATTATGGAGCAGATCATCCTGAGTGTCATCACACAGCATGTACAGAACAACCAGGTGATCAGACCCAGTCAGCATGGGTTCATGAAAGACAGGTCCTGCTTGACTAACCTGATCTCCTTCTATGACAAGATGACCCATTTAGTGGATGAGGGAAAGGCTGTGGATGTTGTCTACCTGGACTTTAGTGAAGTCTTTGATGTCATTTCCCACAGCATTCTCCTGGAGAAACCAGCTGCTCATGGCTTGGACAGGCATATTCTTTGCTGGGTAAAAAACTGGCTCGATGGCTGGGCCCAAAGAGTTGTAGTGAATGGAGTCAAATCCTGTTGGTGGCCGGTCACAAGCGGTGTTCCCCAGGGCTCTGATGGGGCCGGTTCCATTTAATATCTTTATCAATGATCTGGACGAGGCTATCGAGTGCACTCTCAGTAAGTTTGCAGATGACACCAACTTGAACAGGAGTGTTGATGTGCTTAAGGGTAGGAAGGCTCTGCAGAGGGATCTGGACAGGCTGGATTGATGGGCCAAGGCCAACTGTATGAAGTTCAACAAGGCTAAGTGCTGGATCCTGCACTTGGCTCACAACAACCCCATGCAACACTGCAGGCTTGGGGAAGAGTGGCTGGAAAGCTGCCTGGTGGAAAAGGACCTGGGGGTGCTGGTCAACAGCCAGCTGAATGTGAGCCAGCAGTGTGCCCAGGTGGCCAAGGCGGCCAACAGCATCCTGTTGTATCAGAAATAGTGTGGCCAGCAGGACAAGAGAAGTGATTGTCCCCCTGTACTTGGCACTGGTGAGGCCGCACCTCGAATACTGTGTTCACTTTTGGGCCCCTCAGGACAAGAAGGACATTGAGTTGCTGGAGCATGTCCACAGAAGGGCCACAAAGCTGGTGAAGGATCTAGAGAACAAGTCCTGTGAGGAGTGACTGAGGGACCTGGGGTTGTGTAGTCTGGAGAAGAGGAGGCTGAGGGGAGACCTTATTGCTCTCTACAGCTACCTGAAAGGAGGTTGTAGTGAGGTGGGTGTTGGTCTCTTCTCCCAAGTAACAAGTGATAGGATGAGAGGAAACTGTCTCAAGTTGTGCCAGGTGATGTTGAGATTGGAAATTAGGAAAATTTCTTCGCCAAAAGGATTCTCAGGCATTGGAACAGGCTGCCCAGGGAAGTGGTTGAGTCACCATCCCTGGAGGTATTTAAAAGACATGTAGATGTGGTGCTTAGGGACATGGTTTAGCAATGGACTTGGTAGTGCTAGGTTAACAGTTGGACTTGATGATCATAAAGGTCTTTCCCAACCTAAACAATTCTATGATTTTATGATACTAACAAAGAGTGGATTTTAAAACACATTCATTCTCCAAAGTCTTGCTATCAGAAGAGACTTTGAGAGAAGACCATGGGAAAGGGAACTTTGTCACCATTGACAATAGGATTTAGAAGGTTTTAAAAGTTTCTGGGAAATAAACACACTATTTCAGAAATTTCTGTTTTCTTTATATTGAAATAGGCTGCCTTCAAGTATTAAAGCGCGTTATTATCTGGGCAGAATCCTAGTTGAAGATTTTTGTTGCATTATAGGGGAGAAAACAGCACTTTTGGTAGCATCCACATTTCTTTGCTGCACTGTGAGCGCAAATATAGTGAATTTGACTAGGAACAGTTGAAGAAAAGTTAGCCTACAGTTTCTTCTCCTGAATCTTTGCTGTTAGTACTGCTCCATACTCCCTACAACTTCCGGCCTTTCTGTTTTATATTGGGATTTCCTGACTGGACTTTTTCTTCTGATTGTATTGTGGCCCTGAATCCTGATAGTCCCGATAGGCTATTGATACAAATCTTAAATACTCATAATGCTTTTAAATATTTTCTCTGTACTCTTCTGTAGCCTGTTAAAATTTCCTAGCTCTGCAATACCTTTTTTTTTTGGCCTACCTCCAACATAAATCACAGTTACATTTTGCCCTCAAATAGATGCCCCTGCAAAATGCTTCTGCCTGCTTTCCAGTGTGCTGCTTGCTTATTCGTTGTTTGATACAGGTTATTTCCTAGTATATAATTTTCAGGAAAGGATGATGTTATTGATGACTTACACTTACCTGGAGTATACTGTAGCATTTTCTTTGCAATGAACTCACTAATGCCTGTTTCTGTTACTTTTACACTTTGAAAAAATATTTTCACCAACAATATCTCCTCTTTGTGTTTTCTTTGCTGCACATGGGCAATCATAATGTTTCATATCCCCTGTTGAGCTCTTCTGAAAATTAACATTTATCTTCTGATACAGCTGATATCAGGTGCATTTTGGAACAGGCATCATTGTACAGGAGACTAAATAAAGCTGAAAGAAATTCAGTCATCCTATTTTGTCTGGTTGTTCTTCTAGCAAAACAGATTATAACTTGTTCAGCCTCTTTTTGATTTCCTTGTAATGATGAGGTGCCATGAAAGCAAACAGTTGCTAATCTGAGTGAGAGTTGTGATAAAAATACCCCAAAGAAGACTGAGCTAGGGTTACAGGCTAGGGTTAAGGCTAGACAGCCTTAATCTGAAACTCTCTAGCTTTTGAGCCCTTCATTTGACAAAAACATTCTTTTAAAAGGCAGCTTTTTTTTTTTTTTCCAGTGAGGCATAGGTTCTTCTGACACTTTTTTCCAGCCCCAGCTCTGACCTTCTGCTCTATCTTTCTCCTTGATCTGTTTCTGTGCCAGGCCTGTCTCTTCCCCGGCTTTGTATCTTCCTCCCTATTTTTCTAGCTTTCACTATTATTTTTCTTACCCAGCCAATCCTTCCAGGCCTGCCATCTGAAATTTTCTTCCTAGCACTCCCAGTCTTGTATCAGCATGCTCTGGGCTCCTCAGCTGCTCTCATGCACTTTGTTCTGCCACCTCCACCTTCCCCCAGAGCATCATTCCTTGTCTGGTCTTTTCCCCTTCCCACTTGCTACCTCCTTCCCAAGCTCTCCCTCCTGCAGTTTCTCCTCCAGTTTTAGTGTTCTCCATCCCAAGACATTTCCGTATCAAGCCTTAGCGAGGAGAAAGGCCTGCTTCCACTGTCCTCATCCCAACCACCTCTGTGTTCTCTTTTCCCCTTCCCCATCCACCATCCCATCTTCTCCCATCCTCACTCATTTCCACATTGCCTTCATCTCCTCTGGCACATTGTGGACAGAGTAAGCATACTGTCCAAGTACTTGCTTCAAAGTCCAGAAGCACAGGACCTGTTTAAAGGAAAAATCACCAGGATGCTTTAAGATGACTCTTGGAAATTATCAAACAAGTAGATCTGAAAATGTTCTCCCCTAAATTGTCTTGGGTCAGAACATTGGCATGGAAAATTTAAACTTAACATGGCTGAAATTGGGCAACTGAAAACAGATCTTACAATGGAAAGGGTCCAGCACTTATAATACAGAACATACTGGGAAAATACAGTAGCTGCTGTGTCTCTTGTGAACATTTTCCATGGCCATATTAATTTTATAACACTGATATTATAGCTATTTCTAATATGTACCCCTGAAATTAGTGGCATATGTAAGGGAAAATAGGGAAACATCTAGCTTTTGGGGATGGCAGGAAACATCTACTATATTGTTCTGTAGCAGTATTTTTATTAAAAACAGCCTTTATTAAAAAAGAGTCAGCGCTGACAAAAAAAAGTCTGTTAGCAGTGAATAAACAAGTTTCCTTGTTCATCCGGGTTTTCCATGCTTTCCACTGATAATCTTGTAAGTGCAAACACTGGATACGTATTTCCTCCTTCATACCTGAAAGTAAATGGTCTATACTTGCCAACTACCCTTCAGCAATAGGCTCTTAAGATACAAAGAAACCTTTGGAGACAGAGAGCTTTCTGAACCATGTGCATGCACAGGGAAAATGGCAGCTGCATATATACTTTTGCATCTATGAAAGTACACATCTATTTATAACCATCTAACCATTTTTTTGAGCACCTCTTTGGTTAAATGAGCGACTTTAACATACATTTTCCTTCTTACTGGAGAAATAATAATTTAAAAAAAAGGCCATCCTGAGCTATGCAAATCTGCAGCCTCTGGAAGACTCTTTGCTCCTGGAGCGTGGTGAGCGTAACGGCTGAGGAGTAGACAGAAATTCACAGTTGATCCAAAGCAATTTGGATTTTTCTTTCTGGATTTTAAAAAAGGGTTGATAAAATGAAATATGCAGTCCCTTCTTCTTGGGCTTGTGTACAATGCCAAATGAGAAAAAATTGCAAGTTTATCTTGACTCTGTAAAATTTAGTGGCCCTAAGTATAATTAATTTGTTTTAATTTCAAGAAGCAACACGATGTTATTTTCCTAGAAGCTAAAAGGAAAAGTGAGCAAACCCCTACAAGTAGGGTTAGTGATGAAGAGCTAGGAGCAGGCTTTTCTTTTTCATGTATCTTAGATTTTCTTTTATTGTTAGATTGGGATTAGCTTTAGTTATGTTAGTGCAACAGGATGTGTAGTAAATGAAGATGATGTGGGAAGGGTTTTGTACAGGTGCATGCTGGTTATATTATAATTTATATAATACATTATATTACATAAAATTTGGTTATATTATTTCTCTTTTTTAAACACTTGCCCTCTGGACTCCCAGAAGCTGGTACTGCTAACATCTCCTGGACAACTTCCAAAATATTTTCAGTTCATATTTTCCTCCTTTACATTTTAAAGAAATTTATGTAAAAAGGGGCTATGAAAAAGTTACTGCTTTTAGTGATAATCACTGGTGTTAAGAAATCTCTCTGGGGCACCAAATTGTCTGTAATACCTGTAATATAAATTATTAACTGAAAGAAAATCAGAAATAGAAAACTTAAGGGAAAAATAATGGTGGATAGTTAAATAATGATTCAAAATGGTAAAAAAAAATCACTTGCCTCATAATTCATCCTCATAATACCTGTTTCCCACAAACAAGACTTGGAACAGCTTATCTCCAGGAAAAAAAAAATTTCCTAAGATTTGTCTGGTTTTTGTCTTTAAGCTCTTCTCCTACCATCTTGGTGTAAATGCTTCCTTTTTTCTTAAAAAAATTCCTCTGCTAGCTCGCTTGCAAGCATCTGCCTTGATCTTTTTGGTTAAATAAACGCAGTGTGAAAAATCCGCTTGTGGACTTGAAGCCTGGTTCTTTACAGGCCTGTTTGAATGGCTTTCAGAACAAGACTACAATTTCATACTTTTAATGTTTTTTTTCAGAATGGATAGCCTGTTACCAACTAGTAAGATCTTTTTTGGGTTTTTTTTTCATTCCTAGTTGAAGCAGATAGTCACCTACTGTTTTGAGTCTTTACTGGTGTTTCAAGGAACAAAATCTTCTAGTGGATGAATTGAATTTCCTGTATTAGATATATTTACTTTCCTGTTGATCTGTTATCTCCTTGCATCCCTGAGCAGCAAGACATGATCCTAGGGGATCGGCTTCCCTGAAGGAAATGGGTCAGAAGTGTTGGGCTGCACAAGGACAGAGTTTGGAGCTCCCAGCACCACTATACATTCAAGTAGGCTTACATTGTGGCTGTTCTCCTCCATTAACAAATGTTTTACTTGCTTAATTAACAGCCATCTTGATTTTAATGTTTTCTTAAGAGTCCCGAAGATGCTTTTAGCTGTTAGTTTCCACACTTGGATTTTGTTGCAGATTCCAGCTGACCTTCTGTGTGGCTATTCACTGTGGGCACGTCACTCTCTCCTCTTGCATGACATATGAAGAGAAGCTAATTCAAAGCATTCATTGTTTATGGCTGAGTTTTTTAGTTCTTTTAGCTTCAGGGGTTTAGAGCTGGAGAACAGCTAATCAAATGCTAGGGCAGAAAACTGATTTCAGCTGTCTCTTTATAGGTTTCACATTTTTTTCAGGCATCTTCCCCCCTCCCTAATACAGTCCCCTTCCCTAGAACCAAGAGGAAAGCAAAGATAAGTTTAAAATTTCCAGAAAGGCATGTCTAGCTACAGGAAATTAAGGGCTGGTGGCGATTTTTAGCTTTATGGCCTCCATTCCTTCACTTAAATACTCAGTCACTGCTGATGGTTGCCTCCAGGACTAACAAACTTTTCTCACTCATAACCTCAGGACTGTTCTGTCCAACCTTAAACATGTTTATTGCCTACTTGTAACTAGGGAGGTACATATAGCACCTCAGAGAGAAAACAGCCACCTTTATGGCCAGGGCTTAAGCCAAAGCCAGCTACACTTCCCTCTCTTTGTCTTCTTGACAGGAGAGAGCTGTTTCCTTCAACAATACTGTTTATAGCTTCACCAGATGAAAACTGTCATATTCCATTTCCACTGAGACTGAGTGATATCTATTGGCTAGCTAAAGAAATAAGAAAACAGAACTTAGTTCAACTTTAATGCTTGCATAGACACCATGCAAATTTCCTTCAAATGAGCCAGGAAATTCTAAATATCATCTCGTTGCAAAAAAACTGCTGTCTCCAAAGGTCAATTTAGAAATGTTGTGACCTGTGATGTCCTTTAGTATTGGCTGCATTTCCTAGAAACTATGTGAATTCTGGATGAGATGACTGCTCAGGCTGGAGTTACGTGTTCAACACCAAGTAAAGAGACAGTTGTATCTTTTAAAGTGCCATAAACCTAGCAAAATAAGTTTTCTAAAGATAAGACTACCAATCCAAACAATCATGTCCTGCAAAGTCTCTATGGAACCCTGCTGTGTATTTCAAGTAAATGTACCTTAAAATGTGTTGCTTGAATTGGGTGAACATTTCCTATATAATCCTGATTTGTATTTTTATTTATAGTCCAGTACATTTACCCAGTTGTTCCAGTGATTTCTGTGCTACCAGAAACAGAATTTCTATGTTACTGGCGAAATTACTTTGGATAATACTGCCCCCAGTCCCTGGAAACTATCTTACTTTATAATTACTTGGGAGCTCAAGAAATAAATCTTCATTGCCTTACGCTCAGTGACAGAGACCAGTGAGCAGAATGATGAAAGGGAAGATTTAGGATCTTCTGACGGTAAAAAGAGGCGTAGGAACAATTTTCTGTTGTAAATCCTGTATTCCTTCTCTTAGGTGAAGATGAAGCATTTCAAATGCAATGTAATTCTCTGCATCAGAATCCACTTCTTAATCTTTCTATTGGAATATTTCAGTTTTGTTACCAGATTAGCAAAAGATCACCTGACAAAAGGATGGATGTAAATTCTCTATATACCTCACAGGGAGAGTAGTCACACACATCTTTCTTGTTTATACACATTCCTCCTCAGCTCCTTCAGAAAATTACTTCACAGAAGCAGTCTACCAGTGGATGCTACCATTACTTTTGAAGTATATGAGATAAATTATTAACCAAGTTCCCCAAACTTATTACAGATAAATTTTAGATAAAGATTTGCTTTAATGATTTGTTACTCACTGGATTTATACTTTAAGATTAGAGACCTGCCTGGAATAGATGTTTTTCATTTTAGCTCCTTCATGGGATGCGTTATTACAATAAGACCACGAAACTGTCATTGGAGTTTTTACAATATTATCAAATTTTCATTGGGTTCCCATTTTGGTGGAACAGGCAACAGCTCCTTAGACAAACTTGGATCCTGAAGCTTGGATTTCTAAAGCTAGGCTTCCAACTGTATTTGGAAATTAGTAAATTGCCCTGTAACGAAGTCATGGAGTTCATCTGGAAGCTTGCTAGATGGTGCTGCTAGATATTGTCTTTGGAAATTATTTCCTCTAAACAATTTTTTCTACTAGTTGAAAGGTTTTTATTTTCCATCATTCACTCCATAGGAAAGGTGTATTCTTTGAGACTTCTGTTGATCTTCCTTTCTCTGGTTAGAGAAACTCTATGATGTGACTGTATGCAAGGGTGGCTTAGAGGTGCACAGGTGTTTTATCTAACTATTCAACCTTAGAAATGCTGACAGACATCTAGGTGAAAAGCTGAAGGCTAGCTTTTTTGTGGCCTTCACCGCATGAACCACCATGTTTTGCACCCTGAGCATTGCCTTGGCTCACATTGCAGGGCTGGCTAGAAGCTGATGTCTCCTGCTGAAGCTCCTAGAGGAGCTTCAGACAAAAGCTGAGACATATCTGACCATGGTCTGGTATCACCATTGCCTCGACAGACCCATGGGAAATCACATTCTTCATTTGCCAGGACTGCTACTTTGTCTTCTTTATCAACTTGCACTTACTTCACTTCGACATTGTATTATTCTCCTGCACCAAATTGGCCCTATCCTTTGTTCAAGGCACTGCAGGAAATTCTGAAAAGAATCTGAGTCCTTTCTGAAGAATTTTCAGGTTTTTATTCATGAATTTAAAGATGGCTTTGGAATTAAGTAGAATCAGGAATTGGTCTCCATGGGGGTCTCTGGCAGATGGCTGCATTCCTCTGAATTCAACTGCACCTGTGAAGTTTTCTTAATTTGATTTCTAAGACCTGTACCAAATCGCTTACAAGTAAAATGTTGTGTTATTTCTCTGGAACATTACCTTTATCTCAGATATAGGGGGGGAAAAAAAAGATGCTTACTTTTTTCAGGTTGGTGTTATATGAGGAAGTTGCTCTTGTAGAAGCGCTTTTCAGTGCCAGTTTTGCATGGGTAAATGGAATAACTAGATTCCTATAACTTTATTTCAACTTACTTGTCTAGTATAGGCAAACATCAGGTCCCTACTAAAAAAATGACCAAACAATCCAATACAGCTCTTCATGAAAGATGCTTGTAATATATCTGGCTATTTTTAAAATAACACAAATAATGGCAGAATTTTTCACTGGAGAAATTTAGTCCCTAGAAGCCCTATTTTTTCTTCTTTTTCTTCTTCACGCCTAAAGGAAACCTCCACCTACACTGAAAGCATATAGCACTTTAATCTACCCAGAAGGTGTAAATTAAATAGAATTATTAAATTTCCTTTGCTGACACTTCATTACATATTTTCATTAAATATACTGAAGCTGCATTTTATTTTTACAGTAACTTAATAAGAGAAAGTAGGCTTACCACATTTCAATTAGATTTGCCTAAAAAGGAAGGCAAAGAAAAAAGAGGAATAAGTATAGGAAATAACTGAATAAAAGATAATGGCAAATCATTTTCCTTGGTAAAAAAACTGGTACAGAGACAAAACTGCATTTCCTGGTATCCCAAGTAAAACCTCAAATGAACCACAGCTGGGTGGATGAGAAGCTCGCTACTTGTCTATTTAAGCCTACACTGGGTTATTACAGTGAATGGAATCCACAGGCTGTGTATTTGAGAGCATGTGGTCAGTCCTGCGTGCTTTTCACTGAGAGGACAATGCTTAGATAATAAAAATCCATTGAGAATAACAATTAAAAAGTGCTTTAGGGAATTCCATAGTAGAAAACGCTATTTTCCTGAATTAATTACAATCTCATATGAAGTGCTATGTGAGAGCACAGAATTATAAGTTCATGTTGTTTATTTAAAGTATAGGGTTTTGTCAGGGTAAAGTCTAATTAAGTGTGTGGAGATGAGAAGGAAGAGTCAATGTTTGCTTTCATTTGTTATCTTTCAATACTACTCAAGATAATATGCAGGGCCATAAGAGTCAAGTCTTCTTGCTTCTCTGCACTCTACTGTTATCACTATTGTAAGCTTTTTTTGTAGAGACAAATATCTTTGCACATGTAATGATATTAGCAAGCTGCAGAAAATTCAGCCATCAGTAATAGCATGGCTCTGGGAAATGTTCATGAATTAACCAGCTGAGGGAGCACAAGCCATCGGCTTTTCAGTGACAGCACAATGGATTTTAGGGGACTTCTAGAAGAAACAGTTTGGTAGTTATTATTTCTGCTTCACTTAACTTTCCAAGTGAAACATCTGAGGGACTTTTTTCATGTGGGATAGTTTGGGTCAGAATTGATTTGACAGTAGTGATTTTTAAAGGATAGGGCTGATCTGCTCCTTTATTTAACATTCTTATTTAGAATATATTTTTTTTTTAATTGAAACTTATTCCCAGTCAATACTGTTCGATTTTAAAGGTAAGAGGTGAAATTCTGGACTACCTGAAGTTAATAACAAAGTATAATTTATGGGATTATAGCCAAGTGTTCATCCTTGGTCTAAATACAGAGTTGTATCACTACATGAATATAAGAATAGTTGTATCATATCAGACCTACAGCCTGACCAGCCCATGATCTTGCCTGTGGCAGCCAAGCAATAGCAACACCTGCAAAAGAAAATAACAGCAGGACAAGCAATCTGGGGCCCAGAGAATTCTTGATTTATTTGGAATATTTAATACTGATTTGCTGATTTAATACTGACAAAAAAGTTAAGTGGCTAAGCCAACAGAAGAGTGTTGGTCCATCTTTCTGTGTGTAGCCAAGTTTTGCTTTTCTGTAGGACAGAAGCAAGCTGAGGTCTTCTCTTCAGCTTTAAACTGCTGGGTGTCCACACAAGGATGTGCTGGGCTGTAACTGAAGCAGTGCGGGTTCCTACATAGAAAAGCCCTTTGAACTCACTTTGCAGACTATGATTATGCAGATAGGCAGTACTGAGAAAGGTGGTGATAGTAACCACTAACACATGTGAAACTCTGGTCAAAAGACATTGTTTTCATTATAGTTTTGTTCTTTGCAGCTACTCTGACTCTGAAGTGTCAGATTCCAGTTTGATTTCTTCATTAGGAAAGCCGCTGCTTCAGTAGTAATGAATAACAGAAAAAGCACAAGAAAACCTGACAATGGTTGTTTTTGTTTAAAAACGATAGCATGGGTTAGACAGTGTCTAACACTAATGCCTGGGACATGGGTTCCTTTCATTATGCTTTGCATTTCTGGAAAATAGGTCAGCCTGTTTCCACAGAAATTGGTTAGTTCATACAGTATAGGCCAGAAAAGACATATAAACTAGTCATGCTGCTTCTTTTCAAAAAGAAGTAAAACGCAGCCTCTTGGTAAAGAAGCTAAGGTATGATGTCATTCTGCTTATCTACCACCATAGCCCACCATTTTACATCGACTTACTGTAAAATTGGTCTCGCATTTCCTGAAACAGAAACCTGGTCTCATGTTCCTGTAAAGCACTGTCCACCTCCAGATCAAAATACAAAGCCTTTGTATTTTTTGTTCATATGAAATATTATCGGATATCTGGATTTTTATGGTATTGAACTTACGTGGCTTTCTTCAGATTTATGAGAGTAAATAAGCCCCAGTTCACTGTTCTTTGCCTTTCCTTTAAGGAAATCATATTTGAACTTACTTTTTTGTTTGTGCTTCAGGAAATGTCTTCTCTTCCTGCCTTGGGCAAAAGTGAAGTTATGGTAATGAAAATATGCACAAAATATTAAAGGGGGAAATCTCTGTCCAAAAGGAAATGATAAGGAATGCTTTAAGGGTAGATTCATTCCATTTTAACTCCTAAAACTTTACTCCACAGTCTCTGCTTGTGAGAACTAAACTCCTTTTGATAAGAAAAATGCTTTCTTTAGGTCTTGTATAATTAGTCTGGGAAATGAGATAGATGATTGTTGAGGGGACGGTGGAATGTGAAGATTAAATTTTGAAATTTGACCAGCAGTGTTTGGAATACAAAGAGATGGCTGAACAGCAGGGATGGCTGCAGCTGCCAGCACAGGTAGGCTGCATTTTTCTGCCAGAATGAGACTCTACACCGCTACCCCCACTTTTCTAGCATCAAGAATGATGAAACAGTTTGAGATCAGATCTTTGCTTGCAAGGAAAGTCAAAGGCATATTTTGCTGATGCTCTAAGGATTTTCTAAACTTGATGATGGGATTAGCATGACTTAGGACCTGTGTACTGACATGAGCAGAGATAGAGGCAAGGGAAGATAACATTTATGTATGTCCTGGTTTCAGCTGGGATAGAGTTAATTTTCTTCCTAGGAGCTGGTACAGTGCTGTGTTTTGGATTTAGCATGAGAATAATGTTGATAACACACTGATGCTTTAGTTGTTGCTATGTAGTGCTTACACTGTCAAGGACTTTTCAGCTTCTCATGCTCTACTGACTGAGAAGGCTGGAGATACACTAGAAGCTGAGAGGGAGCACAGCCAGGACAGCTGACCCAAACTGGCCAAAGGGATATTCCATACCATATGACGTCATGTGCAGTATATAAACGACGGGAAAGCTGGCTGGGGGGCTGCTGCTTGGGAACCGGCTGGACATCGTTTGGTTGGTGGTGAGCAATTGTTTTTCCGTTGTATCACTTGTCTTTCTTGGGTTTTATTTATCTATCTTTTTGTTATTTCCTTTTCATTACAAATTATTATTATTATTACTATTATTATTATATTTTATTTCTATTATTAAACTGTTCTTATCCCAATCCACAAATATTCTCGCTTCTACTCTTCCGATTCTCTCCACCATCCCACTGGGGAGGGAGGAGTGAACAAGTGGCTGCGTGGTGCTTAGTTTCCGTCTGGAGTTAAACCATGACAATATACCACATACTTTTTGAAACATTTCTCTTTTTCAGTCTTGACCAGAATCAGTGCATTCCTGCCAGTTTCAGCTTGTGACAGCTGCTTCTCATTCAGCATTTGATTTCCTGAAGATGCTGTGGTGAAGTCACTAGATGAAATAGGAAGTTTATGATAAAGACAAGTAAGTCTCACTCTGTTATTTGGTGGGTCATTGATTCTGATTATAACTGAGCTTAACAGCAAAACTCTTCTATCAGATAGCCCAAAGGGTATGTTAGGGGGGAAACAGTGCACCTTTCCCATTTTCTGTCCATGTAAGACCCTGAAACGAGGTACATGGAAGATGTGCACACCCTACTTTCATAGGACTCTGGTCCAGGGACTCTGTTGACCCACTGGCCTTGGGTCTTAAGCAGATAGGGGCAGTCTCCTAAATGACAGCAACATAGGACACCACATTGGAAAGTGATGGTCATTAAATGGGCCAGTCCAATCTAGAAAGCATTGCTGGCATAGTTACGCCATGAACACACACCTGCACACATTAGAAATTTCTCATGAGCTTAAGTCCATCTAAGGGTGCCAAAAAGAGCTATCCCATCCCGTCCAGTCCAGTCCTGCCCTGTCCTTTCCCCTGGCTCATGCTTCTCCTGACTGGGTGAATATGGGAAAGAGCATGCATATTTCCCCAGGAGAGCAGTGGGCACCCTCAGCTGGGGAGAAGGAAGACATCACAGGTGTAAGCCTCTCAGGGAACTGCAGTGTACAGTGTCACCCCCAAAACACCCTTGCAGCATAGCGACCTCCATGCCAGCCCAGAAGGAAGCAAAGTGCCAAGCGAGGTCCAATGTCAGCGTGGTCCTGCTGGCAGCTGCATCCCTCTTCCCCTCCATCCAAGGCTGCTCACTGGAGGCAGGGTCTTGGGCTGGGAGCAGCAAAATGCTACCATGGCTAACGTGCTTCTGGGACCTGTTCCAGTGCAGCATAGGTATGTTAGCACCATCAGACCTTGCTCAGGGGTCTTTAACAAGGTAACTAGTATTTATGACTAGGAGGTTTTTAATCATATACTGAGCCTTACCTAAGGAGAGGAATAACTTGCCAGATTCTTACATTTGCAAGCTACAGGTTTCAAAGCTGTTTCTCCTCATCCTCTCAGTTCACGGAAAAGCGTATTGTCTTTCTTCCTTCCCTCTCTTAGGGTGTAGAGATGAATTGGAAGGCAAGTTTTCTTCTGCGCCATTTCCCAGATCTGCCTTACTCCATGTTGAAGCAGACACCAGAGCTGGCTCAAAGGAAATGGTGGAGGAGGAGAGCAGGCCAGTTTGTGAGCAGTTTGCACATAGAGTGGCTCAGATGTATCGTAAAAGTACACCTTGGGCTTATTGGGATGAATAGGGCAGTTCACTGGTCCTAGTGCTACTGTTCCAGGTGCTCTGCACCTGTTGTTCTGCTCAGACATTGGCCTTTTTCTTCGCAGCCATAACCATTATAGATGCTGGTTAAATAGACCTAATATTGTGCGCAGTGAACTAGGAACTCAGAAACAAAGCTGGTATGTCATGCCTCTGTATTCCTGGACAATGACATAAAGTCAATCAGCAAAAAATACTTTTAAAGGATCAGATTTCTATGTGGTTGAGCTGCTCAATTTACATTGTAAGTAATGAGATTTTGTTATTCAAATCCTCCAGATGATTCGACAGTTTTGCCCACAGAATTTTGAAGCCCTTTGGTTATGATATTAAGTAAAATTTTTGCTCATTAAGAATTGATTAGGTGAATGCTGCAAAGAAATAGAAAATAAAGAGACCAGAAATCTATAGTCACCATATGAAAGCTGAATTTAAAAGTATTGCTAGGCAGTCTACAGAGAAGTCCTCCAGGCATAAGACACAACAAATCATGTAATCTCATTGTAAATCTCATTGAATCAGTCACCTTAGTGCTCCCTCCAGTTTTAGGATGTACCTACTATCAGGTACTATATTCACAGCTATAACCCTAGCTCCCAGGTTGTGAACAACTTCAAAGGAATTGCTTATGGAGGTGAATGGTATGAGCTTTACCTTTTCTTTGTTTCTCTATTCTCTTCTTTGCAATTAAGTAGATTCGTTTGTCCTACTTTGATAAAA
Organism: Morus bassanus; assembly: GCA_031468815.1. Taxonomy (NCBI): domain Eukaryota; kingdom Metazoa; phylum Chordata; class Aves; order Suliformes; family Sulidae; genus Morus; species Morus bassanus. The sequence continues at coordinate 38,809,647 of CM062567.1, read as the reverse complement.
GCCATTTTGCAAATGATTTTCTAATAGCATTAAACGTCTAGTAGCTGTCAAACAAGTCAGATGTCACCAAACTGATTATCTGTTTTGTTGTCTAATATAAAATGTGTTCTAACGCATTCATTTTTTAGTTAGAGTTTCCAAAACCAAATAAAAATTATCTTTGAGAAGTAAAATATCCTTTCCCCAGGAACCAGTTTTGAATCTTGCATGCCCGTCCAAAAGACGATGGCTGCGCATTCCCCTCCCCAACGGGCTCACAGGGCAAGAGGTGGAGGGGCACGTCCAGCAGCAGTCTGAGCAGGCCCTTAAATATATCCAGCAGAAGGGGAGAGATGCCACTAAAGTAGATGCTGAAGGATCTGGCGTTGGCCTTCTGCAATTAAAACCAGCTGAGTGGCTGGGGGTCAGAAAGGGGCACAGGGGAGGTCAGAGGCTGTCTGGCAAAGGTGTCCGTCACAGCGGCACTGAGGGGGGAGGGGCAACCAAAGGGAAAGGAAGAGCTGGCCACAGCATTTGCTTTGGCCTAATTTCAAACAAGCGCCTTCAAACTCTATTTATACAATCCTGTCTTTCATGAGCTGTTTTAATTTCTTTAACTAAGGGTCTGCAAGCCCTGAAGGTTTGACTTATCCCATGGGAATCAGAAGAAATGCAGTCTAGAGAGCTGATGCAGACTCAACCACACGCTTCATAAGTTTCACATTCAGAAGAAGCAGCTCTGTTTTAAGACAGCTGAGCAGGGACTGCAAGGAAGTATTGCACACTCTGATGGATACCAGGTCATAGCTGCCAAGAGGGTTATAGCACAGACGTTTCCTAATCACAAAGTAATACACTCCCAATAAGTTACAGCAAATTCTACTTTAATAATCTTATCATTTGTATGTCTAATGTGTAACTTTGCTTTTTGATAATTATTTGCACATCATATGTATAAGTATTGCTCATCCCCTGTAGCTGTGCTACTACATCTTTAATATGCAGAAATATGTCCCTCATTAACATTTGCAAAAAAAGCAATAAACTAAGACAAATGTTATACTTTAAAAAAGAAAAGGTGAAACGCTATTAGAAGTCTTCCAAGAGGTCTGGCAGTACAGTACTCATTTTGGAGAGGAATACTTAGCTAGTTTGATAAGGCTGGAGCCTGAAACATATTTAGTGTGGTGAAAAGTTTCAATTGGCATGTGTGCCAAGAGCTGGACACCTTTCTCCAAGTCCTTGGAAACTTCACGTTTGATCTGGGCCAAAACATGAAGGCTCTGCTCAGAGTAAGGCTTAAGAAAACCATCCGCTTGCTACCAGAAGTCCCTTCTTCTGGCCCAGCGGCCTGGTGCCTGCCATCTCAGCTGCCAGGGCAGGGCATCCTCCCACTGTACAGCTGGCCCCAGAGCAGCCTGTCCACAACACTGGGACTTCTGTCCTGGGGACAATGAGATGTTGATATAACTCTGCTGCTCAGTTAGGAGGTGAAGAAAGTAGCCCATCAAAATTGCATATGGGCTAGAGGCTTCTGCCAGCTTTTATTGTCGTGTCTTGTTTGGCTTTGGAGGGATCATTTGCATAAGGCATACGTTTTGCTGATACAACTGCATCTGTGCAAATACTCCGCTGCTGTAATGTCCCCATGTTTCTAAACCTGTAAAATCTCTCAGTTAGGTAAGGCATAGATTCACCTGACCTAAATTCCCTCTTAGTCCCAGTGCCCCAGCTGTTTCCAATTACCTCAATGCCTTTAAACGCTTGCAATGAGGCCATAGGGCCCCATGTGCTAGTGTCCCTGCTGTAAAGTAGGTAAAGATGCGTGTTTCATCTCATAAAGGTGCTACGAAGACAAATTCTTTAAAGACAATGCAGTATTCAGACACTGTAGGAACAAGGTCAGATAAATACCCATATATCTGTGTCCACATTTAGGTAACTTGTCACTTCTGCAAAGGTGATGCCTGCCACCTCCAGTGATGAGATATTTATATGGCCAAAGACAAAGTTTGGCTCCTGTTTGGGGGCTAAACTTTGGGATATACAACGTTGAAAGTGTGACGGGGAACATTCTCCAAAGGCCTACAGATTTTTTTTTTTGTTCGTATCTTTACTTACAAGAAGCCAATTCCAAACTTTCCCAATAAAAAATTTTACCTTTCCCAACAAATCTTGCCTTTCTTTGCTTCAGACTAGCACTGTTGGAAAATTGTCATATAGTTACTCAGAATATTCCAGAGTCTGGACTGAATTTGAATCAGTAAATTTAAGGCCAATGAAAGCAAAGCAATGTGGCAAAACTCAAACAAATGCCTGCTTATGTAGGACCTGATATTGTTCTCAATCTCTGAAATAAAATGTTGTAATCTACTTCTGTGCTCCAACAAGGGATGGTATTTGAATCAAAACAAAGAAAAAAATTAATCTGAAACCAGAAGTTAAGATGCCCCAGGGACGCCAAACCCTGCATTTATTCTCCAGCCCAACAACTTCTTTACCAAAACAGGGTAGAAAAGGATTTTAGGGTAAAATCCTAAAAGGTGGTACAGATTTAGAGAAGAACAGTATTTTATGATATGACTAGAAAGACCTGGTCCTGTTGGGTTCTGAATACTGTAAAGGCACTGAGAGAGAAGAGAAGAGAAGAGAAGAGAAGAGAAGAGAAGAGAAGAGAAGAGAAGAGAAGAGAAGAGAAGAGAAGAGAAGAGAAGAGAAGAGAAGAGAAGAGAAGAGAAGAGAAGAGAAGAGAAGAGAAGAGAAGAGAAGAGAAGAGTTGGAAGGGACCTACAACAATCCTCTAGTCCAACTGCCTGACCAATTCAGGGCTGGCCAAAACTTAAAGCATGTTTAGGGCATTGCCCAGATGCCTCTTAAACACTGACAAGAATGGGGTATTGACCACCTCTCTAGGAAGCCTGTTCCAGTGCTTGACTGCCCTCTTGGTAAAGAAATGCTTCCTAACGTCAAGTCTAAATCTCCCCTAATGAAGCTTTGAGCCATTCCTATGTGTCCTAGCACTGTATCCCAGGGATAAGAGCTCAGCACCTCCCTCTCCACTTCCCCTCCTCAGGAAGCTGTAGAGAGCAATGAGGTCACCCCTAAGCCTCCTTTTCTCCGAACTAGACAAACCCAGTGTCCTCAGCCACTCCTCACAGGACATGCCTTCCAGTTCTTTCACCAGCTTTGTTGCCCTCCTCTGGACAAATTCAAGGACCTTCACATCCTTCTTAAATGGTGGGGCCCAGAACTTCACACAGTACTCCAGGTGAGGCCGCACCAATGCTGAATACAGCAGGATACTCACCTCTTTTGACCAGCTGGTTACACTGTGTTTGATGACCTCAGGTTTGCCCTCTTGGCTGCCAGGGCACACTGCTGACTCATATTGAACCTGCCATCAACCAGCACCCCCAGATCCCTTCCTGCAGGGCTGCTCTTGCTTTAACTTAATGTCACAACACACATGAAAAATAAATGTTTTGAATAACAGGGTGTCAAGTAGAAAGAAAACGAATGTTCGAAGGTGGCTTTCATAACCTTTCAATAAAAAAATTATTGGACTACAAAGCTGATTTATACTATCTGTTCCATTAATCTTTGTCTCAGTAAAAATGAAGTAATATGTGAACTCTTAAATGTAAGTAAGAATTTTTGTCTCTGATTCAGTATATTCAGGAGATTCTTTCACATATTACACTGGTCTGAGTAATAAAAGCTATCACAGTATGTTAGAAAAGGGGTATTTGTTCAGGCCAGAAGTTCAGTGGCTATGAAGGTATCATTAATCTATTTTTTCTGAGCCTACTGTTGCTGGCTGCCATCTTAAGTGAACTAACTTGTGACAGAAATGTCATAGAGGAATACAAGATGTTCCAGACCAATTCTAAACCTGCCTCGGTGCTTTTTCATACGACCACAAGCTTTGGTGTTTAGAAATGGAAGGCCTGCCATGGGAACCCAGGTGAAAAACTGAACAATTTTAGAAGAGATTTAATGTATCTGATAAGACCTCCATTAAAACAGTGGAATAAATTGCACTATCACCCTGCTTAAATTTCAGATAATCGCAAAGACTAAATTTAAACAAGGTGAAAGACTTCACAGAAATACATGCCAGGCCATTTTATAAGACAAGTTCAAACTTCAGGATCTCTTCATTTTTATGGTAGAACCTTGGGACAAATGATAATGCAGCACTTATTGGTTGCTGTTAAAGAAAATAAATTGCTTTACAGTTACCTTGAATGAGAAATTTTGTGATAATTAGCCAACACCCAATGTAATTGAACTTTTCTTACAGTACAATGCATGGATACCATAGGGACTTATAAAACAATAGCTGAAACCACCTAAAAATCTATTTTTCAACCTGTAAAGTAGTTGAAAAAGCTGCATTTTTGCTTTCTACTTGCACTGTGCCTGGCATAATGGGATCTGTCTCCTAATGAGTATTTTTAACTGCAATGGTAACACAGGTAAGGATAGTCCACTTTCAGCCCTTCAGGGACTTGTTATTGATATGCATGTATAAGCCTTCTCTTAGCCCTCTCTTTAGGGGTGGAAACAAAGCAGAGATCCCTTTGAAAAACATTAGCCCTCAAGCCTTCTGAACTAAAATCCAAACTGGAAAGCTTCTCTGAGAACACCTTGAACTGGGCATGAATTCAAGGGTTATTGAATGGAGGCTAAAAAATGTCATGAACTCCTAAGGATCTAAATATTTCAAATTGAATTGTACCCAGAAACTAAACAGAATCTAGTGTTAAGGGGAAAAAAAATAAAGTGAAACCCCATTACTTATGGGAGGGCAGAATATTTCAGTTCAGACTGACTTTTGTCTGTGGTCAAGCGCAGATCACAGTCTCCTATAGAAAATGAAAGACAAAAAGGAGTGTTTAATGACTATGAGTAAATGCAAGTAGTTAGAAATATTAACAGACCTGTCCTCCACTGTACAAATACTCTTCAATTAGCTTCCATGGAGAATAGATAATCTTTGACTCCTGTATATACTAGAGCTAGGCTGTAAATCTGAAACTGCTTAAATTAAAAAGTAACACAATTCCTTCCAGGTGTGAGGGAGCACTTTGTACAATAACATGAAAGCATTCTCTCTCACTGAGGGTTCAGTATAAGAAAAGTAAACAATCATTTGATATTAATTCCTGGAATGAGATTCAAATTTAAACTTCATCAGAAAATGACCTAGTAAACAAATTCAAGCAGAAGAAAATTTTTATTATAGGGTTTGTGTTTTAAATACAGACATCCATCTTGGTTTACAGTGATTATTTCTGCAGATATTACCAGGTTGGCTATATAATAGTACAAATCATCTTCCTTCCCTCTCTAAGAATGTTACAGAATATATTAACTTCTATAATTTCTTTTACTGCCAGGCAAGCTGTCAGTATAATTCAAACAAATGACTTTGCTGCACCATCCAGTTGGTGTACAAGCAAAAACCCCATAGTTTAATGTAAAGGTCTTATTCTTATACCAGCACTAGGAAATAGCCTAAATGTAGCTAGTGTAAAATTTAGTTTACTCTTGCCATCTACTCTGCACTTCACTGTATGTTGATCCAAATGTAGGAGCAGCTCCACTGATTTCAAAGAGGCTACTCATACAGATAACATTTGGCTTATGCACTCATTTAGGTTAAAGCTTAGACTATAAGTCATCTTTAGCAAGGACATTTTGAAGCAATAATAAGCTTCTCGATAGCTCTTGTATTCAAGCCCAACAACATTTTATACTAGAGCTTTGTCTCTAGCTGGAGAGGAATTCCCTTCCATGCAGATCAGAAACAGAACACCTGAATTGCATAGTCATGGTCTCACCTCTCCTCCACTTCATTTTTTGTCAAGGCACTTCCCCTTACGGTAAGGGTTATTTGAGGATTGCAGTCGACTCACTCACAAATGCTATGAACAATCTTAAATTATAAGGATTATGGTCTCATCTTGGTGCCTGAAGTCAAACCACTGAAAATTGCTGCTCGGTTTTTTTTGGCATTTGGATATGAAATTAGAAGCTGAAATGATGTATCTGATTACACTCTCCATAACTGGTGTAATCCCTTCTAGAGCCAGGATATTTCTGAATTCTCACAATAATGAGCCAAAATATTTTATGAGTATGTCATAACTGGATTTTTGGTCCCCATGTAAATATTCTTTTAAGAGATTTCTTTGCTTGACACTAATATTGCAGGTATCATTTGTTGATTACTGGTGTATTTAAGTCTGTCAGAAGATGTTTATACTCTCTATGGGATTATCTAAAAAGGGGAAAACAAATTCTTAAAAGAGTTTTAGTTGTACATGCTGAATCTGGGAGGAGATCAGATATTTGACATGACTGATAGCATTTTATAAATGACTGACTGAAGATATAAATGCACCTCAAACCCTGTATGTTTTGCTACAAAGAGATATTTAAAGGACTAAAATTTAAATTTAAAGCTCAAGTGGTTCATTTCTTTTGTATAAAATACATTTTTGCGTCCCATCATACAGTCCAGAAGCGAAGCCTTATATCTGACCGTTTGAGCGTGGAGTTCAACTGACCAGGAATATGCTAAATTACTGCTGGGAGTGGGTTTGATACAATTAGCTTCAATTCATTGCCTGGCATGCATAAAATGTAAATTTAAGTAGCTGCTCATTCTTTTTCTCACAGAGGGGGAGCGAAGACAGACAATATGTGACACCTTTGCTTCCCTGCACCATTTTCTCTTGGGAGAAAGTGGGATTGTGGTCGTGGTATCTGAAGCATGACTGGTTTGAAAACAAAATCTTCTTCCACCTTCTCTTCTGTTAGAAAACACATCATTCTCTGGATCACGGGAGGTGTTTGGGTTACTTTGCTGTTGTTTTTCCTCTTCTGACACAAATATGATGAAATGTGTCAAATGATTTAGGACTCTGAAGTGCTAAAGAGAGATCTCAAAAATCAGGAGATTTTTGTTCATGTGGTAATTTTCATAATATGCCATCGAATCTCTGCATTGTGATGTTGGAAATAGGTGCTGGCTGTGTTGTTTGGGGTTCTTTTTCTTCTCTTTACAGCAACTTTCCCCTTGAATTTCCCTTACAACAGAAGCCTGAAGACTGGAGTGATTTTGCGAACTTTTCATTGCTCCCAGAACTGAATAAATTCACCCATGTGAGAAACCGCACTTTCCACAACAAGACTGTAGTTGCATAGTTTTTAACTGAAAATATGATGAAGACAATAAAGCCTTGTTAGCTGCATTAATGCATACAAGAGCTTTTAACCACCTAGACTCTGGTCTTGTTTCTGTGCAGAAATAAATTTCCCTGCTGCTTGTATGCTGGCTATATCCCACCTCCTGGCCATCCACAAATCATTGATCCAGACGCTGGGAAGTTTTTACCAAAGGTTACTGGTGTATCATGAGGAATGGATCAAAGATAAGGTGTTGTTTTTGCTTGATCTGGTAACCTGCTCTCTTCATAATTAGGAAATACAATAAACTACTTGGTAGCATATTAATCTTTCTGGAAATTTTTCTGAAAGAAATAAACCTCCCCAAATCAGTAGATGGAAGTTGCAGCCCTGAGGCTTTTGAGTGAAATATCTGGAAAATGAGTTTATAGTTCTTAGGAGGAAAGGGGGGAATAAAAGAACTCCACCAAACCTCTGAACTCTGACCAGGCTCAGCTGTAGTCAAGCGACCACTAATGCACCTAAAAATACAGCTGGATTTATAATACAGCTTGCTGTAACTCACTGTGTGGGATATGTGAAGGAATGTCCTGTAATAACTGCCGCGATGGGTCCTGGGGCCCTCTGCTCTTTTATCAGGGCATAAGCAGTTGCGGATGAAGTACGTGCCCGGTGCTCTTTTATTTGGTACTTGAAATTACATCAGAAAATGCCCACAACATTCTTTGCCAGAAATGCTGCTTGTAGTACTGCTCTCCTTGCAAGTAATGATGTTTTTCTTTGGAGGGTCTAATATAAATAGAGTAGCTTAAGTGAAAGTCTAAGTCTTTCCCCCTCCCCCCCAAAAAAAAAGCTGTAGGGATGTCCTTGGCCCAGTGAAATGAGGGCGGAAAGGAGGCAATGATGCAGCCCAGGCTGCATGGGGGAACTCTGCTGAATTGCTGAATTCAGCCCCCATCAGTGCCAGTGTGGAGGGCACAGCAGGACCTGCATCGCATTAGGGCAACACAAACACACAATTCAGACTGCGTTCTGGGAGTGCAGGACCAAATTCATCCCCTCAGTTCAAGTGTCTCAGGGGCCTGCCCCAGGAAAGTGGTTGTTCTCTGCTCCTCATTTGCCAATAAGGAGGACCAGTCACACCCCAGAAGGTGATTTGGGTCTATGATGAGTGTGTCCCTAGCATACACCTCACAAGCAATCATCTCAATTTATGCATCTGGGCCAAGAGAGGTTATTCATCATCATGAAAGGCAGACCATAGTCCTTGAACATATTGGTAACTTTTTCTGTTGTTACAAGTTGCAGAATTACAATCATATAAAAAAACAGTAGTGTTTTATGTAATCAGCAGGCTAAGCAGTTACTCTCCAAGACTAAACTGGCTAACATGGCTTTACCAGGGGTTTTGTTTTGCAAAGAGTATTCTTCCAGCAGCTGCTCCAGCTGACCATCTTGCTGCAAAGCTATTACAGATTGCCATTGGCAGTGTGGGTACCCTGAAGAGTTTCTGGCTTCCCTTAATTGAACAGAAGAAACTAATTTGAATTTTTAAAAATATAATTAGTTTGACTTCCTCTACCAGGAATTCTATAATTGATACTATGAATAAATTATGGAATGCAATTGTGACGGTTCTTAATTACAAAGCTTCTTAGCTGCACAACTTCTGTGCTGATGTGTGATATGTGTTTTGTCCTCCAAAATGGAGCATAATCCTTGACATAGAATGTATCTTGCATGCCACAAGCTGGAAGTGAGGGACGGAACTGAGCGCACAAATCCTGACTGAATACTTGCTGAGGCAGATATCACTCAGTTTATCTGTGCAGAATGCAAATAAAAAGCAGAGCAACTGGTCCAGGCTAGTCCAAAAGCCAGAAGGGGTTTTAACCTAGTGATTAAAATTAGCTTAAGCCCTGTGCAATATCCTTTATTTTCCATGTGTCTGAATTAGTTTTCAACCATTGTCATGCTTTCCAGCAGCTGCATGTGGGCTTCTTTCTCTCTGAACAAATTATTCACCAAGAAATAATTCAGCCACTTCTCTCTCCTTTTCCTCATCTATTTTGTCATTAAACACAAATGACATTGCACACTTCTCCAAACTTACAGAGAAAACTTTAGAATATGGCTGCATTTAATAGTTATTTGGGGTAAAAATTAAATAAGAAGAAATAAATCACTTTAATGGAATGCAATCTTATTTACTAAAAACATCTTTGATCTGAATAACAATATAGACCTTTAAACATCTCATTTAGTTAAAAATAAGTGAAATCTCATGCATTAGCTGCCTCTAGGGAATGTATAATGGTTGTGTTTTCCAATTTCTCACTGAGATGAAGCTACCCTTTCACAAATTTCACTTCCGATGCAGCAGACTTTATTTCTTAATCCCATGTAAAATTACCTCTTTATGTACTTTCTAGACTCAATAGCTAGCATTGACATTATTGAATTACAGCAGCCAGAGGCTATTCAATATCCCTGCGGCAAAGCATCCTAGCTCATCTTGTATCCCTATAATTATTATCTCTTCCCAAAGCCAGGTGACTGCCCCTAAACTACCCTCCTAGGCAGTGCCAAGAGGGCAGTGCCGACCAGGCAGTTCCTCCCACAGGGCTGGCCCCAGCAATGGAATCTGCTGCACAGCACTGGCAAAAGTCCTGCCTGGGATGGAGCTGTATGGATGAATGCAAGGGCAGTGCTGGAAATCATGCCCTGCCCTTGGTTCATAACAGGGATGTAGCTATTGAATGCGAAGTTGAGAAGAAAGGACTGAATGAGGGAGGGAAGGAAGGAAGGAAGGAAAGAAGAAAGGAAAGGAGGGAGGGAGGGAGGGAGAGAGAAATAAAGACAATATCTGTTTTCCAGCCTCAGTCACATCTCAGTGCTGGTTATAATTGATGTTATTCACTCTTCTGAATGCCCTGAAGTTGGTGATTTTGCCATTACTGCAGTTTTTGTTTGCTACAACTGTCAGCAATTTCCTAGCCATCTACCTGCCCAAAATTCACCACCAAGCCTCCTGCAGCTTCTGAAGTTTGTTGCCTTCACTATTTCCAAGGCCTGTGAGCCCCATCGCTCGTCCCTTTCCCCTACCTGGCTAGGCAATGCTAGAAGTCACCATGGCTGTGTACTTGCTGCTTCATGCTGCCTTAAAACACCAAAGAGCAGCCAGAGCTAGAAAACCCATCCCGCCACTTGCAGGAGCAAATGTTTTCTCATGGTACCTATCTTCAAACAACTATTGTACCAAAATTTTTTTCTTTGACTTTTTAAATTTAGATTATACATATAAATTCTTTCCATTTAAAAACACAAGGAAGTCCTTTTATTTGAAAGCAGTATTAAACTGCAATTGAGATTGTATATAAATCAGTCATTTAAGATAATTATCACAAGAATAAGCATTACATCCTCAGGAAATCCAGACTAAGATTACACTTTAAGGAAAGTGAAACAGATACAGAAGTACATAGTTGAACAACTTTTGCATTGTCTTGGAGCACACAGGCGAAAAACGCCTTCAGTGCTTTCAATAGTCCAGTTGGGATTCAAGCTCTGTGTTGCCCTGATCATAGCAGAGTATTCACTGCATGGCAGCAAAACCAGGCGGAATTAATATGAAAGCTGCTTTTGGGGCTAGCGGGAACAAGTTGGTTTTGAAAATTAGATGCAAGAGGTCTTGCTGGTGGAGGATTATCAATATATGTAACTCTTTACCATATAAGAGTGCAATAGCATTACTGAGCTAAAGAGTTTCTGGGAAACCCTTTTTTGGCTACAAATCTTATTTTAAGAGGACTACTGGAATTATTGGGAGAAACTGGAGGGAGCAGAGGGAAGGTGATTGTTTCCAAATGGTCACTTACTCTTCATCATGCACTGCTCATGCTGGAACAGGGGGTGGATAATTTCCTTTAGTTTATCTATTTGATAAATTACAGTTAGGGGGACTTTTGGCTGGAAAATCTTGCAAAACAGATGACTAAATCAGACTCGGTCCTCTGGAGGGATCAAAAACCTGGTGAACTCCTTGCTGCTTCATCCTCTCAAATCATGTTAGATTCCAGCATGTTTCAGAAGGGGTTTTAATTAATTCATATTATTTCACTCAAGATAAAGTGTGCAAAACCTTATGAAAACATTTTCACTGCCTGGATATAGAACAGGAATTTTTTTCCTTGGGATATTTTTCTGTGCTATGATTTGGAGGTTAGGCTGTGTTTTCAGTCCATTACTTGAAAGTATGATTGTATTAAGCTGCCTTTAAAGTAGAAAGAATTTAGTAGCTTTCTCTCTTGCAGCTGCTTAAGAATTTCATTGCATTGTTTACAGATTTTTATCAAGCTTTTCCAGAAGATGTTTTATACTGCCACTTTCAAGGAAATATTATACCAACAGGTTTAGGCGGTGATTAAAATATGGCACATGAGCAAATTGGCCATCTTTCAAGGCTCTCCCAAAACTTTGGCTGCATTGTTCGTACTGAAATCAGAAAAAGTCCTCAGGAATTAATTCACATACATTTAATCTTCTCGCATTAAGTGTTTGGCTGCTGTTATTTTATTTGAAAATAAAGATGAATGGTACACTGTATTCTTAAAATCCCTGTGACTGGCTGAGAAAAAGGTTTCATAAAACAACATTAACATAGCAAACTCTTCTTATCCACGCACCCATGCTTTTGCTATGCCACCGGTATATGAGAACGGTACAAAATCCAGGTACTGTGAGGAACAAGCAGTGGTTGGGTGGTCTGTGGCCTGCCAGTGTGAATTGTGTGACTCTTCTGCTTATCTCCCAAAGGCTGGTGGTACATCGCTTTTCACTCTAGTGTTACTTGGCAAGGGATAATTGCTCATGTTGCGGCAGTTATTTGGGAAAGGTTGGATATAATAATTATTGGCACTTCATTCTATGGTCTTTGTGTTCCAGATTGAGTTATTCAGTTGGGATATTAGATGACTGTTGAAAGCTTTTGTCATTGTTGGATATTATCCACCCATCTCTGAAAGCCGTTTTGCAGAGTCTGAGAAGTGTGCAAGCAAGTGGCCTGTAAAGATAAGTGAGGAAATAAAGAAAAGCAAGGCCTATCAGCAGTCCACTAACTCAGATTTTTGTGAAGATACAGCTTCCCCACGAAGTTGCATTAGGGGTGGGCAGATAGACATGGCAGGGTCAAAGGTAGTAGTAACCAGATGTCTCAGACCTTTTGTTGCTTCCTTCTCCCACTCTTCCCCTCCCTCAGAGCACAATGCACAGTGCTGCTGGAAAGGGAACTCCTCTTTACAAAGCCTGTCCTGGGTTGGATTTCTCCAAAGGAAGGCTGACCATGGCTCTGCCTTTCCCCCAGAGATACTTCCCAGTACAGCACACTGTTGTGCAGTGTGGCCCCCAAGATTGCAACTAAATCCATGTCCTTCTCCACTCCTGCTATTTGCCTTTGCCTATTTTCAGACAAAAAGATAGCAAGGGGCATGCCCCCAGGAATAAGGTTGGTTCAAGGTCGCTGTGTCCTGGAGCTCTTTCTGCAGTCTCCCTGCTTCCCGCCCCATCAGAAGGATAAAACAGACAAAAGTTGATTATAGGAGAATTCCACAGCAAAGCACTTAAAGTGTTTAAATGCAAAGATTTGTCTTGCATAATCATGCTCTTCCTTGCCTAAATAATCAAATAGTGGAGAGTGTGTGGCAGTTTTGAATAGTTGTGGGTGTTGGTGATAGTGCAAATGAAGCATTAGTAGTATTTGTCCAGGGTTAGGACAGCTTTTCAGCAAAAAAGGTGGTTGGTAATTAATTCCTAAGGATGATAACTGAGTTGCAATTGTATTTGACTCCTTTCACAGCTAGATAAGGCCATGGTTCTCACACAACCTCATTACACATTACTCTTCCTGTAGCAAAATCAGCTTAATGTACTCCTGCTCCCTTGTCACATCAGCTGAGCCTTCTCTGCTGTGCAAATGTGACTGCTTGACAGCCAGGCTGGGCACCAGATCAGGGAATATTGTAAGAAAAAAACAGTGAAGTAAAAAAATGTGTATTCTGCTGTCAGCACCAGAAAAAAAAAAAAAAATCACCCTGCATGTCAAGCCACCGAGGAAGGAAAGACTGGCAGGCGGTGGAGAAAGGTGGAGGGATATCACAGCCTGGTAGCATTGCTGAGGATTTCCATGTCATCACACGTTTCACAGCCTCATAACTTCTGAACTACATATCAGAACAAGTACTATCTCCTATCTCCCTGGGGCTTTTAATAAGCATGCAGTTGGTATCATATCGCTAACTTTATACAACCGCCATAACGCATACATAACAGTAGAGATAATAGACATGGCATTTGGGGAACGCCGTGTTTAATCTGTTTTCTTCATCGCTTCCTCCCTTGCCACCCACTTTCAAAAGTTGTTTTCAGTTTTGAAGTCCCAAGCAGTGCTGTGCACTGCATATATATATAGTTTGTGTACCTTTGCTGTGGATGTGACCATGCTACTGGGTTTTCCAACAAATCCCGGGTGTTCAATGCCCCTATGACGTACGCAGAAATCCTGGACTGTGCTTAAGCACGAGTAGGAGCTCACTGTTCAGTCCAGCCTCTTGCTGCGTGTACAGGCAGGCAGTGTCGGGGTCTAGTGAGGTCTTCGGAAATTTCTTGCAGAAGAATGTGATTTTTGTCATTCTCATTGACCCACATATTTAAATTCTGCAAAAAATCTCAGTATAGGCGGAATCTAGGTATTTTTGAGCTTTCCAGGGGTTCTTTCATTGCATTATCTCTCAGTCTTGTTCACTATGAATTCTGTTAAAATGGACGGACAGAACAGGGGATGGTGGCTGAAAAGAGGAATAAGAGTAAAATTCAGGCCCTGCTCCATGGAGCGCGTATCTCAGTCACAATGAATGTGTGCTCTGTGCTGAAGGAGGCAAACCATGAAGGCAGGAGAAAAAAGTTGTAAGTGTTCACACAGGTATGGCACATGTTACAGTTTATCTATCCTAGAAAGATTAAGATTCAAAAGAAAATATTCCCTTTTTGGAGTTTTGAAAGCATTAGCAATATGTCATTGTCTCCCATAGGGAATCTGAGGACTTCAGCATCTTCAAATAACTTTTTTATCTGTAACATTCCCCATATTAAGATTGGCAGGGAGAATTTGACTTGTCAAAAGTCATGGACAGTCAGAAGCAATTAATGGTTGCAGATCACTTGATTCTCAGACCCATGCTTTATCTAGTAGACTTTCTTCTTGATGTTTGTGAATGTGACAGAGTTTTTCTAATGTTGGGTTTTGCTTTCTTTCTGGGATTGCATTTCTGGTCCTCTTTTATGAGGTGTTTTATTATAGGCTTTCTTTGTGCATCCTCTCCATCACCCAAACTGTTTTTGATGTGGCTGCGGATATTGGATGCCCTTGATATCCTATCTGACTGTGGCTACTTCAGAGGATCCTCTTGTCATGAGACAAACTCTTCTAGCCACATAAACTAGATTATAAGGAGCAGAAAAAAATGTTTAGACTAGCATGGAAAATGATGCTTACTCTGATCAGAATGAGAAATTGCCATGAAACTATAGGAATTTCCTGTTGCTAAAATATTGTGTAGGTCCTAAAAGCTTTGCAGGCAGTTGTTTCTCCTCTGGGCAACTAGAAAGGTCAACGTGCCTTGGGGTAGGACATAGGATTGCAGTGTTTAAGAGTTCATCTAGCCAGGAAATTATGGCTGTAAAGTTACATAGCCCTGTCACTTATCATTACACAGCTCATTAAATCTCAGCTAATTGCAGCTTCAGCCTAGTATCCAGGTCCTAATGTTTCTGTGCCTAATTAGCACACTGAAATCCTAAAATCCAAATTATTTTCCTTATTTTAGTCACTTCTTGTACAGAAAGCAATGGAATGCAGAGGTTAAACTTGTTCTAAAAAATAAAAATTGACCCTGATTATTCAATCTTCTAGCTCAGTTGTTCAAGAGGTAAATGCTTATTCCTAGAAGTGTCTGGAAATGCAGAGGAAATTATATATTTTTAGTGTAAGATGCTCCAGTTTGTGCATGAAAGTTGATTCTTTTTCATTTATTGTTTATTGTATTTCTGTTGCTCCTTCTGTTCCTTCCCATGAATAACTCTCTGAAGAATTATCTATAAATTATCTATCACATTTTTGTCATCATATGATTTGCTGGAAAGAGTCATGTCTCTTTGGGAACCAAAGAAATATTTCATAATCAAATCACAAGAAAAAATATTTGAGTGGTTATTTGCTATAAATAACACACTCTTGCATTTCATTATAATATTCAAATTATATTTTCATATCCAAAAAGTTCTGCTGCCAATGTCCAACTTAAATATCATGCTGGAATACATCATATCTTGCACTTGAAATATAAATAGCATTTGATTCTTCTGTTGTAATGAATTAAAGCAAAAGTTATAACCTAGAATCAATCATAATTTCACAGCAGTTTACCTCAGGAACGATCCATGAGTCAGAGCTGTAACAGAGTGCTTTTTTCTCTGCAACGGGCTTTTGAAGATGGAGATAACATGCATCAAGCTTAGTATTATCCTTGTTTGAACTATTGACTTTTATTTTGCAGTCAAAGAAACTGATAGCTTTCAGTCATGCATATATGACAATGAGGCAAACATAGCTTTTTTTCTTATTCTCCCAAAACTGCCCATTTCAATTGACAGATGTCTGGGTTTGTTTTTTAAAAAAAGACATGTAAGTAGTATATATATTTGCTATGCAACTGTAAGAATTTTTGTAGCAGTGGGAATAATTGAATTATAATTTGTGTTTAGATCACTGAAATAAATTAAAAATTCTTGCCTTTTTGCGTGAAACTTCTGCTTTTTTAACATTTTCATCATCTTTATTCCACCTTGATATACAATATTCAAAGTGTCTTTTCAAAGGAACTGCTTCAGTAAATAAATTCAATATGTAGTTAAACCTCCTGTTTGAGATATGTTCTTACTGTGTGATTCTCTATGAGGAGCTGAAATTGTGAGTAAGCATGCTAGCACATTAGCTATTGCTGCTAGTTTTACTAGGTTTTGTTATACCTGTTAACCTAGGTCGATCCTGTTAATTATACTGCACTTACCTATGGGCTGTCTTTTCAGACACTATATTTCTGAAAGTGATAAAGATCAATCCTGAAGGGGGAAAACTCATTAAATTAAAAAAATAAATGTTGCAGTTAATCTAAAAATCTACCAAACACACAAAGATTTCTCTAGACTGTAATACAGCATGCATTTAATTTTTACAAAGCTACACTTTTATATGTAGAAAGTGGCAATGCAGTTCTGCAGGATTGCCCATGAATCTTCTGATGCTAAATACTGATGCCTGGACAATAATTATTACTTCTTCCAAGAGGATCTCAGCACAGTTGTTCCTATACAGAAACTATGGAACCCTGATACTCATGAGATCTCATGAGATCTGCCACTGTACATTTTCCATACCAGAGCAAGTTTATAAATACTAACAAATTAGGTCTTGCAGAACTTGAATGATGTATGGAGCATCTTCATTTTATAGATGAAAAAACAGAAGAGCCTGAGATGTTAGCATTGGGCAAATTACAGAGAAAAATGTTGAGGGGCTGGTGCTAAAGCTCATGTGGTGACCAAGCAGAGTCATCTCGTGCCACTCTCAGTGTCACGTTCTCAGCCTTTATGGACCCAGAACAAAAGATGGTCTTGTAAAGTTCGATGCCAGATCGCTTCTTTGCTGATGTGAACAGCGCTTGTGTGACTGCTATTTTTAACTGCTAGTCACTTACCATTTGAGATCCATATATGAAATATTGCTATCTAGCCATCATCAGAACAAATGAGTCTTGTAGGTTACATCTGGAACAAATGAGGCAGTGTTCCAAGCTCCCCGGGAAAGCTTACAAGGACTTCGCGTGGCTGTTTGGTCGATAGCTGTCTTGGAGTCTTTTCCCCTTCCTCTGTTGATTGATGCTGAGGCACTCTGCCCCTGCATACCTCCACACAGAAATACAAATGTTCAGCCCTGATTTTACAGTTCAGCAAAGATCAGTTATTGATTTGCATTAATTTATCAAGTATTGGAGGCCAAAAGTCTTCACTCAGACCTCTTTTTTTTTTCATTATTGGCTAGTATGAAGGGGACAGGACAGTTGAACACTCTGGGTGGGATATTCTTCATGCAGCCTGTTTTATATACTAAAGCATGCCCATGCCATTACTCTTTTCAAAGCTGATACTGCTTGATCTTGCTGACATGCCTCTGTTTGTTACTAATGCTGCAGCTGTTAGGCAACCTGGAGAATTTGAAGGCGGTGGTTCTCCCACGAACAGGTTTGTTTAACCCCTGAAGTCCCACTAGCCAGAATGGCATGGGTTCCTTGCCTCTTTCAGGCATCACACTTTGAGGGTTTGTGAAACCCTCTGCAGATGGAGGTGGCACTGCTCAACATGCTGGTCCCCCAGGGCTTGGAAAGCCCTCAGCAAAGCCTGTGCCAGGCTCCCGGGGCTGCATGTGCCATTGCAGCCTCAATAATTATAACAGAAGTGACAGCTCTGGAGCACAGTAACATTCACTTAAATGATGAACTTTCGTTACTTAAACTTTCCTGGACTTGAATCATGCAGAAATATGTCATCATTATTTCTGAATGAACTTGAAAATGTTAAGGCTGTTTCATGGTTACCTTGCTCATTAATTTCCAAAGGACAAAATCCATGATGTGCAATTGCCTGTGACTGTACATTTTATTCTGAACTCATTATTCCACTCAGGAGCGTTATTGCATTGTCTCTGATTCATTGGAAAACAATTAGCGGAAATGTCTCTTTTCCTAATTAGGTCAGGCACTATGGTGTCTCATTTCAAATTTTGGATCTAATTTTACATTTACTTCAGCAATTAGGAACACACTGGTAAAAAAATTGTAGAACCTGACTTTGAAAGGCCAAAATAAATGCAGACATTGTTGTGGGCTTGTGCATTTATTTTTGTTTTGGAAAACTGTGGACATGTAAGATTCAAAATGATATAAATGCATTGATCATTCATCTTCTATGTAGGGCCTCCCTCCACAAAAGACTCAAATGTATAGGTCTTCCTGCCTCTTTGAAAGCAGATGATCACTCAGAAGAAAAGATTTTGAATGGAAAGATTCAAACACCTGATGTTGTTTTAAAAATCCCACAAAGATATTTTTTCATCCATGAAAGAAACAGAAGAATTAACAAGCCTAGATTCCTATGGTGTTGTTTCCTATGACCCTTTACAGTCATAGCCTCAGCTCCTCTCCATTTCTCCTTGCTGCAATATCATTAAATTACCTCTGTGTCTCCTAAACCCTCTCATAGTACTGTGGTCTCTCTCCTCTGCCTCCTGAATGACCCAGGCTAAATCTACCGGACTGTAGCCTTGCTTGTGTTAGAGTATTGCTTCAGGTTTCTTTCTCCTCTGTTTAGACATGGCTTTTCATGAACGTTGGGTTGAAGTCGGCCAATGGATTCCAAAGTGGTTGGGTGAGGCGGGGAGAGGCAGATGGACACCACCGCTGCGGGTGCCCCAGATTCTTGGGAAATCAGGCTGAAAATCAGACTGCTGCACTCCTCTGTGACTTGCACAAACTGGGTATTATTTGGTATTACTTGTCAAACTGAAACATGATCTATATATCAATGCATTCCTCTAAACATAAGCAGAAAATCAGCTCCTTTGATTTGACCACTTTTTTTTCCTGAAAGGAGGGAGAGAAAAGCTCTCTGCTTATTTTATCTCTTCCTGTTTTCCCATGCTGGCCTATCTGTGATTGTTTAGATAAGGCACGGGGCAGACCACTGTCAGGGTCTGACATTTAAAAAATCAGAATTTTGGTCTGCTCTTTTCTGCTGGCTTACTGTGTGATCTCGAAGCAGTCATTTAGTTTCTTAACCTCTGTTTTCCCTTCTTGTTCAGACTGTGGCTCCTCTGCATGGGGGGCTGTGGCTTCACAGATGGGGTGAGCCTGTGGGTGAGATGCTGGGTCTGCAGGAGGAAGATGAGTGACAGTGAGGTGAAGGTGTTGCCTTCTGGCAACAGCAGGCTCTTAGACCAGCTCAGCTGCTCACCAGACCGCACTGTTAAGAGTGTTTAAGAGTTTAACTGTTGATTTTAACTTTGGGGTAAATGTAGACTCACTCAGTCCAGGGAGTGCTGAGGGAAGGCTGTTCTGCACAACTCCTTTTAAAAATTCCCTTTAACTGGCATGTGCAAATTTTCAGATACTATATTTTTTGTGGGAAAAGTGGGAACTCAGTTTAACTGAACTTCATATCACTTCAATTACTGACAGGTTTCAGAATTACTGTGTAAAATGATCTCCAAATTTCTCCCATGAACTTCACCAGAGAAAACTTTTCCAGATGAAGTGCACCTTAACAACTAGATTTTAACATTGCTTTCAAAATGATAGTGAGCTTTATGACAGAAGAGATGTGCATTTTTTAGCAGTGACTGTTAGGAAAATCAGAGAAAGAAGATGAAAAAAATACAAAGAAGCTTCCAGATCTGGGAGATTGTCTTTTCTCAGCATCCCATTTCTAGTCAGGCTCTCTGAGAGGGGTCAGAGAGAGCGATGGGAACAGAGAGCTATGGCAACTGTGACTATTTTGAAAATGAATTTCCAAAAGTCAAAAGTCATGATTTATCTCTTTGTTACTAAAAGACATGACTATAAGGCTTCAACAGAACTTTTGGTGACCTTGAGGTTGCAGTTATGTTTTATCTTCTCTTGCTATTAATGTTTTAGCCTCTTTTCAGAATATCAGAAATAACTTTCCATTTGAGATGGATAAATATTTTTTTTAAGGTTTGCATTTGTTCATGACTGCTGAATGCATACCTGTCTTTTTTGATTTGTTTGACGTGGCTCAATGGCTTTGATGAACTCTCAGTCTGTAGCTTGTCTAAGGGTTTAACTGCAAAGAACAGATATTTTAAGCTGAAACTATTCTGGATAGAGCACATCTTTGCAATGCCTCTAGTACAAGAGAAAAATGTGATTCAAACTTGCCATTTTCCTGCTGTACAACTATATTATGAACTTCTTTAAGATCAAATGCTCAAAAACTTGAGTTATGTGACCTGTCCTCCACTTTAAGAGTCTTAGTCCTGTCCTGTCATCCTGTCCTCCACCTTTAAGAGTCTTAGGCTGAAAACGTACAAACTGATGGCAGTGATGTATCTGAACACTTTTATGTAAAGTACACGTAACCTTAGATAGGTGAATATAAATTTGGGGTTGAAATAATTTCTCAGAATGTCTCTTCTTAGGGAAGACCATATTGCATAAATCAGAGAATGTAATACGACATCGTTTGTCAAATGGGGCATCATATGTGTGTACACACATACACACATATTTATACCCATATTGTAGTTTAGTGCTGCTTTTAGAATTCAGTGTCTGATAGGGCTACTCAAAATCTTGAAATTTTGCCTCCAGTAAACCCCCTGAAATATTGTGCAATACCACGGTTGGCTGAAGACTGAAAAAAAGAAAACTTGGGACCTTACCTAACTTCTACCTTCTTGAAGCAACATATCTCAGCAAACCCAGTTGTATAGCATGCAATCTGGCAATAAAGACAAGATGACCGCTATATAGCTCTTGTAGAGGACTTCTACAAGTCTTCTCATGTCTCTGTTAATCTTAGAGGGAGCCTGGATGAGCAGTATAGATTATATATCAAACTTATTGATTGCTTTTAGGCCTCTGGGAACACAAATTGAGTTTATGAGTCCAAATAAATAGAGTTATAGATCTACATAAATGTGTGTAGGTGCTCTCCTGCTGTACTCATGCAGCCATTTCTGGGATAGTGCTTTTTGAAGCATCAGATAAAGTCCTTCCCATTTTCAGCTTGGTAACATAAAGAACCAAAGTTCACATTCACAGGGACTTGGGCTTCTGAAAGTACCTGGGTTATTTTTGACCCAGAATCCTTGTTTTGAAATTGTGTGTTCTTGAATTTGTGAGTATTTTGTAATGTCCATACCCTTCCCCTTCAGGTGTGCACAGACTCTTGCAAATGTAGTTACTTCAGAAGCTGAATCAACCGGTTCTTGCAGTGCTGGTAGATGCAATGCAAGAAAATGTTAATTCTGTAGGAACTTTCTTTTCTTTGATTACAAGTTTTATGGGAAAGGAAAAACTTTATTCAGACTATTTTCTTTTTTTCATCCAATATAGCTCAAATAAAAATATAGTTATTCTTTAAACAAACAAACAAAAAAAGAATTGTAGGTAAATTATTGTATTTGGCAATGTCTTCCTTGTTACATGTTCAGAGTCTGACTCCAGGTGTAGTAAAGGTTCTTTTTATAGGTATTTATGCTTAAAAACATGCGTGAGGGAAAACTACAGTAAAAGGAACTATCTTTGCCTTATTTGTCTGTTCAGTCCGCTAAAATACTAGCTATAAATCCCTAACAGCAGTTTGCTGTTTCTACTACTTTAAATTAGCCTTAATGAGGTAAATCAAGCCATTGATGTCTAATTGGGCTTTAATGAACTGAATTCCTCAAGAAAAGATTTATGGAGGGTTTACCTGACATGAACAATTGCATCAGGGAAACTCCTTCTCCTCTCCTCCCTCCTCCCCTGGAGCAAGGAAAAAACACAGGAGACGTGAATGAGCACAAAGCTGAAACTATTGCACTGCTGTAGCCGAAAGCATTTCCAAATTAGATAGGAATCTCCAGCAGTAGAAGGAAGAAATATGTGTTCTTCCTTGCAGATGTTTCACTGCCATCATGACTATTGTCTTGTTTTGGTCAGTGAATAGAAGAGCTCTCAAAATGCAGATGCAACACAGTCAACAGGGATCAATTTGCTGAAAGAGCTGAGGTTGCTGCTCTAGCGCTTTCCCACGCAGGAAACCACAAAA
This sequence comes from Morus bassanus, assembly GCA_031468815.1. Taxonomy (NCBI): domain Eukaryota; kingdom Metazoa; phylum Chordata; class Aves; order Suliformes; family Sulidae; genus Morus; species Morus bassanus. Next base: position 38,787,531 of record CM062567.1, on the reverse strand, counting down.
CCTTAGAGATTAAGGTCACCGGGTCATTAGGAAAGGCACCTAGGTTTGTCTGCAAAATATTATCCTCTCCTAGAGGTAGGCCAAGGTATAACAATGAAAATAGTTTTAAAATGCAAAAGGTGTTGAGATGAAAGGGTAAAACTTTCCCTGCATCAAGCAGAGAGAGCCTGAAGCAACCTCCAGCTGTTGCTGTACGGGTTAGCTCAGGAAGATGTGACTTGTTTGCATGCTTTGGCCCATCACCTGCTTTCCCAGGCCATGGCTCTGTGTGGAAGGATGTCTCCTTATTTCCTCTTGCTACCTGCACTTAGCTTCAAAAGGACACTTACCCTGTAGACACATTTCAAAACCCTTTACGCCAATGGTTCTGAATTTTAAATTCTTTGTTTGCTCGAGGTAGGGCTTTATCTCCCTCAGTATACAGATTACTTTATTGGCAATTCTTATCCTCTAAATGTCTATGGCTGCATTATAGGTAAAACCATCCATGCAAATGCAAATCCAAATGAATGTAATACATATTTGCATGTATGCTCTTAGCTAGTGATATGAAATGTTGAGCCAATAAATTCTTTAATCAAAGCTCCAAATACAGGCACTGTATTTCCTACCACCTGAAAGTAAATGAAGAATTCATGCTGGCAAGGCTGTCCCTCTATCCATCTTCTAAATGGTGAATTGTGTATTAACCTAATAGTGGTTTTATGGAACATCATAGCCTGCTGTGGATCCCCAAGGATATCTGATGTGCCAACGAGCACCCAAGAATCATGAGCCAGGCTTCAAATATAATTGGATTGCCATAGGATCAGGAGGTTTTCAAAATAACAACAAAAAAAAGCACCAATATGTAACTTGTGGTTCTTTTAATTTGCTTCTCTGGTTTTGAGCCTCTTGTTTTCAGCAAACTTAACTTTGCAAACACAAGGGCTAGAAAGTGTCTCTGTGAGAGAGAAAGAGAGAGGGAGGGAGATAAGAGTTCATCATCACAGGAGTGCTGAGCTCCGTACTTTCAGAAAAAAAGTAATATCATCATATTGGACCCTGCAGCAATTTCAAGGCAAAATGGGGATTTCCTGGTGTTGCAGCAAAGGGTAACTCCTCCTACAGTGGAACAATTTTGAAAAGCATGCAAAGAACCATAAGTGTTTCTGCCAAAAGGAAGATGATCAGACCTCCAGTAGCCTTTTTTTTTCCTTGGCTCAGTGGCTCCAGGCAAGTTTCTACTGTGAAAGTCTGGAATAAATCTAAAACCCTTTTGCTTCAGATAGCAAAACTCCCCAAACTGCTTAATATTAAATACCTGGCATCAGACAGAGTGCAATTTGAACATGTCTTCAATCAAACTTTATTACGATTAAGCATGGAAGGCAGAATATCTTTAATACAAGCGTTACTACTTAGAGGCTGACTTGCTGCCAAGCTGCCTCAGACCTGCCTTTTAAATGGTTGGCTTTCCTGGGGTCTCAGCTTTCTTATACAGCCTCAAGCTGACATCCCCACCAGCAACTGTGTGCCCTCGATGGCTGGTAATACGGGAAGGATCGTAAGGCTGGCTTAGAGCCCAGCTGTAATACCGACTCTGCCATAACTCAGCTGCCATGAATATGTCCCCCTGAATTCCTCATTTGAAAATTAATGGTGTTTGCTTGGCTCAGTACCTGCATATCTAATACACATTTATATACTAGGGGCCAAATTACTGATATCATATTAATAATTACCACTGAGCAAACCTAGAGCCTTAGGAGGAGGGGGGAGAGAGAGAGAGAGAAAGAGAAATTATATCAACTGAAAATAAAGGAAATTTGGTAAACTGATAATGCATTTAATAAGTCTCTGACTGCTTCTGAATAAAATAGCATTAATGAGAAAATGTTCTATATGCACTGGAATGGTCTAGCTCATCTTCTCATATTGTATTCTTTTAATAATCTGCTTAACACATACAGCCCCACTGAATTTTCTTGCATGTTAGAGGTCTCGTTCTTTCAGTAAAAATCATTAAAGTAGCAATTAATTCTTCTGTGTCAAATAAGCTCCTATTGCAACAATTACTGATGGAGAAAATGACAGAGAAAGGCTGTGATTTCTAGCTGAATTGTACTGTAGTCCCATTTTTGCATTACATTGGAATACATCTTATTGCATTTTCTACGTAAAGCTACGCACACTGTAATAAAAATATTTAGCCGTAACAAACAATAGAAGAAATTAATGCTAACAATTAATGTAATCTGAGTGCTTCAGAAAGAATACTTTACAGAAGAATATCATAGTTAAAATGCATAATCTTGGGTATATAGTAACTTTCTGTGTTCTCAGTCATGATGTGGTGTGTAATACAGATATAATGGTGTCTATGCTGGTAAACATAGCAACTACAGAAAATTCTCTTAAAGTTATGAGGAATCCAGATCTCTCAACATCACTTACATATATAAACATTGCAACTATTCATTCAGTCATTTTCAAAAAAAACCTTTGTGCCTGTCTTGGGCTTTTTAGTAGCTCATACAGGAAAGATCTTCATATACTACACACACAAAGATCTTTATCTTGGTTTAAATCCTACCAAATTGCTGCTGGCTCCTGATTGATACAAAATGTAAATACTACTTCAGTCTGGAATTTAAAAAGGAATATTACCCAATGTACTGGGTTTTTGACTATTGATAATATGTTTTCTCCAAAGTGATGCGTCCTTTCAGCACATGGGTACAGTTTTTTCTTTACTCCTGCTCCCTGGCCAATGGAGAACAAAAAGCATCAGCCTCCTTCCCCCTAACTTGATAGAGTCCATCCGCAGTGGAGTCCAAGGGCATCTGATTCGCAGATTTACCACAGTGTCTCCTGTGGATTTATGGTTCCTTGTGCTACCACCATGAACCTATACCAGGAAATGCTCAGAAACACAGACCAAGGGTTAAGTGCATTTTTTACTATATCAACCACTTCTGTAAATGGTGTTTTTAAGGAAACATTAAATCTTACAGTGTGCGTAAATATTTTAACAAAGTTTTCACCCTGCTTTATTTATATGCTGCAACAGTTATATACCATGTTTTGAATGACAGTTCTTCAAACCATTTATTTTTGTACCGTAAGTGCACTTATGAAAAGACAGGGTACCCTTTTTGCTCACTTAAATGTGCTAAGGGCATCAAGGGGTAATTTTTCGGATGCAGTTAGTATTTTGTTGCTTCTACAGATGCAATTAATTACAAAAATCTTTTCAAACACTGAAATTCTAGTTCAATTACAGTTATGAAAATGTATGGTGAGACTGACTTAATGTTTTTGTTTAATTAATGGCTGCATTAAACTATCTTATTTCCTAACTGCCATCATATGCAATCTTTTGCATTGACATTTAGAGGAGTGTTGATGGAGGCTAATCTCTCTGCACTTCCTCTACAGGCACTGGAAAGAAAGGGGCTCCTTCAGAGGTACGATTTAGAGTGTCTGAAGTTAAGCTCCTTCTCTAAATCACCCCCCAAAACTCCCTATCGTTGACATGCCTCCCCATTGAAGTGAACCTTTGTGAACTCCTCCTTTGTCATTGAAATATGAAATGCATGTACACTATACAGGAAAATGAATAGCCAGACAAAATGATGCCACTGAGACCTCTCAAAAAATGATGTTTTCTGTTTTGTTTGGTCTTTGCAGGTTTTTAGGAGTCTATGGAGAGTGTTGGAGTCAAACATACCTTGTAATATCTGGATTTTTAGGCCTTTCTGACAACAATTTGGGTCTAGCACAGTCTCTACACATGTGCTAGTGATCATCAGCTAGCAATTTGCTTCTCAAAAGAGAAGAGCAGGGCTGGGAACCGACAGCCTGCAGAAGCCCTGGTGAATAAGGAGAAAGGCAAAGTCTACAGGCAAAGATGGCTTGAAGTCATTTTCACCTTTGAAATTTTGGGCTGCTTTAAAAGGTGGTAAACCTAACAAAGTAATCAAGCAGGAACTGGTGATGTTTCCCAGGGTCCCCAGTGGGTCCAATACTGTTCAGCATCTTCATTTATGACCTGGATGATGGGGCAGACTGCACCCTCAGCAAGTTTTCTGATGATACAAAACTGGAAGGAGTGCAAACTGGAAAGAGCTATAGCCAAGAAATCCCTTAGGATTCAAGCTGCTGCAGGTACCACTAAAGGAGAACTAGGATAGGTGACTGACATCAGGGATAATCCAACTTTGCATCTTGTTTTTGTGCTCTTTTGTAGCTGTGTTTTGGGATCAAGAGTTTAATCCACTGCTCCTCTGAGGTCTTCTTTAAGGTGGTTTTCTCATAAGTGGCTTCTCAACAACTCTGGAAAACAAAGAGCACTTCTCCAGGAAACATATTTTTTTTATGCATGGCCAGCAGGTCGAGGGAAGTGATTCTGCCCCTCTGCTCCGCTCTGTTGAGACCCCACTGGGTGTGCTGCGTCCAGCTCTGGAGCCCTCAGCACAGGGAGGACATGGGACTGTTGCAGCAGGTCCAGAGGAGGGACACAAAAATGATCCAAGGGCTGGAGCACCTCTCCTGCGAGGACAGGCTGAGAGAGCTGGGGTTGTTCAGCCTGGAGAAGAGAAGGCTGCAGGGAAACCTTATTGTGGCCTTTCAGTACTTAAAGGGGGACTATAGCAAGGATGGGGGTAATCTCTTTAGCAAGGCCTGTTGTGACAGGACAAGGGGTAATGGTTTTAAACTAAAGGAGGGCAGATTTAGACTGGATATAAGGAAAAAAATTTTTACAGTTAGGGTGGTGAAACACTGGAATAGGTTGCCCAGAGAGGTGTAGATGCCCCATTCCTGGAAACATTCAAGGTCAGGTTGGCCAGGGCTCTGAGCAACCTGATCTAGTTGGGGATGTCCCTGCTCACTGCAGGGGGTTGGACTAGATGGTCTCTAAAGGTCCCCACCCCAAACCATTTTATGATTCTATGATTCTCTTTGTGGCCCTTGTTAAATTTAATGTTAACTGAATTACAGTTCTAACTGTAAGTAATTTCTTTACCACAGTACAGGTAACTTTTGTAGGTAGCTGGAGAACACCAGCAGAGGTGCTTGGACATTGGATGTTCAGGACAAGTATAAATAGCTCACAGTGCTGGATTTTGCCATACTTTTTTTCAGAAACTGGAAACTTGCCAGTTCGTGAGAACACTCTAATTTTGGAATGCAGCTATGAAAGCTGAGAGTCTAAGGCCTCTTATGGTCATACTAAGAAGTTGGCAAAATGCTCCGCTAAATGTCTTTAAATATGGAAGACAAGCTCTCGAAGGGGGCTGGCAACAGGTGGAGATTTGTACCACAACTGATACCTTCTTTGATCTCTTTAGTGATCTTTTCTAAAATCACCAAAATATATACAGGGATGTGATCGGGATGAGTTCAAGTTTGTCAGAATGGAAGAAAGCACACCTATTTTCTTAAATAGCACCTCAAAGTGGTTCATTTTCTTCTGAATATTATTCCAGAACTCCATCTTGCTACAATAAGCTTTACATTGTCTGTAGTTGCTTCTTGATTATAATGAGAAAATTAAAATATGTTAAAAAAGAAAGTTGATTTGACTCTGTTCCACTTACACACAAAATGGTTAAGAAGAGCCAGAGCGTACACTGATCCTATAGCTAAAGCCAAGAATAATTTTGTCTGTGACCTTCAAGATCCAATTCAGAGAGGCATAAAAGTGGTGCCCCTGGAGAGCACAGACATCCTATGGATTTGTAAGTGCTTCGGGTTGAATTTAGTCTGTACCTACATTTTTTTATTGTGCAAATTGAAGTAATCTCTTTCAAGAATAGGTCCATAACTTTCTGTGTTGCCCGGCTCTTGTGGACTTCCCATGTGTCTCTACTCCCCCTTTTGCACCCTCTGCCATCCACTCACACATCCTTCTCCTCCTATTCAGTTTGCCATCTAGAGAAAGTGCAGCTCTTGGCTGAAGGCCATTCAGTTCCTTGCCTCTGGGAAGTCACAGAAATGCCTTCTGAATATTTTGTTCAATGACAGACCGTGTCCAACAGGCAAGATTTGTTAAGCAGCTCATTGCACGGAGCACATTGAGCAGCTGCCCTGCATTGTCACAAGCCATTGCTCCTTGGCAGGGGGTGCTCCTGCCCCTGTTCCTGCCCTAGGAGAGCATCACACTGCAGTGCGGGGAGAAGAGCAATCAGCATGCATAAACATGCATGTTCTGCTGTGGTTCAAGCATCTCCAGCCTCGCTGGTCCCAGGGCAGCCTGCAGCGTTGCTCCGTATCTCCACTACAGCTGTCCACGAAGGTCTCCACAGTTACATCAGTGATTCTTTGAAGGGCCGTGGATTTACTGTGGGTCAGCAGCTCGAGGATTAGTTGAACTATTTAGCCTGCCTGAATGCCCCTTATTGCTGCATAATTCAGAGTGAAACACCACTAAGCCTTACTGGAGTTTAATCTACCACAGTGAGTGTAAACCGTGTATTTTAAAGTTAGTTTTATGGGGTTTTTTCCTGGTTTGTGTCTGGAAATATACAGTAGGTAGAACAAAAATGCTAGGCACAATAAGCTCGTCTTTCAAAAACAGGGTCTTAGGAATCCTTCAGGTTTGCTCCTGTATTTTCTTTCTGTGTATACACTCTCCCACATTTCTGCCTGGTTTTGTGACAACTGGTGCTCTTGGAGTACTTAGCAGCCTGGAAGGTGGGTCTAATTTAAACCAGAATAACCAATTGCAGGTACATGAAAAGACATGCAAAATTAGTTTACTGAAAGCCTTATCAGAAACTACTGGCAAATTACAGCATGCAATTAATTCCTTCCATAAAATAAAGCACATAATTATAGATAATTATAATATAATCTATCATAATTATAATTTTCTGGTGAAAAGCTTGTCCAGAAAGATGCGATAGGATTTTCCCTGGTGCCTGTCACAAAGTCAAGGGTAGAATACCCAGGTCTTAGAAGTTTAAGCCTCATGATTTATCCAATAGACCACACTGCCTCTACGCATATGTTGAAAAGAGATTCTAACATTCCATATCATGCAGAAAGGGGAAAAAACAGACTTACATGTGTTTGTGATAAGTAAGAAGTGTTTAATTCTGTGTGCAGGCCTTTGCATTTTTATATAGGTGATTTTAGAATTTTGGCAGAGATCCTGCCTTCTCACTGCTCAAAAATCAAATACGATTGTTGAGCAGTAACAAAAAAGCATTCTCCTTGAAACTTGGATCTGTAGAGACTTTACAAATGGTAAGCGTGTGGTAATGGAAAAATGGCCTGTAATTGCTGTAGACTTTCATTTTAGCATTAGTTACCTAAAACAGAAGCGTATGCTTGTGTTGACCAAAATGAAAACTTCTTCTGCCAAACCCTTTGGCTCTTAACTTTGAAACAAACTACAGTATGATAGATGCTTACTGTCTATGCTCAGTGTGTTAAAGAGAAGGAAGAAATTATCTTCTAAAAAAAGCCATAAAATTAAGAGCAAAGAAACATGAGTCTAAGTAACTGGGTATAGTTAAGTTTTGATCTTCAATGCAGCGCAAGGTCCTTATTCAAATGAATGAAAGCTAGCAAATTACCAACTTAAGCTGAATTGAGAGAGGTCAAATTTAACACAGTTAAGAGTAGGTACGCTTTTGGAGTTTGCACAGTGAGCTGAGTTGCTTTACAATATATTTTACCTGGTACAATCTTCTTGTAGAGATGAGGCCAAGGAAGGGAGAACATGAAGATTTAAGGACATGCTGCAACCACATGTCTTAAGTTGCTAGTACTGACAATGATATGAATCTTAGCACATCTCATGAGTTAAAATCACAGAATCATAGAATCATTTAGGTTGGAAAAGACCTTTAAGATCATCAAGTCCAACCGTAAACCTAACACTGCCAAGTCTACCACTAAAACATATCCTTAAACACCACATCTACACGTCTTTTAAATATCTCCAGGGATGGTGACTCAACCACTTCCCTGGGCAGCGTGTTTCAATGCTTGATAACCCTTTCAGTGAAAACCCTGTCAGTTCATATATCAAGTGACATTATAGGAACTGAGTAAAACTAAAGGTCAGTCTAGCCTGATGTCCTGCCTCTGACACTGGCCAAAACCAGATTCCCAGGGCAGACTACAGGAGCTGAGCAAGGGCTGTCCCAGCCTGCAGCCATTGATTGCTCAGGGACTGTCTGAATAAAACATAATGTCTATACAATCCCGGCATAGTCTCTCTTTGACTCCTTATCAGTTTCCAGTATTCACAGTACTGCGAGAAAGAGAGATTCATAGACTGCCTATGAGTTAGATGAAGAACGTCCTCCTTTTTTTTAAACATTGCCTACTATTAGCTTTATTAGATCTGTAGTGCTTGCATTTAAGACAGGGAACAACCAAGTGCTATCCACCCTTTTCATGCCTGTCATGATTTACTATATGCATATCTTATTTCAACTGTCCTCTTTCAGACTGAGGAGACCTGGTTTGCTCAGCCATTCCTTATGTGGATGCTGCTCCATTCCCCTCATTGCTCTTCCTGCCCTTCTTTGCACCTCTCCCAGTTCTACTTTAACCCTTTTGAGTGGAGAAGGGAGGGTGGTGGTGGTGTAGAAAGATAACCTCATGCAATATTCAACCTTCATGGGAATGCATGACAGAGATGGAAAATAGCTGCAAAGTTGTCACATGCTGATACCTTGGTAAAATAAGAAAAAACTCTCGCAGAATGATTACATATTGCAAAGATGGACATACTGGAATGTCAAAGCATTTGAGATAAAGTCACATCAAAGCATATTCTAGTAATAGGCTGCTACACTTGTACACTGAAAAAGGGATTTCAATTAACTTTCCAAGTGCTAGTTTATTAAACCAAACTAAAACAAGTCTAGATTTATTAGCCCAGCAGCAAACCAAAACCAAAAATTCCCCAAACAAATCCAAATCTCTTTGCCTAGAGAGTTTAGTTTAAATTCAATGAAGCAAATGTGATATTTATTGAATCTTAATATTTGCAACATAATTTTTAAAGCCTAAATGTTACTGTGTGTAATGACCTCAGAGGAGGTAGTACAGAATTTTAACCAAAGCAATTGAATAAAAAAAGCGCAAATGCTTAATAACTTTTTAAGAAAGAACTTTTAAGGACAAAATATACAGGTAGCAAACCAACAAATCCTAAACAAATATTTCTGCTTTTCCCCATTGCATTACATCATATTGGTCAATCTGCAAACTGCTAAATAGATTTGGGATAATTATTGCTGGAGCAGCTCTTTCTCAGGAAGAAAACCTTAATTTTTATTGTGGTCATTGTTCAATTAAAAATGCAGATGCCTGCTCTGCAAAGCATGGAACTGGATTCCCATTTGCTATTTAGGTACAGCACTTTGAAAAGAAAACTTGGTAGACAATTTGGCTATACCACATAGGCAGCATAGGCCCTCTGAGTATTTGATACCAGTTCTTGCCAGATACATGTGTGCAAACCCAATAGTTGGATGGGTACACATTTTGTCATCATTAGATTCTCCTTTTTTTCCCCAAATATAATCCTCAGCATATGTTCCTTTTGCAATTCCACTACCAAAAAACTCAATCATGTACCACAGGCTGAGTTCAGAGAAGCTTAGCTACACTATGATTTTGTTTGGGTTATCAAATACAACAGAAATTAACTAATCTACATTCTCAAGACAGCAGTGATTTTAAATAGGGAACAATTACGTGAATTAGGAAGTGGCAGAACAGTATCTTATCGTTGCTGATGATATCACCTTTTAAATTCAGATTTTAAAATACCTTTGGTGATTGTCCATTCTGTCAAAATCTGTGTTTTATTTTTTATTGTGACCCTGCTTATTTTCACAGCCTTTGTAATCCCAGTGCGTTAAATAAACACTTCTTGTCCAGCCACTGCAAAAACTGATATGCCAAATGATTTGTAGCTTTCCACCTGAACTGTTGCTCGTGAAATTGGGATTATATGCCTGCAGGCCCGCACATGGTAACTGAGTCTTTTCTTGGATTGCCTACTGTGCTTCCAGGACTTCTATAGCAGCACCTGAGGCTTTCAAGAGCAGCCTGGATAACACAAATGCCTGCATGGTTAACACTCTGAAGCGCAACTTAGTAGCTTAACTTTTACCTTTATAAAATGAAAATATAAAAATTACAATTTTTTTGCTGTCCATTTCTCACTTTTTCATTCACTCTGTGAAGTGGATGTGAACATCTCACTTCAGCTACTTACATAGATGCAATTTAATCCATTAGGTTACTCACATGTACCAAGAAAAATAGCACAGTCCTTCTTTTGCAGTCTCTGGTTGAGATAAATGTGCAAGCAAATATGTAGGAAATGTTGAAAATTTCCTCAAAAGAGACAGGACTAGTTATCCTCCCACTATTCTGTCATACTGTATGGAAGTGACCTGCTATAAATCATTTAGACTGGACTCAAATTAAGTCCAAGGACCTACCTTGGACTCCAAATAAATACCTATGCCTGTAGATCTGTAGCACAAGAAAAGTGCAGTCTTAACTAGGTGTTTCATAGGAATTACTGTAAAATAATATTTTATGATTAAATGATCTAGTTCTGAATGATAGTCACATGAAAAAGTAGGATTGACCCCAATCTAGTTCATCAATGGGGCCTTCTTCGTAGAGCAAGCAACTCCTCACCTCCCCTGCCAAGATTGTTACTGCATTTATTTGAAGCTGATGGTTTTAACTAACTTCAAACAAGTGCTTGGTGATCTCAGTTTTATTCTGAAACTCCAAATTCCCCCAGTTAATTGCTGGATCACCAGGGACTCCTCTGTCTTGGAACAAAACTGCGAGTGGTGCAGCTGACACAACCACTACATACAACACAAGGGTAGCCACAATGAACAGCCTATGTAGCGCATTCAAAACATGGCATGTGCTGCCATTAGTATGTGCAGAATGAAGAACTGCTGCATTCATTTCGGCTGGTGAGGGTCAAACTAGACAGGCACAAGCCACTGGTGTATGGAAAATAGCTGAGAAGACACTTTCATTTGTGCTGGTGAAGAAAAAATGGGCTTTTAATAGCACAATTTTCTTTTTCATGGCAATAAACAGCAGCAAATAAAAAGGGTCTTTATATTGCCTAGTGTTCACAGCTGACACAAAATAGATATTGCCTTTGCAAGCATTGATTACGAGTCAGTGGTGACTCTTCTGGGGTGTGCTGTGGAGAGAGGAGTGAATCTGTCCTGCACACTCTTCCTTAGGGAGAGTGGGATCCTCTTCCATTGCATGAACTCTCACAAAAAGTAAAGGAGCAAAGGACAATAAACTGTTCTTTTCCAGTTGCTGATGTTGGCTCCAGGGAGCCAACAAAGGAAACACACTTTTTTGGTTCATAAAAAATTTGATTTATTTTAAACTGTACAATTGGTTTAGATTTTACAATGACGTTTGACTGTTCAGGATGCTGTTTCATCTTTTCCTGTTGGGTATGTGGGTCGGTTCACATTAAATTCTCATTATCTTTATTACTCCAAAGCCATTGTAGAAGGTTCAGGATATAGTCTTAAAAGAAAAGCAACTAATTGCTGTAGTTATATTCAGTTTAAAGTTTAAATTGAACATGTCTCTGAAATGTTTCATACAGCTTTATCTAAAAATACAAAATTTTCATAGTTTCAGTATGCAAATAATGTTTAATATCTGCACAAAATCTGGTTGCGAAAACCTTAACATATGAATTATGGGATGTCGATATTTATTAATTCAGTACTCCAGTTTGGTTTTCTATAGCTACTGGGAACTGCAGATGAGACCGTAAGCCAAGACACCAATTCCACTCATTCAAAGCTATTCCAAAACCAGTCTGAGGCTCCTGGATCTCCACCCACCCCACAGCTCTTGGTTGTCTTTCACCTCACATTGAGCCTTTCTGTTTCCTGCAGTTGCCAGCCATCTGCATGAGGAGTGAAGCTGTCTCTTACCAGAGTTTGCTCTCCAGTTTTCCCTATGCAAGGCAGGTTGCCCTTTGAGTTTTGGAGCAGAGCTCGCTGCTCCCACAGCACATCCCAGCCGGGGAAGAATAATTCCACATCAGGAATCCAGCTGCTCTCCCAAATGATATTGCACTGTATTACCACAAAGCCACAGGGCTGTTCAAAACACCCACTATCAGCCAACTCCATCCCCCTGCCAGAGATCAGAAATCAAGAGCACACTCGGCCTTCTCCGCTCAGTGCTTCCAGCAGTTCACCCGCCCAATTATGCTGGGGTCTGTCCACATCTGTTTCGCAGTACTCTTCTCACTGGCTTAATTGTACATGCTTACTGATATCCTAGACAAGCCACAAGGAACCACTTGTATAAAGCTAGTTAATGAAGAAAGGAGAAAAGACAGACAAAGAAATATCAGCATTTTAACAAAAATAAATGTAGAATCATCTTTATTTCTGCATCATGGGAATGAATATAATATAAATTCTCTCTTTGCAGATCTTGCTAATTACAGACAAAAGTTTAATTCTTTTTTTTTACTTAAAAAATCTGCAATCTTCACTCTAAATTTCTGACTTGCTCTTAGCAATGACTTTTTCTGGAGAAAAGGAAGGATGTCAGCAAGAGCTTGTTTTTGGTGAGACCCAGGACAAATATACTGCCCTTTTAACAATGCATTAATTCTCTAATAATATCCTTTAGGGAGACTGGCTACTCCCACTGATTGTTTTAGTACTTATTCTAAACAATAGGCTTACTCATTTAACAAATCAAGTTAAACTTTAGAAAGTCATCACTTGCAGGACATTGACTTTGTTGCTCATCTAAGATGTAGGGCAATCCTGCTCCATGTTGGAAAAGCCCAGTGCGGAGAAACACTTTTCCTCCAGTTCTTTTCATGTGCAGTGCTGCAGAAGAGCCCCGAGGACTTTCAAAAACCTTCCTGACAGCAAGCTACCAGAGACAGTTGTTAGGATTCAGTCCTTCGCTGAGCACAGTAAATAACAATAGTATTTACATCCATAATGATCTTGGCTTCTCTGCAGGAGGTATGTTGTGGAGACCTGACCACTCTTCACTAGAGCAGCATTGATCACAACTATCGGAAAGGTTCAGCCAGGAGATAATAGTTGTCAGAAGTTTTGGGGAGAAGGAAGGTATAGAGAAATGGATATGAAAAAGATAGCTGGAGGCATTTATTTCACCTACTGGAAAAGGCAGGTTACAGAAAAAAAAAGCCTCATTTTCCTTTTAAATTGTGTTATTTATGAAAGAGCAAAAGGTGGCTTAAATTAAATGGAAGGTAAATACACGCCAGAAGAAACGTTGCCCTGCACAGCATGTCACTGGCCTGTGGGATCCACCATGGCACCAGGTCAGTCAGCTGCTGTAGCTTTCTCCATAGAGAGGCTGACAATAGTAAACCCATTGTCTGTCCTTGCATGTGGTAAACCTGTCACGTGGTGAAAGCAACAATTCCTATCTGCAGTTCCCTCTGCCTGACATACGTATGGTTTGCTGCATGCAAGGGAGCATGCAATCTCTCCTGCAAGTCTTAATAGAACTAAAAACAGAGACCAGACTATTTTAGTCAGGATTATTTTAATCGGGACTGTACATAACAGGAGTACAACCACTGAGACACACCACAATGATGTCATTCAACCAACTTGACGTTTGTTGGTCTTATTTAAATTCCTCACTGTCCCCAATCATAGAATCATAGAACCATTTAGGTTGGAAAAGACCTTTAAGATCATCAAGTCCAACCATTAACCCAACACTGTCACTAAAACATGTCCCTAAGCACCACAACTACATGTCTTTTAAATACCTCCAGGGATGGTGACTCAACCACTTCCCTGGGCAGCCTGTTCCAATGCCTGACAACCCTTTTGGTAAAGAATTTTTTCCCTAATATCCAATCTAAACCTCCCCTGATGCAACTTGAGGCCATTTTCTCTCATCTTATCACTTGTTACTTGGGAGAAGAGACCAACACCCACCTCACTACAACCTCCTTTCAGGTAGCTGTGGAGAGCGATAAGGTCTCCCCTCAGCCTCCTCTTCTCCAGACTACACAATCGCAGTTCCCTCAGCTGCTCCTCACAGGACTTGTTCTCCAGACCCTTCACCAGCTTTGTGGCCCTTCTGTGGACATGCTCCAGCAACTCAATGTCCTTCTTGTCCTGAGGGGCCCAAAAGTGAACACAGTATTCGAGGTGCGGCCTCACCAGTGCCAAGTACAGGGGGACAATCACTTCTCTTGTCCTGCTGGCCACGCTATTCCTGATACAACCACACAGGGTAGCTACATCCTACAGCCAGTGCCCTTCTTACCATCAACACAGAGGTCAAAGAGGAAGCTTGGGTCACAACCAATGTAAGCAGGGACACCGTATCCCACCACTACCCTTGTTGCTCACGAGGGTGCCGACTGCAGCCGAAGACACCCTCCCGGCCATACTTTGCAGCAGAGCCTGGAGCAGGGGGGCTGCAGATGTTTAGCTGTCTGACTGAGCCAGCTATTGTCTCGTGTCTCAAGTTCCTGTAGGCCAGCAATTAAGGCAGAAATCTGGAAATCCACAGCACAGTTAGCAGCTTCTGGTCATGCTGGTGATTGGATTAGGGGAGAGAGGGCTGTCTGGAAGGATACAGCACTGGCCACTCTGGGGATTTAAACTGATCCCCCAGCCAAAGGAAAATCAGTGTGGTGGCTGTGGTTTTCTTTCCATTAACATTATCTAACAGTTTATGTCCTAAAAAAAATTGGCATAGCTGGCAAATCCTGGGAGCAAGGCCCATAACTGATTTAGCGTGAAGCCTGAACTTTCTTTCACCCTTTGAAGTCCAGGTTTTCCTACTCAGTGACAAGGTGAAGGGAGAGAGTAACGCAGTAACATTTCTCCTCCCACATTATCTTGTTTCATGTGAGCGTCAGAAATCCTGGAACTTAGAGATTTTTTAATAAATCTACTAATATTCCCATGGGAGTAATTATACTTTTTAAATATGTCTCCAGAAAAAAGAGTCTCATACCTTATAAAGTCAGATACAGAATTTTTCTTCTCAGAATTTAATTAAACAGGTAAAATGAGTTAGATAGAGGTAATTTGTTTTTAGAGGTGAACTTTATGAGTTGAAAGTAATACTCTGGATTAGAGTCTTTTGTGCCAAAATACAACAAAACATAAATGATACAGGGTTTAACATACATGCTGTTGGACAAGAACAGAGCAGAGAGGTTAAAGAAAAGCTGTCATTCTGTAATGTAAATCAGATTTTCCCCTATTTTACTTTAGTGGGTTTTACTTTTTTTTTTTTTAAATAAAGATTAGCTAACAGACCTCCTTGCCCATGTTTATATATAGTTGAAAGAATCATTCAGATGTCATTTGATACTGGATGTATCTCATGCTGAAGCTGTACGCAATCTAATATGTACTGAGTTAACTGCTCATTTTTTGACATTATCAATCCATTCAAATTGTTTTTAGCAGAGCAAATGGTATAGGAATAATTAACTTGCAAATTAATTTGCAAATGTCGACTTGGTAAAGTGTAGTTTTTAAGTGTAAGTTTTTCTAAAAAAAATGTATCTTAACAATATGAAAAGAAATTTTCGAAAGCCACTAACATCCTATCTCAAAGGCAAATTGGATGCATAGCATAAATCACTCATCAAAAAAAAGAGAATTTCAGTCTTTATATTGTTTAAAGACATTTGAAACCATTTTCCTAATTGCCACTTCAAAATCCTCTACTAGCCAACTAAAAAAATTCAGAAACTTAAACCCATACCCTTTTTGCGCTGTATGGTGTTTTGGAGGTAAGCAAAATTTGCTTTGTACTTCAAGTAGGCTGCAAAAGACATATTCAGTACTAGACATTAAAAAGCAGCTCAGCAGGAAGAATTACCTATTGAATCAGAAGGATTCTGCCCCTGATTAACACTGCAGGAGTGCCTCCGTGTGATGTGAGGAGGCACTGAATTACTTACTAACACCTCCAGACACAGTGAAAGATTTGTGACTAGTCTCCTGAGCAAAGAGGTTGTAGGAGAAGACTGGATTCAGCCCAGGATGGATGGGAGAGTTCAGATTACTAAAGGTGGGGCCATCAAGGTGCATTTAGAGTTGCTAGAGCCAGCTAACTGCACTTAATTGTGGCATTCATAAGAGATTTTAGGCTGAAAAATAAATTTCAGAGAAGGTGTAGCACTAGAATTTGGGCTGATAAAAACTGGTGAGCTGCAATCCTGCAGCTGGAGAGAGGCAACTTAATTTGGAGTGGGTGGACAGCTGTTGTTTGCAGATTCCCTTCCTGTAGTCCTGGGTAGGCAGGGCATATTGGCTTGCAAACCTGAGTGGCTGAAGATCCCGGAAAAGTTGTCAAGCTCTGCTTGGAGTAGTGATTAACAGTGACACTAATCCACTGTCCTGAATACAGCTCAGTTTTAGGAAGACTTTAGGGTTAATGAAAGGATCATGGTTGCCTGATTAACATGATTTCTTGCTGAGTCTACAAAAAGCTGCTGAGGACCAGGGCAATGTAGCTGTAAGTACTACTGGACTTGACAGGGGTCATTGCTTTTATCTTAGGGCTGGGGTCAGCACTGCTTTCAAATGTGAACCAAAATCCTAACAGGATTCATGAGCTAAATTCAAGAGTTTTAGAAATCACCTAACCATGCCTCAGCTGTGAGCCGTGAGAGAAGCAGCAGTCTCTTCCTGAGCTTCAGCCTAAATAGTTAACACCAAGGCTAGCTGCTATGAGCAGCAACAAATCCTTTGCACACCATTTTCAGCCAGGAACACTCCTCCTCATTTACATCTTCTCATGGCAGGGGTTTCCCATGGAATTCTGTCAGTGAGCTGCCCTCAGATGAAATGGGCTAGAAAGCACAAGTTTGGATGAGCAGGGCTTTTGGGTTTGTTACAGGGCTGAGCATAAGGAAAGGGCCTTGTGTTACATTTAGGGCCAGTGTTTGCATCCTACCATCAAAAACACAAATCCAACCTCACTGACCTGATTAGACCAAGAAGCTGCAGTGTCTTTCCTGTTCATGCCAGTCTGAACCCTAACATTAACACTAATCCTGAAATTAAAGCTACACCTAGATTAGCAACCCCTGTCAAACTCTGAACTAAGCACAGCTCTGTGGCTCCTGCTGGTGATGATGCTAAAAGACACATTGATAACACCTAGATCTGGGCAGTAACACTGACTCAGTGATTCATATCACCTGACCCTTCACCTTGCCCCTCACGAGGCCCTTCTGTGCCTCAGCTCATTACGCTTCACCAGCAACCCCTGCCACACCAAAAGGTAAGCATGGCTTACTAGCTCATGTTTAAAACATGTTCAAAATACTCTATAATATTCCCTTTTAAATCCCACAGTAACGTGGACTCAACCACCACGTCAGCGTGACTTCTAGCCCTTAAAAATAGTTTACCCTTCAAACTAGATCTGCCCAGCTGAAATTAAAACACTATCTACACTGCACCAGCTGCAGCTCTAGCTCAAAAAGCTCTTTTCAAACTCAAGATTAATGCCAATGTCATAACCTTTCCTAGCCTGACATGGTAACCTAACCTGAAGTCTAACCCTTGTCCTTACTGCGACACATCAAAGGCTATCAGTTGCAATTTTTCATTTTTTGATCCTAATGTTACTGGGTGTAGCATACCATGACTGTAATAAAACTGGGTGTGTTTGCAAATTATTGACTCTGAGTCTCTATTTAGCATCAAATCATCAAACTATACAAAATTTATTTTCTTAAAACCAGTAATTATCTTTGAAAGGGTACCTTCTGATGCTAAAGGATTAGTGTTAATCCATCCCCCACCATCTCAAAGGTACTTGCTCAAGATGGAGTACATGCATTACCCTGGCCAGCCTGAAAGAACACTGGACGTGATGGACAGATTTGCCCTGAAAGAAGATAGTGCAATGAAGATTAAAAAGACAGTATTAATCAGCTGCCCTTCCAAGTGTTTCAGAGAAATTATGACTGAACTTTAGAGAGAACACTGTGACATGGAAATAAAATTAAAATAAGAATGACAGCAATTAAGTGGATGGAAGCATCCTTTTTTTCTTTCTTCATTCTTTCATGAAAATTATACTTTGATGAAATGCCAGGAAGAATTTCTGCATCACACTTTCTGAAGCTGCCTAGGCTTATGATGAAAATGCTTAAATCTGAAAAAAGTGAACCTACCAAAAGATACAAAAGAGTTTACAAAAACTACTTAACATTACATACATGCATAGGAGCCCTACTTCCTGTTGTTGTATGGCATCAAGCATGGATAATTTTTGAAGGCAATGCAGTTAGTTCTAGAGTTAGGACTTTGGCTCTTGGTCTGAGTCTGTAAGCTGAAGTTTGCAACAAACTGACTTGTTATGACTCATTATTTAATATAGTCATATAAATGCTTTAAAAAAAAATCTTATCCTGTCCACAGAGCAGCAAATTTTCAGGCTATGTATCTTGACTCAAGTTTATGTATCTTGAGTTAGAGAGACTAGCAAAGATCCTGAGTGAATTCACAAACTCTCGAAGATCCTCATAGGCTGAAGTAATTCATGTGATTAGGGGAGAGGCAGCATATCTCACCAGAAACTATTTTATTTGGTCTGTCATTGTGGAATGAGGTCCATTCTGCACTGCCGTCCAGATTCTTTGCATTTCTCAAGTGGAAAGCAGTCTGGTATATTCAACTAAAATGTTTCCTAGGTTGACTGGAGCTCCCAGCTGACAGAGAACCAGTGCAGTTGGTTCCCATTCAGCTACTCCTTAGGATATTTTACAATTTTGACAGGCTGATTTAGAGCTGTGTTGCTACAAAATGAAATTTTCAAGATTAGAGTAGTGATATATGTATAAACAGCTAAATCTCTTCAATTTTAAGCTTGCTTTTCCTCAAAGTGTCCAAGCTGCTGACAAGTCAGTCTGATATACTATAGTCATGAAGAAAAAAGAACACCTTTCATTATTTAAAAATAATGTTACTATTGAAAAAACAGAGGGGAGAACAGGAATTACACATAAAGATGAAAAGACATTGGAAATCTCACTGTCTTCTTATATGTTCTTCATAATCTAGAAACATGGCACCATGGTCTAGTTAACAGCAGCTGAGTGCCAAGACAGAGCATGTGTGTTCTTTCCCTATCAGTTTAAAAGAATGAGTTTAATAAAAGTACAGGATCAAAGAACTTCAGATGAGACAAAAAAGAGCCAAGAAACACTCACTGTCAGCCAAGTCACACAGATCCATTACACAGACTACATAAGCAACCAAAAAAGAGAGAAAAAAATGTTTGCATTAACCCAACAGCAGTCAGTTCAGAAAGTCAATTAAGAAAGCTTAATTGGTTGGTTTATTACAGTTTATTGTGCAAGTAATAACTCATATTAAAACTCTTTGATTTGTATAATTAAGTTTGAAACAACTGTATAAATGTTAAGTAGCTTTAAGAGTAAATTAATTTGTAGTAAAATAAACAAAGGTTATTTTCTTAATATTACCTTAATTTACCAAACAACCTAAATTCCTACAAGGCAACACTGTAGATACAAATGTTTGCAGTTGTTAGACAGAGAAATACTGGCCATCAGCTTATTGCTTACCTTGTTGGAAACTATACCATAAAAACTAAAATTGTCATAGGTCACTCCATGATGAATCTTTTTTTCTCTTCACTAAAAAAAGGCTGCAGAGAAGATAACCTAAATCAAGGGCTGAATCCTTAAGACAGAAGATTCATAAAAGGTATTGCAACAATACCTCCTTGGACATGATATCAGCTATCAATTCCAGTGAGTCCATGCAAAGCATCTGTGCAGGGCATGAAATTCAGCCTGTGGTTTCAAGCAACTGAACTAAATGTGAGTTTGTCCCAAATGCAAATTTTCTCCAACTCTATGTTTTCAGAACAGTATATGTTTTTCTCTCTGGAAACAACTTCAAGATTGTGCTCATCCCACTTTACTAGAAATAAACTGAACAGAATGAACACTCATGCTGAATGAAGAAACCATACAACTGTAATAACTAGTTATTCATTATTATTAATACATTAGGACCATGAAAGTGAATAATTAAAATGTTTCTGCTTCAGAAAAAGATTATCAGACTGAAGGGCCAATTACTTTGTCCTGGAATGTACCTTAGTTCACATAACTGGTAACAAATACTGAATTAGGTGTCTTTACCTTGCAAGTATCCATAGAAACAAGATTGGTGAAAAGTCCAAACTAAATCAGTCCTCCTAGCTGTCTAGACCAAAATCACTCTTTACAAGGAACACTAAATAGCCTCTCCTGCAGCAATATGACCCAATTTCCCCTTTAAAGTCACCTAGCATATTCTTCAAAATTTTGTATTTAACTTTTTGGCCTCTATATCACATGGAGCATCAGGCAACTTATTTCTTACACTCTATTGAGGGATTGCCAAATCAGTCCATCTTCTTTAGTTACTAAAGTAAAAGAAAACATAGAGAAATATAGGCAGAATTCAAACAATAAAAGACTTCACTAAGCTTCTAAATCCACAGTTAGTTTTTTAAGTTGGTTCAATAATACATTTCCATATACCCAACAATAATTTTTTTTGCTAAATATTTTACACTATTATTGTGGAATAGTATGAAACAGACTCTGCACCCCCTTTATTTACAGGAAACAAAAGCTGATTCTGAATGAACCTGACAAAGCAACATGTGTAGCCAAGATCAGAGTTGAGACCAAGCATCAAGGCTTCTTTGGATAGAATACACATTAACAGAACATCATTTGCAGATGTTCTTTATCCAGTTGGATTCCCTGGCTTGTCACTATCTCTGCTCACATGAGCCATGGCCAAAACAAACAAATTGTCCTTTCCTCAGCAAAGTGCATTTGATGGTGCCACGCGGATGGGAGGACTTCAAAGCAATGGTTCTCAGCATTCCAGCTGATTAGCTCTTCTAATTGGCTCTGTCTCCTCCCATCCCAGGATATTCTTACAATAAATCTAGTTAGGAAAAGTTGCATAAAATGCAGTATCAAGGAAGTACCAGGGAGATGATGTGAAAGCAACATTGCTTTTCAAGCTACATTCCTAGCATAGAAGACCAAGAGTTTATTTCCTCTTGGCACATGTAGAATGTAAACAATCTTTCTTGGTCATTTTGCAGCTTGATCATCTGTTTTTATGTGTTTTATATCCTGGCTCATCATTAGCAAGTATTAGGATGGAAAGCATAAGAAGAAATAAACAAGTTGGGCTGTGCTGGTGCTCCTCAAAGTATTAAAACCTCTCAAGGACAGCCTGTTTCACCTTGCTCACATGCCCACTTAAGTCGCTTGAATTAGCATCAGAAAGACCAGTCCAGTTGGGGATTTTTTGCCTGTAGCATGTATATATACACTTCTAAAGATCATGCAGAAACTGTTGATCAAGGATTGTGTTACCACAGGATCCCAAGACATTTGCAATGCTTCATGTTTCTTCTTAATGCACTTTATAACTCTTGGCCTTTTTTACAGGCTTTTGTAGAGTGCGTGGTGGTAAGAGGTACAGATGGTCTAGATCCTTTTAGATTAAACATCCTTTGCACAGTTATCCACAATCACTAAGACCTGGTATTGTTGACCAATGCAATTACCTTTACTCCCCTATCCTTATAAAGGGCCAATGCAAGTCATAGACTCTCCTTTTAGAGGGCTGCAGCTAGAAGAAAAAGTCAATGCTTTAGATAAACTGCAAAGTCTCCAGTATTCAGAGTGAAATTATCTGAGATTATTACAAGGTGGCCCAAGTGTAGGATAATGTTTAATATAGCTCTGGAACCCTGATCCACAACAGCTGCCTCCTAGATTAAAGCTTCTTTAGATATCTGAGGTTTCTTGCCTTTTTCAAGGAGATATAAAAGCCTTCCACTTCAGAATGGGCTCAGTTAAAGCAAACATACTTGTCTGATACAGTAGAAGAAAAGGAAATTACTATTAACCAACTGTGAAAAGACTGAGCCAGTTTATTTGATTCTCTAAAGTCCTTCATGCAAAATAAATGCATGTTCTCAATAAAAGTTTGCAGCCAGGAAAGCTCAATTTCAAAAAAGAACTGTAATGAATTACAGTAAGTATTTATATATGAAATATCTTCAGTGATAAATCACACATTTTTGAACTTCAGAAAAGCAAGATAACATTAGATGCAATATTGCACAAGTCATATAGGTGGTTCCTGTGAAACCTA
The DNA here is from genome assembly GCA_031468815.1 of Morus bassanus. Lineage (NCBI taxonomy): Eukaryota > Metazoa > Chordata > Aves > Suliformes > Sulidae > Morus > Morus bassanus. Next base: position 38,765,302 of record CM062567.1, on the reverse strand, counting down.
GAACAAACTTACCTATAGGAATCTCCAAAGAGCAATATTGTCTAAGATGAAATTTCCATGTTTCTTCCTTTTTAAACCAATTCCCTTTAAACACATTATGTTTTCCAATGCAATTCACCTGTGAATGTAGCTGTCAATTACAGCAAACCTATTAAAACTACTGTTTATTTTGGATAGCAGTTATTTCACAGAACTACGTCTTTGTTACATACATTACTAACAAGGCATAATGATTGCACAGACCTTGGTACAAGGAGTTAAGAGTTTGCATTTTTAATTTCCTGTACCTCTCTTGTATTTTTCACTTGGTTATTTGGAAAGCTGATACACATAAATAGTGAATGACTTGGCATGAAAAGTGAGTCAAATTCAGTAATATCTAACCTTCAGAAAAACTGAACAGACTCATGGATTTTTTATGTAGAGTATCTGAAATATGTTTGCAGTTCTGTTTAAATAAGAAAAATGCAACAACTAGTCTGTAAAATCCCTTCCCCACTCCACTGATCTCTCTCTAATTTTCCTCATTTCCAGCATGCGGACAAGCAGCGAGTATTAAGGAAGGGCTGAAAAAAATCTTCATGAAGCAGAAATGGCTATTTAGAAACTTAAGTGTCAGACTAAAGTTACAGAGCTGTTTGCCATACTTATGCATTCAGTTCATGCAGCTTGGTAACTGTGAAGTGAGTACTTGACCAAAAACAGGGAAAAAAAAGATAAATCCTTTCTCTACTTGAGTTTCCAGTCTTGGGAGTTGGCATGACAACTGTAAGCAAATAGTCAAGTCAGGCACCGACTGACAGTAAGAAGCCAAAAGAAACCAATAGAAACATATAGAAAACCAGGAATACAGAAAAGTGCTAGGAAAAGAAATGATAAAGTGTGGACATCGCAGAGCTTTAGAGGTGTGGGCACTAGCACAAACAGTGAGTAACTATGTCCCTGCATAGCAGTAGGCAGAGTATCATATAGCTGAGGTGGTGACTAGCTGTTTCTTCAGCGAATAAAAAGATTGTGCTACTCTAGGCAAAACTCCAGCTCTGTTGTGTGCCAACAGAAATAGCTGACCAGGCTGCACAAGAGCAGTTTCATAGTGAACTGCAAGTAGCAATACATAAAGAGCTTATTAATCTTCCTTTACTATTGAAGCAAGCTTAATTTCCAGAAAATAGATATTTATATCTGAATCAAAGGAAAGAATCTGACATTTTTATGGATAACTCTAAATCATGCAGAGAAAGAAAAAAAGAAAAAAGAAGAAAAAAACAAAAAAGAGAAAAAAGAAAAAGAGGTAGGTTTGTGAATAAGAGGAGACATTTATGGATATAGTAGGATAGGTTATTCTACATCTTCCTCTGTTTTTAGTTTGTTATTGTTACCTCAGTATTTTGACACAATAAATTCTCTTCTGTCTCCAACTGCCAGGCAAGTTGGAGAATAGAGCAGCAACCCTACTCCACAACACTGTGCACATAGCCTTGGATTGGCCTCAGAAACCATTCTCTTATATACTAGCATCACTGTCACGTCTGAGGACAATTAAGGCCTGATTAGCCCACAGCAGAAGTCTTCAGTCCGATATCTCCTTAACCAAGTACAGTTTTTAAAATATCATAATTTTAATAACCTATTTCAGTTGAAATTATGACCTAAAGTTGTTTGCACACAATTACAATCCTATTCCTTCCATTTTTTTTCTTTCAGAAACTTGGTCATTATTGCCATGTTTGTCAATTGACTGAAGTCTGCATATTTTTATTCCCCTTTTAAAAATACACCTATTTTAAGCACAGACATAGCAGTGGGCTTAAGGTGTATTTTATTGTCTAGCCTAATAAGCCCTTTTTTTTTTTTCTGCTGCTAGAAGCATGCTTTTAAAACAGGAGCAAGACCAGAGACCCTCTCTCCCTTTTATTAAGCCAGAGAGGGAGGACTGACCCCACTGCCACTGGCATTTCCTACTTGAGATCCCTAAAGCTGAAGGAAGAGAGTCCCACCTGTACTCCCAGCTTCCTTCCAAGCATCCCATTTTGCGTTTATTCTGCTTAGCCACTCTGAAATGGGAAAAAAATGAATTTTCATTGAGATGGGGAAGTTTGAAAGCTTCTCACATGATAAGACAAAAAAGGTTACAGCCTCTAGGCCCAAGTGGCAACCAATGGGAATTATTCCATACCTTCTGCTTCAGATATTTATTTCCTGACCTATTAATACAATTATTCTTCTCAGAACTGATATTTGAGTTTGCTATTTTTAACTTGCAAATTTCTAAATCTATTGTATTCACAATTAATTATGGCATAATATAAAATTGCACTGTTTGTTACTAGCAGGAAAACAGAAGGATCATCTCCTAAAGGTATAACAGTTCTTCAACACACAAATTATATTTCATGTGACATTTCAGGTATGAAAATAACAAGCAGCAGTCCACGGAGGAAGGGTTTGCTTATTTCAAGTAAAGTTGTCTCAGGGAGGAAAGCTGGAGAGGACAACCCCATAACACAAAGCTGTTCTTAACATAAATATCATTGGAGAAGAGGGGAGGAAGTTCTCTCCTTCCAATTTTGAAGTAAGGGAGTAATCGGAAAAGGATTTTTACCTCACAAAGGTTTAACACTGCTTAATCTTTTATTAGAAACTTTAATAATGTGCTTAAACAATTCTATCACTATATTCTGTGTATATATATAATATATATGTGTATGTTATACCACAGACACAAGAACATTGTTTCATTAGAGGTTCCAGCTAAATGAGTATTTTTTTAAAGACCAGTCTCCATACTTTCAGGCTGGATAGCACTTGTTTGTGTTAAGCAAGTATCCTGGTGACATTAGCATTTACTTTCTATTCTCACATGGACTGTACAATCAACAGTAGGTCAGCTATAACTAGTCACTGCAATATAAAATTATTTACGAAAGAATAAGGACAATCAAATAAGCCATTTACAGTAATAAACAACAGATCAGAATGACCGAATTCTTCAATAAGTAACCTGAAAACACCATAAAAAATACAAATCAACAAGATTCTTCCCCTATGTCTGTAGTTCTCCCTTCTGCCCCATTCCCTTCCTCTGCTTCTGAAACCAACTTTCTGAACCTACATTGATTAAAAATGAGATATCTGTAATGTGATACGTTTGCACTGATCCTATAGATTGCTGTTAACAAACAGTCCATCACAAATGTGGCTTCTATTAAGTTTTATTACTTTCAGGATGCTAATTTTGGTTCAGGCTTATTTTCCTAATTTTGTGCAAAAACACTACCCATCATGTTAAACAAATGGAGGTGGGGAGGTGGACAAAAAATAAGAGTTAAAACAACACTGACAGAACAATGCTGATGTAGATATCTAAATATCCAGCATTAATCTGAAATCATTTCTTTTTGACACATAATTTTTCAGTGACTAATTGAACAAGACTAGGCACAAGCCCTCTTAAGACTCTACTACATGTTATTCTATTCATATTATACAAGGCTACAGAAATAAAAACTACATTGTATATGACTATACAAATTTACATTCTAAATCCAGTGTGCTACGTGAGAAATATGTAAGAGTTCTTAATCAAAGAGAACACTCAGTTCAGAACATAACTCAGCATCCACTGTCCAAGTAACTTCAGACTTTCCAGAAGACTGTGACTTTCAAGCAGGACTATCAGTTATCTTGCTGATACCTGGAAACAGGTGAGAATTGTTCTTCACAGGCTGATATGCAAAAGAAAATGAGTCAATATTTAGATATTTTCTTTTACAATGTATGAAGAAAAATATAGTACCACCATAGTTCACAGGAGTATTAGAATACTTCAAATGTTAAGAACTTAAGTTAAAAATACATAAAAATCACATTAAAATATACTATGATCCTCAAAGTTAAACATTTGGCTATTAAGAAATTCCAAAATTTAGGTTGGCATCAAACTTTGTCAGCATTTATGTACATATATATTAACATACCTTTTTGATATTAAGTATTGCATAATTCTTTATGAATAAGCAGGGATCTTGGGGTAGTGGCATGGAAACTCAAAGGCTTGAGGAGGTTGTTATCAGCAGGACATGCGAGTGAAACTGTACAGGAGACAAGAACTGGAAGGGTTAAGGAGAAAAAGCATTTCTTTAGTCCAAATACTTAAATGCTGCCACAGAGAAGTAGATTCTATCTTTGCCTCAATCACAGCTCAACCCACAACCCCCACAACTTTGGAGTCCTTTATTTCATGGCTGTGTAATTTGAAACATCTGGGAAGTCTGATTTTCAAAAGTAGTGACCTCTAAAACAAAGGTGCAAGTTTAGTCAGCAGAAGCTATATACTAAATATTTAAATACTATATAAATTTTAATGACTATGAAACAGGTGATGAGCCTCTTTAATTAGACACTCAAAAATTATTGAGCTCTGTTCCTCAGTTAACCACCCCAAAAAATAAAAGTAATACTTCCTTGTCTCACCAGCATGTTTTTAAGGTAAGACTTCTTACTTATAGTGGTGAAAATGACAGACATGCACATTACACCAGCCTATATACCCTCTCCTACTACCGAAACTGCTGTAACACTCACCATCCTTGCTGCCCTCCCTGCCTACATTCTCCCCTTCACCATATCCTTTTTGGGATTATGAATTACTTTTCTCCTCAGACCATTTAATGGTCAAGTTAATTTTGAACTCCGACCCTACCCTCCAATATCTGCAGCTCCTCCTCTGTGCAGCATTGCCAGCAAATCAAATGAGCATATTCCATCCCATCATCCAGATTTTTCATGACAGATAATAATGCACAGCAGACACAGGATAAATCCTTGCAGAACCAAAGCTGATAAACGTGACAAGTTCTAGAGTAATTACCAACACAGATCAGATGCAAGTTTTCCAGCCACTTTTAGCTCCACCTTACACTGTTATCATCTAGCCTACATGTTCTTAGATCCTGAGAATAGCAGAGTAACTTCTTATTTATGTTTGGTGTTCTTATATCTCTTTCCTCACCAGCTCTATACATTAAGCTACATGTCACAGCAAGCCTCTCTTTTGTCCACAATGCCGGAAAATATCACATACTCTTCTTTGGAGCTAACTGGAACATATTCAGCTAAAGTAATTTGTAACCCAATACTATGAAGTATAATGGAATACTACCAATAAATCAGCCATGTTAAACAAGTCTCAGCCACAGCATGAGCAACAGCTTTGATCCAATTTCACATTTTATCATGTGGTATTAAGTACAGTGTAATCAAAATGCAAATATTTATAAAAATAAAAGTATGCAAAGGCTACAATGCTTTTGCTTCTACTTCATTTTTCTAGGTCATCTCATTTTAATTAGTAAATGTTTTGAAAAACTTTACAAACACTTTATCAAGGTACTTATACAAATGAAGTGGCTGCACAGAGCAATTTCCAAGACAAGATTAAAAATATGTATTTCTCTCCTTCAAAGGCTTACTGTCTGCAGTGTTAGGAGAAAGACAGAATGTTTATGTCTGCCCCCCTAAATACACATATGTCCACAGGTCAGTTTATATAGAAATGCTCAGTGATTAAGGATGAAGGATTATATAATGCTGCCTTACTGCCCATTTTCACTAAAAACTACGACTCTTAGTACCATATATTGCCATATATAGCAAAAATGTGGTCTTAAGGAGCGGTGACAAAAATTTACAGATTTTTCAATTAAATCTAGAGATGTCACTCTTGACATATGACCACAAATGTACAAGTTAGTGAAGAGGGTTGAATGAAATGGCCTTAAGGGATTTCAAACCGAGCATAATTTGAAGCATATGAAACTCTCTTCAGGCACTAAAGAGACCTTTTCTGGAGTTGGGTGCAGATTTCTATCACTCATATCCAAGAAAGAGTAATTAAAACAGAGATGAGACACACTGGCATCTACAGGGGAATCAAGAGTCTATCTGTCTATGGCAGCTTGAACCAGCTTGGATTGTTTATCACAGCAAAACTGCCTAAAGGGATAGGACTGGGCTCTCTGTAAATATCAGAACACTAAATGCCAAAAGATAAGCAGGGTTTTTTACATTAAAGGATATTTAGACCCCCAAGAAGAAATGCATACTAATCAGGAAGAAGTTATGTCAGAAATTGGAAGGTTGCCTACTACAGCCAGAATGTTCTCAAAGATGCTTCCAATAGCAGCAAAAGGAGCAAAAACCCCTGAAATAATTTCTCAAAAGGATGTTAATGGACTCATATGACATCCTTTGATAGCAGATGACTAAATCTGATAATCCAGTCAGTCTTTCCAATCAAAACTTAGTCTTGTGCTTAAATGGTTTCTTAAAAACCATCTAGGACTTGAGGCCAGATCTTCGGATGAAAGCACATGAGCACACAGCTCTATTAATGTCAAAGGTATGCTGAGTCATTCCGGTTCAGGGTCTAGCATGTACTTTTCAATTATTTAAGACTCATGTATACTAGTTATGAAACAGGAGCTGGGAGCACGTGTTGATGACAATTTTTTGATACAGGGGACTGACAAGCTAAGCAGGTGCTCTGTTGGACCTGCTTCCATGAAAAATCAAGAACCAGTTGGGGTTGTGAAAGTTGAGGGGAACCTTAGCTGCAATGACCATAACACTGCAGAGTTTAAAATCCTGAGTCAAGTGAGCAAGAAAATTATAAAAATTACAATCCTGGCCTTGAAGAAAGCAGATCTTGCCTTGTTCCCAGATCTGCCTGGCAGGACCCATGGGAAACTGCCATGAAGGACAAGGGGATCCAGAAGAGCTACTGATTTTCAAGGACAACCTTATCAAAGCACAAGAATGGTCCTTTCTGACACTCAGAAAAACAAGCAAGTATGGCAGAAGACCACAGAAGATGGACACAGAAACAGACTACTTGGAGAAAGGAAGACTTTGCCTGAGCATGCAGGGATGCAGACACAAGAGCCAAAACTCAGCTTAAGCCAAAACTAGCTAGAGATGTGAAAAGCAACAATGAGGAAGGCTTCAATACCAGCAGCAAAAAAAAAGACTAAAAAAGAGGTGAGACCACTGCTTAACAGGGCAGGGGACCTAGTGAGAAAGGAAATGGAGAAGTCTGATGTGTTAAATGCCTTTGTGCCTGTTTTTATTGGTAATGTTTTTTTCTTAGGTGTCCCAGCTCCTTCATCTTAGTAGCAGAGTCTGAGGGAATGAAGCTTTACCCACAACAAACAATGATCAAATCAGGAACCACTAAAGCTAATTGGATATATACAAGCCCATGGGCCCAGACACGCTGCATCTTAGGTGGCCAATTTCATTGCAAGGCTGCTCTCTACTATCTTCAAAAGATGATGGGAATTGTGGGAGGTCCCTAATGACTGGAAAAAGGCCGTCTTCAAGGAGAGCAATGAGGATCCACACCACTACAGGCCACTCAGCCTTGCCTCTGGACCCAGGAGGGTTATGGAGTAAGCCCTCCAGGATGTTGTTTCTGAGCACGTAATGAACACAAAGGTGACTGAAAACACCCAGTGTGGATTCATCAAGGACAAACTGGGTCTAACCAACCTAAATGCCTTTGGTGATAACATGACTGTCTCAGTGGACAAAGGGAGAGCAAAATATGTTTACTTTGATTTTAGCAAAGCCTTAAACAGTGTCCTGTAATATCACTAACTTGGTGAGACACAGGCTAAATAAGTGGATAAAGTGGATGGAAAATTAGTTGGACTCTCAGAACACGTTGGGTTCTGATCAGTAATACTAGGTCCAACTGGCAGCCAGTTACTATGGGCATCCCCCAAGTACCAAAAGTGGGTCTTTACCCACTCTTTAAATCATTTAATACTCTTTAACACCCTTATTAACAAGTGGCACAATGGGACAGAATGCACACTCTACAGCTTCATGGATGATAACACACGGGGAAGCACCTGATATGCTGAAGGGCAAGACTGATCTTCAGAGGGAACTCAAATGGCTGGAGAAAACAGATTGGAACCTCTTGAAATTGAACAAAGGCAAATTCAGCATCCTGCGTATGGGACAGTATAACCACCATGCAGTAGTACAATCTAAGATGGCTAAGAAGCAGCTTTGCTGTAAATGACATGGGAGACCTCACAGACAACAAAATGAACGTGAGTTAGCAGTATGCCCTTCCAGCAAAGAAGGCTAACTGCATACTGGGCTGGATTAGCAAAGGTGTAGACAGTAAGTCAAACAAAGTGATTACTTCCCTACATTAAGCACTTATGAGCACACGGAAGTACTGTGCCCAGCTTTAGAATCCCAGAATGGCTGAGGTTGGAAGGGACCTGTGGAGGTCATCTGGTCCAATCCCCCTGCTCAAGCAGGGTCACCTGGAACAGGCTGCCCAGGACTGGGCCAGATGGCTTTTGAGTATCTCCAAGGATGGAGACTCCACAACCTCCTTGGGCAACCTGTGCCAGTGCTCAGTCACCCTCACAGTGAAAGTGTTTCTTGATGTTCACACAGAGCCTCCTGTGTTTCAGTTTGTACTCACTGCTTCTTGTCCTGTCACTGGGCACCACTGAAAAGAGCCTAGCTCTGTCCTCTCTGTACCCTCCCCTCAGGTATTAGCATACATTGATGAGATCCCCCCTGACCCTTCTCTTCTCTAGGCTAAACTGTCCCAGCTCTCTCAGCCTTTCCTCATATGACAGGTGCTCCAGTCCCTTAATCATCTTAGTGGCCCTGGGGTTTCAGCTCTTGGGTTTTGGCTGCCCTGATATGAGAACAGCATTGACATATTGAAGCAAGTCCAGTGGAAGGACACAGATGGTCATGAGGCTGAAGCATGTCAATGTATGAGGAGTGACTAAAAGAAAAGCATTTGTCTAGCCATAAAACAGCTTTGCTGTCTTTAGCTACCTAATGGGAGGCACTGTGATACCTCCATCTTTGGAGAGTTGACAGAGCCCTGAGCAACCAGATCTAGTTGGGAGGCTGGACTAAATGACACTGAGCTATCCCTTCTAACCTGATATAGGTCAACTGCATCAAACAGTGAGTGTTTTCTCTTTTTCTGCATATCTGTCAGAACATGTTTAACCAATCAGTAATAGAAGTCCTGGTCCAAGTGGTATTTTGTTTTAGGGTTTTTCTGCTACAGTCTGCAAATTACGGGATGATCGGAATAGAAAAGAGCATCTATCACACAAAAAACATGGCAAGAGAGTATTACCCATTATGAAAGAGATTGCCCTAAGTACACATATCCTTTTATGGAGAAAGAGAAGAAGAAAATGTTTGCAAGAATGCTTGCCTGATTTGTTATCCCATTATGGAAAAACTGGTCTAACAATACTGCAAAGATTCAGTATATAAACAGATAATCATGCAAAAGAATTGCAAGCACTGCAACAGCTAATTGGCCCTGCATAAGCTACATAAGCATTTGTTTTACATAAATTACACTGCTCTTATCCTGACACAAGTAGGGTTCTCTTCTTTCTTACCATCACAGATACTGAACTACACAAAAAGTATGTATTCCTGCTAAAGAATTTCTCCCTCAGGAAATAAGTGTTGGATAAAGCAAAATATATCAGCTAAATAATTGTTTAGACTTTTGAGATTATCATTCAGCCAATCTAACTGACAAAAGCTAATTTGTAAGTGATCCATACTGGCAGAGATCACTACACAGGACACTGTAGATATCTAAGTCTCCATTTATTGTTATGAAATACTAATATTATAGCAACAACATCCACTATTTGATTTGCATTTGATTGTATAGATTGAGCTAACTGATTTTCACTTGCAGACAGAACATGTGAACAAGCTGCTACCTGTGGATACAGTCACAACTTCTTTCACACGATCTACACAGGGAAACCCCCAAAACAGATTTGAAATTGCTTGGGCAGTAAACTAATATGTGCAAAAGAACCAATTGCTGTAATTAACATGAAGTTCTGGAACCACCTGCTCAGAGGAAGTCTAAGAGGCACAACCTACCCTATGTGAAATTCAGTGGGTTTTGATTGTTTGACAGAGCATGCACACAATGGTAAAAGCATGTCTAGACTAGCATCATATGTCAAAAAACCACAAATACTTTACTCAGATGTTTAATTCCAAAAGGATTTAAAGATACATGCAATCAGCAGAGCCTTGTAGGCCACAGACCTCTGTGGATGATGGGACCAGGTATCTATTAAACATCTGGTAGCTTTCGTTCCGTGGAGCAGAACAGGCATGTGATATTAACTGCTGGCCTGGGAGTCATGCTTTATTTCTGAAAAACTGGATGTGGCAAGCGACATTTCATTACAAATGAACACAAACTGTTGTATCAGAAAAAATTTTATTTAAAATGTTAATTACTACAGTCAGTGCAACCAACATAAATTATACAACATAGGTGAACTGTGCAATTTCAAAGGGAAAAAAAAATTTAGCATGTTTGGCACTAGAACTCTTATATTTTCCTACACTATGGTATTTGCATTACTGGCTCTGACATATAGAATAGCACCGAAAGTGGTGATGACTTAAAAGATGCTTCTATCCATGAGCTGCAGGAGCTGCTAACAAAGACACTGATGGCGTACAAACTGTTTTGTTAATACTTTGCAGTGCTCCACAATACTTTTATCTCTTCAAAAAGCAAAGACACCTACAAAAGTATAAATTCATACAGTGACACTTTATCAGTTAGGAAACAATGGTGTAATATCTTTCTGTTTTTCTTTATGCTTACTTGGGGGAAGCTTCGCACGACTCATGGAGCAACGATGTGTACCACAACTTCCAATGACAGTGTAAGTCAAATAACTCCAAATTAAGTTTTTATATTGTAACCAACTAAACACGTTGATATATCAACTTACAGAAGCTTTTTGTCTTGTTTTAAATGGGAATTCTAAAATTAAAGTTGAATAAAGTTTCTATGAAGCCAGCTGGCTCAGTGAGAAATAAAGTTTAAAGCTAACACTTCTAGAAACATTTTGTACAAATTCAGATGAAAACACTTGTGACGTGCAGTGGGCAGAAGAACTGGACAGACCAATGAAAAATTCCTCTTTTGAGATAAAGCTCCAGCTCCACATAACTAGTTACCATTCCCAGTAACTACAGAAAGCTATGAGATATCAGCCCTAAACTTACCCGTTCAGTGCCAGTTCTCTTATTCTGGAATCAAGATAGAGTAATTCTGTTTAACTGAAGTTTCTCATGGGGTTATTGCCACAGTCCCAGTATATGCTGGGATAGGCTACACCGAGCATGCCGCTTCTTTCACTCCCTTTTGCATTCTGCCTGCAAATACGTGTTCACCACTTTCAACCACCAGTCCTCTGATCAGAGCTGAGATAACACCTCTCGAAAAAACAACAACAAAAAGAAAATCATAGAGGCATTTGGTCTTAGGTTTAATAAAGATATGGATAATATTTAGCCATGAAACAATACTTTATTTAAGGTCAGTTCTTTGGTAATCATCATAGGAATAGATACGTATCAGTGGGGAGATGGTATTTCTGGTTTTCCTATTTGTTCTTGATCCTTAAAAGTCCTCGTACTTCAAATCTTAACCATGAAGGTGTATTTTAAGATAACCTTTAAAGCTTTTAAGAATAGGCTACTTTTTAATCCCCCTGCCCCCAGTTTTTCATAGTCGGATTTATGCTTTTTCAGTTTGGGGTAAGAAAAGATTACTATTTCTCAATCATGCATTAAAAATTTTATTGTGTGCTTAAATAAGGAAACAAGAACTACTGCAGCTGCAAAGTTCCTATCCCAAAGCAGGAAAACAAATGTGGCATCTTTTATCTGAACAGATATGTTCCTAATTTATTTTGAATAATAACTTCCTACTTGAATTAAAAAAAAAAAAAAAAAACAACTCAGCAAAAAACCCATTGTGTTTGTTTATTTTGTTTCTGGTATAAAGTATTTCCAGTGTGAGAACAAGTGTGTGATGAATTCTCTTCTTAAGAATCACTAGTAAATTTTTTTATTCAATTCCTGTCACTTATAATTCCCCAAACCCAGTGAAAATAATAATGTTGGCTAAGTGTCAGAAAGCATAAATCAAAAGCAATCCATAAGACACAATTTGACTTAAACCTTTAGTATTTGCAATGACACATGACTAGAAAAAGATCTATGGTGCTTCTACAGGAAGGACAGTTCATAAATTGCCCTTATAAGCTTGAGCATGTTTCAAAATAAAAACCCAAAGGAACAGAAATAAGCATACCATTATATAGAATGGTTTTCTAAAATTTCGCTATTTAAAGTATACCGCAATGAAGCAAATTTGTTGGGAGATAAAGTCACCGGTCAATTAGACTTTGCTCAGAATTAAAGAAAACTTTGGGAGCCAGGATGTCTTCCCTTGCACTGTAATGACTTTCAGAATGAGGAGAGAAACACAAAGTCTTTGTAGGGTGAAAAAATCCCTCTACTTTGTCCTGAATATTAGACATGATGTGATACATACTAAAAAGAAAAAGCTGGCAAGTGAAAACATATTCAATAAGGACGAGACTGAGCTAAAAGGTCCACATTCTTAACCCATGGACATTCAAATCATGAATGAATGTTGGATGGGCTTCTTCCATAACATGGGAAAGGAAGAAAAAAGTCTAGCAAGAAGTTCCTCCTGTGACACTTAGATTTATCTCAGGAAAAAAATACCTCACTAATCAAGCATGTACTGCTCAAAATAAAGCAGTTAAATAATCAAAACAGGAACTTGCCACTTCACTCAAGAAGCAGACAAACTTCTGTCCGCCCTCAGAAAACAATGCAGTGACAATTTAGGACACAACTTTCAATCAAGTTAGTCTAAGAACATGCTTGTTCGATTACAAGATAGTGCATGTCTGCAGAAGTCAGCAAGTTCTGGAATGTGACAACTCTGATTTCCACCATTTTTGCTTTAAAATTTTTAATTTTTAATGCAATATACTATCATGCCTTCCCCCATAAGTAGAATTTTAGGTATAAGTACCTAATCTTTCAGTTACTCTTCTAGCTTATGAAGACTGCCTACGCAACTGCCATTTCTCACCAAAAAGAATTCTCACCAAAAATAAAAAAACAAACAACTTACCTTGCCATAACCATATTCCAGCACATTATTGTTCACACCCCATTTTCCCAATGAGCAAGTTATAATTCAGAGCTGCTCACTTGATTTTAGAAGATATTTGCAAAATTCATCCAGATTATCTAAAATATCACTCTCCTGCCCCGAATATGTCTTCCCACACTTGCACAATGAAGTTACCACTACAAAAAGGTTATTCTTCATAGTGCTCAGCCTCAGCTAACTACAAGCTAGGAATCAAGATGCTCATAGTGATGTTTCTTTGACTGAGCCAAGCCTCATCCCTTCTCTTCAAGGTTACTTCAGACTACCAGTGTGCTTTTGAGGCAAATCTGCTGACCACCTCCACGCACAACACTGTGCTTCATGCCCCAGAGCAGGCTAGGAGCACACTTCATATTCTCCAACCGCTAAAAAGCGGGACCAAATCAGAGTCAGATCAAAGTAACACTTCCCCATGAAAGCGGACAACAGGGACTCAGCACAAACTACCACAACATGCTGCCTGCTCATGTTGACACTGCCACTGAAAACAAAACTTCCACGAAAGCTATCTAAACTCTGCCTTCCGATGAGCAAAAGGAGCATGGCTTGTACATTGCTTTAGTCCAGAAGCGTATGGGAAGTGCGTGCAGTTGGGTGCAACTTGACATTGTAACATAGCTTCCAGTATATTTATTAAATTTGCAACACGGTATTCTGGGCATTATCTTCTTTCTCTCATCATCCTTGATAGCCTTATGTACCCTTCATATCTAGGCACTTCACCCTGCCCTTAGACATCGATTTACCCCATTAGCGACATCTTAGGAAAACAAAAAAATGCCAAAGGGAAAGCAAGGCGAGTCGTCGAACGGATGGGTACGCAGCCTATTTTGTTTTCAGTATGCTTTCCAACACCTTCCTTTCACTCTGAATTTGTATGGTATTGAGAGAGAAGAACCTTTAAAATGGGAATTATTTCTAAAAAAGCACCTTAACCACCCTGACGAGCCCCTCGTGGAACTGGAGCTACCTTCAACTGCACCTTCACTGGCAGCTTTGTCAGGAACCTACCGGGCAGGATGGTGCGGAGAAAGAATGGAAATTCATTCTTTGATGTACTGCAGGCGGCTTAGCCCTCTGATTGCCGTTTGCTTAAAACAAAACAAAGTCCTTAATCCGTGGTAAACCGTAACTATTGCTTTTGGCAGGTTTCTAAATACAAGCAAGAAAAAAAAAAGCGGGGGGGGGGAGATACACGACGACGACAGACGAGGACTGGTTTGCTGCTGTTCCCTTCCCCCTCCCCGATGCGCAGCTCTATCTGCAGCCCATGTGGCCGGGAGGCAGCCACAGCCGGTTCCAATTCCTACTTTCCCACTTTGCGCCCCTGCTCGCTGCCGGGGCTGAGCACAGCCAGCACCGGCCGCGGGCTTCCTCCCCCCCCCCCCCCCGCTCCCCCCCGCCGCGCCGTCCTCCCTCTCCCCCGCTCCATCCGATCCTCCGGTCCCCCAGGGCACAGTGTGGGAAGTACGAATTTCCGCTGAGTTTTCTCGGCAAGTTTCGGAGCTCGTCTTTCTCCTGCCCCCCGCCCCCCTCTCCCCGCTCCGCCCGCCCCCTCCGCCCCTGGGAGAGCCGGCGGAGCAGCGGGCAGCCCCGCCGCGCCGCGCCGCGCCGCGCCGCTCCGCTCCGCAGCGCGCCCGCCCCCCGCGGCAGCGCCGGCCCCGCCACCGCCCCGCCGCAGCGTGCGGGCCGCGAGGGGCGGCAGCCCCCGCAGCCCCCCCGGCCGGCCCCGGCGAGCCCATGGTGCCGGGCACGGCGACCTGCAGCCGCCGCGCCCGCCTGCCCGGCGCGGAGCTCAGCCCGGCGCGCAGCAGAGGAGGGGCCGACTAGCAGCCGCGGAGGAGGCGGGGGGGATGCCGGAGAGACACAAAGCCGGCGGGGGAAGCAGCCCACGGCTCGTCCCGGGATGGGGGCGACGCGCCGGGTCCGCCTGATGGTGCTGCCGCGGGTACTCTGGGGCTCCGTCCCCCTCTTCCTCCTGCTGCTGCCCGCGGCCGAGCCCATCTGCCCCGAGCCATGCGACTGCCAGCAGCACCAGCACCTCCTCTGCACCAACCGGGGCCTGCGCTCGGTGCCCAAGGCTGCCGAGCCCCAGGATATCCTCACCTACAGCCTCGGCGGCAACTTCATCGCCAACATCTCCGCCTTCGACTTCCACCGCCTGGCAGGGCTCCAGCGCCTGGACCTGCAGTACAACAGGATCCGCTCGCTGCATCCCAAGGCCTTTGAGCGCCTGGGGCGGCTGGAGGAGCTCTACCTGGGCAACAACCTGCTGCCGGCGCTGGCCCCCGGCACCCTCAGCGCCCTGGCCAAGCTGCGCATCCTCTACGTGAACGCCAACGAGATCGGCCGCCTGAGCGCTGCCTCCTTCTCCGGGCTCGGCAGCCTCGTCAAGCTGCGCCTGGATGGCAACGAGCTGGGCTCGCTGGGCGACTCCACTTTCTCAGGGCTGCCGAACTTACTGTACCTGCACCTGGAGTCCAACCGCATCCGCTGGCTGAGCCGCGGTGCCTTCACTGGCTTGGCCAAGCTGCGCTTCCTCGACCTCTCGGGGAACCAGCAGAGCTCCCTTCGCCACCCGGACATCTTCGGGCCGCTGCGCTCCCTGCACACCCTGCTGCTGGCCAGCAACAGCCTGCAGCAGCTGACAGGGGGGCTCTTCCAGCACCTGCCCGGCTTGGCAAAGCTCTCGCTCAGCGGAAACCGCCTGGCTCACCTGGCCCCGGACGCCTTCACGGGGCTGGGTTCGCTGAAGGAGCTGCGCCTGGAGGGAAACCTGCTGAGCCACCTGCCCGCTGCCCTGCTGGAGCCGCTGAGCAGCCTGGAGGCGCTGGATCTGAGCCGCAACGCCCTGACCGCCCTGCACCCCGCCACCTTCGGCCGCCTCGGCCGCTTGCGGGAGCTCAGCCTGCGAGACAACGCGCTGGCCACCCTCCCCGGCGAGCTCTTTGCCTCCAGCCCGGCTCTCTACCGCCTGGAGCTGGAGGGGAACGCCTGGAGCTGCGACTGCCGCCTCCGCGGCCTCAAGCACTGGCTGGGGGCCTGGCACTCCCAGGGCCGCCTGCTCACCGTCTTCGTGCAGTGCCGCCTGCCGCCCGCCCTGGCCGGCAAGTACCTCGACTACCTGCAGGACGCGCAGCTGCCGCCGCCGCCAGACGGCGGCCCCTGCCACGACGCTGCCTCTCCCTCCTCCGCCTCCCCGCCGCCGGCAGCGGAGGAGCAGCGCCGCCCGCCGCCCTCCGCCGAGGGGCTCGGCAGCAGCGGCGGCGCGGGGCTGCCCCGCGGGCCGCCGGCCCCGCCGCCGCCGCCGTCCGCCTCCACCGCCCGCCTGCTGGGGGCGCCCGAGGGCGCGGCGGGGCCGCCGAGGGCCGCGGCGGAGGCGGCCAGCCCCACGCCGCCGCCGCCGCCCGCCCGCCCGGCCGCCTCCGGCCCGGCGCCGCCCAGCGCGGCCTGGCCCCGGCGGGCCGGCAAGCCCCGCCCGGCGCCGGCCGCCGGGGTCCCGCCGCTGGTGTCCGACCCGTGCGACTTCAACAAGCTGTTCCTGTGCAACCTGTCGGTGGAGGCGGTGGGCTCCAGCTCGGTGACGGTGCGCTGGGCCGTGCGGCCGCACCGCAGCCCCCGCCTGCTGGGGCCGGCGCGGTTCCGCCTCCTCTTCGACCGCTTCGGCGCCGCCGTCAAGTTCCAGCGCTTCGTCTACCTGCCGGAGCGCGGGGAGCCGGCCGCCACCCTGCGGGAGCTCCGCCCGAACACCCCGTACCTCGTCTGCGTCGAGGGCGTCCTCGGCGGCCGCGTGTGCCCAGTGGCGCCGCGGGACCACTGCGCCGGGCTGGTCACCCTGCCCGAGGGTGGCGGCGCGGCGGCGGCGGCGGCGGGCGGGCCCCGCGGCCCCGACCAGCAGCTCCTCACCCTGGTGCTGCTGGCGGTGAACGCGCTGCTGCTCTTCGCGGCGCTGGCCGCCTGGGCCTCCCGCCTGCTGCGGAAGAAGGTGTTGGGGCGGCGGCGGCGGAAGGCGGCCCCCGTCCACGTGCGGCAGCTCTACTCCACCCGCCGGCCCCTCCGCTCCATGGGCACCGGCGTCTCCGCCGACTTCTCGGGCTTCCAGTCCCACCGGCCGCCCCGCGGCGCCGCCGCCTGCGCCCTCAGCGAGGCCGACCTCATCGAGTTCCCCTGCGAGCGCTTCGTGGACAGCGGCGGCGGCCGCCACGGCGACGACCACCTGCTGCAGCGGTTCGCCGACTGAGCCCGCCGAACCACGGCTCCCGGCGGGGCGGCGAGGGGCGGCGGCCGGCGGCCTCTGGGGGCGACGGCACGGCGCCGGGTCGAGGCCTCGGAGCGGGCAGCGCTGCGGCGCAGTCGCTGCATGCAGCCGCCCTTCCTGCAGGCCGGGGCTGATGCCATCTGTGAGGCAGGCTTACGCGGTCACTTCTGCTGGGAGGTTTTCTCAGAAATCGTCGCCGTTTTCTCAGAAATCGTCAGTAACCCGAGCAAAAGCCGTGGCTGGTGGTGACCGTGCCTTGCCACGAGGAGAGCAAAATGGTGGGAGCTACTGCGAACAGCAGCGGGTGCCTCCCTTACACAAACTTAGAGCCGTACATTTAAGTGTGCTATTTTACAGGTGGTTTTCTCGGACTACAGCTGGGAATAACAGTTACAGTGAGCGGCCTGGCCCCGCGCAAGGATGCTTTGGACAGAGCTTTCCAAGGCACCAGCCCTTCCTAATAAAAAATTTGGACTGAGGGTCATCTTTTAATGGTACTGTTGAACTGTGTGCAACCAGCGAGTCGTCTGGAGGGCTGGAAATGTACGTTTTGCGCTGGACGGTTCGAAGGCTGTGCCATTTTAACTCAAACCGAATGTGAGGCGATTTAATGTGCGGAAGCGTGTCTTCATACTTTTTCGTAAACGGGAAACAATAACGCAGCTGGTTAGTTTTACAGGAATATATTGCTGACACCACTAGGAAAAACTAACAGAGTTTTGTAATATGTTTACAAACAAGCTATTTTAAAATTGTTTTTGAATACATACTGCTTGGTACTTGTACACGTTAACGTGTGCTGTAGTTGTCTGGGTCCGTGCTGGTCAGTGGATCGCTGACCTTCACATTATCCATCTTCATTTCTAAATGGGTGGATGCAGAGGTGAACCACTGATGGATAAATAATTTTGGTGCCTTTCTTCAGAAACAATAATGGGTGAGAATATTTCAGGAATGTGAAACAGTCTTTATCCTAACAGACGATTCTCTCTTAGCCTTAGCCTACTAAAGTTAGAAGCTTTATGTGCCTCACTGTGAAATAAAACATTTCTGTATATTAATCTAGATTCCATGTTTTGTGTAGCTGAGTGAGTAATGCTGAAGTTAAGCCCTTATGCAGTAGTATATGATGATTGAGTTGGTTTGTTTTTGTTTTGTTTTAATTAGAATGTTGCTTTTGTTTTTAGAGCATTGCTAATCATTTTATGATCAGTTGCTCTCTACTTTCTTGGACTTTTGACTTTCCTAAATATTTACAGAATGCGGTTCTGTTACTATGAAATATGGTGGTTTAGTTTACATTAATAATTCTCTCTGTGTGGTCTAGAAATGAGCTAATTAAAAAGGTCCAAACTGTGGTTACACTTTAAATGCAAATGTTTTAGATGGAGTTTGGTAAATGGTTGAGACCATTGATACTACTTCTGCTCCTTTGAATTTAGTGTGCAACCTCGGATGAACTCTTGTGGAACTGAATGGTTTGAAGGAAGTGTTAGTGAACTATGGAGACATTCATCTCAATATCATGCATTCATTGCTGACCCGAGGTGTTCGTGACTGCAAGTTGTTTATTACCATAATTGCAAGTAGGCGATCTGGGGGGGTTTCTTTTTTTTTTTTTTTTTCTTTTCTTTTCTCTTTTTTCAGATGAACAAGTGTTTACAAAAGACACCATAGTAACTGGTTCCTTCAATTGGAGTTCAGTGACTGAATGGAGAGAACAAGACTTTATGTTCTGAGGGATTTTTGTTCAATCTTTAAATTCAAATGGGAGGAAAGGAGAGAGTGTAGGGACCGTTTGCCTTAATCTTTGCCTGAGGAAAAAAAGCAGAGTTAGGTTTTGATCCTTGAGTAAGTAGCAAAAAGCCCTTTGGGATTTCATTTTGACAGGCAGCAGTTTTCATAAATATCAGGGGCCAAACTCGTTTGTCAGTGTAAGATTAAAATTCATAACTCTTATAGATAGAATGTTTAAATTAATTAAACTGAAGGAATCCCAGAGCAGGTTTTATTTTTTGTTAAGATTCTTAAATATCTGTTCTTTTGGACCCCTGGGTGCTTTTGGCCATTTATGACTGACTGTGGAATACACCACTGTTTGTTGTTAGAAATGCAGTGGGGATTATTGAGTAAAGCTGTGTATCACACTAACGTTAGCTCTATCACTGGATATTCTTCCAATGGGAGATGCATAGATGCTGTACATGGTTATAATCAATTATGTCAATAAATCCATTTGCTGAAAGAAAATTGGTGTCTTAGATTGTATCTCATAATGCATCACTTCAGTCATAGTACTGGCTGTAACTTCTTCATATGACTAGCACTGCTGTTTCTCAGGTCTGCAGAGAGTGCCTCATTGCTCATTCTCTCGTGTACTTCACCATATATTATGTTTTCTATTTTGGTTGTAATACATTTGGATAGTGCAAACACTAAAACAATTAAAATTCTCAGTTCTGAAACAGGTGGACCACTGTCCCAAGATAGACTAAGGACCCGTTATATAGGATAAAGATAAGATCCTTATATCCTTGTCTAAGGATAGGCAAAGTCCTCCTACATCAGTGAACTGATGATCCTTTCTAAGCTAAGTAAGAAATGATGAAGAAATGATGATTGTTTGGGATAATACAATTTTTTTATACTCATTGGAGGCTACAGTTATGCGGGTTTTTCAGTATTACCGGGCTAATGATATAAACACATCACGTTGAGCATATATGTGGTGTTCTAATTAACGATTCACTGCTTCTTTTTGAATTTATACAAATGTCTGGAGAATTGCTGGAATGAAATGGCTCTTTGCTCCAGCCCGGGAGAAGTAAATACATAGATCAACACAACAACAAAAAAAAGATGGTTAACAAAATGAAGTTGGTGACTTCTTGTAAGTCACACATATTGTAACTCTATGATTACTTGGGCTTTGTGTACCAATGTTACTTTCAGCTTTTTTGCAGGGAGGCAGCTGTACTAGTGGATGGTTGAGGAAAGAAATGTCAGTGACATTCAGTGACTGAATGATGTAAATATTACATGGCTCTCTTTTTACCAGTAGTACAGTATTTATATTTGTGTCCTTTTTAAAGTAAGGTCCTTTCTAAAGAATGACTGTAAAAACAGCCCTTTTTAAGTGGTTGAATCTACCATCAATTTGTGCTCAAGCTGTTTGTCCTTCTAGCAGAAATAGAGTTTTACTGCCCTGTCCCCTTCCGGAATCCATGCAGCTTGGGGAAGGGTGAACTGAGTGCTGTTCTCCTGCCGACTAATTACCGGGCATGTTACCTATCAAAGATTGAAAACCACCCAAATATTGTCCCATCATATTAAGTGGACTACTGCTGGGAGGTCCACAAAAGGTACCAGGGCTTCCCTGGTGGCAGCACCGCCTCCTGCTCTCCCTCCAGTCCCTGACCCTTTGCTACAGTCAGCTGGCATGGTTGTTTATGCAGCTGGAAGGCGAACTGCAAAATTGATCCTCTTGGAAAATAACTTTTCCTAGTACCTCTCCTCTCCCCTGTTTTTCAGCCAGCTCAGTTTCTTTGATTCTGTTCAACTTGTATTAGTATTGGAAGTGGCAAAATGGGGACGGAGCGGGGGGTTATGTGCAGTGCAGAGGCAGGAAAAAACAGTCAAAGCTGGGAAGCTGCTTAAACAATCTCAAGTAGTCTTGACAGCCAATGCATCCACAGTTGAAGAAAACCTAGACTATTCACATTAGATCAAAATCCTATGTAGAGTATATACCTTTACTGGGAAATCATTAATGATTTGCAAAACTGAAAACTCTTAAAACTTCTTTATGAGATCCTAGAAACATTGAAGTTACGGCACAGGGCTAGAGAGTAATAATCAGAGGAGAACAGGGCTGTAATGGTGTCAGCGAAGGTTTACATGTGCGTGAAAAACCCTTGTCAAAAAGCACTCCGCTTGACTATCGGAGCTTGTGTTAACACAGTTGGATTTATAAAAATATTTGTTTCTCCATGCAGTGCTATCTCTAGTGTTCACAATGCACTGTGAATGCCACATTTTAAAATACCATTATCATTTAAACCATGTTATTACCCTGACAAGAAGGGACCTGGTAAATTTGATACGTGTCTCTCGTGCCTTTGCCTTTCTGCTCTTTCCCGGGAGAGATTTGGAAAATGAGGAATTGGGAGAAAAAAAGAGTCTATTCCAGTTCCATCAAAATAATTTATTTGACTAGTAAACCTCCATTTAGATTGTACTGTACGAGTCCACAAAGAAAATCATTTGTTTTCATGACAGTATATGTATTTGCAGAAAACTCCTCCAGTGAGCAGGACAAATACTACTTCATTTCCAAAAACCTGGCTGCACACACTAATTCATGTTTCTCTGGCCACCAAGGGTGTGCGTATGTTGTGTGAGGTCCACAAGTGAAGCTTTAGTTTAAAAAATGATTTTTAAAATCAAATCAGACAAATTGTGTGTACACAGTGATGTACTTGATTTTTCATCTGGGCAACTCTTTTGAGAGGTTGATCTATAATCTGATATTTGTTAAGTGTGAAATGGGGAATAAATATAAGGAAACCGTGTGTGTGCTGGACACTGGATTTGTTCTTTTTGCTCCATGCTAAATATAGCATAGTTTTGGCAGCCTGTCCAAATATTGCTGTTGTGTGTTTCTCCATAAAAAGTTGAGTTTTCTCAAGAGCATGCTTTAATTCCCATAGAAATTAAATTCCCATAGAAAAATAGTCAATTATCTTTGAACACAATTATTTATCTTAATATCATTGTACATCATTTTATTTATACAGATGCTCCTTGATATGTTTTTTAAAATAAATCTATGTCTTATTTGTTTTTACAAACGTGGCTGTAAGAATTAAAATGAGTAATACAGTATGAATAAATAGCTGGAAGAAAACTTCCTAGAAACATAGGAGAGATATGTACTAACCAAGAAGAATCTGACACTTCAAAGAGAACGTATGAGTATTTGTAGTGTGACACGTATCTCATCTGTTGTTGGATTTTTAAAAGTAGATTTATTTTTAATTTTATAATCTGTACGCAATAATTTTATGTCCTAGAAATAAGCTATTAGTCCAGGGATGGGGAGGTCCCCACATACATAAATCTTAAAAGCTATTAAGTGCTACAAAGAAAATTGGGGTACCATTAAAAGTATTAATTCTTACTAAAGTATTACCTGTTTTTTCATTGCAAAGCTCATTTGAAGTTGCTGCCAGGCACAGCAGTCCTTAGCTAATACACTAAATGGCGTCTCTTGGCTTCAGGTGTAATCCTATTCCTTACTTTAACAAAGTTTTTTTAATATTCAGACAAACATATTCTCAAATCACAATTTTTTTTCAAAATATTTCACATATTTGTATATTCAGTATTTCAAAATACTTTACTGCTCTTTGGAGATCCATCCATGTGGAACTTGTACCAAGAGAGAATCCGGACAAACATTAGAGCAATCTGCCAGTCAACATACGTATACTACTTTGTAATGTAGCAAGTGTTCAGAGGATGTTAAGTGAGGGTTTTATTTTTTATAATCTTGTGAGAATGAACAACCAACAAAATGTTCACGTAGGGCCATAACTGTGCCCTCTAGCTATGGCAAATGTATTACTGTAATATAGCACCTTATGCATCAGCCTGGTCTAGCCTAGTTCATTTTATTTTGTCATGTGAGACTAGAAAAAAGACTTGAGTATGAGATCTGAAGTTCAAGGGAATAGAGTGGAAAAGCTTTTTGTGAAGTCCTTGGCAAAAGCCCTGTTAGCCAGACTTTTGCCTGGTTCATTTAATTAACGTCTCACATGTGCTGTTTGTTTCATTGTCATTAGTTCAGTATATGTTTGCTTAGTTGTAGTAAATGTTTAGAAGTCATTTGAAGGCCTGGATACATACCATAGGAAAAAATCATACACAGAAAGATAATGAGACAAATTTTCTCATTGAGAGACTCATTTATCTCCTAAGGAACAAATATTTCAGGGATGTTGTTGTTAAAATAAACCTGAATGCCAGTTTTAAGTCAAGAAAGGAATTCTCTTTTCTTGGAACATGAAGAAGGTAGGAAGGTTGTAAATAATTACATGACTCTTTTACTTAATTCCTTGCCAATAAGAGAAAAGATTGGCATTATGTTAATGAATTATATTACATGGGGATATGCACGTACCCTGTCCAGATCCAGAAAAGTTCACTGAAATGATGTCTGTGCTATCACTTTTAAACTAAGAGATACACTGTTACGCCGCTGTAGTTCATCCTGACAGTGAGAAAGGTGTCTTTTCATATGTCCAAATCCATGTTTTATTACAGTCCTTAACTTCATCTGTGCCGTTGATGTCAATGTACCGTTGATATCAATGTACCATTGACATATCTATCATTGTACCATTGATGCTTACTTTCCTTCTATCTTGCTTAATGTTTAAATATTAAAGTTAAAATTTAGTTTAAATGCTGAAGTTACTTAGCATGGTAGCAGCCCCTATCTGACTACTGTAAAACAATTTGAAATAATGGAGAATACTTAGTGGTGATACCTATCAGATGAAAGGTCAGAAATAATTTTACTCTAGAGGAACACACTCAGGAAAAGCATGCTTTCAGAAAAGAAAAGTATTTGTTTTGTTTATAACTGAAGGACAACATGGTTTATTTGCCGTTACTATGTCATGATCTAAATCTTGAACGAATATACTACTAGACAAGGCTCATATGTTAGACTTATGAGACAATTTAGAGGGTTGCTCAGTACATATAGCAGATGTTTTAGCATGCCATTTTTTTTGCAGCAACAGCTTGATCCTTCTTCTGGTTTCACTCCTTAAGAGTGAAAGATTTCAGGACTCTCAGTGTAGGTACCCTTCGATAATAGGTCTGTGGCAATGGAATTAATTGTATTGCAGAACTGTGCTCTAAGAGTCAGTGCTCATCTTAAAAGAAGAAAAAAAAAATTAGTTCTCAGATCTGGTCAGCTTGGAGAGATGAACCTGAGTGTTAACTGGCATGGAAATGTGTTTCTCAGCTGACAATTACCAAAGAGGGGGAATCTTTCATGATCATTGTAGTAAGTTCTTAACCCCGAAACCTAAAGATGCCAAACCAAACACCAACTGTTACATTGTTGATGGCATTACCATAAGGATCCAATTAACTAATTTTCCTGCAAATCAAACTTCTCCACTTCCTCTTGTTGCCTAAAAAATCTACTTCTTACTTATTTTGTCAAAACCTTCAGTTTTTCTTTCTCCCAGCAGCGCTCCTGCATCAGGTAGTGACAGTATAAGACTCTGCAATGTCCAACTTTATAATGTAAGAGTGGCAGAAGTAACTCAGAGACAACTGCACTCACTGAGTTCAATATGAAAATGAATAAAGTAGTAAATGTGCCAACAAATCTGGAACTTGCCAGTAGTTCCTGTAAGCTTGGTGCAGGTGCTGGGGTCCTTGTACAGTTCTGCAGTGCTGCTTGTGCCTTCCACGTGACTGCTCTTACTGTCGCAGCACTACCTTCTTCTAACATCTCACTCATTGGCACAGGCTTTTCTCCAACAGATTAGTGGCATTCTGTTCAGCCTGGTATCCATTCAGTCATTTGGTTTTTCTTATCTCAGTTTTTAAATTCTCTACAATGGGAGTTTGTCTGGGTTTGTTTCATCTTGTTTGAAATAGAGGTAACAGCTGTTTAAAATAGAGTCTGCTCTTAGAAAGAGAAGGAAGGACTGCATGAATTTTAAATAAATCCTGCTTAAGCGGAAGTTGTTTTATTCAGGAACAATTTGTGATTGTAATGATTCACTGGGATCCCACTGACACTATTCTGCTGGCACAAAGGGAAGTGCAGAGGCTTCTGGTTTTCCTGCCAGGATGTGTCCCTAAGAACCTGAGACTGCAGAGGTCCAGTGGGAACTAAAGACATCCTTCCATTTCTGTGGCTCAAATGGAAAAGAGATTCAGGGACAGAATCTTTTTCACTGGAATGGCTAAGAACTTCATTTATTTTACAAAATATATGTTGACCTAAGCTGATTTTGTAACTGGAGAGTTATAAATTGGTTTCACACTGAAGGCAGCATCAAAAAACCTGACATTTTTGGAGACAAAACCTCCTTACTTTTCCTTTGCAAAACCGAATTCGGCACAGATTGAAGGAACTGGCAGTTTGCTGAAGGTGTTAACAGCTCTTTGAGGTGTCTGTAATACGCAACTGGGCACACTATATTCAGTTAAAATAGTCTCTCATATATTTTATTTAGAGGTATTTAGAATATGTTCCAGGTGGAAAATACTAATGAATTCTAAACTGTTAGCTTGTAATGATGCTGACCTACTTGGATTTTGGATTCATTTGTCATTTAAATTTGCA
Organism: Morus bassanus; assembly: GCA_031468815.1. Classification (NCBI taxonomy): domain Eukaryota; kingdom Metazoa; phylum Chordata; class Aves; order Suliformes; family Sulidae; genus Morus; species Morus bassanus. Next base: position 38,739,556 of record CM062567.1, on the reverse strand, counting down.
CTTGCAAGTGCACCTGAGGTGTTCCTAAACTTCAGACTGATGGTATGTTTTTATCCAACCTGCTAAAATCGCCTATCATTCCAATTAGCAGAACTCTCTGTGGGAAACTGCTCCTGTTCTTACTTACATCTTTTTACTTTTAGTCTTTTCACTTATACCATGGTAGAAAATAATCTTAATCTATGAGCTCCTAGGCCTTGAGATATGCAATAGTTTATGAAACAGGAGAGTGGACAGTTTTCCCAGCCTTCCAAAGACAGCCAAAGTTTAACAGCCAGAACAGGTTTGGGGTTTGGGGTGGGGGTTTTTTGTTTGTTTGTTTGTTTGTTTTTTCTGTAGTAAATAACTGATGGATTAGAGCTTTGCAAATATACTACAGTTGCCAAAGTCTACCAGTAGTGACAGCAGTGGCAGGACACAAACATGTACACATTGGAATAATCATTTGGCTGTTCAGATTGGGAACTCTACAAAATTTGGGCATGTGCAAAACATCACAAGAATGGATTTTAGAGCTTTGGGACTCAACAGTTATGTTATTGTGGGTTTTTTTCCTCCAAAATGTTCTTTCTCTTCTCCCCTGTTCTATTACCTCCTTCTCTGTCTGGTTAGAGGGTTTTGGATTAATGCAGCAAAAGTGACTGGAACATGTGTTTAAGGATGCTGAGCATCCAATATATCTGAGAAGCTGCAGGTGCTTAGAAAATATGATGCCTTAGAAAATATGTGAAATATAGACTTCGGGAGGCATTGAAGTTGAACACTGTGGTCCTTACATGGATAGCTGTCCAAATGCATGTGTTAACATCCATGTTTATCCCCTTATCATCATTAGCTGCCTTTTGTTTCCCTTTGTGATCTGTAATGAAGTGCCAAGTTTTGTACCTCTTACATTGTGTTTTGACCTGGTCCTGACTACTGCAGCCACTCAGATTGCATTTCTCTCCAGAGAGGCCAAAAGAAGTATTGCGCATTGTTTTTATGTAGTATCAACGAAGTACAAGAGGAAAAGGATTATGGATTTATAAAATGTGTTTCTTGCCTAAAGCTTTACCGTTCAGCTGATGATAATCTAGGCAGACAGCCCCAGTGATCTATAATTTGGTCTGATTCTTCAGAAAGACGGCTGCCTCTCTCCTGAGAGGGGAAAAAGCTGTCGGACTTCTCCAGTTCTGCGTTTGTGATGTTTCCGGTTTGGATGAAACTAGTTTCCTAAATTTCTTTACAGAAGGAGGTAAAATCCTGACTTATGGGCCAGTGGTAGAGTTTTTATCACCTGCATATGTTTTCACATCAAAGAGCTTGTGTAGCTGCCTGTTTTTCAGATGGTGCCCTTTGGACCTAAAGCGGTCGGAATCAGACAAGAACAGTCAGAAACCAGATTTTTATTCATGAATCTGAATAATCAAACCAAGAGTATATCATACATTACACAGAGGAATTCCGGATCTGGCATAATTCTTCTCAAAGGCACTGATCTCATTTTAAGCAGCCTTCTTTTTCTGGTCCCCAAGGAAGCTGCGCTGTGGAGCGGTCCCTCTCTCCCATGCCACCCCTCTGTGCGCTGCTGGGATTAGCCTCCATTTCTCAGAAGCCTGTGGAGGTTTTTTTGCTTCTTGTTTTGTTTGTTTCCTGGTGTATAATAGGCCCTATCCATGTCCCCTCTTTCTTTGCCTTATTAGGCTTATAAAACTTCAGGATTACAGCAACTGGGTCATTACAGCAGAGCTGCTGAAACTGATGTAATGACCTCTGTGTGTTTTGAAGTCAGGAGTTAGAATTGATGCTTTATAATGCTGAAACATTTTAAACAATCTTTAGTAATTCCTCTGCCTTTTTTGTGTCCTCAAATTCTCAATTTACTCTTCTAAAAAAGTAAATGGAGTTTTTCTGCCTCACCTATCTTTTCCATGTAAATCATTATGTCTGACCCATAAATATAAACTTCCAAAGAGCAAATACTTCGCATCTGAAAAGGTTGGAATGGCATGTATTTTCCTGAGGGGACAGAAGCCCTCTCAATATATCCAGGAAGACTTTATTAAACATCCATTTAAAATTATATGAGGTTAAATATCACTTTGCAAAGGGATTGTTTTAGAGAACAGCACAGATGTAACTAAAACTATATTTGTTATAGTTTACTAACAAATTTAGACTACAAGATTACAGGATAAAAACACAGTTGTTTACTAATCCTCCAGATTAAGTTGTTATTCCTAGAATTATTTGTTTTATCAGTGTAAATACATTATGACAAACTGGTGCAGCACAATGGATCCCAAGGCAGCCCAATTTTTTCTATTTCAGTAGATCTACATCAGACCTGAATGTGAGCCAGTCTTTCTGTTTTCCTGCTTCCGCTGCAAAAAATAGCTGTGGATATTAAGAAGAATTGGTGGTCTATTCAAACAGGAGTCTGATTTAAAAAAATCAATTATTGATCTCTTTCATGTAACTGTGAAGTTGTGTTCTCATAATTTGTGACACAGTGTGTGAAACTAATTAATTTCTGGAAAATGTTAATCTGTGATTCAGCTACACCCGTTATACTTCTTGGAATATTACACGGAAAATGAAGCTACCAAAAGGAAACATCTGTTTGTATCTAAAAACCCAAACATTTCTGAAGTTTAGCAACATGCATTCTTCTTGGGGCTGCCACCTATTATATTCAGCTCTAGAGCAAATACCAAAAGGATACTTGAGGTGACCTTTTGTATCAGATTAAACAAAATGAGAAAACACTTGGCAATCAGACTTCCTCTGCTAGGCCATGGGAAACGGCAGAGCAGAGAAACAGATACAGTAAAAACATATCAATTCAATCTCATTTGCTTTAGAAGAGTTCAGCAGTGAAAAGAACAACTAACTGTGAAGAACCTGAGATCTCTGTAATTTGGCACATCTTGAAGTCTGGCAGATTCTCCTGACAAGGGCTATCTCAAGCAGCAATAAAATGGGAGAGGATGAAGAAAAACAAATGACTAGAAAACGTTATATGGGAAATGGTTTTCTTTCAAAAGCTATTTCTTAGGAAGAAAAAATCCCCAGTGGACTGCAATTTTGTATCAGTGTTGTTGTTGCATGTTAACACACACTGGCTTTGAATATTTTTTGTTCTTGTTGCATGTTAACACACACTGGCTTTGAATATTTTTTTTAAAACTGTGGATTTCAAGGTTCCCTGTGCTTGTGTAAATCTGTGACTCCCTTGCTTGTTGGTGTGCTGAGCAAAGCCAGGGGAGGAAAACAAACTGTAGTTTCCCAGTGAGGTTGAGCTAGCTTAAGCCTGAATGCTGTTAAAATAATAGTCCTGTTTGCTGGTGGATGCTCATTCCTTCCATCTCTCCCTCCAGCACATGGTGGGTAATAGCACTACTGGTAGTATATATTGCTGCTCCTTGCCACTTGTTGGTAAGATCACTGGATTGTTTATTTGCATCTGTCAATGACAATGCATGAATAATAGGAACAGTCAGCTCTACTAAGCAAATAATAGATCTATGATCAAATGACATCCCGCTCTAAAAGGTGAACCGATAAAGCAGCCATCAAGGAAGGGAGGATAAATACAAATGTTTAACTGTTATGATGATTTGGATTATTATGCAGTACGTCTATGCACTAAGGCTCTATCTAAGGAGGTTCAATTTCAGGTCTTAAGTGGGTTAAGGGTAGTTTGGTTTGGTTTGCTCAAACTGGTTGTTCAATAGCACAAGTGATTCTCTAGCTGTGTGTTGCAGGCTGCCTCCAGTGTGCCTTGCTCCTTGCTGCTGCTGCTTTCCATCCATGGCAGTTGCTCATGCTCAGATCTTGGAGTCCTTCCCTGTGTGCAAGCACTCAACCCCTGCAGGCTTCTCCTAACTGGATGGGACGCAAAGCACAGCCTCCCTCCGCCTTCCAGATGGGAGCAGCTGCAAGGAGAGTGGGAAGGCATGAGGACACTGAGGTTTCCACCACAGCCGCGCAGGCAAGAAGCCCAGAGGACAAAATTCTAGACCTGTTATGTAGCCAGTAGGCAGAGATGGGAAAAAAAGAGAAGGAGACTTTGCCTGGAGACAAAACTACAGTGACGACAAGGATGATGGCCAAACAAAGGCTTGGTGAGGAAAAGAGGTTGCAGCATGCAGAACCTTTGACCGGGTTATGAAAATTCGAGGCCAGAAGTGCTCATAAGGTTGTTTTGGCCTGCTAAATTGTTCCACTCTTACATCCCTGTCCAACAGCTAGGAGATAGAGCTCCCTGTTTGCTGGGGTTTTTTTAGAAGAAAGGAATATGAGTGTTTCAACACTCTCCCCACCCCACCCTTTGCCCATCTGCACACTGAGTAGCCAGAGATCACTGGTGACAGAATTTTTCTTGAAAAAAATGGCCCATCCCTACTGTAGGCTACTACCTCCAGCAGCAGTCTCATTGTTTATCAGTAAGCAGGTCTGAAAGCAGTTTCAACAGGATCATAAAATCCTGGCTCTGGGGCAGCTGGAAGGAGAGGCACCACAGCCAGGTTTCCACCTTTGCCTAACAGCATTGCTGCTTCTCTGTTTCTCCCTGCACGAGTTGCAATACATCGCACTTGCTCTGCCAGGCACCTGGCATGAAGCTTACGGCTGTGGGTTGACGCTGTTAAATCACAAGTAATGGCAAATATCATATTTCTTGGAAATAAAAGTAATTTCTTTAAAGCTGTTGAAAGTCATGGGAAACTTGGACTGCTGAATGAGGTGTATGAGTAAGCTCCCATCAGGGCAATGGTGGCGTTGGCTGGATGTTGCAGGGTAATTTGTAGCCAATGTAGGTGGACTTTGCACGGAGTTGCTCTCCTACATACAAGACAGATGGTGATATGTGGGCAGATACACAGGATTAAACTCAGTTCTTATTTCAGCCACAAAACACGAAGGTAATTGAGTCCTGTAGGTACTTTTGGGGGGTAAATAGGATCTTCTTCCTCTGCTCTCACTGGAGGTGCCATGCAGAGTGTGCAGAGGTGTGGAGCGATTGCCTGCTGCAGCTGACTTGCCCAGATTGGTAGAAAAGCTCTTGGGGGAGATTTGGCCTCTGGAGAAGGAGTTTCCTAGACTGAGAATTCAACTGGTGGTGACATACCCTGGTGAACCTGCCAGGCTCAGCTCTGAGAAGGGCCCAAGTCACACCACACAGTTATTTAAGCATCCTTTTAAAGGGTCGGTCTAGTCACTGCAGTTAGTATGCAGACTTTGTTCCATTCTGCTTTTGTACAAGTATCCTCCTCCTCAAACCTCTCTTCTTTTCCACTAAGAGTCAGAGATCAGTATGAGCCAAACCCCCTATAGACTCGGTGCGGCCAGAGAGGCTGACTGAATGAGAAAGCCCTACTGGATGTCCAAAATAGTAGCTGAATTTTTGGAGGTTTTGGAACTAGGGATAGAGAAAAGGGGGGAAAACCAGCACAAACATATATACATTTCTTAAAATGCAACCCTTATGCTATTTTTTTCTTTGTATCACTTTTGGTTTTTTTCTTCTCTCTCTTCCCTTAACTTTTTTAGGTTCACCCATTTTTCTGTATTTTCCTTCTACTTTTTCTCTAAGTCCCTGCTACTGACATTGTTCCCACACATTTGTTAGAGCCCTCACAGTGTTCTTTCTGGCTGGGTGTTCATTAACCTTTTATGTTGTATTGCAGGAAAAAAACAGATTAATTATATTTTGAAGATTTCCAGCATCTCTGATGACAGATTTTCTCATGGTAACTTTGATCCATTTCCTAAGCACGGCTTCTCTCTTCTTCCTTCATAAAAATGTGAGGCTTACAAATCAATTCATTTAAACCCTTTGAAAAGTCGTGGTTCCAGCATGCTTCCTCACAAGTTCATCCTTGAGGATGCGCTATTTACCACCTCAGAATTTTGATGTTGTCACACATAATTACAGAGTTGATATATTAGGATTATAAACAAGCTAGTCATTAATTTGAGAATGTATATACAAAGCTGGATAACACAAAAAAAACTCAGCACATGTATTTTCTGCCTGAGTTGCCCTAGCAGTCTGCAACATCCATGACTCCAGGCCTTTTCTCACTGTACATGGTTCCTCCTGAAAACTGTAGAGCATTTCTAGGGCAGATAGTTTTCTTTGACCCTCTTCTCCCTGTTTTACTTGGATCCCCTTTCCCAATAAAAAAGCACACTGATCTCTTTCTCTCCCTTGTCCAAATATCCTTGTCTGACTTGGTGAACAAGTTTATATGTCTCCTTCATAAAAGTTGGAAGTATATTTATTCTGAAATTAGTAATTTGCAGTCTCCAACTACTTTCACAGACATAGAAAAAAAATTGCTTTATTAGGTTTCAACCTCCCTATTGCTCGAGGCATATCCAGTTCAGTAGATGATATTTGGTTTAAAGACTGACTGTAGACTCCTGTGTGGCAAAGTCATGAAATAATCCTGCTCAGATATTGAATGCGATTCCATAATTATGTCATAACTTCAACTGGAATAGATTTCCACAAATTATTTCAACAGGAAAACATTTTAACATGTTAACATGCCTCAGATCCTTAGAGCCTGCGTACCGTCATGGGTTATGTTGAGAGGAAAGTGCTTGAGGAAGCTGCAGTAGACAGGCTTCCCTGAAACCTGGGGCTTACTTCAGCACAGCTTTCAATAAATAGTAACACATTTGAGCTGAAAACTAGGAGTTTAAAATTGTTTCTCCTTCTGGTTTTTTACTGTTAACATTAACCAGGCAGATGAATTTTGGAGGAAAATTGGAAGGAAAGTAATTAATACTGTTTTTAAAACTGGCTTAGATAGTTGAATAGGTATTTGGGAATACATTTTTCTTCTTGTTAGGATATGTAGGTGCAAACAGTACTGACTGCATGTCCCTCTGAGTACCCACATATTAGTCACCACATCTGGTCCTGGAACACTTCTTCAGCTCTCAGCTCAGGCTGAAAGCCCTATGCCCCTTCTGATGAGAAGGGGCACTGCCTCCAGGACTTACCGCCCCACTTAATATTTTCCTTGCAGTTGTGTTGTTTCTGTGGCAGAAATTTTCATATTAGTTCCTGATCCAGTTTTCCTCTAGAACGTAAATACCAGCATCACCTCTTTCAAAGTGCTTAAAGAAACCAAATTTTTTTGTCCGCAAAGATTTGCTAATAAGTAACATAAACTGAAATGACTTTGTCAAGCTAAAGAAGTTAAAGAATAGAATTAGTGAGGAGCTGACTCCAAGAACCATCTAGACACAGTCAGAAACTGTCTAGACATGGTCCTGCGCGACTGGCTCTAAGGGGCCCTGCTTGAGCAAGGGGTTGGGCCAGATGACCTCAGAGGTCTCTTCCAAGTTCACCTCTTCACTTATGATTCTCTTATTCTGTGTCTTAACTTTCAGCCATATCCATTTGCATTATTTAAGTGGTAACTGAAGCTATTTTCATCCAAGGTACAAGCAGAACTGCTAGTTGAAGACATTTAGGTTTTTTCCCCTAATCACATACACTGAACTATATGCGCTGCTGAAGTTCATTAGGTGAAAATCAAGTATGTTCATTGTCTAGGCACTTTGAACATCTAGCAATGGTGGTGTTGGTTAGTCAGGGTTTGTTTTGTTTTTTTTTTCCCCAGAATGAAAATGTCCTCTTCATAGTCTTCGATGGATTTCAGCTATGTGACTCTTAAGCCTGTTCAGATCACTTTCAGCAAACAACATGTGGTAAATTAAGTCATTCTTCCCATCTATCTACTGTCCATAAACAGTCACTGTTTCTCCCATGCAGTACCCAAAACAATTCAGTAGATTTTTGTTATGATCAAGCTTTCATTTTGTTTCTCAGTGAATTTGAGGGCTGATCTGTGTTTTAGTATTCAAATATCATAGCTAAAACCACAGTCACTATTATAAATAGCCATCTAAATAACATGAAAACTCCTGATCAGGTGGCCCCACCTTTGTAATTACTACTTCCTCCTTGGAGTAATCATATCATCACAACAATTAAAATCACCTTCAGTGAAAATACAAGCATAGACAACCACCGACACTGGGTCACGTCCAATTTAGAAGTCACCAGAGTAATTGCCAGCAATTTGCCCAGCTGCAGTCATCTGTGCTTTTAATTTAATTTTTTTGTGTCACTCATTGTAGTTTCACTTTGATCAGTGTCTGGGAAGAAGAAGTAAACAATGATAGTATTGGTCTGCACTTGCAGTTACTCTGTTTTGTTTTGGAGGAAGGTTTTGCAGAAATACTGAAGGGAATACAAAAATGGTTTTCATTTACACTTCCCCTGTGCCCTTTTAGAGCCCTCTCACAGTGAATAAAATACACACTTTTTTTTTTTTCCTCCCTGGAGCAGCATAAAGAAGCCTCAGCAACACTGTCAATTCCAGTCATACAGAAATTGCAAGCATTAGCAAAACAGTGGATTTGGTGTTCATTTTAATTTGTTTCAATAGGTTCAAATTGTACTGTTTTCTATCTTAAAAAATTCCTTGTGACAGAGAAGGCTGGAAACATACTTAAAAATAAAGGAAAAAAAAAAGAAAAATTTCTCTTGCAAATATGTGGTGGATCAAGAGCTGCATAGTATAAGGAAAACAGCAACATTTATGTAAAGCTGTAAAATTGAAATGCTGTCACACAAATCAGACTGTAAGACTCATCACCAGAAAATAGTGCTAGATAAAGAAAGGGGGTTGGTTTTTCAGATGAAGGAAATCTTAGATGTGAATTTTAATGTTTAGCTTCCTGATCAAAATGCAGACTGTAATCTTGGTCTATGTGATTGATTTAATGGGTTCTGGACAGTCTTGACAATCCCTCCATATGTTGTAGAGTTCAGAATCAAGTCCCTGAGTTCTAGACAGAGCTTTTCTTCCTCTTACCATCTGATGAGGCGTATTTACGTATATAAAAATCTTTGTGAATAACAATTACTGTAAACAGAAAGCAAAAAGAGTGACCAAGCTACACATGATAAAAAAAAAAAAGTGTATTCAAGGGAATTAACCTTCTAAAGTAATTTTACTTGTACATTTGTGCTACAGTTAAAAAATTTAGCTGTCTTGAAAAATCATGTTCAAACATAAAACATTTGAGGTAGTTTAATAGTTGGCACTTAAAGTTACTGCAATTTGATGTTCAATTCAAACCAGATGTTTATTTTTTGCAAGAAGTCTATTCTGTTGTCAGGGGAGAGAAAAAGCATTCAAGGTTATGGAGCAGACATTTCTTACTGCAGTTGATTAGAACAAATTACCAAGAGCTGCACTTCACATTTGAAAGACTGAGGCGTTTATGATCTCAGGCCCCAACAATTAAAGAAAACAAAAATAAAGGGATCGAAAGTATACATACTGTGAGCAGTTAAACTGCAAGAATGTTGTGGATCCCAAACAGCTGGATTCTATTTGAAGTCGAAAAGTTTAATAGCATAAGCCTGCACATCTTCTTTTCCACTTCTGAGGATCATCTGCCAGATGGAGAAGCACCCCCCCTCATTTCCTTGCACTGTACAATTGTGTTACAGAATAAATGACTCGATATGCTGGAGCAGAACCAGTGCTTTTAAACAAGGGAACGATATGTAGCTCTTAGAGAAGATCAGTTTGATGTAAAGGAAACAAAGGTAATAAAACATCCAGCTTCAGTAGTTAAATGCTTGCAGGAAAGTTATTTTATTCAGGTACCAAGCAAGCCAGTTACATTGGTGCAGTACTGAAATCTGCATTCCTGGGAAGTGGGATGTGTTAGTGAGATCATGTTTTAAGATCATGGAATCTCAAAATGTGCCCCAAAGTTATTTCCTACTCATCGTTTTGAATGATAGGTCTCCCGTTGTCGTGCTAATTGGGCACTGGACGATGACTCCTCTGCACATTGTCCAAACTTATTATTTGGAAATAAATTTAGTAAGGAAAGCAATGGGGCAAAAAATTATGCTTGTTCAAGACAGTAGTGATCCAGCAACACGGCTGAAAGAAATCAACAACGTACTAGACCTTGCAGTAAGAGGAACTGCAATTTAATGCTCTTCAGACTCTTGCTTCGTCTCCAGTCACACACAGAGTCTGTAGAGACCGTCTGTGGTGTGTTAAGGAATGCACAGTTCGTGTCTCATGTCATAGAAGTTTGCTTCCCAGGAAGATACTGGTTCTGCTGTCTGTGGGACCCTTCATACACATGAAAGGAGAGGAGGAATTGCTTTTTCCCATGTAATTTAACAACGCTAATTAAATAAAGATATCCACAGTGCACTGAGTAGCATTAATTACAGCCCATTTTGCTGTAGAGAGTGCATGCGTAGAGGGGGAACTGCACAGAAGCCAAATCACATAAATGCGTTTTAAGTACATATGCTGGAACTCCACCAATTCCAGCTCTAATAGCAGCTCAGGAGGGAAAGTCCTGCTGCTGACCCTGGGCGCTTTGGGGGGGGGGGGGGAAGAACTGAAAAAAAGTCTTTGGACCGAGCTTCAATTGCAGGCAGGGGCTATATGAGACAACTTGGCTTTCAGATAGTCAGCTTCCCTTAAGTGCAGCTCACAGTCTCAATGTTCAGAGATGAAAGGGAAGCCAAAATTGGTGAGATGGTCACAGGGTTTCTGTGCTGCTTCTGGCTTGGTTTACAGTCAAACAAATGCATTCTTCAGTATAGAACAAAAGCACATGGACTTCCAAGGCCTGAATGGGTTATCTTCCGCTGTAATGCTGAATTTCAGCCCTGAAGCATAAACCTGCACAGCGTGATTAGATGGTGCTTTAAGCATCAGCTAACTGACCTATGCTAGAGAGGATGCTGAAACTTTGGTGCAGTTAATGGATCAAGTGAGGCCACAGAGCTGCTGCGATGATCATGACAACAGTTCACTGGCTGCTAATCCAGCATCTCCCTGTTGCTAAACAAACCGCTCCTTATATAGCTCACTTTTTTCCCCACAGCCTATTGCTTGTAGCAGAAAAAAACGCCCCTAACTTGAGCCACAGTGTGGTCAAGCTTATAGAAATCTCTACCACTCCAGCAATGTGAAAGAATTATATGTGATTTTGAGACAAATGTCCTCAGTCTGTTAAGATTTTCAAGTCACTTTGGTAAGAACTGACAATACTCAGGACATCTTTATAAGCTGTAATAAGACTCATTGGCCTGTTTTAGAGGGCTTGAAAGGATGTCTATTGTGTTTAGCTTTCTCCAATAACTCTGTAACTATTTCTTCAGTTTAGAAGTAGAAAGATGCCTGTTTAACTTCAGGTCCCAAGCTCTAGCTGGGTTTGAGATGGAAGCTGTATTTTTTCCAGTTCATCTGTCACTAATAATAAGATTTCTACCAGCTGTAAGATACCTGTGGAGCCCTGTTGACCCTACTGGGGCCAAGCACAGCTAATTCAGTATTTCTGCTTGTGAACATAACATTGACACTGTCTGCTTACAAGTGCTGGTGAGCTGTCTATCCAGACTCAGCAGTGGATAAAGTAACTGAAGGTATTGCTCTTTGGCTTGGGAAGAGATGTACTTCCTAAAAAAGAGTTTCTCTGGGATTAAAGAGCAGTGCCAATTATATATGTGGGGTTGCAATTCTATAATACTGGGGTTGCAAAAATGTGAATAAAAGCATATGTGTCTACATACTTTGCTACATATTTCACTCGGACTACCGTGGAAGAGCATCTTTGTTCATGGATTCCAGGTGGTATCTGAGGCTAGCAAAGCTTTCTTTTTTAACTTGGAAGAGGATTTTCTCAGCTGTGCTGGAACCACCAAACGAGCATGAAAGCAGCGGTACCGCTGCATTGCCACACTCTGCCCTCTCAAGAGGAACTAAAGCTTACGCGGACGGCAGGAGAGCTTCTGCAGGATATCCACAGCCCTTTAAACGAGCTGTGACTGCAGGAAATTGTGGATTCCGTAAAACCCGTGCGGTTTGTATGCGACGTGAGACGCTGCCGGCCGCATGGCGAGCTCCCGGGCTGCCGGCGCGGCGCGGCTCCTCACCCGAAGTCAGCTAGTACCACCCAGTGGTGCTGGGGATTATTACAGGTTTTCAGATCATTTGGCTTGTATTTCGTAAAAAAATGAGATGGTCTTCCTGGTAGTGGAAGAAGCTGCGAGAAACGAGGCCAATAACATCTATAAAGAATTGGTCTAAGTTCGCTGTTGTGGAATGTCCTTCCCAGGCCTGGAAGCAAGAAAGTAGCAGAGGGTCACAAAAGTGTGTGACATTACCTCCTTCAGACGCAAATGAACTGCTTGTGTTTGAAGTGTTCCAAGCTGGTTTACTCTGGTTCTGCTAATACTTCTGCAAAACAACATCTGTATACTAACTTACAAACTACAGGTGTTCGGATACCCACAAATTTTATGCAGCTTTAAAAAAGTTGTAATGCTGTCAGCGATCACGGCTTCTTTCTAAATGGGAAATGAAAACATTATTTAGTGTATGGAAGTGTATAACAAGGTTTCAAAGATTGTTCAAGTGCTGTAAAACGCTCTTAATCTTATTTTTTTTAATAGAGTTATAAAGAATGAAGAAAATTATTGTTAAATATTGCAAGAATGAAAAAGGATGTAACCGATCATCTGTTGTGGTTGCCATGTTATCATGAACTGCATTACTCTGTTGATACTAGATTCACAGAGCTTAATTCTGTATTATGTTTACAGGAAGCCTTCAAGTCTGAATCTATTTCGCCCTTTTTTTAAGTATGCCAGAGCAAAAAGCATGTTTTAAAAGTATAATTATTCAATTCTTATATAGATTGTGAAAATAAAATCTTCTTGAATCCAACAGGTGGTTTTCATGAAACTCTAAAAAAATATGGCAGCAAAAATGACAAAAAACCGCTTCAGCCTAGTGTATTCATTGTATGATTAGTTAGCATGTGTGAACTGTGAAAATGAAACCAGAAGCAAAGACGAAGCGAAAGGGATATGTACCATAGACAGTGAAAAATACTTAACATAGTGTCTTTTTTACCCCTTTTGTAACTTCATTTTGCAGAGTCTAAAGTCTTCCTAGTCATAGTCTTAGACAGTCAATTAAAATTATTTTATTTCAGCAAGGCCTTCATTACAATCTAAACCATTTCAGACTTGAACTAAGGATGTAAAGTCTGGAGGGTGCCGGAGAACACACTTGAGATCTTTGTGCGGCAGCAGGGTGGTGGCTTAGATGATCTAATAGGGTTTTTCCATATATAACTTTCAGCAGCTTTATGATTTTATTTTTTTTAAATATCAGAACTTATTCATGCCCCCAACCTCTTACTAGGGATGTGTGCAGACGTGTAGGGTTCTGGAAGACACTGTGCTTTACATTAGGCTTTTAGTCCGAATTTCAATACCAGGCCTGGTCCTGAAATATTTTAACATGATCTGTGGTGCAATACTTTAACTTTCTAGTTTGGCAAATTAAAAACAAACAAACAAAACCCAACCAACCAAAAAAAAAAACCAACAAAGCTAAGGAGGAGAGCTTCATCCACTATACCAGAACAGAAGATACCTGCAAACCACTTTTTTTAAAATGCAGAACTGTTGTGCTGAAATTATTTTATGCTGTATGTAATGTTTTATGTTTATTTTAAGTATGCAATTAACATTAGTCTGTTCCTGTCAATGTACCAAAATCTATTGACTCTCCTAAGAATGGTAATAATCTCCTTTGGTTCTGCTGATGCATTCCTGCTCTTATGCTATAGTTAAGAGATGCTCATTTGAGAGCTTGGAGTGGTATTTCAGCAGCTGGCCACAGGGGATCTCGAAGATTTACGGGGATTTCCACCAGTTCTGAACAGAGCGCTTCACAAACGCTTCATGCAGTGTATTCCCACCAGAACTAGGTTAAACAGACAGTTAGTGAGAGACTTACTTAAAACCTACTTTCTTGTTGCTCTTGTAGGTTTTTTTATCCTACTACTGTAGTACCAATCCAGGTGGAGTTCCTGTTCAGCCTTTAAACAGCTGGGAAGTAGGAATGTGGAAACATGGGAGTCTACATATTTTATATGCTGCTCTTTTTGGAGCAGTATGTACATTTGCAAGCTGTGTAACAAATTGCTATCAAGGCCAGAAAGTTAGAAAGATTGTGAAATTTCATAATTTTACTGTTTGGGGATTTTTTTTTTTTTCCCCTTTGAGATTGCTAGCTCACAATAATCCACAGCTGGAGTTTTGTTTCTTTTTTTTTTTTTTTTTGAGTGGGAAGGGATCTTTCTTGCAATTCCTAGTAAATCAGTTCACCTGTTACTGTAGATCAGTCCTTCCCCCTTTCTGTCCCTTTGTTGTTTATTTGTGGTTTAGCTCCTTCCTCGCCTGTACCACCCTGTGCCACTGATGTCTGTGGAGGAAGCCAGATCTGGGAACTGAGCTGGTTGATGAATAAACCAAGAAAAAATGGGGGGGGGGCGGGGGGGGGAAGAGTTGCTTTCAGGTGGATCAGTTCCACAGAGCCACCTTGGCATGAGAGAGGTGGTGAGCGCAAGCGGCAGGAAGAGGGTGAGGGATGGAAACATCTTTCTGAAGCAGGATGGACTAAGGCAAACACTGAATCACAAACCTGCCTTAAAACATGCACAAGACAGGTTTTCATCCAAAAAAGAAATCTTTTGGGTGTCCCTTTCGTGTTAATTTGCATGCCAAAAAAACTTCTTAAAACTCCATTCTTCCAACTCTTTAACTCTTTCATGTCTCCCCCCACCCACTTTAACTGTGTACTGAAGTCATAAAGTCTAGTACCCTCGCAAGTCCTCTTTGTGTTGCTTTTAAATAAGTCCTTTGTATATTCATTTATAAATGCTTATTTTGGTAACTATGTGCACAGAAGATTACCCAGTTCACCACTTCAGTGTTGGAAATAAGATTGATTGCACTAAATGTCAACAATGACGGCCAGGCTAGGGAGGCTGCTGTGGGAGGCCCCTGTGAAATTTCTTTTAACTTTGATGTGAACAGAGCTTGGGACTAAAATGGCTGATGTAAATGGCAAGGACCACTATCCCTGGAAAGGGTGTAATGCCTTGGGGGTAAGCAAGTGAGGGCAGCTTTGTGCAGTAGTTGTCATAAAATGAATAAAATACGCATTTTCCCTTCTCATAGTCAATGCCCTGGGGTTTGATCCATGTTATTCTTTAAGAGATTTTTTTCCCACTCACCCAGTTATTATTATTCCCATTGGCTTTAGCTGAACCATTTGGGCAAAACAGAGCTGCAGGATTTGAGCCCTTTTGGCATGTACAATGCACGTTTAATAACATGACATAATTTTAAGGCACTTCACAGATGTTAGTGAAGCCTCCTGCCACCTTTATGAAGTTAATGGGTGTGGTAACTTGGGAAAGGGTGGGGAACAAGGACCAGGACTGAATTTTATTACTGCAGAAGTGTCTTTCCATAGTCCTTCCTAGGAAGCCACCTCCCTGCTTTTGCCGTGTCCTGTCCAGGTTACCCATGTCCTCCTTTCACCTCCCACATCTGCTCGCTCATTCTCCCAGCCGTGCCCTTGGCGGTGGCTGGATGGTGGCGTTGTGGGTGATGCAGGTGTCTCCTGCCACAGAGTCAAACTCTCTCTAATTTGTAGATAATGAAACACGATAGCTTTGGGTCACCAGCTCACGCCATTGACTAAATTAGTAGTTGTAAGTGTTTCATGTCGGGGGGGGAGGGGGGAAAGATGTGAATTATGCTTGTTGTTACCAGTAACAGTGGTTATTGAAACATGTTAAAATATGAAAACATTTTTCGTTGCTTAGGTTTACTGTATTCTGTTTTTCCATTGTTTACACATGCAAATATATTAATTGGATTTATTTTAACTCCTTTTTCAGTTCATCTCACAGAATGATACAGTGTTGCTGGGACACAAATGACTTTTCATGCACTGCTTTCTGGAGATATCGAGTTTGTTTTAATTTCTAACTTGGAAACATTTCTGTGGGGTATGGGTTTAGACTGGCTTCAATTTTATGAAGATTATTGGTTTGTGGGTAAATTTAACCTGTTAGTTTTGCTTTAAAATAATTCTCACCATTCCCAGCCTGGTGAAACTTTCTTGGGGGGTTTACTGATTGCCCAGGAATCATAATCCAGGCTTGTGCTTATATGTGACAGACTCAACAGGCTAATTATGTTGTCTTTTTTAGTTTTTGTTTTCATGTGATCTTTGTTAATTTTCTGTTACCATTACAGTCCTTGCTATGAGTACCATAACCATACTTGCTTTGTAGGCTCTGGGTAATAGCTCCATGCTTTATTGTTTTGACCTGTATTTTCTATGTTTTCCTTTTTTATATGGCTGGGCATTTCTATCTCTTTCTCACAGGCTGGTTATTTTGATTATTGTCAAGGATGTGGTGACATGGCCAGTAAATCAAGTTCCTGGCCAAGGCAAATGGCCACAGACAATACATTTGGAGCCTCCATTCCTCTCCGACTCTTAGTTTCCCCAAAGAACAGAAAGGACATAAAGACATCATAAATATCCTTACTAATTCTTATTAAAAAGAGGAAGAAGCACATAATAAATCAGTTTTGAAACTACAACTGGTGCAAAAATAGAAAATGATACAAACCTGTTCCCATTGTAGAGCTTGTGATTTGACCCAAGGGGCTATGTATGCCTGTGTCCTGCCTGACAAGAAGGGAAGATGTGAGAATCCTGCATCGGCAGGCATTGGATGACTTACCTCCCTCATTAGAGTTAGCCTCTAAGGATAGGCTTAACCTCAGAAGTGTGAATTTTAAAGTCCCATCCAAAGTTATCATTAACAATGATTTATCCACGTGAATATTTGGTTCACTTTTGACTCTTGCTATGTTCATGGCCTCAACAGCTTCCCATTGCGATGAATGCTGAAACCTGTTTGCACATCATATGGAAAGGTGTTTTCTTCAGCCAGCTCGGAGTTTTGTCAACACTTTGATGGAATGCCTCCTTGAGTTCATGTTATGAAAGAGATTAAGAACTTCTCTTTGGCCTCTGTTTTGTGAATAATGCATTATTTTATATACTGTTCCAATGTCTATTTTTTTACTTGTCTTCTAATACGTTCCCTCACAACATTAAGCCCTGACTCTCGTGCCACTCTAGTACATGAAGCTTTTTTGTTTTAATTCACATATAGGAGCCAAGTCTATTAGTCTGTGGCACTGGTCAACAGTAGATGCCTGGGGGAGAGTTTTAGGAGAGTAAAACATGTAGTGATGCTTCCCTGACATACTCTCCCAGCCTCCAGGTGTTCATGCCTGTAGATTTTTCTCCATAAATTTGAACTCCAGAATGACCTGTGGCACAGTCCTATGGCTTAAGAATACACCGAATGAAAAAGCATTTCCTCTTGTTTATCTGAACTTGCTGCTTGCTTGCATCTTTAGATGGTTTTTAGTTCTTGGATTGGAAGATAATGAACAACCTTTCTTTCCCTATTTACCTTATTCTCATCACTAATGATTTCATTAGCCTGTAGCATACCACCCTGCAGTCAGGTCTGGAGAATCTGCCTCCCTAATCATCCCTGATATGACAGCTGTACCTTATCATTGATCACCGTTGTTGCCTTTCCCACAGCCTTTCTAGGTCTTCTATAACTTCTCAAGTGGGGCAGAATCAGAACTGCACAATGATATCCATTTTGTAGGTGCAGCACTGAAGAGTTCTCCATTTTATCTTTTCCCCCTTTCCTACTATTTTATGTAATATGATCTGCCTTTCTCGACTGTTACCTTTTCATAGAGCTATTTTAACTTCAAAATCTCTTTCCTGAGTAGTCATGAATTGTTCAGAATCCTCCACCATATACATAATATACAAGTGATGTCTGGTTTTCCTAGCTAAATTCCCTGTGAATTTAATCTTGCCATTTTCTTCAACCAGTTAGTATCTTCTGATGTTTCTGCAGTTATCTCAGTTGTCCTTTATTCTTACAATCCTCAGCAATTTTGTTGCCTCACTACTTACCCTCCTTTCTACATTAGCAATTTGTTGAACAGTGTGGCTCCCAGCACTGGACTGTACCGGTGTATTTGATGGTCTCCTTCTATTGAGAAAACTAAGTATTTTTTCTTACTCTCTGGAGAGACATTCCCTCTTGCTCTGTAGCAGTTTAGCTTCTTCTCCAGTCTTTGATGAGAGATCTTGTCTAATGTCTTTTGGAAATTCAGGCAAACAATCAACTGTACCTTCCTTGACCATGGCTGGCTGGTTAGTTTAATGAACCCTAACATATTAGTGAGGTATCAGAGACTTTTCTTCCCTACTGCCTCTGGAATTATTCAGCTGATCATAATACTCCTTATACATAACTTATTGCATCTACCACTGAAGCCTTTTACATACTCCTTCAAGCCACCAAATCAACATTTTATGGAATATGCTGTGAGCGCACTCTATATGGCTGTTGAGTGGGAGACTCAAGTGTCTCCTTCTCCTTTAGAAGCAATCAGTTCCCTTCCTCTCTTGGCCAGGGCATTATTTTGTACTTCAGAGTCTTGCTCAGGTCTTCTTCAGAGTGTCTCCAGGAAAACTGCCTTTTGATTCAACTCGTAAGTGTCCTGTTACTAGAATTCCTTATTACTGTAGCACTTGGGATGTTGCTACATGGAGCAGATACATGTGCCCGAAGAGGCATATTAGTTTGAAAGTATAAGGCAGTACCAAGCAGATCATTCTAGAGTTGAGTTTAAACCAAAGAGAACTTTTTCTGCTAATTAGATTTTTTTAAATGAAAAGATAAAGGCCTGTTGGTGAAATACTGGATGGCTGTCCCAGAATAATGAGGCAAAATTAACTAGAAGTGAAATCTGGCCATGGTTAACAAGGTCAGGAGAACAGCTATTTTCATTCTGCATGAGGCTGGTACAACAAATGAGGCAGTGACATCTTTTAAGCTATTTATATTGAAAAATTGTCCTGGTTTGGTTTCATAACATACCTGTTCCTTTTTCCTATAAAATTCCTTTTTGTTGTCTGTGCAGTCCCAACACTTGAGCCCAGTAAAATGGCCACGTCTCACATGCCTGTGGGAGGGGTATGAGAGCTAAGGGACATCTAAAAGAATTACAGCAGGTTAGTGTAAAACCAAGGAATTCCTCAGACAACATTTTGGCACTGGGGAGGATTATGTCATTTACCCAGGGGTTGGATTTAGCTTTAGCACTTCTCATTGTTTCCATTTGCTGCAATCTTCAGAGGAGAGACTATGGTTATATATCGCCAGACTAATTCTCACACTTTTCTGAGAAAACAGATCTAAATGGGTAGAACAAACCTAGGCACTTAACGTCTTTCCCTCCTCAAGTCTGCAGCTAACCCTTGTGAGTTCATGTTTGCGCGCATAATGTTCAACAGAAATATGTGAGCTGTCTCCAGACTTTCTGGGCCATTTAGGATGAATAACCATAGCTATTCTTGGAAAAAACCTTGTGGCACAGCCAGTGTAGACTTCTAAACGTCCGTCAGTGGGCAAGATTGTTTGAGTGCCGTCAATGGGATTCTGTGCGGGTGGGGGGAGCTGCCACACTGAGCCCATTGTGGGACCCAGGCCTTCCCCCTCTTGCAAGATCAGATCTATTTGAGGACCAGGCACTTAACGCAGTCCAGTTTGCAGGAGGTAATGAATAACCTCTCATCCTGCTCTTTAAGGCCCCCTTTAGAATATGCTTTTTCTGAAGTTTCAATGTAATGTCAGGGGCAGGAGGGAATATCCATAATCGGTTGCCTGAGTTTTATTTTTATCAAGTGTTAGGAGGAGTGAAGGAAGGAATGCTGTGAACCTAAATCTGGTCCCTTCATCAGGCTGATACACACAAGGGTGAGGGGGAAGATACAAATATGGGCTGTCTCCTCGTTCAGATGAACCCCGTGCTCTGAATATGCCTTGGAGGGAAAAGAAAAAGGCTTCCTATTTTAACCTCCATTCTGTTACACTCACTAGTTGCTGTATTTCAAACTCTCATGCAAGAACAACTAGAGTTGTCTGAATATATGCAGATAAACTGCGTTCACAAATAATAACAATAATTTATTTTAAAAATCAAATCTCTCTCTTTGTGAGTGATGGAGAGACACTGAATCTTTAATTTCCTCCCTGAAAGGCTATAAATCCCTTGAATGAGGGTTTCTTTACACAAAGAAACACAGCACAAAGAAATTACAAGGAAAAAGAAGGGAGTAAAATGCAGGCCAATTATGCTCTAGCTCTGGAGTGTTGCTGCCAAGGCTATTTATTTTCACAGACAGTGTTAATTTTGTATGCACACACACAGCTTTGCTTGCTGATACCACAGTGAATGTTAATTTTGGAGGAGGCTCTGGTTCTTGTCACCCTTAAATTCCCCTCCTCCATTTACTGGCTATAAGGATATTTTTGACTGGAAATCTCCAGGTTATTTTCTTACATCTGTTTCTTGGGTTTACCTGTCACCATCTAAAAAGGTTTGCAGGTGATCCTAACAAAATCCTTCCTGAACGGTCAAATAGGCCAAATGGAGTTGAAGCCTTTCCTCTGGGTAAGACATAGGCAAAACAACCTCTCCGATTTAAGGTGCCAGGTGAGGATGAAGGCTCAAAGCCAGGCCACTGAGGTGATGGTGACACAGCATGATGATCTGGTATCTTCTCACCAGCTGCCTCTGTATCCCTACTTTTCAGATAGCTACAGAAAAAACATAGCTAAAGAATGCCGTACATGACTTCTAAGTGAATCATTCTGTAGACCAAGTCCTGAACCTCTCTCCCCCTCCCTGGAAAATCGGTCTTTGCACTTGTGGTGCAACAATTCAAAAGGACCTTAGCAGTTTGCATCTGGCATTGCATCCTTTAGCTACAGCAGATGTTAATTATGAATTGGCAAGGCATAATGCTGACAATCCAAGAGTGAAGGTACAATACATGAAGCTTTACTGCAGGGACTGCAAGGATTCGTTCAGTGTTCAGTCTCTCTTGGAAGGCACTCTTATACATGCAGGATTGTTCATAATTCTTTTCTCCTTCGTTATAAGGCATTCTTTGTTGTTATGATGATGTCCAGTCTTCAGTGATTTAATGATCTTTGAGAAGTGAGAATGGCAAAAGCAGAGTTATGTATTTATTTAACTCAGTTTCTGTTTGAGCTTGATTGCTTAAGTGAAAAACTAAAACACTGGTAAATTTGGAGAGAGGACAACAAAACACCTGTTAAAGCTCAACTTTGTAAATAAGGTTAATCTGCATAAATCACTGCATTGGATTTTATGTTAATTAAAGCTTTTGTGCCTTCAGTACACTAATTGAGGTGTGGAATGTCTCATTCTCCAGCCTCCTTTGCAGGGGAACTGCAGGTGCTGAGCATTTTTGAAAAGTAGGCCAGCATGGTGCACCCAGAATCAGAAGCCTCTTTGAAAAGCCTGTTTCTATTTACTAAACAAAGCTCTTATTTTAACCATGGTCTCTCAATAAATTTATCCTTGAGCTTTCCTTAAAAACTCAGTGAGGCCAATAGAAGATTCTTATGAGTTGGACGTGTACTCAGGGACAGTGAGGTGAGGAATAGTATAGGTATCTACTAAAGCATCATAAAAATGTAATTTTACCCTTTCTGATAAATAAATTTACATCCTTTAGCAGAGTCTCCAAAATGTCAGTTGAACATGCCATGCGTTTTTTTTGGGAAGCTATTTCTTCTATTCACAGGAATTCCACCAAAGCTTGGGCCACCAAATAAAGTTTTTGATTTTAACTTTCTTCAAGTGTGACAGTGTTTCAGTTTGAGAAATCTGATTTCACAACATGTGAATTTCACAAATGGAATTCACCAGGATTTAGGTAATTCTAAAACTGAGGGGTTATTTGGGACTTCTCTTTGAAATGTAGAAAACTTCATGAATTCTATGATAGCAGTCATAAGCAGGAACTGTGAGATGGTTTGGATAGACTCTGGGGGGGTTGTGTTATCATTTGCTGTTATTTTTGGTTGGATCCCATTGTTACTCTTCAAAGAAACAGTAAATAATTGCTACAATTAGAATTTGGTTTATACACTTGCAAAAAGCTCAATGGAATACTTCATATCCACACATCCTGTATACATCTGATATATTCAAAACCTTCTCTTCAGTTACAGGATATTCTTATGGCACTAAATTGTTACAGTGGTTCTATGTTGTTTTATAACTGTGCCACTGGAATAACAGGTGTCTTGTCTTGAGATTTCTTGGCTATTTCTTACAGTGAAATTGCACCAAGTCTCTTAATCCTGAAGCACACGTGTGATCTAGTGAGCATGTGGTCAAGGTCTGGTGTAAGCTGAATTATTAGAGCATATTCAATGGTTTCTTTAAATGTGAAAGATGTTTCTGAATTTCTGTTCTTTGTGTTGCCTTTGAAGCTTCATGATCAAACACATCTTCAGACATTCAGCCTCTGTGCTAAAGAATATTGGTTTATAACAGTGAATCGCTGTCAAGGCAGTGTAAATAAAAGCTCCAAAAGTCAGGTTGTGTTTCAGCAATATTTATCTAACTTTTGCTTGATGGAAAGCAATTAAATCATTTGTGTTATTTATACAAATGAGGTTAAATAAAGTGTGGTTCAGTAAAACTGAAGACATTTATAGTGGAATCTCTGTGATACCATATGGAGCATTATCTTATCTAGACACCTTATCTAACTTCTCTAAACACTGAGTTAACTATAAATAAAATTGTGGAAACCCATTAGATCTTACTCTTCTTACTCTCCTAATAGAAGTCTGTTGTAGTTTTCTTCTTCCTTTTTCAACTTCTGTTATTTAATTGTGATGGGGAACTTCTTTTGAAAATCCCACCTCCTTTGCTTGCCAAATTAAAGAAAATCAAAGTCCTTTTTCAGCAGTTTGAAGCATACACAACAAATTGTCCATAGGGAGCAGAGGTATCATGCAATGTGCTTAGCTCATGTAAAAGGTATGAGGTGACTTCACAGCCACCCTGAAGTCTATGACAATGACAACCCTGGAAAGTCTGGGTGCCCAGCTGAGCTGCAACCACATGCTGTTCTGGGGAGTAAATTGAGGATATGGTGCTGGGAATAGAGAGGAGGTATGGTGGCATATGTGACAGGAAGGGAGGCATTTAGTGGCATGATGGTAAATATACACCAAAACAAACAAGTAGTTTTTTGGTAAATAAATAATGACTCTCGGCTCAAGTGAAAAATAAACTCTTCACCACCCAAATTTGAAATGGGAGAACTCTCTATTTATGCCTCTCTGTACCACATGGAGAGTATGTGGATAAGAGGAGAGTCTTTGAGGTTGATAACCCATGGCTCCCTGGCATTGTACATTTAATTTTCTTGGCTTTTGGGTCAAAGGTGACAAGAACACTGAAAAGCTCCTCTTCAAAGCTATATGTGCCAGTCTGGAAATACAGAAGCTGCAAGTCAGTCACAGAATGGCTGAGGAAGGTATATGTTTTTTCCACGAATAGGATTCAAGACTAAATCTCAGTTAAGCAGTGACTGAAAACTGTCACCTCTTTCAAGTGGTTTAAACAACTCGGTGATCTTTCTTCTGTTATGAATGATGTGATGTTTACATCCCAGAAGACCACCACCTCAACAGGTATCTTTCCATGGACTTGTAGACAGGCATTGTGTGGTGGGCAGGAAAACTGAACAAGTGTTTTTGCTTCCTGGACCAAGAGATTTACATTTACCCTGCAGCCTACTTAGTCTTCTACATCCATGCGAAATGAATACAGATGAGATGTGTTGCACTCCTCTTTTTGCTTGCAGCCTGTTATGTGAACTCTCACGTGGTGCTGGTAGGAATGGCTCAGCAGAAGTGGACAGAACCATCAGCATCGCTCAAGGTACTTTGGTGGGACAGCCTATTATCTTCTAGATGGAAATTCTCATAGGGATAACAAACTTCATATTTCACTGTGATCATTCAAATTTCTTACATTTCTGGGGTTTTCCTTTAAAAAAAAACAAGCATGACCCTGGTAAGCAGAGTTTGCACCATTTTTTCTATAAAGACGCATGCAATCTTCCTGCCTTTGGTAAAGGGCTGATCCCATGTCTGAGAAGCTTCTGACCCAGGGACTCCCATCCTGAAAACTGTGTATGAATTTCTACTTTCTCCTATGAGCAGTCTTAGTGGCATTTGGAAGTGTTTGGGTCTTGTGAGGGAAAACGTGGATTTTGAAGTAACCACTTCCTATATGTTTCTGCTTACTGGGGTGTGAGTACCGTATATTTCTGCTGTACCAGAAGTTTTCATCAAGTGCTTCTATGCTTTTAAACTTATTTTGCATATCTATTTTTTCTACATTTTCATGCTCCATTGATCCTATAGTACTTTCTGACCTTTCAAGAAGTTAATACATGCTTTTCAAAAGCTTATGATAGAATCCAGCTTTTAAAGAATTTTAAAACAACTGAGCAAAAAGTCCAGTGGTTATTCCAAAAATAAAAGAAACAACTCTGGTGTTTCTGACAAAGTTATGGAAAGTGAGTTGATTTCCTCTCTACCTGGGATGAAGGGCTGGAGGTTTTTTCTGTTTCTTGTTTATTAAATTACTTCTCAGTCTTCATCAGTATTAGAATTTTTCCAGGGGGAGAGAAAGGCTGGCGGTTCAAGAAAAAAAAAAATAGGAGAGACTGTCAGTAAGAGAATGGGGGAAATGAATTTATTGAGCACTCCCGAGCATCCAAATTCCAACACTGTCCTGAAATATGTCTGAAGTACTCATTGCTCTAAAGGCTGCAGTTGTTTCTAGCAAGTGGGTGGTGGGAGTGCTGGAGTCTGAAAAGCAAAGTGGATGCAGTTTAGATCCTCAGTTTGCTTCAGATGCTCCTCTTTCCTCCCTTCCCTAAAGTCTGTTGCTGTTAGGGTCCTGTCTGTGGGTCCTTCTTCCCTTGGTATTCATGGCAGTACTCCCAAGCTTAAACAGTTCCTGGACCTCTTTGGCTTTTGTGTAGCTGGCACAACAGATGGCTCAGGAATATACGTGCTTTGGGGCCTCTCACATTCCAGCTCCCCCTTTCGAAATCCAAACCCTCATCTAATATCCATAATCCTTCATGTCAACTGTTTCACATTAAAAAGAGATATATTTTTGGTTTGCTAAACAAAATTTCCTAAGGGCAGACCTGCTAATGATTAGCTGATGTAACAATGCCCAATAAAAGCAACTTGTAGTGGTGAAGTAAATATTACCGCACCCAATAACCAATGGAGTAATTTCATTGTTTACTGATTTGTAGAATTCAATTGTGAAAAGTTTTAAGAAGTCTAATGATGTAACTCTTGCATTCACCTCATTAATACTACAAGAAGTTACTTGGATTTTTACTAGTAATAACCCAACCTTCACCATCTTTCTTTTAAATATTTGAAAGTGCGTTACGAACAAGTCTCAGAATACCATGATTGCACTAGTTTTTCTATACTGTCTCCTTAGTGTACTGTTTATTTCTTCTCAGATCATTCAAGTTAATAGGCAAGATTAATGGCTTAAAACATATGAAAAGTTGAGTGGAGTCATTGTTTCTGTGCTCTTTTGCACCAGCCCTAACATTTCTTTGATAGTACATGAACTAGTCTACAGCAGGATGCTGAAACAGCCATATGGCTCAGAAAGTAGAACTGAATCCAAACAGGAAAATGCTGGGACATGAGGTGTGGCATCAGCATCACATACAGCAACACACATGGTGGTGTCAGTCTGAAAAGTGTGACACTGGAAGGGAGGCATTACTGACATGGTCTTATGAGTGTGTTACAACTACAGTGGCCAGAGAGCCCTCTCTGAGGTTTCAGTTTTGAAACTGTGGCTTTCTCTTTGTCATTTTCTTTATGATGCTTGCGAAAGAGGACACATTTTTACAAAGGTGTAACCTGAAAAACATGGTATTTTATTAGATATTGCTCTGATGGGATTTCTGTAAACATTTGGGCCACAATCAGTAGTTTTAAAATAGTGGGTTTTGCCAAAGCTCTGCTGGCCTTTAGATTTCAGGGTCAATTTGTAGCCAGCTGTACCTGAAATAGGAGAATTACTCAACTTTTCACCAACCTTTATCCTAAAGAAAAGTCTCTTGGTGTGGCTGCTTTTTTCCAACCATTGCAAGCAGCCCTGTCATAATAAAAATAACTGTCACAAACTCATTTCTCTCTTAAGTTTGGGCAGGATGTAACTCACCTCATCTTTAAAGAATAACATTGGCACTCTTGCTCCCACTATCGCTGACTCTTTGGAGACCAATATTCAAATGCAAAGAGTCAGCTCTTACTGCCATACAACTTTTTAATGAAAGATCTGAGTTCCAAGGGTGAAAGGTATACCAAATTTTATTGAACCTGGAAAGAAAGGTTTTCTCATTGAGAATGCCCAGAATCAGTTTAACTTGGGCAAAATAATTACCTGCAGTTGTCACAGGTGAAAAATGTTAGCCGAGGAAGTACATACGCCAGTCTACTAATTTGTTGAGAGACTAGGTAGAATACTTTGAACTGGATTTCTCTGCCTATTGGAGAAAAAAACTGAGTATGTCCCTTGACTGATTCTCAAAACTGTATAATTAATGACTCCAGAGAGAATGAGAAAGTTAGAATATTCTTTGAAAGGGTATTCTGAGTTCTGAAATGACATATTTTAACATCAAGTAATCAGCAGATGAGATTCCCCAGTCCATTTAAATATTCAATACTTTATGCATGATGATATCAATCATTCTCACAAAGCACAAGCTCCTACAAAATCTCCTATGTTTCTCCTTACCACCAATTTTTGCAGTAAGTATGCAGTGCAATTTACTACCTAGGTCTGTGTATGGAATTTCTATTGACATAGTGAGAAGTGTGTGTGCTTCCAGTCACGGGTACAGTTTGGCCTTTGGGCAGTTCTCCTCCAAATGAGACCATGGGGAACAGTACCACACGGGGCTGCCAAAGGAGCTCTAATTTCCAGGATTTTGTAAAATTGAGTACTCTTCTTTGCAACCTTCCAGAAGCAGTAAAGCTCTAGTCAAAATGTAAATCCTAGGCCAAAACCAAAGAAGCTAAGGGAAACCTTTGAAATACTACCCCAAAATAATTTGTTTAAAGTTCTTTTTGTTTTCTTTGTAAGGTCATAGGTTTGATTAATCTTGGGTTTCTCCAGGATATCTATTCCAGAATTGTTATTTTGCTATAAGTCCATGCATAGACAGTCTTATTCTGTACAATTCTGATTTCAGCTCAGTGCACTTTGGGTAACTACTACTAAGGACAGTTATTCTGGAGTAATGATTTCACTAAATTCTCAACTGTAAGTGCAGAGACTTTTTCTCCCTCAGATCACAGTGAAGGTGAATGACTGTTGTCAATTGGAACACACTGGTTTCAAAAGGCAACTTAGACGAAGCCAATACTCCTGAATTTATCTTTATGCCTTAAGCATTCTTTACTTCCCTGTCTTTGCTCTGGATTTCACACATGCAGCTAACTCCTGATGGATCTTCATCTTGTCAGTAAGATAGAAGGAGAAGTCCAATAAACACTATGGCATCATTTCTATGCATCTCTTGCTCATGTATGTCTACTCTAGAGTCACTACAACATAAACATACTCTGTCCAGTCTACTTGCTATCCACTTCTTCATAGGGAATGCTATTTCCTCTCCTAGTTTACATCAACTTGTATCCTGTCTAACCACCATCACTCTAACACCTGCCCTGCCAACAGCTTCTGTTGCCTCTGTATTTCCATGTCTCAATATTCTTTCATAAGCTTTTCAGTACATTCATCTTCTCAGAGTGCATGTTAATGTCATCAGATACATCCCAGCTCAATTTCAGCCTTTGCTTTGGTCAGTCTGCTGTTCATCCGTACTTTCAAAGGCTTATGCTTTTGCAGCCTTTAAATAAACACCTGTTGGTCACTTAATCATCAGTGTTATGTACCATGCAGTACTGGGGAAAAAAAACATCCGAGTACGTGAATATTATCTGAGGTTGTATAAGACTACCTGCCTGCATTAAAAGATGTAATCTTTGGATTTGTGATGAATTACTGAGAATAACATTGTAATAATTGTTACTTCTTAGTATTATGGTACTACAGAAGAGACCCCAGTCTATACCAGAACTTTACGGTTAGAGACAGAGTAGGATATAATAAGTAAGTCAGGAATGCATTCTCTCTTGTGTTTCCCATTGAATCCACAATCAGAAGAATTTCAAACCTATGCAGGAATCTATGACAATAGTGCATAGCAATTCCAGTGCCTAAGCAATGGTAACCAGTGCCATTTCAGTCACCCTGCCTGCCCTTCACCTGCCTTTCCAGAGGCTGCAGATGTGCTGTAGAGTCCTACGTCACATTTGCCAGCCTCAAGCAGGTGTCTTGGAACTGTAGGGCATCAAAGGCTACTTTGCATCTATTGCATTAAGTGCCTATGCTTTGGCACTTGAATTGTTCTTTATGTGCCCTGAGTCCCAGTTAAATGCCTTGGCCATGAGCATGTTTTTTCTTATGAAGATGAAAATTCTCCTCTCATTACAACTAGCATGGAATATAATTCTTCATTTCAGAAGGTATGGCAATGGAAGCAAATTCTGCTGAGTGCTTCTCAATGACATAACTAAAGACATAACACAAACATGAAAATTACATGTCTGCAAGACAAATTGAAAACTTTCTCTCCTCCCATCCCTTTGAAAGAAAATGTGGAGTGAAACATGAAAAGTCTCAACAATCCCTGTTTTGTAAGATTGCAAACATCTTAAGTGATTTATTATCATGCTAGGTATTTTCTTTACCACACTTGGCTTTGAAACACTCTTTTAAATACAAACATACCCTCTATTACTTGCATGGCGTAATACCGTAAGCACCAGGGTGCAGCAATGGTGGGTGGGCTCTTTTCTTTTCCTTCTCTAATATTTTAAGTACCAGCACACATGAATGATCCGCGTGGGATGGTCCCATTCTCCCACTCCTCTGCTGCCTCTCTTTCCTTTCAGTTAGTTCAGTAAAGCCTCATGAGTGTTGGAAGGTGCAAGATGAAGTCATGCAAATCAACACACCTTAAATCACTGGGCAACAAAGGAACCCTGTTGATCTCCCCAGAATTTTCCGCCCAGGAATGAAATCCCACATGAGGCGTACCAAATGCTTCTGCTTATAACAGAAGTGCCGATTCCTCTTTCTGGGCCAAATGCTACTCTTAGATGCATACGTGAGGCCTAGCTGAGGGAAACGGAAGCCAAATGGAGGATCCACTAGCAGAATTTGATGCAGAGATACCAGGGAAATTCCTAGTCCTGTTAATCGACTGCAATGGTGACACTGAGGTTGTTACTTAAATCAAAAAGTCATGTTCCCTGCCTTGGTAATTTTGCTGTGAAGACCTCCCCTATGGCACAGGCAAACATCTCTCCTGTATTTCCCCCTGTTCCCATCTCAAGCAACCTATGTTGACATGTCCAATATGCAATATTTTTTTCCCCAAAAAAATCCATTTGAATGTCTCTGACTGTGATTATGTACTCTCAAGAAAATCATAGAATCATTGAATGTCCTGAGTTGGAAGGGACCCGCAAGGATCATTGAGTCTGACTCCTGACCCTGCATAGGACAACCCCAAAATTCACACCATGTGTCTGAGGGCGTTGTCCAAGTGCTTCTTGAATATTGTCAGGCTTGGTGCCGTGACTGCCTCTCTGGGGAGCCTGTTCCAGTGATCCACCACCCTCTGGGTCAAGAACCTTTTCCTAATATCCAACCTACACCTCCCCTGGCACATCTTCCTGCCATTCCCTTGGTTCCTATCATTGGTCACCAGAGAGAAGAGATCAGCGCCTGCCCCTCCTCCCCCCCTTGTGAGGAAGCTGTAGACCGCGATGAGGTCTCCCCTCAGTCTCCTCTTCTCCAGGCTGAACAAACCAAGTGACTCTAGCTGCTCCTCATACATCTTCTCCTCTAAACCCTTCACCAACATTGTGGCCTTCCTCTGGACACTCTTTAGTAGCTTTGCATCCTTCATGTACTGTGGCGCCCAAAACTGCACACAGTACTCGAGGTGAGGCCACACCAGTGCAGAGCCGAGCAGGACAATCGCCTCCCTCGACGGGCTGCAATGCAGTGCTTGATGCACCCCAGGACACGGCTGGCCCTCTTGGCTGCCGGGGCACACTGTTGGCTCATGTTCAACTTGCCATTGACCGGAACCACCAGGTCCCTCTCCGCAGGGCTGCTCTCCAGCCTCTCATTCCCCAGTCTGTATTGTACATCCAGGGTTGCCATGCCCCAGGTGTCTTGATGGGACAAGTAACACATTTTCTTGCTGAAACCTATTAGAAGCTGGGAGAGATGCAAAAAGCCAAAGTCTCTGCTGCACTGAGACATTTTGTACTGTTAGAACAATGGGACCGGAACGAGATGGATCTTCCCACCGTGCAATTCATTCCATTGTTGGGAAATCTTTAGCCCCAGTGGCTTCTGCAGCTGGTGCAGGCAGAACGCTGAAGACAGGAGATGACAGGAATAGTATTGCTGTCCCCTGCCCTTGCGAGCTCTTGATAAACAGCTGGTTTAGCTTAGAGCAGCCCCAAGGCTTTTTTTTGAACTGCTCATGATCTGGTTTAGATAAAATTAGAACTGGGAAGCAGCAGCTAGCTCCATTGTCATCCTTCTACCTTATAGCTGCAACTGGCAGCTGTAGGGTACTGCTAAAAATGCCCAGGGCCTTGCTGCTTATCCCCATCAGAGATGCAGGAGGCTGCGCTATGCCTGCTGCTGTCTCTGCAGGCAGCTTCCAGTGAAGATGCACTCCCTCCCTCTCTGATGTAAAAATTAACTCCTGCTCCTAAAAAATCCTGATTGCACATATTCCTTCAGAGTCTTGGGGGCAAAGAAACACCCTGGATGCTTGTCTGCAGCCATCTGTGTCGGTGGAGGCAAAGAGTCGGTGTCTCCAAACCTACCAGACTACACACTCAGACCATGCTGGCCAGGGAGTGGTGGAACCACGGCTTTTTGTCTCACGTGTGGATGGTGAGGACTGTGCTCACATCTTTGCCTTCTCCCTCACTGGTGGGGCAAACATTCTCTCTCTCCTTTATCCAGCCCTTTCCTTTCATGAAACTGGTTGGAGCTTTGTGGCTGCTGCCCATCTGACTTTTTGAAATCATCTGACGGATTCAAAAGTTATTAGGACAGACATAAAGATGTGTGCTCACTCCCCTACATACAGTGCATAACCATAGTTTCCTTAGGAAACTATATCTAAACATAAACCAAATAAATGTAGCTAATTTTAGTCATGTTCTTCATGATAGATTTATGTTAGTGTGACACCAATAATGCCACTCATTCGTAGAGATATGACAACCCCAAAGGTTTACTGCTTTTTGGCACCCCCATAACCAATTACACTAGGGGAAGGCAAGTTTAAAATGCTATCAGTTGAAAATAGTAGCATTTTAAAATCACTTTGTGGGGTATATATCATGTCAGAAGGTTCTGAGTAACCATGAATCAAGCCTCGAACCTCTTACCACATGTTAGGAGACCATCTAAATCTTTCCATCCTCTCAGTGAAGAACAATAGCTTTCAGTCGAAGAGACACTATTAATGGCAAAATGGATTAAAAAAAAAAAAAAGGTGAAAGGGAATAATAATAATAAAAAACCCTTCAATCACTCGATTTACAGATGCAACTAATTGATTCGAGGGTTGGCGGGGGAGTGCCATGGCAGCTAGTTTGATGTAGTAATTAATGCAATCATCCTTCTTTGTTATTACTTTAATAAGGTAAACACCCTGTTAAAATAAACTGAAACAGTTGTCTCTGGCCAAGAGCTTGCAGTTGTGGTGAGCAACGTAATAACCTCACAATGTAAAACTTGGACAGGAAAGAATGAATTACATTAATCCCCGAAGGTTCTTACTGCGGACTTTTGAAGTTTTAACTTTAAAGTTAGAGTGGAAAAGGAGATCTGAAACTTGGAGGCTATTTGCCCTGTGGCTCCTGAGAGAAAGCAGTATGTGTCTGCTCGAGTACCCTGAATCCTGCTAATATGGGCTGGAGATAAGGCTGGTTTCTGCAAACACTCATGCTTGTGCTTATCTGCACTACCCCAAATAGTCCCACGGTACTAAAAGTAAGGCACAGGCATAAAAACCAGCACATGCGCAGGTAGCTTTTGTACTGTATTGGAGTATCAGTACGAAGAAGGAGGGCTTCAGCTTTGGTTTTAACCTAATGACTCTTTTTAGAAGTAGTTTCCAGCAAAACCCACTTTCGGTAGCGTGATTCAAAGGACTGCTTTATTTGTTTGGGTTGTCCGCTTCAGACGTTCATTCTAAACAATGGCATTAAGAAGGATAGCTGTACCATGTTGTTAAGGATCCCTTCAATGAAACAAGTTGCTGGAACACACAGCAAAATGGAGAAAACCAGTTTACTGGTGAATAATAACAATATTTTTCTCTCCTATTTACTTACAATGTTTAACTGTAAGATGTGTGCAACTCAATTTTATTTGGATATTTGAGATTTCTCTTACTTTCTAAACCCCTTGTTTTAGTGTTTTTACCTAAAATGCATGAGCACTCCTTTGGACTGAAATCTTTCCACATGGCCTGAAAACTTACAAATATTTTTATACAAAACCTGTCTGGCTTCTTTGAGAAGTCCCATGTGACCAAAAGATTTGGATTTCTTCTCAGTTCCTGCTCTTTCCATTGACGCCTCAAGCGTCAAGAACCTAAACGATAATTTGCCAGATTCCCATAAGATATAGGTCCAAAGATGAATTATATCATTGGAAATGCATAGGTAACTTTTGCAATGAATAATGTAGTTTTCAAGATGGTGAGTGCAGAGTATGTTGTACTAGGGTAGATTTACAGTGTGAATGGGTAATAACGGGTTATGGCCTCCTTACTCATGTCAGCCACGTAATGTGCTCAAAGTGTCACGGGCAAAACAGCCTCAATTTGTGGAATTTTTACTTTATTATTTATTGCCATATAACATATATTTCTGGTTACTGATTAGGGTACTGAGAAAAACAAAGCACCAACAATTAAACACTGAAGTAAACAGCTTTCGTCCCCCTTCCCAATGCTCAGCTTAAGTCAAACACCTCGCCAAGCCCTGCCTCATCTCAGCTTCTCTGACTTCCCAGCCACGTTACACTCATCCTCTTCCAATCCCTTTGGTGAGGCAACTGGTTTCTGTCTGCCGTGCTGGCTGTATTGGTTTCTTTTGGCTTCTGCATGCGTTTTGCTGGTTTCCCTCTGCTGCTCTTTGCCTCTTACTTGGGTCACCCTTGGCTGTAGTCCCTCAGGGTTGTCCCTACCCCAGTGTGGGTTGCCAACAGGCCATGGTCCCTCAGAGGTGTTCCCCTTGTGGCAGGGAGCACCTCCAGTCAAAAGCCCCTCTCTCTCCTGCTGCCTCCTCCACAGCATCTCCAGCCCTACGTCTCGAAGAGCGTCACTTGTCCATGAAGGCTGCTACTTGCTTTCTTAAATATGTCTGAGTCAGGACACCATGTGCTCCTCAGAGGGGCAGAAGTTTTGGCAGGTAATGGGGTGTTTTCACATGCTTCAGAGATGGCTGTGCTTGGCACCTGGGTCTTCATGGTCTCCTTCCACACTGGTCATCCCCTGCTACCAAACCCCTGCCTTTTATTCCAATGCACAAGTTCCCTCTGCAGGCTGTGCTGTCCCCTCTATAGAGAGCTCCATGCTGCTCATTTCTTTCAGGATTAGCATTTTAACAGGAAAAGCTTCAGAAAGCTGAAGACTGCCCTTGCTGTACAGAAGACAGAGATGCATTATTCACAGCACATGGCTGTATATGCTCTTTATAAGCTCTGGAGCTTTACTCCAACTGAGCATTTTCTTGTCAAATTTTCAATTTGTCATTTCTGCAACAGTTGAAGGTGACAGAAATAGCACAGGCCAAAGAGAAAGCAGCTGAGATATATATCTATATAAAGAGTACGGATTCTACTTATGATGACAACTCTTTTAATTCCCTTGTTTTAATTCTTTGGCTGGAATTCTTCATTCACGTTCCTGCAGCTGCATCTTCATAGTTGGTTTCTTGCTGAAAAATAGAAGTAGGTGGCAACTTCAGGTGTGCAGTACAGTACATGAGAGGACAGTGAAAATTGTGAGCTCTGACAAGAGGAAAGGGAAGAAACCACGAGTGCAATCCCCTTCCCTTCTCCTTGGGTGGCACTGCAGGAAGAGTGAGATGCCAGCCTGTTGAACCCATGGTGGTTTTCAGTGCCCTCCCCCAGATTAAAGCGGGACCCTGAGAAAGGACAGCCATTGCATGAATCGGGGCAGCATTTCCCCATTGCTGCTAACCTGGTGTACTCTGGGGTTGCCACCAAACTGATGAACACCGCTCCCTGTTCCTGCAAAAAAAGTATTGCACTGTCTCTTCCTTGTGTGAGACCTAGTGACTGTACAGCCACGGCGTTGGCTGACCCACGCGGGCAGCAAACAATTCCAGACCTTTTGGTGGTAATTTTGACTTCTCTGGGGTTTGATGAGTTGATTTTCACGGCGACAGTTTGCCCTGCA
This sequence comes from Morus bassanus, assembly GCA_031468815.1. Lineage (NCBI taxonomy): Eukaryota > Metazoa > Chordata > Aves > Suliformes > Sulidae > Morus > Morus bassanus. Next base: position 38,705,015 of record CM062567.1, on the reverse strand, counting down.
GCCACCTGTGTTAGGGCAGGAAGGAAAAACAGCACCGCCGCTTTTGATAGCGACCCGCAGCGAGGGCCGACCCCGGCACCAGCCATCACAACCCCCCCGCGCTGCTCCGGGATTGCCGAGCCGGGCAAACCGGGCCCCCCCGCCCCAGAGCCGGCGCCGCAGCCGGGCTGCCCGGGGCCGAGCGGCGGCGGCCGCCTGAGCTTCCCGGCCGCGCCACAGGGGGGCACGGCCGCACCGGGAACGCGCCGAGCCGAGCCGTGCTGAGCCGAGCCGAGCCGTGCTGAACCCAGCCAAGCCGTGCTGAACCAAGCTCTGATGAGCCGAGCCGTGCCGAGACGAGGCGAGGCGAGACGAGCCGAGGCGAGACTAGCCGAGGTTAGCCGAGCCGTGCTGAGCCGAGCCGAGCCGAGCCAAGGCAAGGCAAGCTATGCTGAGCCAAGCTGTGCCAAGCTGAGCCAAGGCGAGCCGAGGCGAGCCGTGCTGAGCCGAGCCGAGCCGAGCCAAGCCGTGCTGAGCCGAGCTGAGCTGAGCTGACCCAAGCCAAGCTGAGCCGAGCCGAGCTGAGCCGAGCCGTGCCGAGCCATGCCAAGCCACGTTGAGCCAAGCTGAGGTGAGCCGACCCATGGTGAACCGAGCCGTGCCGAGCCGAGGCGAGCCAACCTGTGCTGAACCGAGCCAAGCTGAGCCGAGCCAAGCTGAGCCAAACCGTGCTGAGCTGAGCTGAGCCGTGCTGAGCTATGCTGAGCCGAGCCGAGCCGAGCTGGCCAGGGCCTCTCCAGGTTTGCCCTCGGCCACCTGCCCATTTGGCCGGGCTGGCCGCAGGTGTGGGAGTAAGCGAGTGGGGCCTTGTAATGCTCACATGCACCGTCAGCCTGAAGGTTTGAGAGCAGGTGGCAAAGGCCTTTGCAGTGTCCACAGGGAAGCTGGAAGGCAGAGAAACGTCTCCTCCCTGCTGTGCACCGGCCCCTTGCACACCCGCCTCCCAGTGCCTCCACCAGCCTTGGCCTCTGCGATCAAAAGAGTTGTCTCCTCCTCACTCTGTTGCCCCAAAGACGTGTGAACATGGAGGGCACGTGCTGTCTGCAAAGCAGACATTTCTTAGGTGACGAAGGCAAGCAGAGAGGCATTTATTCCCTCAAAATCTCTTGCACTTATTCTACTCGTAGGCCACAGTTCTGTGTATAGTTACGTGCATACGGGGGTAAACCACTGAGGACTTCAGCGGGACGGTCCCTCTGCATGTGTGCGCGTGCATTTGCAGGACGAGGGTCTCGCACGTTCCCCTTCCGTTATTACAGGTGAAGCTGAGGCAGAAGGGGGCCCTTTTAAAACCAGGGGATTTTATAGTGGCATGAGTGGGAATCGGAGAGCAAGCATACCTCTGAGGAATGAATGTGGAGAGGACCCTGTGCCAACCATAATAATCAGTGTAACTAATAGGGAACACTGCGAACTGTTCCATTATATCATGAGACATTACATTACGCTTGAAAAAACAGTCTTTGATGACATGCGAAGGATTGGCAAGTGCATTTCAGGGAATCCTCCTTTATTTCTTCAAGGAACACATGTTCATCGTTATACAAAATTTAACTTTCTTGGTGGTTCGATTGAACTTGCTGGTATGGGTTTTACATATTCGTCATTTAAATTTGGGGGAACAGAAGGTGTATGAACTTATTTAAAAGTTACTCATTTACAGTTCCTTGGAGGAATTAGAAACTGGGACTTTACGATAATTTTACCATGTATTTCCAGACCCCGCCCAACGTGCTATGGTCTTGCAAAATGCTAGATATTAGCAAAACTCCATTTGCATTTAGTCTCATAGAGCGTACAGAGTAATATTTCTATATAAAGTATTGTGATATTGACTCTCATATTTTTTGTAATTTTAATATTGCAAGTGTCAATCAGGAAGGCGATTGTTGCCTTTATTACAACTAATATAGCAGAGCAAAACAAAGAACTTTTTAGAAAATGAACATGCTCTGGGGAAATTCAATAAATCTTTGTTAGAAGAAAAAAGGTCTTATATATAAATATATAAAAGCTTGCTGTGTATTGTGCAAAAGTTGCTTACTGCTAAAGGAGTAATGCATTGTAAATCAACAGTGGGTCCCATAGCACATTATGGCATATTTTATTGGGTTTTTTACCTTAAGGTAAGGTCTTTTATTAAGAGTATATAAGAGCACACTCTGCTGAATACCTTGTTTTTCACAGTGCTCTATACATAATGGTTTTTTTTTTTTATTTGCTTCATTAAACATTCCTGTAATTAATGCATTTAATGGGAATCCAGCAGTAACAAATATAAAATTTATTGTGGTTTTAAAAAACCCCCACTTCAGTTACTAGATTTTCCATTAGCAAATGGCGATGACCAAATTCCTCAAAATATTTCTGCACTCACCCCAGAAATCTCCTGCTAAAACAGGTGATGTTTCTACTGTGTAATGGGAAAGAAATGCCACATAAATAATCCTTGTGAAGGACTCAGTATAAACGTAGAGGGAGAGAGCACCAAGAAGTGTCTGTAAAATAATCCCCCAAAAAAACGCTGTTTCAAGCTTGATAAGAAGACGTCTGTATTAGCACTGGAGCTTGCTGGGTGAGTTATTAGGTGTTGAAAGACACCGTCTAGGAAGTCTGACCCATCAGAATTTGAATGTAAAAGGCAAGTGACAACTGAATACATGAAAAGCCTTAGAGCCTGGTCCCAAAGCCCTCTTTCCCCGCCTGAAAAGCCTGTTTATCTTTGGATGAATAAGAGTTACAGAATTGGAACCTAAGAAAAAAATCGGTGGTATCCGTGGCCAAGGGAATGTCTCCCTCCCACCCCTTTGATTATAACCATGTGCAAGTTTGGCTAATGAGACTGCAGGGCTTTCCCCTCGCCTCTGTGGATGATTGTGGCATTTTATTTGAACGCCGATATGGTTTCCCATTCCTGTTCCTCTCAAGCTTTTGGTCTGGGCAAATAAAAAAAGAGATGTCAGAACCAGAGAATCTTTTTACAGCATATAAAAATCTTCCTATCTAATCCAAGAGGAAATCATAATGTGAAGAACATTGGTGTTTTAATGGCCTCCTAATGAGGACGAGCTTGGCCAGAGCTTTGAAGAAGACAAATGGAAAGCAAACCAGCTCATTTCTCCTTGAGGGCAAGGATTATGATTTCTAGAGAGGACTGCATGGATATGCCTTCTGCAGGTAAAGCTTTGCCTGCCTGAAGTCTGCTGGCGGGGCCCTGATGTACGGGCTGTTGGCAAGAGCAGGAAAGGGGGGGTGTGTGTGCTCACATTTTCTGGTTTCTCTGTCAGTCTATTCCTCTCTGCGTGCTGCTGGGAAAAATGAAGACAATTATACTTACCTAAATCCCTGGGTAATTAAGGCACTAAATTAATGCCTGAGAAATACTTGAAACTCTTTGATGAAGGAGCCCGTATACGGACAGCACGCTTGTAACCTTACGTGTCTGGGGTTCTCCCTAAGGTACGGGGGGATACACAGCAAGTACTCTGTACAGCCGCAGATAGGTGATCACATCTAATTCAAAAGCCCTCATTACTCCCTCCTGACAGGCTTGGATATTTGCCTGCCTAGTTCCAAGGCCAGCGCCGATCCATTTAAAATTAATATTTTTCATTCCTCTCTCTGCTGTGTGCATTTAAAAGCTGTCCTTGGCTTCCCGTCCCAGCTGCTGGCTCCGATTAGCCCAGCAGTGGCTGCTGGAGCTCTGCTTTGCGGCACTGGTGGGATCCTACTGCTCTCATACCACGTTAGGAGCAGAGCTTTCCTGGAAAAGGGACTGCCTTGCTTCTGACGTCTTCCGTGGCTTTGGCAAGCCAAGGACGCTTAATTTCCGATTGGGAAAAATGGGCCGTTTTCTCATCCTATCCCAGAAATGAGCTGTGAGTGCCAGGGCCCTGTTGGATGTCACGCTTCCTCCTGCGGCACTGTCCCTCGGTAGGGCTCAGCCCCATGTGCTCCTTGCACTCGGCCAGGGCTTGCAAGGGAAGGAGAAACGTTTTTGTGAGAGTCATCAAGATGGTACCCGGCTTTGCTGCTGCAGAAAGGACTTTGTACAATTCTCCTTGAGTGACATGTGGCATAACATGGCAGAGGAAATTGTCCTCGTGAAGATATGCCTGAAGCTCGTCTTAAGCAATGAAGAATGTGGGTTCTGCTCTGGAAAGCAATTGTAAAAAGAAGAAAAAAATACATTGCTTTAATCAGCAGCCTTGTTTTCCCTCTATCTGCAGAGTGAGGTTTGCTGACTCTTTGAAGGCAGAGACCGATCATGTTTTAAAGCTACTTTTGGCTTTGTGGGCTTTGGAGGGGCAGCACAACTCTGGGTGAAGCCTTGCTGGTGGGTCAGCACCAGAAGTGCAGTCAGGTGGGTAACCCTCACAGGGACAATGGGACAGCACCACCACCACTGATGGCACAAGCTGTGGACACCATCTCACTCGAGTTTCCATCTGGTGCCCTGGGCACAGCCCAGGGGTACGGCTTCACCACGCAGCAACTCACAAACATCCTGGCCATTTCCAGCCCACTGCCTTCCCCATGCTCTGCTTGCTCCCTGCACACCCACCCGTGGCTCCTGCCTGCCCTCCCAGGGCTCTGCACACAGCGAGCTTCTTGGTTTGCTACACCAGTTTGCAAAGCTGGCAATGTGATAAATACCTTCTGCTGCATTTTTCCCTGGTTTTAGTCAGTCAGATTGGCTTGACGTACAGTCAGGTGAACGACAGCACCGTGATTTAGCTCAGCCCTTACAGTGTGGTGGCAGGAGTCACCTGCAGTACTAGAGCCAAGTGGGTCAGCCCAGCAGGACCCCTGCAAACCTCACTGCCAGCACAGCCAGGATGCTACCACATTGTACTGCTGTGGAGATGTGGGGCTGTGGGTGTCCCTGCAGGCCCTCCACCTCATCCCACGGAGTACTAGCACAAATATGTATCAGGAACACCTTTGCAGAGGGCTAATAGTCCCTCAGCTATTTTAGGGGATGAGCTTAGGATTGTGGGAATTAGGGGCAAAGGGGGTGCCAGTCAGTGCAGCTTGCATATACTCCAGCTGAATGATAAAATCTTGCCTCTAAAGGCAGGACAAAAGCAAAGCTACTGCTCCCTCATCCTCCCTGTTCCGCTTGTGAAGACTGCCTGGCTTTAACTTTAATTCTGACAATTTAACTTCTAGATCAAAGTGCAGGGAATAGCTACAGCAAAACGCTGACAAAAAAAAAAAAAAACCCAAGCCAAAACAATAGCCGGTGTTGTAATACCAAACACAGTCCTGCGTAACCAGAGTCCGTGGCCATGTCCTGCTGCGGACGGTTCCTTTTTCTTATCCACAGCTACATGTTGTCTTTGCAGCACAGCTTCTTGAAGCTAAGAAAAACTTTTACTAAGCTGGAATTGGCTCGGCCGCCTTATAACACAGCATGAAAATGATTAGTGAAACAAAAGAGAAAGTGCAAGGAGGATATAGACTCCTTCCATACAAAGCCTCCTGTCTTCCCACGTGATCCATTATAATCCAGAGGGCCTCAGATTTGAACTAACCTGTTTCTGCTTTTATTTATTTTTTCTTGACTCAATTTCCTACATGAACTGGCTGGTTATGTCAAGTATTTTTCCTTCTTTTAACTTGACTTGCTGTCAGCTGAATGCAATGTCCTGTAAAAACACCTGCTGACCTGCTGTATACACACATACATGCGCACACATGCACACATCGATACCATCTGCACCTATATATCTATATCATCTATAGGTATCTGTATAATCTATGTCTGCCTATCTATCTACATCTATATCATCTATATCTATATCTATATCTATATCTATATCTATATCTATATATCTATATCATCTATATCTAAGTCTGTATCTTGCTATCATTTGCTTTTAGAGTGGGGCACACAGATTGCAAATTCCTTGAGCCTCTGCGAAATCCACCTTCAAGTTCCCCTCTCTTTCGGGAAAGGCAGCTGCCCCATTGCTTCTAGCTCAGGCTGCTCTGGCTTGCTTTGTCAGCAAGTCCTGGGGGAATGGGCTGATCAGGTTCACTAATGGTCGAGCTCTCGTGGTATTTGCTTACCTAACACAATCAGAGCACGCGTCTTAAATATTTTATCAGCTTTGCGGGGTCATTCTCATACCATGGTATTGTGTTGCACTGGAGAATAGAGCAGGCTGGAGGAAAAATGGTGCTCAAGAGTGCTGCAGAAAGAGGATTTTAAGCAAATGGCAAGCACTAATGCCCTGCTTAGAGCCACTAAAACAAATGTCCCTGTTGCAGCAGGGCAGATGGGAGGCAAAAAGAATTCAGGGCAGTTGCAATTAACAAAGCAGACCAAAGAATTGAGCAAATGGCCCCAAACCCTCAGTGGCTAGCTCTGATCTGAAGGGTGATGGCAGTCCTGGGTTAACTTTGATCCCTTCTTTCTCACTCTTACTTGTTTAATTTTTTGACCCCCTTCAAACTAGTTCTCAGGAAGTTTTTTTTTTAATCTTGTGCTTATTCCCTGTGGGCCAAGCTCTCGAATGACTTTGAGTAAAACCTTTCTGTAAAGAAAGTGGGTGCAACAGGATAATTCTGAGAGTAGTCCCAGAGCTGGAGTCTCCCATACTGGGGCCTCAGCAGCCAGTAGCTATTGGGGCGAGAAAAACTGGTTTTCCCTCTAAATCAGCCCATTGCCTCTCTTCAGCCAGGCAGTGCTGGCTCCAGGGTGGGCAGGGAGAGCTGAGAGGTAGGTCTGTACTGCAAGTCTTTGGTAAAGCTGTGGGTGGCAAGGGTTGCTGATGGAGGGAGCAGAACCAGCCGTGCCATTTCTGAGACTGTCCCCAAGTGCTGCATGTGGGGAGATTACCCAGGGGTGGATCAGACTCACTTTGGCTCTTTTATGCTGAGAGCCAGTGTGATATCAGAGAGCTTTGCATCCTTGCATGCTCAGTGTTCCCTCTATTCCAGTATTTTTTTAAAAATCACCCCAAAACTAACAAAAAAGCACTCATGTCTGCCTGCTTCTCCATCCCCCTGCTGGGAAGTTTCTTTAGCACAAGACCACTTCCAATTTCTCAGCTCTTGCCTCCATCTATGTCTGTGCTCCTTTGGGTTTGACCCCCTCCTTTAAACCTACACCCCTTTTTCTGGGAGGTGTCTGCTTTCTCCAGATGGTTTTTCTGGATCCGTTATGCTGCCTGCTTTCTGCCAATGCCTTTGGGAACATGCGGTGCCCCCTGTGCTAGCTTATCATCCCTACACAAACTCTGTACTACATTGCCATTAGTTTTGAGTGTGCTTACAGCAAGTAGCTGAGGCTGCAGCCTGGATTTGGGGGAAAGCTGGGGGCAGGTTGAGGGGCAAGTGGGTCCAGCCAAAGCACGAGGGGCTGGTCTGTCAGGTGGAAGGAGTCTTTCTGTACCACTGCTCTGACTGATGTAAGCTAGAGCAACCCTCTCGCTGATGCAGAGCGTCTTCAGATCAGGCTAGTCTGGCTGCATCCCTGCAAAGGAGAGGGGAAGGAGCATGCGCTCACACTGATTCATTTTTTCTCTAAAAATAACTTTGTTATGATGTCCAGAGCAGCCCGGAGAGAGCAATAGTAACAGTGGACTGCTTGGAAGAGGAACAAATATTGCAATCAGGTTTGGGAAACCATGAATCAGCTGTAAAGGGCAGTGTTACCTCAGCCTGAATACATCTTGCTTAGCTCATACTGTCAGGTGTAAATATAACTGTGTGGACAATAAAATAGTCCTGTGATATGCCTTCATGAGAGTCATCTATTTTTACAGATATGATGATCCTCTTTCAGTATTTGGTCCCAGAGCAATAGCCCTGCTGTATAAATACAAGTTAAGCTGTGGCATGACAGCCCTGCTTTAAAGGCAATGCAGGAGTATATAGCCTCAGAAGTGGCTCCACCTAATGCCATGCTGTGATGTTTGGGGAAAATGTCTGCTGCACCCCCCTTAAACAGGGAGCCATGTGCGCCCACTGCCCCATCTTTCAGCTTTTACAAGTGGAGAATGGGAACAGGGGCACAGCTCTGCCTTCTTCCTACCCATTTTAGGAGGGTGAATGCTCTTGGCCAGATTTAGCCTTTTGAGAACCAAGGGGAGAGCAGCAGAAGCTGTGCCCGTGCCAGGGCCTCCACGAGAGAAGCATGGTCATGCCGCATGGGGCTGGCCTCCTGCAGCATGACACCAGGAGCGAGCACTTGCAGACAGGCTGGTCACTGTAGCCAAGGCTGCACCTCTGAGGTCTCAGACCCCATCCGGTCAGGCCATCGCTCCGGGACTGCCAGCAAGGTCATCAAGTTGCATTAATCTAAAACTGGCTTTTCCGCTGGAGAGATGGGTTCATCCTGACTAACTTTAGATTGCAGTTTATGCATTATTGTGCCAAGGTCTGTATTAGACCAATTTATAGTGAGAAATGAGGTTGGCAAGATAACAGGGGCATCACAATTAGAGCTAATTAGCCCAGCAGGAAATCCATTTCCAGGCAGCTTTTGGCAAGAGGCGAGGTTGGCGGGATAACAAGCATAGAGTGTATTTTGATATAAGCACACTCCAGCTGCAAGGAAAAGTAAAATAACAGCTTGTCTCATCCTTATGCGGAGGCCTCACGTCAGGCTCTGCCACCTAAGTCTTTTTGTTTGAGGCTTTGCAGCCTCCCTGCTTGGAAAAGATTCAGAGCATTTGTTCTTGCAGTCACCTTGGCTGCCGGAGGGCAAAGGTGGGCCATAAGGTCTGCACAGCCCCTCAATCCTACAGCCAGACAGGAGGATGCCCAGCACCATAGTCCTCCTCTGATTTCAGGAGAGATGAGGGATGCAGCTCAGAATAGAAATCACTGAAGAGTAGCTTGGTTTAATTGCAGGAGTACCATAAAATGTCTGGGATATAGACACAGTCAAACTACTGGAACTATTTGTATTTGAGTGCTTTATTATATTGGAATTGCAGTGATATTATTAACATTTGTACAAATGCACAAAATTTCTGTCTCTTCTAGCTAGAAAGAGATGTAAAAATCTGACCTAGTTGAACAGTCTCAATGAACTCATTGTCCATTTGTAACAATAATGGGTTCACAATGCAACAAAAAGCTTAACATAAAATTAAACATATTAAATGCTGCAGCAAGTATTTACACTTATGTACCAAAAAAAAAAAAAAAATTATCTCCCTCCGGTAAGGAAGGTGGTTGCTTTACAGAACAAAACAAACAGACAAACAAACACAAAACCTTTGCATACAATACAAACAACCTCAAGCCCAAAACTTACTGTGACAGCACCTTTTTTTAATATAATATATATATTTATATATAAACTTCGATAGTTTAGGCTTACTCCAAGCAGTGCTAAAAGTTCCTTAAAACCAGGACAACGGCAATAGTCCGAAGAAGCAACGTTCAGCGATGAGTGCTACCCAGTGTTTGAACGGAGCTGTGACAGGGAGGGGTACAGAGCTCAAGGCCGTGGGCTGGGAAACACTCAGGTCCCAGTGATAAAAGTCCTTGGCAAAACTCTCAGTGGCAACTATTCTTATCCGGAAGAGCAAATACACCTTTTGTGCAAAATATTTTGTCTTTTGGAAGCATGGTAAACGTTGTCTCTGACAGGGATCTCTTTGCAATCTCAGCTCCAAGGGGTGGGGAAAAATTTATCTGGAATTTCCTAAATTCCAGCAAGGAAAACATTTCCCTTGAAATGCCCTATCAGCCCTCCCACCTCCCTTGCTTCCTGACATTGCTGCAGTTTCGGCAAAGCCAGAAGGAGCTTTCAGGCTTCATTCAGAATGCTGTCGCACAGATTTTTAGTTAAAAAAGCTATTTGGGTCTAAGAGTCTCACGGCATCAGATGGCATGATGTTACGGTGGGCTTTGGGAGCAGTTCCACCAGCTGAAACTCAACATCACTAACATTTAATTTGCATAAATATAGAACTGGAGATCCTGAATCCCAGGTATTACACATTGGTCTAAATACAGCGAGTTGTGATTATTGATTCCAGTCCAAGGAGAGCCTGGGAAAGGATCAGATTTCCACTTAGAGAATCAATCTTGTCTGTGAGTGTGTGTGAACACTGACATTTTTGGCCTCATGCAGTTTAGGATTTGCTGTAAAGTCATTTTGAAAGCTATGGAAAACCAATGATGGTAAGCAATTTAGCTCTTAAATATAAAGCCACTGATAAAATTGAGATAACTGTAAGCTCTAAAAAAAAAAAAAGAGGTTATGGATGTAAACAGTCTTTTGTCTTTGTAGTAAGATGATTATTTTAGATGATGAAAAATTGAACAATTTTTTTTTTTTTTTGGTATTCAGATCACTTGAGATTTTATTGCTTTTGTTTGTCCTTAGACGTTTTTAGTCTCTTTTCTTATTTTTTTTTTTTAAAGGTGCTGTCCCTAGTCAAGTTATAAGGCAACATATTTTATTGATTCAGAACTCTAATACATAGTATGGCCACTGTTATCACTGCAGCTTTGCAGCTACCGTGGGTTGGACAACAGTCAAAGTGCATGACAATGCACAACAGAGCCGGTCTCCTGACCTTACGATATACAGGACACTTTGGTTCTCGGGATGAGAGATTATAAATGTAGCTTAGATGCTGCCTCGCACACTTTGCATAATAAAACATTTATATGCTGTCATGAAGAGGGTGTAAAGTCTAAGTCACACTGCAGACTGGCTGTTCTCAGCTTCTCCGTTTGGGCAGGTGTGAGAGACAAGTTGTAGATATGCCACCAGTGAAAGCATATAAATGTATCTGGTGCAAACGTTTTACAAGAGTATTTATAAATGATTCAACAGGGAGAGCAAGAAAGAGAGTGAGAGCTAAAGTGCAATTTTAAAGTAATATAAATAATTGAAACGTAGAAATAAGATACTAATTAGTTGTAACTGGTTTTGTTTTATAGGCACAGTTTAGTTTTTATGTCTACAGATCAATCTTTTTCTCTTCTTCCCCCGCCAGTAATTTTCTCTGATGTATAATGGAGTTTCAATGGTCTAAACCTAAGGAACACTGCTTAGTAAGAGGACAGAAGAGGCAATGATAAGGCAGTATAGTGCAACTCACTATGTGATATTAGAAGAGAAACAAGGATGGGGTTAGATCTTCTGTGGTGATGTATGAAATCAGCCTTAAAAAAACAGGAGGAAAAAAAAAAAAAGACAGGTTCCAGTTATATGTTGACACATGCTTTCTAAAATGAGAGAGCACATTTCCCAATACAAAGGAAACAACTGAAGGTTCATAATTTGCTTTCTTGTTACAAAAAAAAAAAAAAAGAAAAAAAGAAAAAAAAAAAGCAGATGCTGCTTTAAGGGAAACATTTAATTCTAGGAATTTCTGTACAACTGACCTCAGCAAGCTTTTCCATCTTAGATGGATGACTTCTGCTTGAGACCCTGAAAGATTAAGATGCACACACACCTAGAGTAGTTTATTGCAAAACTAATATTGTAACTTAAAAAAAACAAACAAACAGATTCTGTACAAGAATACTGTTCAAATGGAATGTGTTAAAATAACATTTATTAATAAATACTTTATAAAATTCTATGTGAATACTAAATTAATAGATTCCTGTTTTAAAATTGCTTTGGTCCTCATGAATTTTCATAAATTCACTCTATACGCTTTTTTTTTTAAAAAGGTATTAGCTGCTAAAAAGCACATTTTGCCTAAACTAAAAGGCTAGTTTCCAACACTAAATATTGTTGCTTAAAAAAATATGAATCCTCAAAAGTTGGGCATTTAACAACAGTTATAGCTGGCTTGTTAGTTAACAGGACAGAGTCAGTTAACACTAAATCCACACGCACTGAGGCACTGAACCATTGACTTTCCACTATTTAGAAGATGGGCAGCAGACATTTAGCTTCGTAGCAGGAATTAACTCCCAACAGCATGAAATTCTCCATAAATTATCATCATCATCGTCCTTATAAAACACACCATGATAGCACACAAACTACTTGTCTCCCACAGGCAGCGTTATGAATATGGCTTGCATAAATTGACTCGGGGAAGGGGGGCCAGGGATGAAGGAACTGGATCACAGCATCGTTTCTTTCCGATCAAAGTATTGCAGTTGTCCGTGGCTGAGATTTCCGACGTGCTTCCGATGTCATACAACAAGAGATGCCGTCCACAGAAATACCTCCTCCTGAGCGAGGTGCCGGCTGAGGCTCGCCACCCTGCTAGCAACGGGGAGAGCGGGCAAGGGAAGCAGTCCAAGCCGTCCGCCGGCAGTGGGATGGAGCACAGAGGCCATCAATGGGCTGGATTTGTGGAGTAGGAGGAAAGCGGAGCAGTCTCCAGTAGTAGCTTGTGGAAAAGCAGGATTTCTCCTCCATGGAAAGAGCCCGGGAAGTGCATTTAGAGTGACATGCTTAGGAGGAGGCTGCTGCCACCGACCATGCAGCAGAGGGACATCCCGGGGACAGAGGGGCAGGGGCTTCTCCCGCAGCCCTTGCTCAGGCAGCCTCCAGTGCCCAGCCGGACCGGCAGCTTGAGGAAAGGCTGCAGGATCTCTCCCCTGGAAAACAAAAGCATTTTAATGTGGAAGCAAATCTGATGAATAATATAAGGTGCCTGGTATGGTTGGTCCTTTTACCGATGATATAGCCGATATAAATATGCTGCGTGTTGTCTTGGCCTGTGAACCTGCGACAGAGTTACAAGAAGCAATAGCAAATAGCTTTTCATCCTTTACTTATTTCCACATCACTAGCAAGGATTATACCTAAAGGCCAATAGTATAGAGAGGAGACATTTCATTGTAATTATACATTTAGGCCAACATGTGTGGTTGGCTTGCCTAGTTAGCATTAAAAAAAGAAATAATTGAGCTATATATAATACACATCAGTCAAACTGTCAAGTTGCTGAATTTAACAAAACTTAGGCAAGGTTTTTGTATTTTTTTTCTTTTTTTTTTTCTTTTTAATGTAGAGGCTTTCAGTTTAACAGCTAAATATTTTAATTGAGGAGACTGAATAAAATGAAGCTAAACCGTAATTCTAGTGCAGTGTAGCTCAACTGGGTATTCTAATATTACCAACAACTTTGATTTTTATTTTTTAATGTATTTAAGTGCTACCCATATAGAGGGAAAGTTTTTTAAATTAACCCTGCGATGGCATTTTCTTTTTCATGGTGAATGATGAAATTCAGACACAGGGGAAATGCTTATTTGGGTCTTTTTACGTAGTGGATACTCAGCTGGAACATTTTGCTCGACTGCATATTTGAAAAAAGTTCCCTTGGGAGCCGTGATGAAGTAAAACCATTTAGCTATTACAACTGGAGGTTAAAAAAAATTATAGATTCAGTATTTAAAACACTTTAAAAGTATATGTTTGTCTAAAATATAATAGAAAATCCTTTACATTTGTATTTTTTCGTAATTTTTTTTGGTTCTTAGACTATATAATCAAGTCAAGATTTACACTGTACATTAAAAATCTTCTTCTTTTGAATGTATTTGCATAAATGGAAAGCGAGCTGTTAAAGAATACTGATAAAAAGTTAGCTACCAAGATAAGAACTAATTCAGAAATGAATGATCCTCAGAATTTTGCTTTCCCTTCCGGGCGGGCCCTGCTCCTTACAGTGACTCATGCTTCAGTTGTTTCACTCTCACTCCTGCATCAAGAAGAGCCACCCTTTTAAAACCCACAACTCCTCTGAAAACCAAAGACACAGGCTTTGAGGAGGAGAACTTCAGAACAAAGCGTGTTCAGGGCTAGAGGATTTGCCAGGAATAACGTGAATTAGCTTTTGCTATTAAAGATGCAGCTCAAAATGTTTGAACATTTATCACCAGCTCGGAGCCCATTTCCTGGGTACGCAGCGGGAGGTTTTGCCACTGACAGATTTGAGAGCAAAATCAGGTCCCAATGTACGGCAAGGCAGCGTAATTAACTGGCATCATCTCCGTCTGATTTTCCCATCAATCACTGGTACCACTTGGGGATGCAAATCAGTCACGCTGAGGGGCAAGCCCAGAGTCCAAACAAAAACCTTAATTGTGGCATAAGGCTCTTTTCCAGACCCTCTTTGCAGGACTGAATTTTATCCAGAGTGCAGTGGGATTTGCCATTCTTGCAGCGCTTTTTAGCGGCTGCATGCCTTCTAAAAATTATTTAGCGTCCTAATGAGACAATTCCTTACCCATGGTAAACGGGCGTTAAGTGCCATTAAAGTGAGTGAATCTACACTACTGTCTGCCAGCTCAGGATCGGTCTGTGGATGCTTAGAGGAATGCCTACAGGAGCAGGTCTTTCCCTGGGAATTAAAAATGGCATTTTTCCAACTGGTCAGAACCGTTACACTGATTTATTTCTCTTTTATAGCCCGTGAAACCTGAGGCTGTTAGCTTTCATTGTGAGAACAACGCAACCGGGTTAGGGAATAGAACTTTTCCGAATTATTATATACTACATGGAGTTTTCTATGTTAATGACTGGCAGTGCAAAAGAATTGCTGTGATTCTCAGGTGTTGCTCGCTATGCCTGTACAGCGCCACAGAAGCTTACAGGGCTGCTAGCATCAACACAGCTGGCTCTCAATCCTGCTTCACCTGGGGCTGCACTGCTTTTGCCTTTCACTGTTTATTAAAAACACTAAATCAGGAGCATTTCTATTTTTTAAAAGCCAAAAGCTCGGCACAGCCCAGCTGCGGGTGAAGAGCTAGTGAAAGCAGCAGCCGCGCTGACAGTTTTTAGGTGGGCTTGAAGTTTTTGTTTGTTCATCACTGTTCTTTGAGAAAAAGAGAGGGAAGCGAGAAAGCCTTGGAAAGAAAAAAAGCAGCAAAAAAAAGCTGGGGGATGAAAAGGGTTTGGGAAGGGAAAAGGAAGGTGTAAGAACAACTGGAGGAGAAAAAGAGCAGGGTAGGAGAGAGAGCAGAAGGGGGAGGACGAGACAAAAGAGCACGTTATTTGGGCTTGATTTTGTCCTGATAGCCACATCCTATATAACCGCTTTGAAAGAGGCTCTGAATGCAAGACAGGGTCTGCTGATAGCACAACGCTAACTCATTTTTTATTATGCTGTCAGCAGATGCCCTCTCTCTCTATTTATAGCCTAATTACTCCTAGTTACCTACATATGACTCTGTTTAATACTTTTCATGCCTCACATTGGCTAACAAGCTGCAGTTTAACACAACTCTGTATTTCTGAGGCTTCAGGCTAGATTGGTGAGAAGGAAACGTGACTATGTACAGAAACAGTTAGGTTTATAAACAAGTAACTGGTACCAAAAAAACTGGAGAAAGCACCAAAGCATTTCTCAAGCTGATAGCATATTAATTGCATAACTCCCTTTTCTGTAACTAAGTATAAAAGACATTTTAATAACTATAAAAATGAAAGCCAGAGTCTTTCAAGAACTGAGGAATCTTCCAGGCTTGAGTTACGGTTGCAAATGTTCTTAGCACAGAGGACGCTTTGATACGCTACCACACTCCCCTAGCAGTTTCTGATCAACCACTTTTAAAGGATGGGGTTGATGTCTGTTCTGTGGCTGGCGAGCTGGGTGAGAGTGGAGCTTCCCACAACGTCGCTGACGGAGGAGGAGGTTGTGATGGTGTTGTGCTGGATGACTTGCTGCTGGGAGCAAGCTGGGACCGGGCTCGCGGGAGGACTGCTCTCGGGACCTGGGAAGGGGATGAGGGGACAGAGACAACACACATTCAATTATCCATCCCAGTAACAAGCCCAGGCTGGGTGACAGTCCTGGAAAAGGGATGTACTACTATGGCAGCAGTACTAACAACCAGAGGCATAAACAAGTCCCAGGATTTAAAAATACACAGTTGTCCAACACTGTCTTGTCTTTTGATCTTTTGTAGTTCTTGTTATTTTTTTTAAGCCACCTTCTCTGATATCAACCTGACTTCAGGAGCTGGGACCTTGAAAAAAGTCCAAGACCTTAATGTTTATGAAACCAATGTCAGGATAAAAAGTCCAATATCTTAAGGTCTGTAAAATCAGTTGGGATGTTTAAATGCTTTATTCGCTCCAGCAGGAATCAAAATTAGAGTGCAGTGCACTGCAGCACAGAAAATCTAATTCAAGCAACAGTTGATAGGCATGTAATGCAATTATGTTTTTTTTTTCTTCGAGTACTGTTAAAGAGCCAGATGCATAGTGATGCAGAGGAGACAGAAATGAGCTCTATTTTAAGAGAATGCCACAATTTAGCAAATATTAACCCTGAGGCTGTTCTGAGCAGTTCTAGAGCCAAGCAAAGAATTTGTCCTTAAATTACCACACTTGTAAAATACATCAACTAGACAGAATCAATTCAATGTCTCCATTAGATGAGATTTTTTGAAAAAAATGGAAGAGTTAAAAAAGTGTTAACAAACCTTGAAAACCTGCGCCATGCCTGGTCTGCGCCACTGTCAGAGCACAGTACCATTTTCGCTGGAGGGGACTGTAATGCTTTCCTTTTTAACTTTCCTTTTGAGAGTTATTTTAAGGTGCTGGCAGTGCTGTGCCCAGGAGGACTCTTGCAGGTTTGGAGCTGTGAGTTCAAGCGGGATCCTCCACAGGGGAGCGAGCGTCCATCTGTGTGCATCTCCTTGCCGAAGGGAGGGGTGGGGAAGGCTAGCTCTGCTGTGTGGGATGCAAACCAGGGCTTTTTTGGTTTTGAGCGGGGCTGGATAAATAAGGGCAGGAGATCGGATGGTTCGGATGATGTTTGAGAAGACAGGTTCAAGTGAGAATATGACCAGGAAGGGGTTCTGGAGGGAAGAATTAGAAACTTTGCTTTCCTTTGAGGAGTGTGGAGACAGTGCAAATATACCAGCTACTTACTTAGATATCCTTGCGATTCTTTCTGCATAGCTGTTATCGGACAGTCTTTATGTGTTAACAATAACTGTTTCAGCTGTGCTACCTCATTTTTCAGCATGGAAACCTCATTCTAGAAAAGAAAGAGAGGGTTTGGTTTGCCACAAAGCTTAAGCCAGGCTCTTCTGCAAAGTTTAAACCCAAGAACACAGACACTGCTCCACAGCTTCAGAAGGACTGAGCAAAAATGCTACTCAGTGCTCGTGTGCTGGGTTTTTGTTAACATTTGTCCATTACATTGTTTTATAACTTCTTCTGAAGGCAATTTGGCTTCCAGATTTGATGATATAAACTGACAAGCAAACTAACCCTTCACAGCACCAGAGATACTTTAGGCAGTGTTTTAATCTGTCCGGGAAATACTCTGGCTGCCTGCATCAGGACGGAGGGCCAGACCTGTCGGGGGAAATGGCAGCCTGCCACGCTGGGCGGTGTGGTGGCAGGGCTGCTGTCACCTACAGCATGTCACCTACAGCTCCGCTACAGCTGGCGCCTGGGTGCTGCTCACACCTCTGTGTTTTGGGGGAGTATATTTTGGGGGAGTGCCATTGCAAATGGCCTTTTTGCTCTTGGCAGCACACAGGCCCACCTCTGGATGGGGCAGAAGTACTGTGCCCACCATAAGAAGGGCTTTTATTATATTAATTCAGGGTATTTTCATACATCCATTTCATTCTTTTTCTTATTGGTAGACTGATCTATTTACACTCCTATCTCGCTGGCTTTGAATGAAGGTTTAGCTACATGCCCTGCTCTGAAGAAGTCTTTTACAGCCGAGTTAATGGCACTTCCAAAAAAAATCACCACAAAAAGTGGTGACAAGAAAAGAAAATAAATACAACTCTGTCTAGCGAAGGCTTCTAAATCCCAAGACAGCTTTTTCCTGGCTTATCCCGCTAAAATGCAATTATTTCTTTAATTGAAGCACACACATCTTGATTAATCGACTTTGATTATGCCGGTGCTCCCACTAGGAGCCGGCTGTGCGGGGGCAGCCCCGAAGGCGGCGAGGGCCCGCCAGCACCGCCAGCCCCTCTGAGCACAAAGAGCCCCTCTGTGTTCTCGGGGGCACAGACAGTGGCTCGCACCTGAAGCTGCATGTTTGTCTGGGTGAGCTCTTCTGCTTTCTTTTCCAGTGACATCACCCAGACCTTCCTCTTCTGTCTGCAGCGCGTGGCGGCAGCTCGGTTCCTTTCCAGAAATTTCCGTCTCCTCTCATCCGGGTCTTCATCCACCACCCTCCTCCGGCGACCTCCGGTCGGCTGCGGCGGCTGTATCGTCTGCGTGGGCTGCATCTGCTGCGCCGCTGGCGAAACCTGGCGGGGAACAAGAGGTTTGGCAAGGGGTGGTGAGGGGGAAAAGTTATGGAGAGGGATGCTGAAAGGGGAAGGGAAATCTCACACGCTTGCCCTGCTCCCCGGCGAGGTCTGCAACAGGCACAAGTTGAAAGGCTGCGCCAGATGCCACTGAAATTAGCTGCTGGCAGATCCTTGCCGTGGTCAAAGGGGAGATTTTTTTGAAACGATCCTCTGAATATTAGTAGGGAAAATATTTTTCCCCTTACAGTTATTAAAAACATTTCACTTAGGTACTTTCTCTGCCACCACCTATTTCAAACCTGAAATGTCAAGTTTCTCTCAGCAACGGTTTTAATCAAAGCAGAAGACCGTAGGGGCCTCATTTCTGTCTCTCTTTTTCTTTCTTTTTTTTTTAAATTGCCTCCAAAATTGTAGGACATTTCTATTTCACAAGCTCCTCCATCTCTGTCTCACATTTTACCACCTCTGGAGATGGGAGCTGCAGTGCTCTTTGCACCTGAGTGGAGCTGGGAAGCTGTGGGCTGGGATTGTGCAAGGCCAGCAGACCTTGGTGCCCCTCAGCTGGGGGCAAAAGAAAGGATTTAGGAACCTGAACTCGAACTTGCATTTTGGTATCCCTGCACTGTGTGGAGAAGTGATATTCCCCTTCTCAGGCATTGCCATTTGACGCCCGTGGATGCTGTACGCCCTTTTTTTTCAGCAGCCTGGCTTTGACAGCAGAGGCACACCACATCCAGTCCCGCTGGTACAAAACTGTGGAAAAAATACGTATTTATACTTTTTCAAGTGCAGGAGAGTATTGATCCTGCTCCTGAGAGTAACTGGCCCATGCCATTACAGAAAAGGTGCGTGGTGGGGGCAGCCCCACATAGTCTGGGCTCTAACTCCTGGGCAGATGAAACACATGCCCACGTCCCTGTCAGGAACCAGCATCAGACTTAGTATTCAGCTGCCTGGGAATAGCCAGCTTTTGGATTGCTTTCCTGCCTCTCTGTGGTGCCCAGGCCACAGGGCTCTGGCCTGTGCTCAGGCTTTGGGAGCCCGACCCACAGGTCCCATTGCTTGCGTGCAGCAGGAGCCGCTGCCGCTGCTCAGGTTGCTGCCGCCGCTCCGGCACAGTCTGGAAAAGTCTGGAAACCTGCATTGTTGACTCAAAAGTAACCTTCTTGTTCTGGCAAAGGCCCAAACCTCCAAGGTGCTTCCTTTTGACTCCAGGGAGTGGACGTACTCAGCGCTTTGTCAGACTGAGCCCTGAATTTCAATGGCGGCAATTAACATGTGTTTGCCTAACACCTCTGTCTGTCTCAATTAAAATGATACTATCATCTTGCGAGGTCGCTTTTCTGTCTAGAATCTTGCCACAAACTGTGAAGAAGAGTTTGCTCCCTCCCCCAGCTGACTTGTGTCAATTAAAGTGGCAATTTTATGTGTAATTATTCTGTGCATCTGATAATGCTTTTTGCATAAAGCCGAATATATTCCCAGCTTTATGTTGCGCAGTCAGGGAATCTCTGCCGTAGAGGCACAAAAATGTTTTTTAAAAAAATAACCTTCTAAAAATAAATAAGCCACCCTGCACATTCTGACTGATTTTAAAATTTCAGCTTGTATTAAGTCTGTATGTTCGCTGGTAAAATCTCCAACCCTCTGTCCACACTAGGGGTGGGAGTCCCAGGGCTATGGCAGCTGCAGAGTCTGCAGCCGCCAGCACTGCACAGGATCACCAGCCGCTGTCCCTGTCCCCAGCCAGCATCCCCAGACTGCCTCTGGGAGACCGCTGCCGAGGGATGCCAGCTGTTCCCCATCCACCGGGGCCAGGCACTCTGCCTCTTTAGCAAGATGTCTGAGTGCAGAGGCCTCAGAGATCCCTTTTAATGTCAACATCTCATCAAAGGCCTTTCATTTTCTCACATACAACACCTTTCAGGACTTCAAAGATTTGTTATTTATGTTCCTGGACACCAAATGCTTTCCTTATCCCATTTCTTTCCTTCTTCATCCAGCATTAAAAATTTTTGTTTCTTAACTCTCCCAATTGGATCTGCTACACAGGCAGAAAAAAGTAACTAGAGATTTCTCCTTTTTCTCTTTCCCCTCATATGGTCATTTTCTCCTGAATAACTAGTGAGTCATTTTGTTTTCAGAATGTAGCAGTCAGTCTTTGGGCAGTCAGAATGCATTTTCAGAACAACAAAATCTTCTCTCTATCTCTGGCAGATATTAATTATAAAGGTTGCCATTACGTCACTAATAATGTCATGTGGGATAATTAAGTGACTCTTACTAGATAGCTCTTAACCCTGAAATCTGTTAGGTTATATCCTAGTAACTGTCTAAGCATCATCCTCTAGCAGGATTTCGCTGCCCTGCCTAGGGACATAAGAAAGAAAATGAACATATATTAAAATTGAGGTTAATATTTTTTTATAGAGGATAATAATCACATATCCATAATGAAGACAGATGTAGGACAGCTAACAGAACGAAACAACATCCAAACCCCTACTCTGCTTAAGCTATCACTCTGGCAAGTTTGATATGAAGAAACCTTCATTGGACCAACACAAGAATAATAGTGTCATTTTTGTAGCAACACAGCTACAACTTAATAAAATATCTCTCTTTCTCAGAGAGATACCTATAGAACGTGGTTTCTACTTTTATCCAATACTTCTCTCTGTTCTTTGCAATTTACTACAAAACTAATACCCATTCATTCATTCTACGAAAGCATAATTCATTGGGCTCCTGTGTATCAGAATGGTAGCTGAAAAGCATGAAAAGAATTCTGACATTACAGAAGGGTGTGGTGTAGAAGAATAACAACAGTCTCAGCATGGGAGCACACAGCTCACAGCGGCGTGGACCATGCTGTCATTTGGCAGGTGGTTTGGAATGGAAGAATCTGGCTCAGAAGAATAAGGAGGTTAATAATTAGTAAAATGCACCATAAAATTAACATCTGCTGGAGCAATCTAACCCCCAAAGAGGCCATTATCATGGGGACTATAGATGAGCTTAGAAAGTAATAACCATGTGGTTATTACTCAGCAAACCCTTCTTTTCTCCCCACTAATGCATCAGTTCAGAAATCACTATTGCCTTCCCACCATGGGAGCGGGCGTGCAGCAAGAGCTCTGCTGCCCGGGGAAGCTGCTGACCCTAGAAGTCCTGCTCAGCCTTGGCAGCCATCACCCTCTGTTCCCATCTTCTGGGTGACACTTACACCTAAGGACAAGGTGAAGACCTCCTTGATCCCTGATGGGGCCCGTTGCTCCAGTGCCATGCTGTGAATTACAAAGTTCATCTGACTGTGGGCCTGGCTCAAGACTGGACTGAATCTGACATAGCTTTCTGGCTGCCAGTCAGCCGACCTACCCCAGTGCCCATATTTCTTCTTGCTTGCCTGCAAATCTTTTGGGGTGCCTAGCTAACAGAGAATACAAAGCACAAGGAGTTGAGCCTGTCCTAACTGGCATGACTCAAACCCATCTTCGGCAGCACATAAGTTAAGAAGAAGAGGTGGATGTTATGGCAGGACCCCTCTTGATCATCTACCAAAAGTCTTGGGAGTCTGGGGAGGTCCCGACTGACTGGAAGCTAGCCAATGTTATTCCAATCTACAAAAAGGGCATGAGGGAAGACCCAGGGAACTACAGACCTGTTAGTCTAACCTCAGTTCCTGGAAAAATTATGGAGAAGATTATACTGGTTACTACTGAAAGGCACTTAAAGAACAATGCAATCATCAAGCACAGTCAACATGGGTTCACAAAGGGAAGGTCCTGTTTAACTAATTTGATAAGGTCACCTTCTATGATAAGGTCACCCACCTAGTGGATGAAGGGAAGGTGGTGGATGTAGATTTTCTGGGTTTTAGTAAGGCTTTTGGTACTGTCCCTCACAGCATCCTTCTGGACAAGTTGTCCAACTGTGAGGTGAGCTGGTACACAGTGCGCTGGGTGAAGAACTGGCTGAAGGGCAGAGCTCAAAGGGTTGTAGTGAATGGAGCTACATCTGGCTGGCAACCAGCCACCAGTGGTGCTCCTCAGGGCTCAATTCTATGGCCAGTTCTGTTCAATATATTTATCAATGATCTGGATGCAGGAGTTGAATGCACCATTAGCAAGTTTGCTGATAGTACCAAACTGGGAGGTGCTGTTGACTCTCTTGAGGGACAAGAGGCCTTGCAGAGGGATCTAGATAGATTGGAGCATTGAGCAATTATCGATGGCATGAAATTTCACAAGTTGAAAGGCCAGATTCTGCACCTAGGATGGAGTAACACCGGGCACAAGTATAAATGGGGAGAGGAGTGGCTGGAGACCAGCCCTGCAGGAAGGGATCTGGGGGGGTGCTGGTCAACAGCAGGCTCAATATGAGTCAGCAGTGTGCTCTGGCAGCCAAGAGGGCAAACTGCATCCTGGGGTGCATCAAACACAGTGTAACCAGCCAGTCAAAACAGGTGGTTATCCTGCTGTATTCAGCGTAGGTGCAGCCTCACTTGGAGTACTGTGTGCAGTTCTGGGCCCCACCATTTAAGAAGGACATTAAGGTCCTTGAATGCGTCCAGAGGAGGGCAACAAAGCTGGTGAAAGGACTGGAAGGCATGTTCTGTGAGGAGTGGCTGAGGACTTTGGGCTTGTCTAGTTTGGAGAAAAGGAGGCTTAGGGTTGACCTCATTGCTCTCTACAGCTTCCTGAAGAGGGGAAGTGGAGAAGGAGGTGCTGATCTCTTCTCCCTGGGATTCAGTGATAGGATGCATGGGAATGGCTTAAAGCTGCACCAGGGGAGGCTAAGACTGGACATTAGGAAGCATTTCTTTACTGAGAGGGTGGTCAAACACTGGAACAGGCTTCCTAGAGAGGTGGTTTATGCCCCAAGCCTGTCAGTGTTTAAGAAGCATTTGGACAATGCCCTTAACAACATGCTTTAACTTGGTCACCCTGAATTGGCCAGGCAGTTGCACTAGATGATCATCGTAGGTCCCTTCCAACTGAAATAGTCTATTCTACAGTCTGATCTATTCTATTCTCTAGGTGGCTGTAGCACACTGGCTCACTGGCTGATGTCTTATCCTTAAACTTGGGAGGTTTGTTTTCTCTTGTAGCTCTTTTCTCCTCACCTGTTAAAAGTGGTAATATGGATGTTTTGCAGCGGTGCTCCATACTGTGGTATCTGACTCCCTTACCTGCATTAACATGTTTATCCTCCCAACCCCTCAGTGAGGTGTCAGTACTATTACCCTTGTTTTAAAAGCCTCAGAGAGGTTGAGTGACTTCCTCCATCTCATCCATGGGGTCCTCAGTCTACTAAGCACAACTTCATCCTTACTCTCTCATGGATCTCCAAGACAGCAATCAGGTTTCTTTTAGTTTCTCTGTTATGAGATAATGTCTTTTTATTGGAGTTTTTAAACAACTCCAAGGAAAATAACTCATTAACAGATGGGAAAATAATTGAATTCACAAAGTAAAAACTGAACTAAACTTAGGAAAGCTCTGGACATCTTCTCACAGGGGAGTCTGCTGCTCTCTTATTTAGACTGTTTCTCTAAAGCTGACAATTCATTTTACATTAGCAAATGCTTTAGGGAAATCCCACGTGCTTGCAGCCTCACAATAATAAAGCTAGATGTTAGTAAATAGTTAATGTTGTGGGACACTGGGATGTCAGCCAAATCCTCTCATTTTCTTTAATGTTTTCTAAGAGCTTGTCTGAAAGGTATTTGCAAGCAACACAATACTTCACAGATTGAACTTCTTATGGCTGGCACTCCTCTTTGTCCTCATTCTGTGCACTGCCTGCTTGTCCTCCTTAAATTTGCTCCCCTGACCTGACATGTTACAGTCACTGGCCCCAGAGCTTTATTTTTCTTGTGCAGAAGCCTATCATCTTAAGATATTAATAGAATTCCTCTTAAAAATGACTCTGCTAAAGTCTGTGCTCACTAGTTCATTGTGAACACTAACATTCAAGAAACATTCAGTTCAGATATTGAATTATCCAAATTTCTGAAGCCAATATACCAGGTTCAATGAAGACCTTCACTGAGTTCTCATCACCTGAATCCAAATCAAAATTGCCTTCCTGGCTTAAATGTCTCTCCTTGGACTGGCTTCATCATCTTTTTCTCCTGTCACAACATCCACCAACTCCTGCCCACACTCCTAGCTAATCTTGGCTTTCTTTCATACTCGGCAGCTGGGGGCTGCTATCCCCTTCACAGGGTCTGGAGCCTTTCTTCTTTTCCTCTCAGCCAATGTATTTTACCTTAAAGCTGCCTCTACTGTCTACGGTCCTGAAAACACACCCCCACACCCACCAGTGCCATTTTAATTCACTAAAGTGAAGTGCTATGTATTTCTGCAGGTAGAGCACATACAGCTCTTTAAATCTCGGCAGAGCTCAGAGCACTGCAAAACCTTGGAGCTACTTATTAAGATATTACAAATGTTTAGCAAATTAAGCAGCAAAACAAGTTGTTGCTTCACTCCGTTTTCTGAATAAAGTTTGTGCTTCCCCACCACTGGTAGCGGACATTTATGAGTAGCCCGAGGGGCTTGTATATAACAAGACGTGTGCAAGAAGAAACAATACAGGGATCAGGCTTTAACCCCACATAACAGCAAAACTCAGCGATGCAGCATGGCATGAAGGTCTACCTGTGCTTGTCCGCCTGAGTGCAGTGGGGGGTGCGGCGAGGTCTGGTGATGTGCTGGGTGCGCGTGAAGGTGCGAGTGGGAGTGGTGATGGGGATGATTCTGCTGGTGATGAGGCTGAGGATGAGGATGGTGCGCCGGATGCTGGTGCTGATGTGGGTACGAGTGATGAGGTGGCAGCGTCTGGTGCTGATGAGGATGTGAGTGCATATGATGGTGTGGTGTCTGGTCCTGCCGCGAGCTCATCATTTCCATCATGTGGCCCATGGTGTTCATATTCCCGTTTGACATGGTGGCAGGATGATGAGTCAGTGCTGCCTTCAGTCTCTGAAACAAAACAAGGCAGAAAATTCAACATTCATACATGATGATCTGAACAATCAGAAGAAGATTTCTGCTGTTGTAGAAATGGTGCCTTGTCCTATGTTTTGAGATGTATTTAGTTTTTTTCCTCTGTTCCCTTGATAAAAGGCATCTTATTTCAGTTTGAGAATGAACATATTCTTGGGCTCTAATCTAGTTTTCCACTGTAAATATGTGAAGATATAAACATCTGAACTGAAATTTAACAGTTACACATTTCCTGCTGTGCTGCTGAGGAAAAATAACTGGCTCTCATCCTTTTCTCTTTGGCCAGCTCAGTAGCGTTAGCTTCATCGAGCTTGTATTCTTGCAACTTTTAAAAAGGAAAGTCTGATTAAAATAAAGGTGAAACAAAGTTCCCCTCTGGTTTTTACTACAGATATTATTTAAAAGACTCATTGACAAATATACTGCATTGATGTGTTTTTCAAATTCAGGCTCAAAAATATTCTGCAGTTGTACAAGCACCCAACCTGGTCTTTCATCAGAAAGACAGGAAAATAATGACAGTGGCCTCAACATGATCCTCTTTCTTTGCTGGAAAGTTCAAATGTCTGCTGTGTTGTTATCGCATACTAATCCCTCCCTCTGTTTTGTACTCCTCAGGTTTTGTACAGTCACTGGATTGGGCTTTGGAGTCCCGACCAGGGCAAAACTCTCTTTAATATCAGTGGGATTCATTCACTTTTGCCTGCACACCACCAAGGGGCAATGGGTATGTCTGCCACATTTTGGACTACAGGCAGCCACCCAAGACCTCTTGACCTCTTTACATTTTTGAAGAAGTCAGTGCAAGCTTGGTTTACTCTCACTAATGCAAGTAATTAGTCAGCAAAAAATGGTAAGATAAAAATGGAAAGAAGGAGGTCCACAATATCACTTGATGCCAGACTAGCATGATCTGAATAACCCAACAACTAGCTCATAATTCATTACCCAGCCAGAGGATAAAATGTATAGCAGATAGCTCATCAGTAAGAGATACCACCTATAGGACAGCCAGCAAGAAACAGCAGTGGTATGAGGAACAGAGGTGTGCCTTTTCCTATAGCGATATCTGTGGGTCACAGATGATGGTCAGATGATCCTACAAGCCAACATGGCTAAAATCTGCCAGTGGAGGAGCAATGACCTGATTGAACAGCATTTTGGTTTTGTCTTCAAAGCAAAGAGAGTGACTGCTAGGACACTCAGAACCTATAGACAGGAATTTCAATTTGCTTTATATTGAAATAACACCTGTCTGTGCAACTCCACTGCAAGGCCACAGGTAAAGCCTCCAATGTTCAAAGGTTGTGTTTGTGCACCTGGAGTGAGGAAGAAACAAATTTTTAAGGAGAAAAAATAAGAAAAATATTAGAGAGAAAAAAAAAAGAGGGTTGTGGAAGGCAAAAAGAAGTAACAGGGTCAATTCAAATTATCATCCTCAAATTTTTGTATCCCACGTGTTTTTGTAGACTTCATGAAGGTCATTCCACCGAGACACTCTAATAGATCCATTAACTGAAATTTGGTGGTTTATTTCACTAACAGTCAATTGGCTGAACAAGACTTTAAAACAAAAGAAAATATGTATTTGCAAAACACATCAATGCCTCAGTTCATGTGAAGGAAAACTAGAACGATGACTTTTAAGAAGTTTTCTTAAGAAAGCCTATCAAACCATGACTGCGCTATGGTATGTGTCACAACCTGATGATCTTCTCAAAAAGACATCGAGGCAACTTTGGCAGTGATGTTAAATACCTCCTTCCCTACCTCTAAAGTCAGAACGGGGCTCAATCTAACATAAATAGCAGTAACCCATCCTGGGTATAAAATGGAGGATTTGAGCAGCTGTCATCCTTAATATTTCCAAATTTAAGTGCCACCCTGGTTACTGCAAGCAGCTTTTCACAATGCTCAGAATAACTGGTGTTACCCAGGAGTGTATTAGGGAAAATAAGGAAAACAACACATGAATAAGTCAAGTCATTCTGCACGTCATTCTTCTTCAAAACTCGCTACGACCTTTTTCATGGGGCTGAGCCACCACACAGATCTAAGCCAAAGCACCAACAACAGCTGTCGTAACTTTGTTTTCTGAATCAAAATGCAAAAAAACCCCAAGCTCTCATTAGCCAGCAGTTTTATGTGATGAATACCTAACAAAATCTACCAACGCTATATTTGTCAAAGACCTCTGAAACTGAACTACAGGATGTCTTATTCTAAACTGCAGATTTTCAAAGCCAAAAAAAAAAAAAAGGAGGGAAAAACTTAATCTGCGAATAAACATTTTTTTTTCAGCTGTAAAAACTGTGGCTTATTAGTGTGGCGAGACTTCAAGGAGAATAAATTATTTTGTTTTCTTTCCATAGCCCCTTCTACCACATCCATTTATTTGAGATAGCAAATCAAGAGAGACAGTGAGAGGTCTGACATGCAGCTGGTTTCAGTCAATAGGGGTCATTTCCATTTGGTCTGTGTATTTTACAAGCTCCTTGTTCACTGTTCCCAATGGGAGGGTGGGCCAGCTGCCCTGGATCCCAGTCCTGGTAAGAAACCAGCTCTCTACTTCATCCTGTCCCAGCGCAGCAACAGCCATCACCCGGCTTCAACTTCGTGCTTAGATCAGCTCCGCAGCAGCGAGAGTCCTGCCTGCACACGCACCCGGAGCAAAGTTTATCTTCTATTAAGCAGTCGCTGCTGCCCATCAGAAACATTTGGGGAATGATAAACATTATTTTTGCATTTGGTCTTCAGCAAGATCAATTGTTTTGGATGTTTTAGTTAGAGTACAGGGAGGGAAAATCACCAGAACTTGGTGAACTCTTTGCATTGAGTATGTGTAGAGCTGGAAGGGCAGACTGCATTTTTGTTATTGTTCTTTTTATGTGTGCTAATTGCAAACAGCTGTTTTAGTTTAGTGTCAAATAAAATGCAATGGCATAAAATTGAGCTTACTGGACTGACTACATTAGCAAATCCCCTCTAGAATGAAACGATGACCCCAGGACCTGATCCTGAGGCCGTTCAGTTTTTCAGGAGCTGTGTGACTGACTTCACCAGAGCCTGCGGGTACCTGGCAGTTCACAAACTGGGACTGAAACAGAGGACTCACTACTCAGATCTGCTCTCACCAAACCCTGAAATTTCTGCTAACCTCAGTAGCAGTGGTTTTTAGGGCACAATCCCTCTTCTCTCCCTTTTATAGTGCAATTTTCAAAAAAATCCCCACCGACCTCAAGCCAAGAGGAAATGCAGGTGCTCATCTTACCTGGCTTTTGGCCCGTACTGATTATTTTTATTATTTCATCAAAGTAACATAGTGACCAACATCAGTTACAGCTGATTTCCACTCGATCTTGACATTCCATTAATGGCTGTCAGTGACACAGACAGCATGAGAAATCTTTCACAGAGAACAGCCTGCTTTGCCTCTGATCAAGTGAATAAAGATAATTCCCTTTTGATCCTACAGGAAGCCAGAAGCACATAAACTCTCATCTTTGATGCTTAGGAGGAAACAGAAACAGTGGCTATTAGTGCTCCACAGGTATAAGTATTGTGTTGCCTGTACTATTGATCATGGTAATGCCCCTGACTGACACATGTACTCTGAAGCCATCCCATTGAATGTCATATGAAGTTATCACCTCAAAAAAGTTATCATTGTACCTGGAATATTGGGGTTTTTTGAAACAGACAGTTTTCACAGTGCTTCCTCCATCTAAAGTCTGATGTCACAGTGCAATGAATTTCTTGATGTTTCCTTTTATCAACACAGATCATAATTTATTCACTGAATATCTTTGGGCAAAACCTAAGTCTGCCAAAAATGGGCTACAAGCATTTGAAATCATGAATGAAAAATAATATCAGCTTCCCTAACACTTCTGCAGTTCAGGATCTTGCTGCTTTCTAATTTTTCTCTATTGTGACATGTATTTCAAGTCTGCCTTGGTTTTTGTCCTACCTTTCTTTCTCCAAAATTGCTGGTGAAAAACAGACAGCATTTCTTCCAGTTTGTTAGAAGAAGAAGAAGAAAAAAAAGATAAATAAAACTGTAAATTTGGAGGTTGCTTTTCCCACAACTAAAAACTCAAATAATTTTGGGGTTTTCATATGTATATAAATATTTATAGCATTTCTAGCATGTTATATTTATAGTACAACAGGCTATAAATATTATATTATATGCTGTAATTTGTATATGACAATAAACTACAACTTTCTCCCATTTATTACTCAGTGGAGAAATGACAAAAATCTCCTCCAATTTTACAGATGTTATTACCTGTGTGGTCTGTGCTTGCATCAAACAATAAGCTATTATATCATCCAGCTGAATTTTAGGTTGGGACAGACATGGAATGCTGGTTTTGAATAGGATTGAATTGTTCTGAATAAGTATGCATTGCTGCACTCAGAAAAAACCTCTCTTCCCCTTGTCTGCATGCCCACATCCCACTAAATTAGAGAAGAGACAAGACCAGCTGTAGTATCAGCTTAATGTCTGGTATATTCTTATCAGAAGATTATATCAGACCCCTGTAGGCAGATGGAATATGACCTCAAAGATATTTTCTTGCACTAGTGACTGTGATTCTAGTCGCTGTTTTGCAGGGATGTAATAAGTTCCCCACAGGGGATAGAAAAGACTAGAGAGGGGTGGGAAATCAGAAAAAAATACAGACATCAAGCATCCCTACACATCTGCAATTAGGTAGCAACCTCAGGGTAAAAATCTTGATTAGCCAAACTTCATGGCTTCAGTGGCACTAATATTGTTTTCTCATCTGCCATGGTCAAGTTTTCTTTTTCACTCATGCTCCTCTACGCATCATACCCAAGATGAATACATGGAGTTAAGCTGGTGGCAGCAAAAGCTGTGAACAGAACTTCACCCAGCATATTTCAGAGCATCACACTGAATTTTATCCTTTCCTCCAACTATGACTGTGATGAGAGAATTTAAGCATAAATGTCACTCAGATCTTTTACAGTTGGCTGCTTACAAGCATTTCACAGTGTAAATAACAGAAACCACTCTTTGCAAATGTTCCACTCACATTCATAAAAGCAAACTGGAGGCGATTCATCTCCATCCAGTAAGTGAACTGTGGATACTTATGAGCACATTTCAAGAGACTGGTGATTAGAAAGTCTCTGACGCCGTATTAAGTGCTTGCTCCTACATTTCTTGTGCCGTAAAATACAGTCCTGCATATTGACTGAAGGAGGAGTGAGAGGTGTGCGAAGGACATGAAATCCAGAACCAAAGTGACACATTACACTAATGTAAAGAGAAAAGGGGGATGCATTTAATTCACAACTCACCAGTAAACAGTGCCAAACTGCTAATCTTATAATTACTCTCAGGCTGTTTGGCAAATCTGAATTATACTTTTCCCTTCCTTTGTGCTTTCTTCCCTATTTAGTAGGATTTTGTAACAACGTGAACAATGGATCATCATCCAGCCTTCAGTGCAGCTTAGCCTCTAATAAAAACAACAAATTTGCTCCCTTGTCCTTCCAAACGCAAACTGAATTAAACTTCAGCAGAAAGCAGCGAGAATCAACTGCAAACAATCAAAGCGGCAATAAAACTAATAGACACCATGCTGCTCAAGGATGGGTCAGCTGCAAGAGCTGCTTCAGTGTCCCTGAACCCGGGGCACGGAGGAGCTCCGAGCAGCCCCACTTGCTGGTGACATCAGTCCCAGTGACTCCTCTCCGGACAACTGCTCGTTCTAAGTAATCCAATGCAGGTCACAGGCAGGGTGGCCCAAGGGTACTCTGCCAGAACTGCCGACAGCATTTCAGTGAGAATGGCCACGGCTCCAGGGACAGCAGAAAACACAAGTGAGTTTACATCCCATCTCCACCTAGCAATTTCCTTCTGTTCATCTCAAAGCATCTTGTGAAGGAGATAAGCATCATTATCCCCGTGCAATGCACCACCTTTTTAAGGATTAGAAATAGAAAAATACTAAATTCTCCATGCCTATTCTACATGCATTTTTAATGAACAAGTAAATTATAATCAAGACAGAAAATACACTGAAATTACAGTTTGTGTTTCTCACTATATACTATTTCTTGCATGAATCATTTCTCAGTGCAGTGTTAAACAACTGGATTTGATTTGCACAGGAGTCAGGAAATGTAAAGTTCAAGAAATCAAACGCCTAATTCCCACCAAGTCTAAGTCAATCCCTGCATGTGTATCCATGACAAAGGATATTTAATTATGTAATCACACAACAGACAGCAAAGTGATTTCTTACTGGCAAATGGTGTCATATAATTTCAACGTACAATACCAATGGAAGGATCCAAAAAATACAACCAACTTCTGCCTGATTTCCCCTCTGTGTGCCAGAGTCCAGAAGGAAAGCTACTACTTAGCTGCTACCTACCCCTGGAAAGGCAGGTTTCTGACAGAATGCCTGACACTTTGGGGATTAATTGCCTGTGCCTGCTATCAGTAGGCAGGCACATAACTGGCATCCTAATTCTCCAAATAGACAGTCTTTTGCTTAGTTGCTCTGCCAGATTCATCTATGGGATATTCCCATGCATGCTAGGTTGTTCACCTGTGGAAAACACAGTGTTAACAGCACCCTGCAGGAAAGTGGGAAAACTTGAGCTCAAGGGGACCTGTGTCTGTACTGCCCATCTTCCAGATCTATTCTCCAACACCTGTATTACAGCTCATTCTCGAGCCGAGAGACCATGGACTCTTCCTTCACATTGGACATAAAACACTTTGGCAAAGCCTCTGGCAAAAGGGCTGGAGCTCAGGTCTTCCTCACTCCTGCAAGCAAATACTGTAACCAAGTTTCTAAAATCATGTTCCCATCTTCCAGTACAATGCAAGCAGGAAGTGTTTGCACTGCTATATACATATCTTGCCTGAGCCCACACTGAACGTTTATAAATGTATTAAATGAGAAAAGTGGGAATTGATTTCAGAGGAAGTTCGGGGAATTTCCTCTACAAGCC
Source organism: Morus bassanus (assembly GCA_031468815.1). Taxonomy (NCBI): domain Eukaryota; kingdom Metazoa; phylum Chordata; class Aves; order Suliformes; family Sulidae; genus Morus; species Morus bassanus. The sequence goes on along the minus strand of CM062567.1, from coordinate 38,672,775 downwards.
AGATATGGAGCAAATCCTCAAATCAGAGCACTCTAACGCTGGAAGGAACACTGTGGGTTTGAGTGTTTTAATCTGTACTCAAAGATCAGACAGGATTAGCACCGCAAAAATCTCTCTGCAGAATACTGCTGTGAAGCCTCGGGACCGCTTACAGAGTGACTTCAGTTTCTTGCCGAGGATGCAAGTTGCTTGCTTTCCTTTTCCCTCTCATAAGCATAATATACACACCAAAGACATGAGAAAGGCAGGTTCAAAGTCTTTCTCTGTCAGAAGATTTCTGAACTTTCACCGCCCACCTCTCACTAAGACTGATTATGATTAAGTCATTCATATTCAAAGAAAAATGCCATCCAAGTATATAAAACTTGGGTGGTTTTTTTTTCCTTCACTGGTGTGATTTTTGAATACTCGTTTTTCCTGGATTAAACCCAGCACATTTAAAGGGCTACTAGCAAGCCAGAAATGGGATACATGTGCACTTAAAAGTGCTTTGATTTCATCCCAGATGTGCAGTGCTCAAGGGCGTTCACATACACACACACACACACACGCGTGCGCGTGCGCACACACACACTGACTGCGTAGAGGATATGATCTGATCTGTAGATTTTGTTTCAAGATTATACCAACCAGACTCTGAAACGTAAAACAAAACCAAAGCCCTGACCACTTACAGCCATTAGGGATCCCAGGGCTCTTTGTGAAAGAATATTGATGTTCATTAGCCTATTGGCCTGACTGTAGAATTCAATGCAGGTAATTAGACATTGTCTCATTACCACGTAGTTTCAGGTGAAGTTATTTTTCTCCTTCGTTTCTAAAGTTAAGTGATTCCTGAAACATTTTTAAAGCATTCATGGATTTTTTTTCTGAAGAAAATGACTAGAATTTAAAGTACAGTACAGGGACATATAAAATAAGACTGTTCTTATGGGTTATTTCACATTTTTTTAAAGCTCAGTTCCAGCATTTGACCCCCAAAAATGAAAATAACATCTTAATTCAGCATACAGCTTTCAATAATCTGCCTATAAAAACCTAGTGACTACTGCCTTTTTAAATACATGCACTCAGGTATGGCATGTAGTACATAGATGCAAACTGTAAAGAGTGAACAGGTTCGCTTTGTGTTAATTTTCCCTGTTCTAAAATAATTATAATCTATGCTGAGAATTATCTGCATGGCTATCATGAATACTGAGCATTAAACGTATTAGTGTTGATATGTACTGTTCTTTTACACCCTCACGCAAGGTCTCTTACACCCTCCCACTTTTCCCCATATTCTCCCCCTGACTTTATCCCTCAGGCTGCTGCCCTCTGCTGTGCCCACCTGCAACACCATCCCCTCCATTCGTACACAGCTGCCTTGTTTTTCACCACCCTGTATGTATCAGCAGTATCTTGGGTCAGATGTATTGAATTTCAAAGCCACTTGAGGCTCCAGGAACAGCAACATCTCCGTCCTCTACCAGATACCAGCTAGCTACTCTATCAGTGCCATGAGGGTTTGTAATACTCTTTAAGATAGCTACAGTGTGGAACAAGAGATAACAAGAAGCAAACCCCCAACTATTCCTTTTTATTGGAATTAGTGATTTACACTAACAGGCTTTACTTTGTGTTTGAAGTGGCTAGGAATGCATCCCCACACACTTCCCATGGCTTGGCTGACAAGCAATGACTTAGTAAAATGCAAATGTCAGCTGCTCACTCTTTTGCACGTGGTATGCTCACTCTTTGGCAATAATGCTTTTCAGAGCAATGTGTCAGAGCAAACCAAAAAACAACCCTCCCCAGGGAAGGGAAGGATGCTGCCTGCTTGGTAAGCCATTGACTCATCCTGCCATTTCTGGACAGCTGGATTTGGCCTTCCCACAGCACGTACCACAGGATACAGAACAAATTTGCACAGGTCAGGGGCCTGGCTAGACCCACAGTTGCAGTGGCTGTCACATGAGCAGGATTTCCTTTCCGGCATCAAGTGACAGGTACAGAGTATCCTGCCTCACTTGATTGTGGACTCTTCCCTGACTCTCCTGCCCAAGGGCAGAAATAACCACTTAAGAGAAAATTCCTGGCAGAGGTGCCCTGCCTGAGGACAGGCAGGTAGAGGGTCCCTGCAGCACCCTGAAGCCTGAGGCAGGCAGAACGGGTTGCATGTTCAGTAAGCATCCCCCACAGGGATGGGGCAATGCTAGACCCAGACAACTTCCCACCTCCCAGAAGCAGCTGCCAGGATCACAGGAACAGGCAACTCCTGCACACCAGTTATCTGTCCGTGCTCACCACGCTTCACAGCACAGATGAGTCTTCTGAAAAGTACATCAGGGATCCGGCTGCTCCTGCTATTGCCCTACCTTTCTTCTTTTAATATTTCTTGTGTACTTCTACTGAGTGTGGGAGAAAGGCATAAATGCCGTCTTGTTTTGGTGCTTAACACATCTTCCTGTCTCCTCTCCCAGCCCTGCTGACAGCGTTATCCATCTTCCTGACACCACCATTGTCTGATTCATTTGACATATGCACCAGAAAAAAATGTCATGTTCTGCACAAGATCATAATGCTGTGATCTCATTCCCATCTCAGCCTCCTCAGCGACTCCTCAGCACCTCCCATTTCTTGCCGCTTTAGAAAGAGAGGGACTGGGAAGCTTTTCCAGCGTGCTCACTGGGAAACTTAGAGACGAGGTGTAGTGAGGGAAACCAGGCCAGCAAAGGCACACAAGCACTTACACAAATATGTTGGAAATCAAGGTAATGCAATAGAAACTTCAGCTATTTGCCTCCTACCTAGAGTCTGAAGCAGCAAAATCTTTCTTGTCTCCTGTTTCTTAGGTCTGTTGAGGCACTCTGTGCAGATGTTATTTCCAAAAGGGAACAGCACTTGAGAGGTGATGGCAGGGACATCCTGACTCTATTATGGAAATCACTGAGTCCTTCTGTCCTATTGTTTTCCTCTCTTTTGAAACTAAAAAGCCTCATGCACTACCCACCTCTGTGGCATTCAGGGCTAAGGGTTATGATGAAGTTTCCCCTTTCCACTCGCACACCAGCAAGTCAATGTAAGGCTTCCTGATGCCTTGTCTCCTCCAGTACAGTCGCACCCCTCCTTGCCCATCGTGTGTGGCTTCTGCCTCAGCCGCAGGATTTCATAATTTAAGGGCAATTAAGAGATCACTGTGTGCTGGCAGCTGAGGCATGGGAAGTCTTGTCCCAAACATGTGCCCTGCGATCCCACAGCCTCTGTCCCTCTTTCCCACTTTGCCGCAGGAACATCAGCATCCCACCGCAGTCTACAGCCTTAATAACCCATTAGTGGCCTGGCCAAATACATTACTCTCTCACAGCTACTTCTCTCTGGAGATCTGCCAAAGGTGAAAAGACAAGGGGTGAGGAGGGTGGAGGCAAACCAAATCAGGGACTGGGGTGGACAGGGGAAAGGGAAAGGGGGGAGAAGAGTTGGAGAGGAAAGGTTGAGGCCGCTAATTTTTTTTCATTTTTTCCCTGTGGTTAAAGCATTGACAGATAATTTATCACACATTTTGATGGTGTTCCAGCTGGCAGGAAAAAGAGCTATCTGTTTATTAATTCAATTAGCATGCTTATTTATCAGTGGAGGGCGAGAAGGTGCAGTCACAGGCCAAACTGTGCCAGTCTCAGACCGCCTGCTGTTGGGCTGAGAGGATGACCAGGAGTGGGAACATCCCACCCCAGCTGCTCTGGCCAGTGCACTCATCACCGCATTATCTCAGGCCTCCTGAGGTAAGAAAAGAAAAAAAATAAAACACAAAATTTAACAGCATACATTATGCACATCAATGAATGTGCAAGGCAGGCTTACAGCCAGAGCTGCACAGCTTTGCTACGACCACTTCAGTGCCCTAAAAGTATTTGTCATGTATGACATTCTGACCGGAACTGATTTTTTAATTCATTAAAACAGATTAATACACTTTGAATTTTGAGTTCAATGGAGATAGTGTTCAGACCAACACAGCAATACAGTGATGAGCTGCCAGAAGGGGTAGGAGAGGGCAAGAACGGTTCTGTCCAGGTACCCATCATTTGCCATCTTTGAAAAGTGGATGTTTGTGAAGGAGGAAGAAAACAGAGGGGGAAAAAAAGGCTGGCTTTGGAATGGCACGAAGTGTCCTGAACTAGGAAAGCATTTCAGAGGGCTGGAATAGAAGTTAGGCTACAGCAAGGCCTCCCTGCTCTCTAACTGCAGGCAGGGATAATATTGCTTTGGTTTTGGCCAGTGCCAGATATTGTCACAGCTTTCCTCTGATTCACCTTCAGTCTGCACTGCTCCATCCACGGCCCACTTCTTTGCTCTATGGGGCTGCCTATCTAGGACTACTAGGTTTCTTTCCCATTCGTTAAAAAGTCCGAGACTTCTGACAAAGCTCCACATTCAGAAAACATGCAAAATGCTGGTTGGAGCTATCCAAGCCAAGGTGTTTCTAACCACACAAAGTATGTGAAAAATCCGTGATGATGGAGAGCAATTTCCCTATAGCCAAAAAACCTTCTCAGCTCTAGAAACTACAGACCATAATTTCTATGCTATGTCAGTGCTATCATAAAGTGTTTATCTTTCTTTTGCTGTTTCTATAAAGTGTCCAGCTTCCTTTTCTATCACACATAAATACAGTTACAATATAGACATAGTGGTTTCCAGTTTAGCCCTTAAAAGACACTGTGCAGCTTCCCATTCATACACATAAGTCCTGTGATGCTTTGATTTAAAAATGAGACTGCTGGCAAGGATAGAGGGGTCTCCTTGGGATAAGGCTAGGACACACATGCTCTCAAATGCTATCATCACTCTTCTCATTTTATTCCTCCACCACCAGATGCTTAAAGAAAATTTGCATTTTATTTTCTTTAGGTTTCTGTAGAGGAATTCTTTCACTTTCTGAAATCTTGCAGGATGTTTCAAGGCAGGACACCATATCAAATTAGGATGGCAGTGAATGTTTCCACTGCAGATGAGCTCACAGGAGCCTTTAACAAAAGGTTAGCTAGAAATGCATCCCCTCCACCCCGCAGCTCCATGGCCAAGTTTGCCTTTCAGCCTCTCCTGACTGATGATTAGTTTAATATTCTGAACCAAGATCCTGCTTGACAGATGATTCCACTACCACCGATAGTTTAGGCCACATATCAACATTTTATAAATTCTTAATTTTCTCACTGCAGCCATATTGAACAGTTTTGTGCAAATGAGACTTATAATTACCCAGATAAATCAGTCCAATGCAGTATTTCTTAGGATCTTTCTGAATTTTGTCCCTGGAGGATGGGATCCCATCTGCTTCACTACATTCAGGCTAATTGAAGGGCACTGACTTTTCCAAATGGATTCATTAATTACTCTAGCCAGATTCTCTGTGGGGTTCTTCATTCAATGGGTGACACTTGGGCTGTACTATACCATCCACCCATGTTTAGCAATGTTGCTCTGATTCTCAGCTACGAGCTAAAACATTTGCAGATGCGTTGGCAGGAATGGTTCTGGCCTTAACTGTACAGTGTTACAAAACAAATGTAATTCCACTTCTCCTTTGCTTCTAATTTAATAAGCATTCAGAATCTATAAATATTGTAACCACGACTGTTTCAATATGTTTTACTCCTTGCCATCATAAATATAAGCAACCGCCCTAAAGAACAAACCATAAGTTCACAGGTATTGCACTGCCAACAGCAAAAAAAGAAGAGAAACAAGCATTTACTGTCATGTTGCAGAAAATCTGGTATGTGTGAAATTAAACTATTAAATGCAAAGCTGTCCTATGTAATTCTGGGTCTGTGTTGATTTTATTTAGTACAGCAGCAGCCTGGGTTTCCAATGAACTCACGTGTTTCACGAGCATCATGTTGCTCACTCAAACATCAGGCAGACACCAAAGAAAAATAAAGAGCCATCTAGCAAAGACCTAACTTAGGTGAGGAAGGTAGCAGTGGTAATCTTCAAACAGGAGCAGGCAGAAGGGAACCTGCCAGCAGTCGCAGAGTCTGGCTCTGCTGGAAGGTTTATCAGCTTTCCCCAATAGCAGGCACAATTTCACGCTACTTAAAATATTTTATATTCTGAGCGCTTGGTTGGTTAATTTGGGTCTATGAGGCAACTGGCCTGGGAATCGGTGACACAATCTGCTGTGTGCGAACAACAAGCCTTCACACTTTCCAGGAATCCCAAAGCATTTTGTAAACATCAGACCCAACTGTGGAAGCCGCCCGGCCTCTTTGCATGGGTCCATGCTGCCGCACCTCATGCTGCTTTAAAGATGAAGCCTATGTCACTAAATGTGGTGGGAAACCCAGTTGACAGATCAGCGAACTAGAACTCTGAGATTGCCCCAATATCATAGAAAGCCTTAGTGGCAGAGCCAGAAACACAGTCCAAGAGCTGACTTGCTTACAAACAGGGAACAGTCCCACTCCCTTTAACTTTTTCCTGCTAATGGTATTGTGAGTCCCCAGGATGCAATAAGGGTCTACCTTCTTGTGCCTTATTCGAAGCAATAACTCTATTTACATTAATGAACAGACAACAGAAAAACTATATATATATTTTAGCTTTAACTATGTGGTTGCTTTGGGCAGTTAATGTCATGCAAACAAAAATGTAATGATACAATTCATCTAACAAATCAGTGAAATTCTAACTCTTCTCACATAATGTGCCACAGACCGAACAAATTACTCAGATAAGTAGATCATGTATATAGGGATGTAGATAGGGCCATGGGGGTGTATGTAGGGATGTACTCTACAGTTCAAGAAAGAATTTCCTCTCCCTGCCATCCTTTCCTTATTAGCTCAGCAGTTGTGCTTCCCAAAAACTCTGACTTGGGGCACTTGGACTTCATAAGGAGCTTCTTTTTTGGGACTGAAAAGCGCTCTCTCACAACTTTCCCCTCTGATTGCCAGCTTATCTCTTCTAAATGAGGTACCCGTGCTCTCTCAGCGGTTAATAAATTCCCTTCTTCACTGGCCAGTACAGCAAGCTATGCACCTTCAAAGAGGAAGTCTGAAGCAACTCTGTCATCACCTGGCAGCACAGAGTTATTCTGAATTTGAGTGACTGACTATTTAATTTTTTTTTCCCTTCTCATTTTGTTTGTCTCTCATCTCTCCCTGGTTTATAAACAACTGTTCAGCAGTCAAAAAGCAGTTCATAAATTGTTCACAAAGAACAGTAAAGCTAAGCAAGGAGCCTGTATCTTTTGCTGCTTATTTGTTTTTTTTCTCTAGAGCCAGTGCTGGCAGACAAAGTGCGGCAGGCAGGCAGGCAGGCAGGCAGCCCCCTCCCCTGCCCTCTGCTCCCGGCTGGATGGTAGCTGGCCTGGCGGCTGCATGGGAGCTACACTGATAAATGTCAGCTAAGAATCTGGCCCCGTCCATCCGAGTCCATGCCAGTGCTGCTGGTTAGCACCGCATCCGGTTGTGTTTGAGTTCTCAGAAGCCAGCCAGAGACGTTTTTGTTTAGGTTAGTACATTTTATCACCTTTATGACAGTGAAAATCTATAGCTCGAGTGCTCCATTTCTCGAAGGGGTGTCCAGGACCTATGAATCACAAGGAACATTTTGCAGCAAAAGGGACACTCAGAGTGTTTTGCAATGTACGAAATCAGTCTAGACATTACCAACTTTTAAAAAACAATGTTGAAAGAAGCCCACTAAAACTTTTCTGAATTATTTTTTAAAAAATTCAACAACGGCTCCACATGCTCAAATGAACTTGATCAGGAGCCAAAGACAGTAAGCTAGTCTCGGCCCTAACCGCAGCAGTGCTACACCTTTATATTCTAGAGCTGAGAAATGTGACATATTATATACACCAGTGAATTGTAAAGTAGTTAATTTTCTGTGCAGCTGGTAGGAGTGATCGATTGGGCTCACTCCTTATAACTGCCTCACCTTCTCCCTTCTCTCTCTCCCCTCCTCCCTCCCTGTCCCAGAAATGGCTCAGACCACAACATCCATCAAGTCCCATATGCAATTTTAGCAAAGAGCTTCACAGGACAGCAAACAGGGCTTCATGCTCGCTATGTATTTAAGTATTACAGCCATTTTTGACCTGCACAGCTCTGAATCAGACCGTAATATTATTTCCTATCTCAAGCCCTTTTCTGTTGCAGTTATTGAAGAACTTGCGGTGGAGGGGAAAATGTAACAGGATTCAGTGCCTACAAGTTCTTTAAAATTTTTCCTAATTCTTTCCTGTGAACCTTATCAACATCTTTTTCCCATTACAGTAGCATTCTGTAATATTTTAGTAAGATTCAGAGACAAACTCACTCGTTTAACATCTTTATTTTTTTTAAAGAAGGGTCCAGTATCATTTCACTAGTTTTCAAAGTCCATACTTCCAAAAGGCTATTTTTTCCATTATCTTCTTCAGATTGAAAACCATCAAGACACAGATGAATGCATCTTTTTGACCTTAAAATCACTATAATTTTGAGTAAGAAGTAATTTTATCAAGAGCAACATACATCTGACACGATTTGCCCACAAAAGGAATAATCACAATTTTTTTTTAAAACTGTTTCATAAACTGGTACATGCTTGAGTAGACCAAATTATATCCCCTTAAACTAGGCATGTACTAGTTTAAATTAGATTTAGACAAACTGCAGAAACTGCTTCCAGAGGATATTATTAGCCATGTTGATTTAAAAATGAAACTCACCTTTGTCCATATACTAGAGATACTGTGATTGGTTTTGTTTTTTTTTTTGTCGTCTTTTCCTCCTTTTGATTCTGGAGGTTTAAATTACTGGAAAATAAGTAAGAATATACTTTGAAGTAACAAAATCTTTGCCCATGATGTCAGACTAGGCAGCTAATGTCACGGCTTATCTGCAGTGTATGATCTGACATGAATCCTACCTTCTTCAAAATTTCTCTCACACTGTGGCAAAATACAATAAATTAAATATACCACAGCAGAGATATTGAAAGAATTCGCTTCACGTATGCAGTTGTTGCCCTGGGACAGCTGAGTAAACAGCTTGCAAAAGTCTGTTTGAAGACTGCCAGCTAGTTACACCCATAATTTCATGTCTATTAACAAAAACAACTCAAACTGTCGCAATGTCCCAAGTTGATTACCGAGCATCTAAATTATAGAGTGTTGCTTGAGTAACCCGCCGCAGCAGCAGGGGCTGTGTTTTGATACCCGTTCAATACTTCCCACCTTGCTGATTAGTAGAATATCCATCAAAACCAGCAAATGCATAGGAAAAGATACAGAGAGATTTTGGCAATATTATCCCATGATTGACAGAAAAATAGTTGTGTAATACTGTTCAACTAAGTGAGTCAGAATAACAAGTCTTATAAATATGTCCTTCTGAGCTGGATATAGAACAAGCTGGCTAATGAGAGAGTGATCTGGGAAAAAAAAATCCACTGTAACCACATTTGCAAATAATGCCTTCGTCGTGTTCAAATAGCCAGAGCTTCTGATGCAGTGTTGAACACCAGATCATCAACATGGATACCTGCACAGGCTTACGAAATTTCAAAGTGATATGCTGACAAAAACCAGAAGACTGCTTGAGCTGTGACACCAAAACTGGAATGGAAAATAACAGCTTGCTGGTGACCCTCTTACTGGAAATTTGAGAGCCCCTCACTGAGAGTACCCACGTGAGTTATTCCACACTAACATGAGAGTCAAAATATTGCCAGAAATCAGTATCAGCAGCTCTGCCTGGTGACTGTAATCACAAAGCACAGAAAGAGCTGACCAAAGCCTTCACTAGTAAAGAAGGAAACTCCGTTACACGTGTCAATCTGCCAATGGAAATAATCTGGAGTGGAGGTAAATACAAAAGAAATACCTGGGAAATATCAAAGAGTGGCTTGAGTAATTTTCCAGATTAAAGTGATGGCTTTGTAGGCTTTTTATATTTCAGTTTAATTGCTATTCTTCCTTTTAAGCTTCATTAATCAAATCAAGCAAAAAGGCTTGTACGAGAACTCCACAGATTCACATCATACTTCAAACTTAGGCCTGTTGATTCTGCTTGGTGAAAAAGGGCTACACTAATGCAACATCACACAAAATTTTAGAATCAAAAATCATTTAGACCAAGGGAACCCAAATTTTTGTTTGTGAAAAAAAATATGATGACTATCGTGCAATGCAGCAAAACATACATGGACTGCGATACATTTAGGCATGGTATTACATTTAAGCACATGTTGTGCTACATACATTGACATTTGCTACTGTGAATGTATTAAGTCCTTTGTAACACATAAAAAACTGAGGAATTGCAAATATCATGTGAGCCATGTGTTGGGAATCCCTGACTTCAGCTAACGTAGCTACAGCATAACGAATCAATGTTTCAGTAAAGTCTGAATGAACATCACTCTCAATATTTGTAGCAATTTCCAGTTCTTTTGACGAACTGCCCTTATAAAAATACGTATTTTTAATTGTACTGAGTTTGATTAAGTTTTTAACTGCAAAAGGCCTGGCAGGACAAATGAAGACTTCAGACAAAGATTTAAAAATTATGCATTCAAAGAAACATGCTCCCTCCTGTTCAAATTTGTCTTTCCACATTGTCTTAACATATTAAGAAATCTTAACACATTAAACAGAAATTGTGCAATAATTTTAGAGATTAATGACAAGAGTGGGAGAAGACAATGACTTTTCTTTGAGAAATTATCTGGAGGCACTTTGCCTCCAGTCTCCAATTAAAAAGAAACCACAGAACACCTTTTATCTTCCCCTATTTCAATTTCTTCCTCAAAATACTGTGCTAAAGCAGTATCCTGGACCAAAAAACAGGAATGAACTAGATAACATGAGCAATCTGGGTAATAGGCTTTATGTAGTCCACAGAATTCGAGCATGATTGTGCTTATTTCACAAAAGCTATGTCTGTATACATTACACTCTGAATTGTATAGACGGTATGCAGGAGGTACGGCAAACTGAACAGAATTATGTATGCCTCTGTGTGTCTTATTCCCACCAAAACCAAATTTTTAAGCTAGGTTATGGTTCTCTAATACAGATGTCCCATGCAAGCCCAGGCTCAGCCCAAAGTGCCAGCAAGCATCCCAGAAATTCAACTGTTCATACTAATGGTGTGACACAGAGTTTATACGCATTTTGCAGGTCACCTTGCACATTGCTCTGATGTGGTTTTGCATTAGCATTGTAAGGACAGTGAGATAGAATATTAGATTGCAAACGATGATTGTTGCATTTAGGACAGTGAAGGAGAAATGGGTGATTTGTGTTGTCATTGATTGCGCACAGGGATTACAGAGGTGAATTGCTGCATATGTGTCTGACAGTAGTTGAACTGAATCTTTTTCTCCATCTTTCCCTTCATGGTTTTGTTGACTGGGCTCAAGACTGTACATTTGTGCACACACCCATGTGTGTGTGCCTTATTCATTGTACCCCCCTCTGACCTGCCCACCTCTAAAACTCTCCTGTGTCCCCGGGCAGGGCTCCCGCCACCTCAGCATCTCACTCCACAGCTGCTGCAAAGCAATTCAAGGTCACTAGGTGGACAGCAGGCTGCAAGCACAGTGTGTTATTGCTACCATGGCAGTTCAAGTGGAAATATCTGCGAGGTTCTTCACAAGCCCGAAATTTCCATAAGGTTCACTTCCAAGCAAGTATAGAGTATACGGATGGAGTATGAAAACAACGGGGGCGCTTGGTAATGTTTATAGTTGTTGTGAAGGCAGCAGCTGAGTGAGAGCTCAAAGAGTTGGCACAGGATCTCCTCCTCCTCCAGCCTAGCAAGGAAAAGACATTACAGGAACGGGGGAGAGAAGGCGGGGATCTACCACTGCGGAGGAGCTCAGTGCTTGAAGAGTTACAAACATGCCGCCCATCAAGGGTAGGACTCTGCTGTTGGACTCAGTGACTGCAGCGAGTAAAATGATTAACCAAAGTTACAAAATAAGGAAAATAAGGCACCAAAAATCTGTGACCCACCCACTCAAACACATATGTGAAACTATAAATCAAACACTAACCGCCCAGCAAATTGGCAGCTGGCACTATAACGTTACACGCAGTGCCAGCTAAAGGCTTCCTTATATGTTTTGGGTTAACTTTGTTTTTTAAGGTCTTTGCCACAAAAGAAAAGCCTTAAAAATATATGTAAGTGCAGCTGAATTTAGGAGCAGAGAACAAGAATAAAGAAACTCTAAGAGAGCAGCAACGCTACCCTACCGTCTATCGGCTCCCACTGTTACCTTCCTGTAAAACCCCGGTGAAGAAACTAAAGGGAATTAGGTTTAGCGTCTCTGCCAATCTGTCATTTCAACAGGAAGCACTTTCTGCCATGCAGTAATAAATGTTTCTTGCTGGCAAATTCACTTTTTTACCACCTCTAGTGTCTCACTAGGACTGGCGGCAGACAACTTCACCGAACCTTAAAGCCAGCCTTTTATAACATCTACATGGTGTCTTCTATTGTAACAGCATTAAAAAAAAACCAAAACAGCAAACCTTTTAAGTTCTCTCTCTTCCAGTGCCATTGGTGAACTTTAATGAGATTCGTGGTCCAAAAGGCGAGTTTTGTTCTGAATTTCCTACTGAATATTTTGGCAAAACAACAGCTGTTGTACAGTACTAAGGCAGTCTCCTGCCCACCCCCTGCTTTGGCACCACTCGCTTGGATGTGTTGATTCATACGTAGGAGAAGGGGAAAGCACTGGACCCACTGGCTGTAGAGCGTAGGAAGGAGGTGCGTCTGCCAGCAAATCTCTAGACTTTGATCACTCCTACTTATTTGCCTCTGTCTCCCTGCTGCACTCATTTTGCCTACAGTCATCCCACCTTGGCAAGCGTGTTTGCAAAAGCTCATAAGCCAAGCACAGTCAAGCCTAGTTAGTATAGAGATGGGAAACCTCCAAGGAAAACCTAGCTACCGCAGGAAGATATCCAGCTGGCATGCTGCTTTCTTTTTTAGCAAAAAACAGTCACCCAGCATTGCACAGTGGGTGCGGGGGCAGGAATTTGGTGGTGGAAAGCACTTTTTCCTTTCTTCTTTCAAACCAAAGCCTGGGTCACTTACAATCACTGAAGACCATAAGAATTAACCTAGAACAGTCACATGAAAAGAGATGTCCAGGTGAGAATCTAACCTGATTTGTATTCTGCCTCCTTAAAATTATGCCTGCAAATCCAAAAGATGTCTCCCCTTTCCTGTTTTAAGGTATTGAGTGGATTCCGTACTCCCTATAAGAAGCTACAACATTTCACCTCAAAGGGTTTTAATATAAAAAGTCATTCAAGCTTGCTAAAGGCTTTGGCATTAAATACAACACATTTAACTCTCCTTGCATCTCATGTAGTCATTTGGACCCATGTAAAAGGCAACATCCCACCATCTGAGCAACGAAGATTGCGTTTTACGTACGTGTAAAAAGTCAATGCCAGATGCCCATAGAATAATACCCAGCATGTCCTGGAGGACTGTTACTCAACTGGTGGTCTACAAAACATCAGAAGGTGGTCCTTGAAATGTCTGGAAACACATACATATGTTCCTGTGCAGCTGGGCAGTCAGTGTCCATAGGCAGGGCTCTAGCTGGAAGTCAGTACCTGATTTGTGTTAGTGCCTAATTAACATGTTTGTAATGACAGCAGAAAAATTATAATTTCACAAAATAATATTTAGCTTACAATAAATGCTGCATATCTCATCTATGACACCACTGCCACCACTGCCTTCCTTGCCCAACAGCTAAACAACAGTGGGATGCAACATTATCTATGGAGTTTGTTCATAACGGTGAGATGCCCTTCTAGTTTAAAAATGTGAAGAATCACTGCTCTGCAGAAACATTTGGGGGGTGCTTCAGTAAAGGTTTGTGTTGCTGTTTCATCCTGCCAGTATGAACATCTCCTATTTTATGGGATTTGCACCTCTGGGTTTCTGTTCTACCACCCACAGTCACTGTAATTTCCTATTATTTCAGCATCCGCCCACAGGTTCTCTGAACAATATATTGGGCTCTTCAGGCACTATGACAATACCGATACATCATAATTACATTACTATACATTTGCATACCCGCCCTGCCTTCTCCAGCAACTCCTGAGCTGGAGCAGGCACAGATTCGAGCTCTACCAAGAGAGCTGCACTCTGACCAACTGAGGATGCTACTTTGGTCCTGGTGGTGCACAGGGGATGTGTGTACAGAAAAGCCCAGCGCTGTTACCATTACCATACATTTCCATTTCCATCAAAGTGGGAAGTGTTTTGTTTTCAGTAGAGCATGACTCAGAAGCCCACTTCTTGATAGGAGTCTTTAATTTTGTTTTTGTCTAATCAAAACCATGAAACAGTTACATTTCACCCAATTCGCTCAACATCATGTGAAAGTGGTTGCAACTGTAAGCAAAGCATTAAAAATATCATGAAGATTAGCAAGGGGAAGATGGGAACAGCCTGGCAGGATGGTGGCTGACAGCTGATGCTTATTAGGACTGGACGGAGCAGTAAGTTAACAAAACCTGCCACTTCAAAACAACCAAAACCAAACATGTCCTGAGGTTCAGAATCCGAATTGGGAAGGGGAGGGGGTGACAGAGCAGGCAACCCCTCCCCGTGACTGCTCTTTTGGCTTTTGCTTTGGGATATAGCAAATCTTAGCACACAATGTACCAGAGCCTCATTATTGAAAACATCACAGCTTGCTGAGCGTACTAGTACATATGACGTTTATAGTAACTCCATATTCCTGAGGAGTTCTCAAAAAATTCGACTACAGGGCTTGTATTACAGACCTATTGTCAATAAACTACCTATATAATATGCCAGGGCACCTAAAACAACTCAATCTCCTTCAATCTAATACAGAGAAATGCTAAGCTTGGGAATTATAACGATATTATCACTGTTGCTGTGTAGTAACAGGGGAAAATACTGACTTTCAGTGATCTCAGATTGTTAAAAATCTGTGAGTAATTAAAATTAATGTGGAAATTTCTGCTAGACTGCTTAAGAAATAAAGAAGCTCCTTGCTAACACTGCTGACTCTGATGAGAAGTTAAAAATTTGCTGAGGACATCAG
Organism: Morus bassanus; assembly: GCA_031468815.1. Taxonomy (NCBI): domain Eukaryota; kingdom Metazoa; phylum Chordata; class Aves; order Suliformes; family Sulidae; genus Morus; species Morus bassanus. The sequence goes on along the minus strand of CM062567.1, from coordinate 38,657,685 downwards.
ATCATGAGAAAAAGAGAAAAAAAAATTAAAGAAACAGCTTTTTTCTTTCAGTGGCACATGCACAGCCTGTCATGGGCTGGCACATTTTCATATGCAATATCGTCTTTTAGAGGACATAATTCTCACTTGATCTTTTAAAAAGAACTATGCTAGAGTCCCCGTTGGGGAAAAAACATTGATCATAACATGCAAAAATTAATAGAAGCAGAACTCTTACTGAGTGATACTGCAAGGTTATTTAAATAATCTTTCTAGTGGCAAATGTTGGATATAGCAAAATCTTCCCTTTTGAAGAAGCTAAGAATAAAATTAGAGGTAATATGTTAATCTAATCATTCCACATGAACTAGAACCGCAAAAAAAAAAAAAAAATAATTCTAGCATTTCTTGGTAAGATTTACCCTTGCAAAAATGATTTGTTCCAATTTTTAAATTTGGGCTAATTCATTTGGAAATAGTGACCTGTTTCTGCTTCCATCCAATCAAGGAAAAAAATTCCCAGTAGGGCAAGGGTTGAACCATTTTACTTTTAAGTTTATTTTTCCTTGTTGCATTTAATGTTCTAACCAGACGTCCTACAAAATAAACTACAACAAGCTTGTCTGGACATTTAATAAGGGCCAGATTCAGCAAACACCAGCTAGTAAATTTAGCATTTAATGGGCACAATTCTTTGGCCCTATTTTGTAAAAAGAAAGACACAAATTCAGGGAAGGATATTACATGCAGAGATGTCTCAGAGAGACTGCTAAAGTGTACATCAATTTTCATTTATATGGTTTGATTCTTGGATGTGATATCTTTTCTGTGTAGAGACTTGGCACCATTTCAACTTAACAACTATTTTTGAATTTTTCCAAATACCTAATTTCAATAGACTTATTCCAGTATAGCATTTTCAAAGTTTGAGAGAACTTATCCAGAGCCTTATTGATTTTTGTCTACAGAGGTCAAAGTAGGACATGGTAAAAACCCAAAGTACCCATTTCCCCTCTGAATGTCATTAGAGTATTTTTGTACTTTATAATACTTAAACAATTAGAACATTATGAGGATACATTTCTTTGTTATTAGTAATATTATTAATCTATCTCCGTTGGTCAAAAGAGCCAACCTAGAGAAGGTAAAAAGAACCTAGCTAATATTAAGAGATGAGTTTTCAGTACTTTTGTTCCAGGCTGTGTGGAACAACGGCTTTACAACTGGCCATGAAAGCACCCAGTTAATGTGGCATTGAGGATCTGATCCCAATCCCAGTAAAGTCAGTGGAAAGACTTCAGCAGTTCTTGGACCAAGCCTGTTATATGAGGTGAATGAGTAATAAGAATAATACACAGAATGATTCACATTTAATAGGACTATTGTCAAAATACAATGCAAGCAGGCGTTTCGGATCCCTTGAATGTCTGTCAGTGCATGTCTTTTTGCCTGATTCTTTCTCTTTATTTCTAACTGCAAACTAGATGGCAAAGGAAGAGCAAGAACCTGGCTCAAACCTCTGCTGATCACCAACAAATGACCAAACACACAGAGTTAAGGGTGATGCTCCTTCCTTAGCCCAAGCAGGGTTTTACACCCCTGGGGGAGGGGAATGCAGGGGTGTTGAGCAGGGCCAGGACACAAGGTCAGACCTAGGTGTTGTGGTCAGATGCTCTGGTCAATACTTTGCACATAGGCCACCCCCACTGCCCCTGGTGCAGTCTGATCCTCTTAAGTCAATCCTTTAGTCTAGTGTTGGGAACACGAAGGCAATGATAAAGCCAGCTCAAATCAGGGAATACTGCAGAACCACGCTGGAGAGGTAGTGCTCTCTCATTCTCCTGCTAGCAAATGTGTTTGCCTGTGTGAGCCTACATCGCCTCAATCAAAATTAGTGCTCCTATGTGCCACAATGTCTGGGCAAATGGTAGTAAAGCATAGCTCAGATAGAAATTAGATCCCAGGCCAAGAAGGACAAATACATAAAATGAAATTGGTGTAGGAATCAATCTGTTTACCCACTTGCTTTACTAGGATCAGAGTTATAAAAGGGATGGTAAAGAGCTTAAAGGGGACTTTCTGAATTCATTTAGGTAGGAAAAGAATAGGAAAAGAGAGATTTTCATCACTCTACAATCGAAGGAAAAAGAGAAATTAAAAAGGAAGAACATAATCAAGTGCATTGCAATGGATATTTAACAAAGACATTCAGGGAATGACCACACATACTGCAACTTATTATATTGTTTGGATTTTTAAAATGTAATTTTGACAATGCAATCGCTTTAACTGTCTCTAGTGATAGCAAGTGCTTATAACCATTGCTTGTATTACAGCAAGAGCCCTTTTAACATCTGAAAACAATAAATAGAGCACTGAAAGGCAACCTACGCTTTCAGCTCTTTTTGATTTAACAACCCCAAACAGCACTCCAATGAGTAATACTGGAATAGCCAAAACCTGACATTATCTCATGTTGTTGCCATTGTCTAAATGAATAGTATATGCTCAATTTTATAAAGAGAATATGAATAGTAACAGACTGTATAAAATATTTATATATTATAGAAAAGGTAAAAGCCACACGATACACAAATGGGTAATGGTGATTTATATAATGCTCACTGAGTGTAAATGACCCCACTAAATCTCATTATCCTAAGTATAGATATAAATTCCTAGGTGACAACTGAAATGTGGAAATAGCAGGAGCATTATAGATCTCCAGTCTCCAATTACTCTACGTAAAGTATGAAAGATTTTTTTATTAAATGACAAGAGCATCAGAGAAGATAGCAAGTAATATGGTAGGTAAAGACTTTATAATCTACTGCTTTGAACTTCTTTTCTTATTAACAGGAAGTGAAATCTGGGTCTGAACTCCACATAATAAACTTGACTTTGTTCCTGCTGACATCAGCTCGAATTTTGCTTCCAGCCTTCATGGGAATGGAATAAGTGAAATAACACATGAAACAAATTACTCTAAATATGTATTTACCAATTGTTTCTTAACACAGCCTTTCTGAGGTGCTGAGAAGTAATAGCAGAATTGCTGCTAAGACTCTTAACAGAGACAGTGACTCTTAAGGATGTATAATTCCCTGCATGAATGTGCATATATAGACAAACAAAAAACCAGGTAAAAATTTCAATATAAATGTACACCATTCACTCTGTCTAAATTTGGAGACAGATGAAACACCTAGAATTTCAATGATAATGAATGTACAATCACGCCATACCTCTAAAGCAGACTCAGGCAGGAATCATCTCCTGCACAGACATCTTCCATATTAACAGTCAGGCTGCATGGATGTAAAATGTACCAGTTTGGCCCTTTTTATTCAGCAACAGTCCCATAAAAATAGGATTTATCTTACTTGACTTCCACAGTGACAAACTTTATCTAAACCTGTCACCTAAGCATCTTTTATAGCCTATGCAAGGGACAGGCACTTCCAGAGAGTGATTAATCACACCTATTTCTGACATTTCTTTCATCTCATCGTGCTTGGGACCTCTGCACTTGAAATGCAGCAAGTCAGAAGGTATGCCCAGCTCTACAGCAGAGAGGGGACTAAAGAAGAGGACCTGGCAACTACTTTGGTCAGATATAATTTGCCTGCATTCGCAAGCACACAAGTTTGTACAGTCCTTCTGCATTGTTGTCTAGCCTGATTCATTTCATCTACTCTTATAAGCATCAAAATTTCTCCTGAAGTTGACAAATTAAAAGAAAAGGGAAACATGTCTCTTTTTTTAATAACAAGATGATAACAGACATGGGTTTTGTATTTCTTTTGCATAAATTATAGAGGAACAACATCACTGAGTTTCAGTCTGGATCAAGCCTGGTATGCACCAGCCTCTCTCCTCCTCCCCCTCAAAATAAAGCAAACACTGATATTTTCATCTAAGTTCATGTCACAAATATGATCTGAATTTTATGTATGGTAGAACAAATCCAGAAAAATTGCAGCAAGGCTACAAGCTACCAGGGTGAGACCAAATTTTGTCTCCGCATATGCAGGCAGGGGTGTAATCAACTTCTATATACCTGAGAAGTTAAAATACAAGACACAGCTGTCTCACAGATGCACTCAGCAGCCTCAACCTATATCCCATGTGCCACTGAGTCGGTTTGTCAAGATCAGGATAAATACCCATGAGACGGTTGCTTTCAATTAAAGTGCACAACAAGCTCTTCCAGGTAGTTTTGAAACAGACACAAGAGTAATTCTTAAATTGAATTCCTTTCCTGGGTTAATTGCATTCTCCTGGAATAGCCTCCAGCAATCTCTATCTATACCATACAAAGTTTGCGAAATAAACATCCAAACCCCCCATTTACCATTCTGGCTCTTATATAAACAAAGCCCTCTTCATTTAATCACACGGATTGTTTAGGTTGAATTAGTTGAAGCAATAATCTGCAGAGGTTTATTCAGCTCTGGCAATTACTTATCAATTTGAAAAGATGTTTGGGGAAAAGAAAAGGGGCAGGGGGGAGGTGTAAATATTGCTCTTCTCTCAGTTCCAAAGGAAATTTGGGACTGCAAAGGAGAGCAGAGATCCAGCCCCCGGTAGGGGTTTGGGTTGTACAGCACCGACTGCTCTGCTGAGGGACGGCTCAACCCGAGCAGCTTTACCATGATTTCCTAAACCTGCACCTCCATCAAGCTACACAGAGGTAGCGAGGCGGGCGCTGGCTGCCTGTGAGCTGGCTGTGAGTCAGGGCACTACTGTCTGTCAGGCGGTGAGAAGCAAGTGATGCTTCAGCCAGGGCTTGCAGTCAGTTCTCAGAATACTATTTCAGGGACCTGCCAACTGGATCTGGAGGCCAAGTCCTGCTCAGCTGACGCCCCATTACTTGAAGGCTTTCATCTCCCTCATTTGATTCTCCCTTGAATCTCCTCCCCCAGCGGAGGCCTTAGGTACGAATACTCCAGCCTGAGCAGATCTGAAGGGAAGGGCCGCGACGGATTTGTTGCCCGTCGGCTCTTTTAGCAGCTCCCTCCCCAAAAGCACGCTGCCGTTGGCATGGTCCCCAACATGACCACACGACAGCAGATACAGGAGACGCCCACTGCTTCAAGACCTCCCTAACTATCCCCAAAAACACCAACGGGGTCCCAAGGACAGGAACTCCCCTCTCTACTTCCGCACCACCCCACCACTTCCCTCAGACCAGTGCTGGGCACTAACCTCACAGATGTGCCAGAGCTCCAGCGAGAGGAAGGGGCAGATGCAAGGCTGCCGAACCGCCCACCATCTGTGCACCCCCTGAAGGGAGAGTTAGCAATCAGGGAAAGGCAAGGGATGACCACAGTCTCTGCTTTTAATAAGGCAGAACTCTTGCTTAAGAGGAAATCATTTTATGGATCATCTAGGCCTGGTCTTGAAACCTTGGCAACACAGCATTATAGACCAACTTTCCTAACTTAAACCTTTTGCCAACAACAGAGATGTTTCCATGAAACAAAAGGAAAAAACACACCTCATGCATAGTTTAAAGTCACTTGTAAAGGGAATGATTTTGGCTTCTCTCCCAGTTACTCAATATGTGAGCTCTACAACTTGATCAGAAAGAAAAAATAAGGGAAAAAAGGGCAATGTATTGTAGTTACATTCCTGCTTTTGCCTTTTGGGGCTGTAAGAAAGAACAATTCATTATTGTTCCAAACAACTGTTGTCAAAATGCTTTCCTTTTTTTGGCAATGTAGATGTTAATTAATTACATCTGTGTGATTCAGGGGGGATCTCTCACTTGCCTGTAATACCTCCGTTACTTGAACTAAGCATCATTAGAAAGACATCAGCCCCTGTAATTTGATTTCTGTGCTGGTATCGTGTATCTATTCAGTAGCTTTGCAAATAGACTTTAGACTTAAGCTCCCTTGTGTTGGAAATATTATTTACAGAATGCCTTATAAGGCAACAGTTTGAACTGATGTATGCAGAACAGTGTGAAGTTGAGAGACCTCTGGTTGAAAACCAAATTAAACTGCTGGTGACAACCGCATAAGTTTCCCTGTTTCCCACCTCGTCTAAACTCTCCTCTGAAAAAACCTGACCCAGGCTAAATCCAAAAGTCATGAAGAACTCCCAAGTCCAAATCTCAGCCTCTTCACTGAAAAAGCAACTAATGCAGTGTCCTCTTAGGACAGAGGCCCATGGAGAGGCAGGCAGAGGGACGCAGCCCATGCTCAGAAGGTGCCAATGCCCTCCTTGTGCCTCTGGGAAAGGTACCAGTAAAAAGGAAACTGGAATGAAATGATTTTTAAATGGCAGTGAACACTAGTTAGTGAGTAAAATCTGCTGCTCATGGACGTCAGAATTAATCTAAAATTAGGGTCAGTACTGTAAAATACATATCTAGATTATTTCTGCCCAGGGCAAACCATCCCATGTCTCAGGAATTACCCCCTGGAAATGATTATAGCTTAGCGGAGGAGTTTAGTCCAGGCTGAACGAGACAACTATAATGTCAGGCGACAAGAGGCACACCTTTAATAGCTCAGGTGGCTTTGACCCTTAGACCCGGTAGTTCCATGTCCCAGTACCCCAAATTACACAGTCTGGAGGCCTGTGCCATTTTAAGCAGACATACATGCTGTAAAATCTAACCTGACGTTAGCCTGCATGACATGACCTGATTTGCTGCTGTGCTTTAGCATACCTGCAGGCTGACATGCTTTAATCCTTCACACCACCAAAATGGTACAGTAGCTTTTATTAACAAAGTTAATGCCAATTCATGACAAGGAACGTTGGAACTGTTACCCATACTTAGCTGAATCCCTTGGGAAAATACCTGAACTGTTTTAGGAATTAACGGCTCACCATAATGCAAAATGATAACAAAGACAAGGAAAGCTTGCATAGGAAAACACCCTTGAAATAAACTTCTCTTGAGGAGGTATGTTTGTTGTTCAAAACATATTTTCCACAAATAAAATCAAAACAAACCCAGAAGTTCTGTGTGGGAGGGGAGGAAAAGGGAGGGGGAACATATCTGGCATTTATGCATTGGAGCCCATCAAATAAAGGGTGAGGAATCAGAGCTGACATCATGGCATAACCAACAGTCTGGGACCTATTTGCATGTGGTTAGGAACTAAATTCTCCTCTGCTGCTGATGTCATTTGACAAACTTGCATTAGTGATGTGGATTGGCAGGATTTCCTTTTTTTCCACATAATAAACACCCATGGCATACCGCAGGCCTACAGGAACCTGGGTATGTCAGGAACACTGCAAGGATGCGAGGTATTTGAGAGCAGAACAGTTCACACTCTGGGGCTGCGCGTGCACAGGCAGGGAGTGATGGCACCCGCTGGCATCCTCTGTATGCACCGGCAAGCATTCCTTCGGCCCATGTTCAGCAACAGCAGACAGTGGCGTATTTAGAGTCAACGTATTTAGTAAGAAAATACTATAGTTAGTATGCAAAAGAAACAAACAGGGTGATTCCTCTTTCACCCCTCCAGGCAAAATAGCTCAAGCCGCATGAATGCGTACAGCATGTAAACCAATTAGGCACGTAGTGCAAAAGCTGCTGTGGTATCCGAATACCCCTCTGCATGACACAGGAGCAACCAACACCAGTTTACAGTCACATTTGCTTTCCTCTGCAATTAAATGAAACAGTCTTTTAAGTACAAAAATCAGCTAAAAGTAGAATTGAAGTTTACTGTGTTTCTTGTTTATTTATAGCTTTATTTTATGCATATGTACAGTGTCTATATACATTTTTTCTAACATATACTAGAATTATATACTGAAAGCTTTAAAATATCCTGACTGTTTTGATTTCAGTGTACTGTGACAAGGAAAAGCTATGTAATTAATCGTGCTAATTCAAATGAGAATTACTTTTTGGTTGAACTAGTGTTTTTACAATTGCCTCCAGATTTCGTGCTTTTCATTAATACTATTAGCGCTATGGAATTACTTACTCCTCATTTTATACACCCTTTTCTGTAAGTCAACTAACAAAACTAATTAGTAGCTGTGAAAGAGCATATTGATAGAATAAAAATATATAAAATAGTTCTGAGAATTCTCAGGTTGAACCCTATATATCATGGGGTCTTGCTTAGTATTCCAGGCCCCTTTCCCTAATATAAATATACTTATGTAAAATTGAAGGTTTTTAAACTTGCCTTTTAGAGACCATACACTTCCTGAACGAACCATTTTTAAATTACACATAAACACATGTAATCAATCTTTACTACGCAGCTAGGAATTTAGCATATGGTTGGGGGGTTAGGTTTTTATTTTTTTAAAGCAAGTGCTTGGCATTTGTAGATGAAAACATACAATTAGCAACAATAACCTGGACTAAGGCAAAAAGAAAATTTTACAGTATCCTGCAATGACAACACCATCAAAAGAGTTAAATAATCCAACAGCAGCAGTTGGTCCCAGTGAGGCCTAGGCAGAATTTGGATTAACAGTTTCACAAAATGAGAGCAAAGGTGGGGAACATTTTCTGAGTTTGTTTTTACTGTTTTAAAGATTATAGGGCAGAACCGCACCTGGACCAAGTGGACAAAAGCGCGCTGAAGTCAACTGAACAGTGAATATTTACATCAGACTTGGGAATATAAAACCATGTATGATTTGCAAGAGCAGCTAAAGATGCTGAACACATCATGGGCAATGTTTCTGAGCACTCCCCATTTCTGTAATGCTCGTACATGGCTCTTCCCAGGCCACAGGCTGCTCAAGCACGTCCCTAGCCAGACTCTGAGCCATGGCAGGCAAAGCTGCAGGACACATGGGTGGAACAAGGTAAGAGTTCTCCAGTCATCCCCGAGATGAGCTGGGGATGAAGGGTTCACTGGGATCCATTTACAGCTCATCCTGATCACCTGGAGGTGGGCTAGGCAATGGAGACCTGTGCACTGGGGCCAGGGGAACCAACCCTGCTCTGCAATGTGAGCACAGAGAGTCTCCAGTCCCCATGTGCCTCAAATCTTTCAGCCTCACCTCCTGCTCCACTGTCTGGGGGCACCAAGGTCTCAGGGAATTTCATCTGGGCACCAATGCATCCCTCACTCTCTGAAATCTTACCTGCAGCAGCTCCCTGACCTACTGACCATGCAGGGTGTTGGAGCAGGAGAGGGACAGGAAGGTTATTGAGCAATCAGGCACCACTAAAAGACATCATATTCCTCAGCAACAGCCTAGTACTCTCTCCCACCACAGGATCAGTGTGTCTGGAGGATGCCATCACAGAATTCTGCACCTGCATGCCTACTGTCGTCACAGACCAGCATAACACAGCCTCATGCACCCGATTTCCAGAGACTTGAGATGTCTGCATAAATACAAAAGCAAATAAAAAAGGGGAAGCCAAAGGCTGCAAGTACACATATTTAAAATAAGATTTCTTGAGGCTTCTGGAGATGCATGTAAAAATCCTAGAGAGCTTTATTTTTTGGAAGCTGCTATCACGCAGGTAGAAACAGATAGATGGTGCAGGAACATTACGGCCAAGGCATAATCCTGCTCCAAATTTCATTCACTGGTCCTTTACTAGCACAAGGGCAATTCCACTGAGGACAGGCAGGTAGCTTTTGCTGGGACAAAAATAATTTAAATTGTCCTGGACAGAGGTTGTTCCCAGTAACACCAGTTTATCCATCTCCACCAGCCCCCCCAAAATGGGTCCCCTCCCTGAACTGCCTCTTTGTAAATTTAATTCCATATTCCTAATCCATTAGTTTCCTCAAAGTTTAATTACTTCAATGGTTAAAAAAAAAAGTACAAAGAGGAGAAAAAGAACCTTCTTAAAAGTGAAATCAAAGCTGCGGGAACAGCACTCAAAGCTGAATATCCCTGTTTATTTACAGAGTGGGCACAACACAGACAACAGCAGTCTGAGCCCTCCCTTGCTACCTTGCCAGCTTGCTTTAACACTGACCTAGGAGGACCACCCAGGCGACGGTATTGCAGGCTTGGTGCCCATGCCGTCTTTGGCCCTGATTCTGAAGCTGCCAGCAAAGATGCCAATTAGGGCCGGCAGTGATTTGGACACCTGTCTGCTCCAAATCCACATGAGACCACCAACTAATGCTTTACACACGGGCTCCAAAGCAGCTATCACTTTCCAGCTCAACTTCTGTGGGCTGGATTTGAACTACTGACCTGGAAGCAAAAGGCTCATTTAGACTTGTGCTGCAAGAGCCTGAATTCCTCCCCCCTCCACTTTCCGACTCCCAGCCTTTCTGAAGTCAGACAAAAACAGGACACAGACGTTTGGGAAAGAAGCAACGGCCACCAGAAAATATAATTATAGCATAACAAAACCAGGCTTTAAAATGCACATTAAGACAAAGGGAGATTTTGGTGGGAGTGAGGACGATGGGGGAGGTGAGGGGATGGGGACAGGTGGCCAAGGGCAGGAGGAGGAAGGAGAGGGAGGGGAAGCAGTCAGCCCTGCAAGTTTCCTCTTGCTTCTGCCCCATAACCTTTCCTTTCCTAGAATAAAGTCAGATGCAAGTTACACCAAAGGCCAGACTTGGAAAGAAGCACAAGCATTTACTCTTTTGTGTCGCTTTTACTGTGTTCTCCCAATAAAAACATCTTGTGCTGCATGTCCAGCTTCTAGAGAGTGAATGTTGCTATTTGAAGCACTAGCAGGACACTTGGTTTTTTTCCCACATCTCTCTGGGCACTCTTTTCCTTTTGCAGGGTCTGTATACAATTATGGTTTGGTTTTTTTTTTTTTTTTTCCCTTTTCTAGTTTCTGCTTCATTTATTCCCCTACATCTATGTTATTTTTCATCCCACCATCATTCACTCCCTATCACCCAGGCTCCTATCTCTCCCCTCCCTCTCGCCTCATGCTGCCACAATCCCAAACTCCCTGCTGGGGCAGAGAGGGTGAGGAGAGGCGCAGATGTTAGCCCAGCCAGACCAGGGCAGGCCAGCAGCGGCTTTTTAGCAGTGGTGAAGCGAAGCAGCTTGCAGTCTGCCATTTGCAGCTGCCTTGCAGTCAGATTTTCTGACTCCACATGGATCTGAAACTACATGGGAGAGAGGGCCGGCTCCAACACTTATGAGTAAGTTGGATGTTGTGGGGGCAGGAAAAACAGAAATTATTTTGGTGTTTAGGGGATGTATGGAGCAGAGATAAAAGAGCTTCTGGGATCCTGTTTTTATAGGGAGGACCCTCACTCATGGTTGGCTGTCCTTGTCTGGGCTCAGGTAACCAAAAAATGGCTGGTTTTCCCAGGGAAAAGGCTTTCACAAATTCTCTGTCTGCCTCACCAGCTCCTACATGGTTTTCCTGTGCTGGGCAGAGGTGAGGGTACCAAATGAGCCACAAAGTCTTTCTAAATCTTTTACAATTTTACTTTGATAACACTTGTGGCTCAACCCACTGCCTGTGAGGTGAGAAAAAAAAAACAAAGCAAAACCATTAAAGAGTCAAAATGGGTGAATAAACCTTGGTATTGGCTTGATCAGATGCCTTCAGCAGCAGGAACGTAGTCCTGAGTGCCCCGCTCCCAGACACACCAGACAGCGTTATCGGTCTGACCTCAAGGTTATCAGTGGCTGCATGAGTAGAAGAGTTTCATATGTGAGATAGAAACAGGCTACTCCAATAAATCTGGGTCAAGAAGAGTGGTAGTTTCACTGCCGCACAAAGTGGCAAAGATGGTCATGAGCAAGAAGGTATTTCTATTTCAAACAAATTCATTGGGAACTCACGGAGCTGCACCGGGAAGCCAAAGCAGCAAGAGATGGCATGGGATGAAAACAGAGCCCCTTTGGCTCCCACGCTGGGTGGTGAGGCTGGGATGGACAGTCTTGTTTGAAACAGCAGTTGCTCCAAATCTACCCAGGTTTGTGAGCTTGGAGAGGCTTGTGGAAAAAGGGCGAGAAGGGCTTGCTCACTAGGCGGGTTTTTCCAAGTTCTCAGAGCTCTAATTATGATGGTGGGTGAGGAGAGGCGATTTGCCAGTGTACCCTTGGCAACCTGTTTATATGGCCTTTAAAGTTAATACAGGGAATAGGTAAAATATGAACTGACATACAGATTTAGCAAATCTCGTACTCCTTCGAATGCTGCTTTGCTAGGTCACCCTTCCACTGTCCAGCTCTCAGACGCACGCACCAGGATATGCCATGCTGTATATTTCTAAGACTTCCCACTAGGTACAAAGGTGACGCCAATAGGAAGCCATCAGTCTTTATAAAGTTGAATCATTTCTTTTTAAAAGAATGAGGGGGAGAAAGCCCTTTGATGGGCCAAACGCTGCTTCCCCTGATGCTGGCATACATCCTGAACATCAGAGAGTATTACAAAGAGACTGCTCAGGATTTACGCCACATAAGTCAGAGCAGAATGAGGCCTGATAACTGTTTATTTTTTTTAAATGAAGGCTTAAAAATAAACCATATGGATTTTCACTTATGTTAGATGTGTAAAGAGGTCTCTGAAGAGCAGTTTGTAAAAGCAGAGGAAACCGTATACTGTGCATCAGACCATACAGTAGAGCCAGGAATGCATCTAGAGCCCTGCGAGAGGCATTCAGCTCTGCAGGCAGTGCCCGCAGCAACTCTGTCTCAGGCAAAAGCACTGTATTCCTTTAAGCACAAGCTGGTGCACCATGTAGCAGAGAGGCTGTAGATTCAGCTGTGTTCTTACCTCACTTTCCCTTCTGCAGTGACCTCATCCTCTTACAATGCTACTATTCATGCAGATGGGGTGGAAGACTGCATACAAAAGTTTCATTTAGGCACATAAACATGAATATTTAGCCTGTTTGATTAGAAATGAAGGCCAAATACTTCTATGTCTTGCAATCTGCGAGAGACCTTTTTATTTTTTAGCAATCTTGATTTTACAGGTCAGCATTGAAAAACAATACAATGAACGACATGTAATAATTTCTCTGATAACCGTGTCAATATCCTTGTCCTCAGTGATCCCACAGCAGCTTCTTTTGCTTAAAAATATTAGCGAGAGAGGGAAAGAGAGCACATGCAAACATGCACCAAGAGAAGATAGAAGACTGATTTTAAAAAAACATCCCCAAGTCTGATTCTCAGCAAGTGTAAACTTGTGTTGCTGAAGTCAACATAGCTCTATAGATACTAGATTTATTCCTTGCTGAAACTCTAACCCCAAACTGCTCGTAATATATATGCTATTTCATTAAGCAGTTACTGTGTCTCTCCCTCTGTGACTTGCACAGTTTTTAACTGTGCATAACTATAGTGATGAACACTACAGAATATTCCACTGTTGAACTTTCTGAAGCTTATGGTGTGATTGCTTACTCACACCACTTGAATCAGTCACCTGGCTGGGGAGCCTCAGCTGCCCCAGTCCTGCGGTGCCACCCGAGAGCCGTTCGGAGAACCTAACGTTAGGCTGTAATTAGCTCTTAACCTAAGTGCTCCATTAACTCTATTAGGAACTTTGGCTCCTGATTTAGACAGGTGTCTCAAATTGGGCTATGTAAATAAACCCAATAGTTTCCATAGCTAGACCTGACACTCCACCAATTTCAAATGAAGAAGATGAGCAATTAACTAATTTTGCACCCTATTTCCTCTGCTCAGCAGTTCTCAGCCTTAGCTACCTCCCTGCCATGTCAACATCTCAGTGTTCGTTCTAAACTCCATGGGGTATAGTCATTTGTGTTGACTGTATCTCATGTACTTGGGTGGTTACTACTACAGGGCTTAGGTGGTCTTACTGAATTCTGCTGCCCATGGTTTTTGCTGTATCTCTTCATAATAAAAGAGTTTCTATTACATGTTGCTCTGCATAAGCAATCCCACAACACAGCTGACGGGAGCAAATTGCAGCAAAATAGGACTATTTACAGAAATTGTGACAGTTTTCACTGCTCCAGAGTAAGAGTACTCCAGTTTTGCATGGGTGTCCAGTAACACTTAAGAGTCTAAGTTCAAATAAACAGATCACAATTTACACACATGGTGCATTCACCATGACAGCTATTCATGTATGACCTAATCATAAACATATTACAAGTAAAAGGATCCATTTAATTTGACTTGGGTAGTCTTAGGGGTTGTTCCCATCACTGATACATAATTTTCTTTGGCCCTCTTCAAGTGAGCCCTGATGCCTTTCTGTATTCACCTCACCTTATTGCACTGTACATGCCTTTGCAAATTCCTGTCCTCCTTCAAAGGCCACATTTCTGCCCGTAGCTGAGATTGTTCTCAACTTTCTTCCTTTGCCTTTGAAAGTTTCCTTGTTTTATATCCTTCTTTGATGGTCTTTTACCTTCATTCTCCCCAGCTTGTTAATAAAAACAGAGGAGCGAGTTGAATTTCTGTCCTGTGAGCAGTTTGGGAAGGGACAGAACTGTCTACCACAACTCAGGAACTGAGGGCTGTCAACACTTTAGGCGTTGCTGGCCAACACTGGCTAGGGAATCAGCAAAATATTTTGCCGCTCCTCCCTGCTCTCCATCCATGGTGATCTTTTACTCCCTTCCTAGCCACAGTCTTGCATCCCTAGACAGCTCCACCAACATCTGGAACCTACCCCACCCTTTGCAGCCAAATCCCGATCTGCTGAAAAGCCTCAGGTTCATGAGAACATTGCCCATATCAAGATAACAATAATGATTTGACCAAGATAATGGTTAGCTCCCAAATGGGACCTTCATGTCCATGGAGACTAGCACCCAAAACAGACTGAGGCTGGCAGTGGCTAAGTACCAATATAAAATATCCTGGGAAAATTATCTCCTGTGATTCACCTTCTAAATTACAGCTCTTATATCTGGCACTTCCTGCGTTTGCAGTTTTCCTACTTACTGTCAAGGAGAGACAGGGTTATGATGAGAAAGGGGAACAGCAGACTTGGACTCTGCAAAGCAGATCTGAGAGGAAATTTTTGCTATAAATTTGCTAGCCAGTTAATTAATCACATTTTTACAGGGATCCAAGTAGCTCAATCTCAAACCAATGATGTTTAGAATTTTACAAGCAATTTGGTTTGATAATTTACACAGACTCCTTCAACTGTCTTGCTGTAGCAAATCCACCAGTAGCATTTATGAATTCATGTTTCTGGATGGATTCTGGATCACTCTTATCCCGGAACAGTGAAAAGTGTCACAATTTCTGTAAATAGTCTCATTTTGCTGCAATTTGCTCCCACCAGCTGTGTTGTGTGACTGCCCGTACATAGCAACACATGATAATAACTCTTCTATTATAAAGAGATAGAGTCACAAAAACCCCTCTTCCTTTCATGTTTGTCAGCATATGCTGAGGCGCTGAGGGACACCTAACCATGTGGTGTGCGTTGCAAACCAGCTCTCCTTCTTCACTGGCTAGTGGGAAACATTCATTGGGTCCCTACACACATTTTGGCATCTGGTAAAGGTTTAAGAATTCCTCATCTTCCACCCAGAGAATCATCTTTCAAATAAAGATGAACTCTCAAAAGATGACAACTCTGACCCAAAAAGCATTTCAAATGCTGCACTTGCAGAAAACTGATTGTTGCAAGATTCCACTGTGATGATTAAGCGAATGTTTGGGAAGACCCTGAAAACTGCAGAAAAGAAAAATTTGGCGTTGTTATTCCATGTAAATTCATCCCTGACAGATTAGATTTTACCCAGTGGCACTTTCAATTACATGCCTCAAATAAGGTTTTAATTTAGATTTAATAAGACAGTTATTGCATGCTAATTAAATACTAATGGATTATTAAAAACATATTTTCTGCAGGTTTAACAATCCTGTGGTAAGCACATCTATCTAAACCTGAATACACATGGTTTTAATCAGTCATTGGAATTAAGTTAAAACATAATTGCTGAAAGTTGAAGTATGTGATTGGACTCAAGAAGACAATTACACTATGTCTCTTACACAAACATGGAATTGATGGAAGAATTAATAGGCAGTAATTATATTTGTTAAATAATGGTATAGATTTAAAAGTATTCATATGTCATATGTATTGACTGTATTTAAATGAAAAAAAGGATATAGAAGCACAAATATATTGCATTAAGCAGACTCACACACAGGACTTGTCAGTAAATTGCATTCCTTTTGAAAACGATTCTTGACTAAAAGACATTTCATTATTCTCAGACACAGATTTTTGCTTAGAAGTAGTATAGTGCACTTTTTATATAGTGTCTGTTAACAAAAATATATCTTTATCACTTGCCAAGAATGATGTAACATTTTCAGTCTTTGGCCAATTCCTTAGCCAATTGGAGTCTACTTCTGAAGCATGTAAAACTATTTATCTTTCAAAAAATCTGGCAATCTCATTGAACACTTCTACACATATTGATGTATTAGGTACCCCTAGCAACCCAGTAAACAGAAAATAATCTCTTAACTAATGAGATAATTTAGTAATTACAGGTATTTTAATTAGCATTGGTAAAGACATCCTTAAAAAAAACGGATTGTTTAATGACCAACCATCCTCTGTTGCTCCAGATCATAGAAGTCAGAGTAACAGGCTACCCACTGAAGTCCTTACCATGTCCAAGTCCATGCCAAGAGGTTATGGGCACTGGAGGAAGCCCTCATTATGATACCTTTAATTAATACTCGGAACTGTAGAATGACACTTACTGAAGCAAACTATAAACGCTGAAACTATTACCAGCTTTTTCGGATATTCTTACATTTCTCTACACTTTTGACACAAGTATGCAAATATAAAGCAATCAAGCCAACCTTTCTGCAACATAGGGATTACCAGCATTTGTTAATCTATTTATACTTTCTGCTTTTGGCAGATCCCTCTCAAAATCTTTTATCTAATATCCCGTTAGTTGCACCAGCACAAAAGTGGAAACAAGGACTTTCACAGCAGGAACTCCCTGTTAAATACCTTGGCACAAGAGATGCCAACATAGCAGTCAAAAACTAATCACATCAAAAAGGGAAATTAATTTGGTGGTCTCACTGCATACGCCAGTTGTGAGCACTTTAAAGCTGCTCTCTGGTTCTGTGCTACGGCAGCAGGACAACCGCTGGAATAAAAAAGGTGTTGCAAGCCAGACTAGAGGTACCTTGGCAGGCTGTGTGGGTTAGCTTGCATTGCTCCTGCCAGCACTACAATTATTAGATGCTATCATCCCCTTGCATTCACTAGTACATGCAAACTTTTAAAACAAACAAGCAAATCAACCACACAATGAAGTAATGGGCTGTTTTTGCATCTCTCCTGGCATGGATACAACCTCATTCATCTGACAGCCATGCTACTGAAACCAAAGCACAGAAAACTCAAAGTCAAACAAATGAAAATGCACGGACTTATTCTTGTACTCACTCTCCCAGACAGCGCAGGAAAGGAGAGACAGTACAGAACATTTGCAGCGGTATCTATGGGATGACAAGCACTTAAAACCATTCCACAGCACAAGCTCAGAGCTAGCACTTGTGCCAAGTTTCAATGACATGCTTCAGTAACACGAATTGCTTACTGTTGGGCTTCATTTAACCATCCTGTTTCTAGCAGTTCTCTGAACTACAGATTCTCCTCCCCGAGAATACAAAAGCCCAAGGTATGAGTTCATTGCTAAAGAACGAAAGCATCTCAGCAGCCCAGGCTGCCTGGTGATTTGCTGAGCTCCTCTGCGCCAGTTGTGAGTTTTCTTCTAATTTAACTGTTAAGGTTTAAGCTAAAAAGAATTCACTCGGTGAAGTGCTCTATCTATGCAAGCATGATCCTAATCCAAGCCAGGAACAACTCTCCAACAAGACTTTTTTGTTTGTTTAATTGAGGAAAGGTAGCGCTCCTAGAACACTACAGTGTTTGCAGTAAAGACTGAGGTTATTTGGGTTTTGTAGAAACGCTGTGGTTTGGTCTCACCTTTAGAAGAGATGTAACTAAAGCACCTTTTTTTGCTTTTTATGAATCACTAGACAAGCAACAGGCTTTTTCCCACAGAAAGCCACATTTGCCTCAGTGCTCCAAAGCAATCTGTAAAACTTGCCTCTATCACTGACTAATTATTACTGTTAAGCAAATGTTTTTCTAATGCTTATATCTGATGCCATCAGACAAACTATAATTTGTGACCAGCCTTTGTATTTGGTAATAGCCTAACGTGGCGGAGTCAGAATCCATTCATTAGCTCTGGCAGGCAGCTCCAGCCTCCTGTGCAAGGAGCAAAGATTAATGCAGACATTGTACTCGGGGTGGCCCTCATACTGCGAACCCCATGGTTTCAGCTTCATTTACAAATCCAGAAATCTTTTTTTCTTTGCTCAGGAGTAAAACTGTTAGTGAATAAAAGCAGTGATATTTGTAAAGAAACTTAACCATATAAGACATCCCTGATGTTTACATTATTTACACATAAACTAGGACGCTCATCCTACTTAGTTTAAATTATATGCCACTAGCTGTTCTCTGTCCCCAAAAATGCACTGGGATAAATTTTTTGATTGGAATGCGACTGACAGGGGTGGGAAAGGAAATGTTCCAACTTAGTAATGAGAATGACACCTAAACGCGAAATAGTAGCATATTCCCAGAAAACAATTCAGAACTGATGCAATTCAGGCAGATCCTTTGCTCTATGTTCTTCAAAATAGGCAATCCTGTAGTAAGACATACTGTACTTTCCTACATTTCCAGTCTGCACTTTGTGTTGCTAGCTAACAGTTTATTTCTGGCTTTTTGAGGTGGTTTAATTTATGTCATACTTTTTATCCTAAATATTTGTTCCTGATTGCAAATTTATCTTTTGACACTGAAGCTCATGCTGATAGGGAAAAGTAATTTAATCAAGCAATTTAAGACTTGATTCCCCAAACTACTTGAGCATCTGCTTAATGAGATGCTGAAATCACACTATGAAAAAGCACAAAGGCTCATAGTCTAACTGTGAACTGGGATGTTTATTGTCTGTGTTCTCTATGTTTTAATTTCACTATATATCTGCCATCTATTAGCCAGGCACAATATGTAAACATAAGTAAACACTATCTAAATTGAACTGTGGATAAAGCACATAATTATTCTGAATTAAAGTTTAGTAGATTGCAAGAAAATAAGATATCCTGAGAATATGATGCTTAAATTATCCATGCCTTTTGAATGTATTTATTTAGCTTAAAAGCAAAGCAGAGATAGCATATCTCTTGCAGAGCTCATCAATGACACCAGACAGACTACCCAACATGTCTTCAATAGCATCTTCTTTTACTGAAACGAAAGGACTGAAGAAAAAGAAGGCATTCAACTCCACTCCTCCTTCAATATAGAAAATATATATTCTCAAAATGCATATCATTTGGAAGGAAATTGTCAGGAAATTATGAGTTTGTCCATAATTTCTTAAATTATGTGTTTGCTCCTAATTCCTTTATGTGCAGAATTGACAGAAGTTACACTAGTGTAATAAATTCACTTTTTCTCTTCTTTCTTCAAAGCTAAAGAAGTTAAATTCCAGTCACAGTTATGCCCTCAGGGAATCTAGGGTTTCACTAACACAATAGCAGTGAGTTTATACAGTCCAACACACACCAGGAAAGCCATGAATAAATGTCAAAATACGCTATTTCTTTACTGTGTATGGTTCTCTATCTCATGGTAGCTTTATTTCAAGTAAGCTTCATTTACAGGTTCCCATTCCTTTGTACTCAGTCTTCATCACTAGAAGTGTATCTGTAAAGTCTAGAGTCCTCTCTGGTTGTCCTACTGCATGCACACCCCCAACAGCCCCCTGTCCCTGCACATTAAGACTCCCCCCATCCTAAACAGCCTCCCTCCGAGGCTTCCATTGCTTAGGGCAGAATTAATGTGCTTGGGAGGCCAAAAAAATGCACACACCTTAGTACTATCCAAGAATAATGCCTAAAGAAGTAATAGCTGCATCCCCCGTGGCCACATGAGATGACATCACGGGTCCTTCCAGACCCAGAGCTGCCGGTTCCCCTGGGCCCCGCCGATTCAGAGGTCTTCCTGAATTGAACATACAAGTGATTTCTGCCCTCCAAATATCACAAAAGCCATTAATCATGACCTCATGGTACACAAAAGGAGGAGAAAGAAATAGAAAGTGCCAAACTTATCTTTTAAGTGCCTTTTGCTCTTTCCAAGTATTTCTAGCAGAGGCAAGACATTTCTTCAGTGCCTACTTCTCCACTGTTCTTTTATCAATCACCAAAAAGACTATATATATATATATCTGTGTATGTATATGTGTGTATATATGTATATATACACATATACATGTTATTATAGAATGAAAGGTAAGAGGACTGATCTAAATGCATCAGAAGTTGAGAAAGCTGAGCTTTTAAGCCGATGAAGTGTCAAAGCCTGCTCAACGTTTACATGCTGTCAGAGCAGAGCACAGAGCTCAGGAGCAGAGACAAGGAGAAAAGTTAATCTGGGAGGACCACAAGTCCAATGAAGTTCATAGAAAGGCTTTGTGCATGCCACAGTGCATCAATAATATACCTTTTGTTAGATGTAATAAAGTCTTGGCAAAGACAGGTGATGACTCAGGAAGCACAAATAAAAATAGAGTCTCTGAAAAAGTAAGCAAAACAACTCCAGCCCATTTCAAGTTTAAAAAAATATTACCCAAATCAAAAGCAACGCCTGGCAACTAGTCTCCCAACCACCCCAATTTAATTCTGACTGTGCTCCATTAGTGTTCAGAGATGGCTTTAGCAAAGTCCGAAGGCCATCAAAGACAGACAGTTCAGAGCTCCTACCCTCAGACAGCTCACGGATCATTTCTCCCCTAAGGAAGCTTCTGAATATAGAGCAGAAACACCCTCTACAAAATTTCCAGAATGGAAACCAAAATATTTCTCTGAGGATATTTTTCCTCTGCTATTGGGCTGGTAACCTGATGTGCACCTTCTCGCTTGAACTTTCTTCTCCGGGCATTGGCATGGTTGCAGCCCCTTGGGTTGCTGACCCTGCAGAGGGTCTCAGAGCAGCCTGGGTGGCTGGCTAACCTCTGAAGGCAATTCAGGCAAATCTGATTTATTTTGCATTTTAAACAGACCACGAACATGGACACAAGAAGCTACCACATCTCAGCTGAGGGAACAGATTAGGCTGTTCAGCCTCCACCCTAAGAGTGTGTCTGACTGTGCCTTAAGAAGCGGGCTCCACCACGCCAGACGGGTGAGCGCTAAAAACCCAAAACTGTGGGTGCTTTTAGGAGCTGACACAGGAGGTGTTAGCCTCTCCTGTGCTATTGGGTCTCATGTTGCAAAAGGGTGTGGAGATGGCAGACAATGTGGAAAGCAGTGGTCAGTGTTGGGCGTTCTTCATCTCCTAAGTGTTGCTAATGCATGGTAATGCAAGCAAGGTCAAATACATGAAGTCAAAGGACACTGTTTTTGTATCTTCTGGAGGGGGCTTTTACAGTTACCCTAACTGAAAATGTGGCTTTTCATATTCATTTGAAGAAAACAATACACATAATACTAATAACTTGGAGTCATCATAAAGTACTAGGCTATTAATATATCACAGTGATATGTCTCAGTAAAGCTTTGGAGACAGAGGGAGAAATACCAGTGGAAGACAGTCCAGTTTTATAGTGGTGGTGTCCCCAGGCCAAATCCATCCTTTGCAAAACTGTGCTGACACCATTAAAGACACCCCAAGGATAAATTAGACTCATTACATCTTACATTACATAATGAGATCTTTATAGGGGAATTTCTTACAGTCTTTCTACTACAGCTTCTAGTGTTAAATAGGATTTGTACATTCTTAACTTAAAATGAAGTTTCCAAAGCATTTTAAGGCATACATCACCTAGACTACGTAAAACTAATTTATGAAACAGGTTTCCAAAACATACATGCTTCGGTCTTTGGCCCAGGCTGTTCCACAGCATTGCTGTGTGCTGTTAAATTGCAGCTGTAGTCCCACTCAGGACAAGACTGCACTTCCCAGCTGGAAGAATTGAGCCCTAAGAGATGAGAACATAAAAAGCTGCTGATACCTTGTGATCTCCAGAGAACAAAAAGCAAGTGCTGTCCCCATGGCCGATGATAAAATTAGCCATACACACACTGAAATACTCTTCCCAACAAAGCCAACTGAAGCCATCTTCTTTTAGGTACTGGAGAAATAAAATGCAAGGCACAGGACTTGTCCTTCCCACTATGGGTTAAACCTGGGTAACACGGGGTACATCCAATGAACCTGAAGGAGGAGGTGAAGTAAGACTGCCTGTATGGCTGCAAGCTCTGTGCTGCTTTCGAGCCTCCAGAAGAGAGCTCAGCTTGACATTGAAAAGCTTTGTAGAGGTTGGTCATTCTCTCAAACTTGACACAGTCATAAATCCAAGGCACTGTGCAGCCAGGCACAGAGTTGTTTTTTTTCCCAGGATGAGAACACATCTGAAACAACATGCTCAGACAGTATGGTATTATTTACTTACAGCTGAGCTTAGGAGATCGGGTAGCAGCCTCAGAAATTATCCCAATTATTTGAAATTGCAGTATAGTGTAAGAATTCTGTCAGGAGAGAGGAGTGCAAGAGACAGAGTGGTGGGAAAAATTAAGATGGCTTTTTTTTTAATAAAGCAAAATGAACGAAGGCAAGTATTCAAAAATAAGTTACTAAAAACCATTTTATAAACTAGC
Source organism: Morus bassanus (assembly GCA_031468815.1). Classification (NCBI taxonomy): domain Eukaryota; kingdom Metazoa; phylum Chordata; class Aves; order Suliformes; family Sulidae; genus Morus; species Morus bassanus. Next base: position 38,635,080 of record CM062567.1, on the reverse strand, counting down.
TTTAAAATCTCTTAACAGCATTAGCTTACCTTCTGTTGTGTCTGAAGAAATATATATGAACCAATAATGTCCTCATGAGATTTCATTACTGAAAAGGCTCATTAGAAAAGGCATTAAAATACTAATTACCTCATAAACTATTTAGTTGTGTACCCACTGGGACAGTACTTACGAGTGCTCAAGCTCTTCATAGATCCAGCTAATCAATTAATGCTCATTACAACCAGAAAGAGCATGCAGACTGCAGCATGCAGGAGAAATAAATGTCAGAGGTTAGCAAAGAAAGTGACTTGGCTGTAATCGAGCCTTCCTTTGTAACACAACTGTTGTCTGCTATGATTTAATTTTAATCGGCCTTTTTGGTACTTCTGGTAACGTGATTCTTCTTGTCTCAAGAATCTCAGCTATTGTTATTGCTCCTTGAAGTACATAATTTATTATGGGAGATACATCAAATGCCATGTGTAGATTCAAGTGGACAGGTATCAGTGTTCACTGATACCACGCTAACATTACCTACTGGCTGTATAAATGAAGAGAAGGGCTTGGGGGGGTGTCTTGTGTGGTTTTCTCCTTCAAAGAAGAAGAGCAGTCACAGAGACACAGATGCACTACCAGCTTTCCTGCACGTGCTCCCCAGAAAGCAAAGCCCAACACCAGTGCCTACCTTCCACCAAGGCTCAGGAAGGGGCAGGAGACGTCTGTCAGTGAGAACTGAGCTCTCACGATGTTTTACAAACACCGTGGGGGAAGGGGTCTTGCTTCATGCCCCGCAAAGAGGGTACATATGCTCCTTCGCTTCAGGAGCATCAGGACCATGGATCCTCTCTCCTCACCGGACATGGCTGCCCAGCATCGACACTGGGAGTGCATGGAACCTGGATGGAGCCTGCTGGGCATCTCTCCTTGCCTTTTGCTGAGGCTTCTGCAGGGAGGCTCCTAGCATATGTGCTGTCACCATTAGCCTTGCGTGGATATTGGTCCATCACTCGTGACTCTAACATCCCACTGAGAAACAATGGAGATCGACCTGCAGGCAGCCCACAACTTCAGGCAAATGGCATTTCTGAACCACGTGCACATTATGATTTCTCCTGTCCTGTAACAGCCAGGAGATAGCAGTCAGAAAGAAAGGCACTTTAGGAAATGTAGCTCTCAGCATGATCTACAGCATCTCTGGTTAAAGACATCCAGGACTTAATCCTGGTTGCTTACCATCTCCTTCACACACACAACCCAAGAAAGCTTCACTTCTGCTTGAGACCTTAAAAATCTGTGCAGAAAGATCTTACATGCTCCAGAGAAATATATGTTCATGGTCTCTGTTGTTTTCACTGTGGAGGGGACAAACCAAATATGGGAACTAGTAAAGTGAGGAACTCTAGAGCTACTTCATCCAGCTGGTCATTGCCCAGGTTGTGGTGGTCAGAAGCCCTAGGGCTAGCCTAGCTCCTCCCCTAGGAGGAAAGCACATGCTGGATGGATACTACAAGTTACAGCTATGTTATTTAGATTTTTGTGGGCAGTATTGAACTAGCTTCATGTATACCAGTTTTACTAAGACTAGTATAAACACATCTTGAATTTTAAGTGTAGAAGAAAGGGAAGTTTTACTTTCTAAAATCTTTTAAATGGGATCAAGCTACCTTGTTTTCTGAAATGAAGGATTTGGGTATCCTTGGACAATCCCAGTAACCACAAATTTCACCAAGGGCAATTCATTCCTATTTTAATTCTCAGCAGTGATGCATTTATATACTAGTTTTCACATAAACCCTAGATTACCTCTGGGAACTCTTTATTCAACTAATTTAAACATTGTTTGGATCAAGTTTCCAATCAAACTAATCCACCACTAACATCATTTAGAAGACTGACAACTCTCTGCAAATTGATGTAGCAGAACAAATTTCCCATTCTTCATACAAATGGTAGTCATCCTAAATGTTAGTAAGTGATTTTTTGATAATACAAATGGATTTTCAGTTATTTATTGTTCTTCAACATTCTAAACTATTTCAGGAAAGTGGTTTCTTAATACAAGATAAGGCAACGCACAAAGAAATAGATGGACAAAGTTAGCCGAATAGGCATGCTTGCATAATCTTGCAGTGCACGCACAGTATAAGTGCATGGAATGAAGAAAAAAACCTCACCAAAACCACAGAAAAGAAAAAAACAATTACACACCTGTGTATGTGCACAAACACACACACCTGCAGACATTTGACCAACAAAGCTGGAGCTCTTCAGATTATCAGCTGTTACTGTTGCCTACCACTGCCTCTTGTTTAAATGAAGTACTCAGTCCAGATTTCGTACACATCCAGATACTAAAGTTTTGGCAAGATTTTTTAATTTAAGAGGATTCCTAGAAGATGAAGTTAGAGCAATATCTGTTACAAAAACCCAAATACATAGTTTTCTGTGACACACACACACACACACTGCACACCAACACCAGCCTTCAGAGCAGCTGTACATGTCCATCAGATGGAACGCAGATCAGGACTTCACCCACCCTTATCCTGGATTTCTCCTGCCCGTTACACTGGCAGCCAAAACAAAGTTCACGCTTAACCTCATGCTAAAGAGCTTTTGTTAACAGTCGGGGAACACAGCCCATCCTCTTTACATATATTTCTCCTGAACCACAAGCAGCACATAAAGCAGACTCTAGTCAAATCCAGTAATGATGCTAGGTATTTTGAGAGGAAAAAAAAAAAGCAAAAAGTTGGCACAGTAAGGCAAATGTCATACTTTGGTGTATAGTGGTGTTCTGTCAGAAGCCAGACATATTAAAAATATTTACATAATTTAAAATAATTTGTACAGGTCTAGTAAAGTCTATTTTGGGCTTTGGGCTTTAATAAAAGTTTAAACATTTGCTAGATCCCATTGGACTTCATGTGTAACCTTGGCATTTGAGGGCAGTATTGAGGATATGCCATTACTAAACTTTTCATATTAGTATGAGTGTGAACTGAAATACCATAATAAAAATATAACAATATTTCTTGCGACTTGAAAACAGACCTGGACTTTATATGTATTTCCAGATGGGAAACTAAAAATGTACTCTATGTTTGCACATGTATACTCAGAGGTGGCTTTTAGTCTAATTTAAACATTCCAGAATAATGTGGCCTAAATATAACAACATGACTCATCCATCAGTTTCAAAGGAATACCTGGCAATTTTTCATTATGAATCATTAGGGACAGGTACCAATACCTGTCACTGACTGATATAGAAGAGTCAAAAACTCCCGGTGATTGCTTGGTATGATGAATCAATTATAAAAAGTCTCCTGATATTATTTTGAGGCTTAGAGAAAATAATTTATCTTTAAATATTATGTAATGAATACCTATAGGAAGCTGAGTTGAAAAATTAAGTCAGAAAAAGTTCATATAAGATGCTGGAAGAGTTGGCAAAACACCAGTGTGCAATCAGATGAGGCAAATATGTACTGTATTCTAAATAAAAGAATAACATTAAAACCACAAGCCAAAACCAACAAAATGCTTACCTGGCAGTATCAAACTGTGGAAGGGCCAGACATTGCCTAAAGGAAAATTTTGATATTCAGAAGTATAAACTAGGTCCTCAGCTGATGCAAAAACCACACAGTTCCTTTGATGTCAATGAATTTATACAGGTTTACAGCAGCTGAGGATCAGGGCTAAATTTTAAAAGTAATCTTTGATTATACCAAAAATGTTGCCTCTGTTTTTTTTTAAAACTAGAGGCGTGTGAAATTCTATTTTAAGCTGCTTATGGGGCTTGTTTCCTTTCTGAACATTTATTTTGGAAAATTAAAACAGAGAGGAGAGGAGAGGAGAGGAGAGGAGAGGAGAGGAGAGGAGAGGAGAGGAGAGGAGAGGAGAGGAGAGGAGAGGAGAGGAGAGGAGAGGAGAGGAAAGGAGAGGAGAGGGGAGGAGCTGCAGTGAAAAGGTGGCTATTTTGTTTTAAATCATTTCCAGTAGACTGAAAAACAAAGCTACAGGAATCCTGGCTGCTGTTTTTCTATTTTACAAAAGTTTTCTTTTTTTTTTTTTTTTTTTTAACAACATAATTTTAAGACCAAGCTTTCATGAATGAAAATGTAATATAATGAAGATAATCCTAAATTAAAGGACTTCCACATTGATATTGTTACTCAGTGAAGAATTTGATACTGTCTTAAAGTAAGATTTTCAGAACACTTTTCAGTATGGTAATGAGTTGGCTTCAGTGTGACTTTAATATATAAAATAAGAGAAAAAATAGCACATCCATGACTAGAAAAGAGAGGTTTTGCATAAATTAAATTCTACTCCTGAAAGATTGACAGTCTTTTAGCCAAATCTTTAAAGTTCATCTTTAGCTGGCCAAAGTCCACGTTCCCCCTGCCTCTGCAACATTAATGGGAAATTATTCCAGTTATATCAGGTATTTTGCTGTCTTCCTTGTAACATAAGCCACTTAAAATGAGGTAAACTACCTAAAGCAGAGTAACTTGGAGGTGCCCACATTGCAAGAGAAATTGCAATCAGTCCTCAAGCACATGAGCAACAATCTGTGAGTAAAGACTGCTCGGGTCCCCTGGGAGGGTCTGGTAAGGTGTGCTACACAATAATTGTAGCATAGGGAGGATACATAGCACAGAAGACATAACCAACTACACTACATCCCATGCAGTCTGACTACAGAGCACATCTGGGAAGATTATTCATAGCATTTCATACACTAAAATCTCAGATAAACATTACTGGCCAGCAATTTGCTAGTAAAAACCGCAAGCGGAGCAAAGTTTGCTGCATAAGTGTTTCCAGGGTGGAAGACCCAGCCTGTCCCAGTTTTAGAATTACCTCCTTGATAACTCTCTGAACATAAATAAGAGAAGTTGCACTAATGAACATCTGGAAGACAGTATATATCCCTCCCACCTCTGAAAAGTGTCACCGGTCATATCTGACAGAAGAGACAACAAATGCTGTGAGCATTTCCTCAGACTGAACACAGCTTGTAGCAGTATTTCAAATATGCCTGTGATCTTAGAAGGAGCTCTACAGGGGTATTCGTTAGTTCTGGTTTGGATATGGTTGACATTATGTGAAAGTAAGCGCTCTCCTGAGATTTCAGTGAAAGCTACGATGCCAGGGAAGCTGATCTCACAAGGCTTCCATCATCTCAGATGACAGAAGTCTCAGAAGATCAGTTAATTTTTGTCATTCTAAGCCAAAATCTCATCAGTAAAGTTCAGGAAATTTCAGGGGCATTAAATCCAAACACATACCGTCACTTTCATTTGGATTTGAATCCTAAATTTGAGTCTGCACCCCCTGTAAGCTTGAGGAGTTCAGAGTCTCCCCATTCTTTCACTAGTCCTGAAAAAATACTACATTTCAACAATTATGTTGATATTAATAATCAATATTAACTTGGAAAAAATACATATACATAAACTGTAGTCAGACAGAAGTTGTGTTTTCTGGAAGTGGCAGCCAGAAATTCTTCTGTGCTTGTTTCAGCTCTTCCACTGACAAATTGTGTGGCCTCTAGTGAGTCACTTCACTCTTTTCTCTCAGTTCAACAGTCTAAAATTATTTATCTCACAGGAACGCTATCATAATTAATAAACTGTTTCATTAGCTACTGTACAGTTTTTAGAAAACGCTTTTTAAGTCTGTCCATAAAGGAAAGATTTATTGCCATGAGATTTTTGCTTCCAGCTCCCCTGTCCTCAGTGGTTAAAATATGGAGCTGGTAAATTGTGTAACACCATCCCCTCCGCCCCAAAGCCCACCACTTGTCATGAGATGCACTTGTACCTCCCAAGCAAACGCTGGGCTTAATACGCAGCAGCCTAAAGTGCAAAACAACTTTCATTATTCATCTTGGAAATCTTGGAAAGTGAAAGCTGTACAAATTCCAAGCAAAAGACTGAAATATATCTACGCGAAGCAGAACTTCCCTGTAACACAACCTTGGTTTTATTTTTATAATTTCCTTTTTCCCTGGCTTTACTACCATAAGGACTTGCTTTTACTTCACCAGCTCCCACTGACCCGCAACTTTACACAAACCCTTTTCTGGAAGAGATGGTTCAGCACCAAACAAGTCGCCCTCACATATACAGATGCATCTGACTTAAGTTTCAAAATGTTACAACACACAAAAGCCAGCAGTTCATATGTTGGGCTAGATGATAGCTACAGCAAGCAAATATTAGGATTGTATTTCTATTATTGCTATGGTTACAAAATCAGGGTGGACACTGGAGGGAAAAGGAGAAAGAGAAACAAATCTACAAAGACAGTAAATCCTCTGAGGAAAGAGAGGGTGGTGGAGAAACAGAGGGAAAGAGAAAGGGTGAGGGCTGGTGGGTGGGGGAGAAAGCGAGGTCATTTTAACACGCAGCTGAATAAAGGCAAACAAAATAATAAAAATCCAAGTTCTTCTAAGGAAATAGTGCTGATAAGATCACCGCAGGACAAAGTGACACAAAGAAAGAAAAATGCAAGGAATTGTTACAACTTGTGTCTGCAAAAAGCAACGCAATTTGTATGCACTCGGGAGAAGCGAGATCGAATATTCAACACGTATTTGCAGCAGCTATGAGTAACTGAACCGCCTCATTTCTCTGTTGCACTTATTGAGCCACTGACAGCTTAAGAAGAATTAGTTCCTACCCAGTCTAGTTCATAATCCAGCATTTAGGCATGACGGGTACAAGGTCCTGTTTCAGTAAACAAAACAAAATATGATTAGCTTCACCCATCACATTAATACCTTAATCCACAGCAAGGCATACTGTCTGCAAGCAAAGCTACTGCCCAGGGAGGATTTTAAACCATAGATCAGGAGCACACTGAAAGGTTGGCTTTGGGGACTTTAAAACACAAGCGCAAATGTAACAGGAGATACAATTTCAGAACAGTGAGTTTTGTCAACAGTTGCAGAAGCACCGTGTTTTTTAACTATTTAACAGTCCCTTCCTTGAAAACATTTCTCACTTACCAATACAGGAAATTTTGTCACAACTCTTTTTTTTTTTTTTAAATTGGAAGGCTTCACTTGGCACATTTTTTTCTTTCTTATGCTGCTTTCATTGCTTTATTGTGAAGGACAAGATGAGAAATTGCTGTTGAAAGCTCTGCAGAGATGCGACATTTTTCTCTCTGCTCAGTAGTCCAGAATCTGTGCAAAGAAAAGCCTTCTGGCCCTGAAGCAATATCTATTGCTCTACTAAAGTGATTCCTTTCCCAGCCAGCTTGATAGGAAAACACGGACTTCAAGCCATTTATTATATTTAACAAAATACCTTCAGTCATTAAGTCTTAAGTAGCTACACCTACAGATTCAGCGGCTCTGATCCTGCCTGGACTGCCTGCACCAGCCTCCTACCTGAAATCAGTATAGAAACCTCGCAGACCTGGGCCCAGAGCTGGTACCCAGTGGGATGTCCTTCCCAAGGCCACCAGCTGTCCCAGGATGCCACCGCTGTTAGGGCAGTGCTCTTGTTTCCATACCCAACAGCTGCTGCAATGACTGAGCTGAGTACCAAACCGGGGCCAGGGGTAAGAGCTTTATTCCAGCAGTTTCTGCCTTTGCACCAGTTGCACCACCACAGCTCACGGGCACAGAAACGCATGTTATTTGTAAAACAAGAAGCAGCAGCAGACTCCATCCAAACGCAGACCCCAGGCTGCATCTGAGAAAAGCCGGCCACCTTTGTGGCCAAACTTTTCCTTCTTGGCTGATGTGCTGTGTTCACAGAGAAAGTCAGCAGTGCCTGTCTGACAGCCATACGAAATGCACCCAAGTCCCCACAGCCAGTTCTGCCTTTCTGCTGGGATGGAGAGCTGAGTGATGCTTGGACTGGGATTTTCAAAGCCACCAGTAGGATTTGGACCCTTAACTCTCATTAAGTCAAATAAAAATTAGTGCTGATGACATCTGGCTAACCACAATTTCTCTCACCTCTCTCCTCCTCTGCCAAAGCTGCCCAGCACTTTTAGGTAAATTATGAGGTTCAGTTAATACGGATATTTTACCATTATAATTAAGAACATGCTCATTACTGGTTTATTGTTTTTCTTTTCTGGTATGCTTTCACTCTGACATCTGATAGACACATTCAAATTAATTTTCTTATTATTACTGTTCAATCTAGTAATGCATACAAGGCAAAAACAATAGCCCACAACCCTACATAGTTCTGATATGGAAACCACTTCTTTTCTTCTTAAAAGAACCATACAGATTCTGTCAGGAAGGCAGGCACAGCCAAGCCACACATATTATATTTTATTTAAATTTTATAAAACTACATATCCAGTGAGGGGTGGAGAGAGAGGGTAAAAGAAAAAATTAACAGGTCAAATCAAAAACTGTGTTTTTAAGTTAGATTATTTTCATTGCCTGCTTGCTTTTTATACCTCCTTTCAGAGCTCATAAATCTCTACAGGTAAAGATCAATGCCTTACAAAATTCAGATAGAGAGGCATCAGCTCCACCGAAAAGACCTGCCTTCATGCAGCCTTCCAGCGGTTCGGTGTGCACTATTTATCTTGCACTCTGGTAATGCACATGGTATTGTGCTTCTGAGTTATAAACCCTTGAATACTCTGAAACTGCAAACCAAACTGTATGTAAGCAGTATATTAAGGCAAAGGCACCACCAACAATTCCGAGTTCATAATATTCTCAGCCTAATGAACCACATGTTAATATGCTACATGTGCTATTCTGCATACTTTTACCATGTACGCTTACAGCTATATGCTTCCTCCACTTTCTAATGCAATATATTTTAATACAAAATCAATGTGTGTTTTTGGTGGGCAGCAGAAAGGTTTTATCCACTCAGCTCTGAATCTAAGACGAAAGCAGTATTGATTTAGATGTTCACTCATTCATTTACTAGGACAGTTTTAAAGCATTAGGTGATAACCTAATTGAGAGGCACACTGTGAGGGAAACTGAGATTGTTGTGAAAAATTAAGTCAGTTCTGGGTTATCATCTACAATACTTTCATATTTGAAGTAACATTCTCCTGAAAAAATTAAACCAGGAAACAAGCATCTTGGGTGGCAGAATATGGCTTTCTATAAATGCCAGGTAATACAAGCTGATTAAAATACAAATAGATAAATAAATTGCATATTATAGAAACATTAATGCAATACACTTTCTACATGTGTCTGTGCATGTGCTCATATATGTATGTATTTATCAGACTGGCTTCCATTTCCTACCACAAACTGATTCAGAACAAATCGAGGGTGTGAATCTTTTGATATCTGTCTGTTTTCTCTATAAAAACTGGCATCACACAGCATCCATACTTATATTATTTATTCATATTTATTTTACAGAAGCAAATCAAGTCACATGAGTCACTAAATAGTGTTATGACTGCTGCATACCAAATCTTGCTTGCATTGCTGGGGTACATACTTTCATGTGCATGAGGTCAGAAGGATTTGGTCTCGCATCTGGGTCTCACATCTAGAGGAGCCTGTCCTGCATTCTCTCATGTAGGCACAAAGAAAATGCTGATCCATCTGCCACGCATTTGGATGGCTTAAGAATCAGGCCCAAAGTCCCTCAAACTTCTCCAGATACTGCAGCCATTACCTGCAAGCAGCTTCGATGACTGCGTAGTGTTCAACACATATTCTTCGCAGAGTGGGGCCAGCCAAAAAGAATATATGCAGTGCTGGATGCACCAGCAGTAATAGCATTAGCAGAATTGGGGGAAATCTGAAATTCCTTCCTAATGCAGGTTGCAATCCAGGAAGGTATTAAGCATCCTTATTTTCCACTTTTTTAAAAAAGTCACCGGAGTATGTGAAGTCTTGTGCTTTGAGCACTAAGCAAAGTGAAATAGTTAATAATAAGAACAAACATGCCTGTAATACAGATGATTCAGATTTAAAATTCATGAACTTACATGTAAGAAATAATTTTGCTCTGAATATTTCCTACATTTTTTTCCACTTTGTGTTCATGCAGAGTATTGTTAATAGATCTGTATTTTTCAAAGCAGTGGCTAAATGAAGAGCCTTTTTACATTACATGTATGCTCAAACAGAAATTAAGTACAAAACTAGAATATAGGCTATTAAAACCTCCCCTGCATTTAAAAAGAAAGGTCCTGGAGCTCTGAATTACGCCTCTTACCCTTAAGAGTTAATGCATGTAGATTTGTTCCACCTCTGGAAGAGTGGCAGAAAGCCCCTAAGAAGCAAAGGGGCTGCTTGTTCACTATACTGTGTTTTGGAACTGATAGCAAATTCTGTCTGAATGAACCATGCCTTCCTATGTTAGGTTTAGGGACAAAACCTGCTTATCCAGATTAAAAAGTAATTTGTATTAATGTGCAGTTTCAGCTAATAAAGCACAGAATTCTCACCATATGCACCAATAATTTAATCTTGTTCTTAAGTAGCCTCACGCTTCCAGTAAAAAAAAGGCACGGGGTGGCGGGGGGGAGAGTAAACTACAGAACCTTTAGTCCCCAAAACAGATGCCAGTTTTGGATTTATTCAGCCAAGGAGTATTTAGCTTGGCTCAGCTATGCTTGAGTTGAAAAAACACTTGCCTATTCCAAAAAGTTTTTAACAAGCTCTGCTGCAGATGCTGTTGCCATTTGGCATGTCACCGTCACTGTGTGGTACAGCAGAGAGAGAACTCTTGACCACAGGTTTTCCTTGGCTGGGAGAGGCAGCGTTTTTGGCTATCGCTCTTCTTCTGGCCAACTGGCTGCGTGTTTACGGAGTGTGGTTTTAGAAGGGGTGTTAACAGAGGTTGGGTTAACAGCCTAACCCAGACCAACAGGGAGGCGAAGGCATGACCCATCCAATCTAAGAAAATGGAGATAGAATAAGCTTGTATATGTTGTTGCTCTTAACCAAGACTCTCTTGCATGCACCATACCTATAGACAGGAAGATATTTTTCTTTGCCTCAGGATAGATGACAACAACTTAAAAAGCTGTACCAGTCATGCAAAGTAGAAATATATAAAAACATGTGGTTGCTTAATCTTTGTCGGCTTGATTTCATTCTCTCACTTATGACAATTTTACCTTGGCAAAATGCCACTGAAAGAAGTTCAATGAAGTTACTCCTGTTTTCCACTATGATGAGATATCTTGACAGGATAAAAACCCTACACAGTTAAACTGCAAACTTCCGTCCTCATATTTCCACCAGCCAGCAAATGGCAGTTCTAAAACTGAAAAAGCCTAAGTGTTTCTACATTGATGAACTCAGTTCCAGGGTTATTAGTGCCAAATACCTCCATGAGAGGTAATCTATAAATAGATTATTTTTGTCCAAATTCTGACTCTTCTTTTTGATGGCAACACCTTTGTGTTTGAGACAATATCCCAGTTTTATATAAATTGTTTGGTCTGCTTTTCTAACACTGCCATTACCCTGACACACCACGCACCTATCTGGAAAAAACAAAGACTATGCACACTCCCTCCACATCAGATACTTTTTACTTCACTCTTTATTAACTGACAATTTTCTTTTAGCCAAGTTGAGGATCACAGACACCATCAGAGAACCAACCAGACCATTCGCTTAAATTCTACTAATTTGCACCAAAAATCCTATTTAACACAGTACGGACCAGATAGCCCACCCTTCACTTCAGTTCCCTCTCACCGAGTGTTCAGCTAGGACTAGGAACATCTTGAAAGTTCATAGACACAAAGGCAATTTACTGCAGCGTGTTAAAAAAGAGTATAACATATGACTAAGAATGAAGTAAGCAGTGTCTGGCTATATCCCCCACTGTCTGGGTAACCAGTACGCAAGAGCAATATAAGAAAAGAAAATAATTGGATTTAATTTTCTCTTTTTACCATTTTGGCTTCTGAATGCATTGGGGGGACTTGAGGTGAAGCACATGGATTATTGAGGTTCGGCCCCTGCATCCCCATGATGTTGGAGTTCATTGACATTTGTCGCTCCATCTTTAAAAGAACAAGAAAAAAAAAAAAGGTTTGAAAACGTCTGGAGACATTTGTAAGAATTTATGCTCGGTTTCTATTTAACTGGACTCAGCTTTATTTCTTCAAGTCATGACTGGAAAAATAACAATCTGTGTCGTGAATTGCATGTGTGTACGCATGCAGGCGTGTGTTTCATCAGAATCGGCCCTGAAAACTCACAGCCAATTATGAAGAAAAGGCTTCTTTACTAAACAAATGTAGCAGCCACCCAGGTTTGCGCTTTTTTGTAATGATTTTCTCCCTTTCAGTATAACAACACTCGGAGTTAAGTGGTTTTAAAAGCATCACTGTATAAAGTTGTGGCTCCCCTGTCAGTGCAGCCCAACTTAGCTTGTTAAAAACATAAATAAAAATCTACAATCTCAAGTATATGGAAAATGAGTTGGCTCTTTTTCCTTCACTCGGACTGCTCAGCTGAGAAGAGTTTTCCATATGTCTCGTAAGGGAAGCTTTCATGTACTGCTGAGATAGCAAAAAACAAAGCAGAACTCCTCCTGGCTATTCAGAGCCCTTTCTGCAAGTTAATCTCACGAGGCTGGGAGGGAGGGATACAATTTTCAAACAAAACCTAATGGCAGTAACGACTGGATAAAATAATTTCCTGTAGCGTCTTCCCCGAACAGAGGCAAGCCCTGTTACACCGCTAGTCATTGGTAGGGGTGGTAAGTACGGTTATGGTGCTGCTTTCAACTGGAGCTCAGCATCCTGCCTTGCTTTGGGCCAGTCCCCTGAATCTTTGGCTCATACAAGAAAGAAACTTTTGGATCCTCCTGAGCTCTTCCAAGCACGGGGGCTATTTTTTTGTGCTCTGTGGTAAGGCAGTGACTCCCACCTTCCATGATCCCAGGAAGAATGGGTGCTGGGCCTGGAGGAGAGGGCAATATCCCTCTGCCTGCCAGTGGGGAGAAGCTGCCTCCACCAGGGCCCCTCAACCTCTCCATGGGGCAGGAGCAGCTCCCGCTGCCATCTCCTTTGCAGCCACTCCAGGAGGGCTGTGGGGCAGGAGCTGCGGCCGCGGCAGCCAGAGCTGATAGGGATCATCTCGCCTCCATGCTCACATCTCTGGAGCTGTCAGCCAGAGCACGCCTGCTTGTCTGCAAGCACAGCTGCCCAAAGGGCTCCCCGGCAGCAACCCAAAGCCCCTGAACTTACACTGAAGAAGGATGTTTTCTCCGTTTCAGGTTCCTTAGGAATCATGCCAGAAAAAAACTGCCCACAGTGACACGTATTATATTTTTTTTGTTGAACTTCCTGGTCAATATTCCAGGAGAGCCTTATTGATAAGTTATGAATTAATAACTTATTAATGACTGCTCAAACAGCAGCTAAACCTGAATCTTTGTAGCCCTGTGGAATGTCTCCCTTGCTCCAGCAGAGCCAGAACAAGCAGTGCTTTCCTCCCTCCCATGGTTGATTACTCTCAGGTTGCCTTCCAAACATCGTGCAATGAAACAGAAACTTCTTTCCCAATCCCCTCTTCCCCATGCCACTCTTATTCATCTCCACCCCTTATCTGCCCAAATGTCTTATATTGAAAGGGTTATTAAAATCGTATAAGAATTTGAAGTTACAATTGCAGAGTACCCTTTGTCTCTCAGAAGATGGGGAATATTCCCAGCTCTGACGAAATGAGTGGAAGATGAACAGCAATCACGACAAAATTCTAATTAAGTGCAAGTTATCAGGCTGGAAAAGTAGGTCACATTTTTTCCTTGTTAGCTGGTTATCTCCCACAAAAAAGAGGATTACCTAGGATTCACTGGCATAACTTACGTACATGGCTTTTCCAGTTTTGTCTGACTTGAGGAAAAATCTTTTTCTTCCAGCACAGACATACTGATCTCACCTACATGACCCAGTGTGAGAACGAGAAATTGCAGTCTCATGTAAACTGTTTCTAATCACTCTCACACTAATTAACATGCCATTAACTGCACCAGAAATACTCTTGTGTAAGATGAAACAGAGAAAAAGGTCCAGCTTCCTTAACTCATTGCCCTTTGGTTTTGTAGAAAAATCCAGCAGACTTTCACCTCTGCATAGGTTGAATCAAGCAAAAAACCAACCTTCCTCCCCCCTCAAAAAACCAAACCAAAAACTTACAGGCATGAGTACAGCAGAAGATCCAGGCATGGTGGGGTTGGGCAGGGTGCCAGGCATAGAGGCAGGCATAGGCTGTCTTTGTCGGTTGTGTAGGTGCAGTAGTGAAGACAGAGAACCTGGGACAGGCCTAGGAGAAAAGGAAAGAAAGCTGTCAAGAGCTATGGAGACCAAAACAAGCCTTACCATGCCAGCCATTGCTAGGCACAGGCAACTCTAGACAAGCAGGCACAGATAAGCCAATCCAGCATTTGTCCTTTCCTGCATAAATCAGTAGAACAGAAAGTTTTCAAGAAACAGATGAATCACCTTCCCACTACTATTTATCTGTTAAAGCACCAGTATAGTTCACCTGATAGAACATGAACGTAAATGTAACAGCTGGTCTCAGTCTATGTACCTCTGCATCTTACAGTGGCCAGCAAAAGATTTCTACAGACAAAGCAGGAAAATTTCCTGGCATGCCACATCAGTGCATTGCTGTAAATTCAGCCCTCAGGAACAAAAATATCTGGATGATAGTTTTGCAGACAATGACAGAAAATGAAACACTATTAAATTAATTCTGAAATTTTATCACCTGTAAATAAACAACTCTAAAATGAGTATTTCATCTCATTCTTGATATTCTCTCCTGTGAAACCCTACAAGCCTTTGTTCCAAAGCAAGGTTCCTGATTTTACCAGTTAGCATGTAATTGAAAATGGAAAAAAAAGAAAGAAAATTAGGAAAATTACATTCAGATTAAGTAGCTTGTAAAGGCAAAAAGTACAGACTACAAAAAAGCAGAGTGAGTTATTTTGGCAAAAGGAGTTCAAAAGGTTTAGAGGGATTTTTGTAAGTACAGCACAGGGAAAAGAGTGCATGTGAGAAAGCAGGCCCACTCACAAAGAAGAAGAATCATAAAATTAATGGATTAAACAAAGCTGGGACTACTCTTTGAAAATAGCCTTTAAGAATGTGGTCTGGGGAGTTAGTTAAATTAATCAGCTTTTTTTTTTTTTTTTTCAGTTTTGAAGAAGGTATGAGTTGCTTGAAGTTTGGCGTAAATATAACTTGCTACCTTTTCAAAAAGCATGAGAATAAGGAAGCTTTCACATGCAGTACCTCAACAAACATTGTTAGTACACATTAGTATGTTAAATTCTCATGGAGCAGCATATTCTGCAGTATAGTACACAGTTTACACTGTTTATTAGGCAGGAGAGATACCCCTAAAGGTATGAGAAGGACTGGACAGAAGGGGGCATAGTCCAGGAGCTTGAAGAGCCTCTGCAGCGGGGGAGCATGGACAGAGTCTAAAGACATTTGGAGCCTCTAAATATCAGGGTTGATTTTCAGCCTTGGCAGAAGCATCCTTTGCTTCAGTGGCAAATCCACAGCTAGCCATGAAAGCCTCAAAATCGGGCTGAGTTGGTCAGGGAAGCAGAGCCATAACCTCCGAGCTGCGAGGGGGAGGACAGTCGCTTCTCCCACTTGGTCTGAACCGTGTCATACCAAAGGATGGGGCTTTACTTCTTGATCCTCCAATTGTAAGTGATAGTGGCAATCATGAATACATCCCTCCTCTAACTTTAGCTGTCACTTCCATTTATCTAACAAGAAGCAAAGAGGCCAAAGGCTGCGAGCAATGGGATACATGGACATCCCGTATGGAGAACACCACATCCAGGCTCCCAAAGGAGAGTTGCCTGTCTCATGGCAACACCAGCTTCTTCTGACCTACAAGTCTCATCCTCTGCTGCCCAGAGCTCAAACCACCAAAACCACTCTTCCTTAAAACTCCCCAGTATTTCCCATCCTTGGACTTTCAGTCCTTCAACCCTTCTCTCTTCAAGCCCCCAGAAACATTTCTGTCCCAACAAATGCCACCTCAAAGTCCCTGCCCTGCCCACTCTCTTGTACCCAGACACCCCTGCTCCTCCCACCACTCTGCCCTCAGCTGCCCTCTCTTTAGCAGCTGCACATGACTGAACCCATCCTTTTGTCTTGGTTCTCCATGGAGAGAAAAAAAGCCTGTGTTTTGAAGGACGTTTTAAAAATCCTCCCAGACACATACAGTACTTATTCAGAAGGAAAAAAAAAAAACCACCCCAAACTAACAACAAATGTATCTCAGATGCAGATAAGAAGCTCTTCCTATGCCTCCCTGATTATATGCTGATGGAGGAATATGATGTACCTTACATCTTCATACCCCCCCAAAGAAACTCAAGACAATGTCTCCCAAATACGTGGTGTAACCCTGTGAGATGGTACAAGAAGCGCTATGAGGGAGCATGAATCAGCTTCTGGGACAAGGGACTCTGCGGTCAGCTCAGCACAAGGCTAAGCCTGGGGAGCTGTGGAGGTGGTTTAAGTGGAATGGATGCACTGCAGGAAAAATGAGCTCAGAAAATATACTTAAAGTACACAGCCCCTGATCCATCCCACTCTCCACTTAAAACACAGCTGCTCCATGTACAAGCACTCATTGACACAAGAGGACTGACTAATCATTAGGAGAGGGTAAAAAATAGCATGAAAATAGCAGAATTTGTGATCCTTTGAAAAGAAAAAAGTGAGGAGATACCAGGCTGAATATGAGGAAGAGAACAATCTCAGTTTGGTTTCCAGAGGCTGTGATTACCCCCACAAGCAGGGTCCACTTCCCACTGGCCCATCCTTACCGCAACTACAGTCCTGCAGAGCAGCAGACAACAAGCTCAAACAGGTCTTTTCTATCTCATACTTTAAAGTCTGTGCAACAGCTGCCAGATGGAAAAGCTGGGACCCCCATGCTGCAGGGGCTAAGGAGCAGAAGAGAGTGTGCTGCAGCCCCTGCCAAGGATGCACTCGTTTCCTCCCAGGAGAGCAGGCAGGGAGGAGTGAGCAGGAAAGGAGAAAGCGCTGGAGCACTCTCACGGCTGTGCTGGGATGAGACTGAGGTGTGCACCCACCTGCCCACTGGAGCTCTGGAGCCCTCTAGGTCCACTGGCTTAGACACAACCTATGAGAACTGCGCTGGCTAACAGGAGCAATGCATTCAATAAAAATGTCACTTGAGTTTTCAGTGGACCAAAGTAAAACAAGTACCATGACAACAGCCACCCCCGCCTTTATTCATTCTGAGACTGTCCCACATACAGACCCTTTGTACAATTCACCAGTTTCATAATAAGCTTAGGTGTTAGGCTGTTTGACAGAAACTTATTTTGGCCTGACCTATGCAATTTGTGCAAGTGATTCTCAAGGGACTGCACGGTTTGAGTTTTGCTTATATGTTCCAGAGCCAAAAAAATTTCCAAAATTGCTTTAATGAGTTTGGGAATATGGGACTTGGGCAAAAGGGAATTATTGGTATTTATTAAAATGGCAAAGAGGCTTCCTTGCTGTCCCCAGTTTCACCTTTAATGCTGCTTTGCTTTGTGGGTCTGCATATGCTTTACACTTGGCTAGAGGAAAAAAAATCCTCAGTACTTCAGGTATTTTTTCTTGCTACAGTCCTGCTACTCTGCTCCCAAGTGTGTTTTTGCAAAGAGGTGCTGAGCAGTCAGAGAAACCTTGTGCTTCAAGGTTGACCCTCTTTGTCAAAAAGTTTGCACTGCTCCTGCCACCAATAAAAGTGCTACATAAGGCACACCAGATTCCACTCCCCATCGGGGAAGCTGACATTGGCCAGTACTCACAGATGCATCTATTGCTTCAACATTGAATACAGGTCATTGATTAGCACACGCTCTTGCACACTCACTCGCACAGAGCTCAGGGAACGTGTATGGCACAGAACCGCACAGGCTGAGATACTCAATTTGTCTAAGACATTTCTTCTCCTTCCAAGGACAACATAATCTCTTTCGTTGTTGCTTTCTATCCTGCAGCAAAGAAAGTCAGTGAGAGTTTATAATTGTTATTTTTAATGTTGGACACAGTGACTCTGCTCCTCTCTTTGTAAATGCTAAGGAGGTGCTGCCTGCAGCCTGACAGTCAATATTGCTGACTGAGGGATTTTAATCCCTTGGCACCTGTGTTGCTAAATAAATAAGGTTGTTGGGCAAACAGCCCACAAATAAAGGACAGATAAGATAGAGAACTGGCAAATGCTCAACCTCACTGAAAATCTGGCCATCCGTGGGGTTTTTCCCAAATTTAAGAATTTTCATTGTGTTCCAGCTGGAGCCTGCTGTTGGACACGATGGGGTCTCAGTCAGCATTTGTACACTATCTCCTTGGGCATACGTGGCCTGGATGTAAAGCGTTACGGTGGCTTAGTAAAATACCACGTGTTAGCCAAGCTGCTGTAACTGACCACGTTGGCTCCCCTCCCTCTGCACAGTCGTGCTAACACCATGAGTCATCCTTACTAACATTTAAACAGATGGGTGGTACCCTGCTAAGCCATGATGACTCGATCATGTTCCATCATATGACTCTACCCAATGATTAAAGATAACTCCACTAATGTAATCAAATATCTATGATAAATACTTTGCTATGTGCCTTCTTGATTAATACTAAATATTCTGTCTGCTATGATGCAACACCTATCTGACCCAGTTTTCTAGATTATCTGATGACTAAACACTACATTCGTCTATTAAAAGACTAGGCTTCCCTTAGTCTGTAGTCTTCAAGGACACTTTCTGCAGATGACAATTTGCTGCTGAGGCCTCATGAGATTAGGTTCATACTGACCTAGACCATTCAGGGCTACATGCAGAAAGACTGATGCTATTTAAAGTATCACTGCAGTATGTTTTCTATTATGGTAAAGCACTCCGGGTCAGTGGGTCTTACCATGACATCTCTTTTGCTCCTTACTCTCCTGCATGTAGCATTCATGCAAGGTCAGCAAGAATACCTACACCACAACCCAGTTTGTTCTACTTTCGTTAGCTCTGGTGTGGCAGTTGCACTGGAGAAAAGGAACTCACCTCTTCACTTTCTATGGCCTCCAGACCCAGCCGGCTCACACAGGAGCAGCCCACAGGTAGCTGGTTGTGCTGTGGCAATTTGCCATGTTGGGTCAGCACTGGCTCAGGGATTTCTGCACCACACTCCAGTTACGCAACACAGACTTGCCCAGACTTTCATCATTTTTATATATATGTATGTACATATATATATATTTCTTACAACAGTGCCTAGAAACCTTGGTTTAAAAACTGTGGGTGAAGCCCTGCCCCAAAAAACTTATAGATCAAGGATAAAATGAGGGAGAGTGAGTGGAAGCAATAAGGAGAGACAGGTGAATAAGGCAGCAATGATACCATTATGATCATTGTAGTGAGGAGCAACCTCTGCATACCAGCAGCCTGGATCTTTTCGAGGTATGTCAGTATGTGCATGTGGTTTGGGTGGCTTTCAGGTTGAAGCACTCAAGTAGCCTACCATGCTGAGAATGAGCTCAGCTGGCTACGGTCTGCCCTCTGAATGTCTCATGGACAACCAGGTATTGTCGCAATTAAACTTTTCATTGCTAAAAAGTAATTTCACTGGAGCATGTTGTTCAAAAGACCAGCTGCAAACTACTTCCACAGCAGCTACAGAGGCCAGAGTACCTGACCCAATATTGGCTTCAATATTTGAAAACTTCAGAGGGCAAAGACATGGAGATGATGTTTTAACCTGAGAAAAGTGTACTGACTGGAGGAGTTGCCTCACTTACTGCTGGTCTGCTGCTGTTTGATCCACAGTGCCATTATTTAAGCCTATCAATCCAACTATAGCTTTCCTTATTTGTGGCCCATTATTTGAGGTGCTCCCTCCCCCACAAAAGTAGGGCAGCTCTGTCTAGTCTCAATGTATTCATTTGTCATTCAGAGGAGGAAAGAAAAAACAAACACAAAGGAAAGCAACAACAAAGCATCAGACAAGCACTTGGAATACCTCGCATAGTTGCAGAGACCTCACCTGACCTGCTGTATTCCATGTTTAATGATGTTTTAATCTCAGCATCACCAGAGAGCCAAGCTTTCCAAGAAGTGGGAGGTTTGTGTCACCAGGTTTTTCAGAGAGCCAAACCATATTCAGGGGAAAAGAAAACTGGCACCTAAAATTAATGGCTCTCTGCCAACCTAGTAAAGATCCTTGTTTGTATTTCTCAGACAATTCAGACATCTGCATTATGTGGGTAGATTATTATTATCAGTAGCAGACATTTATACTGTGGTGGTGCCCAAAGGTCCCAGTCGGGACCGGGAGCCCATTGAGCCTGGCACTGTACAAACACAGATAAGAGACAATTCTTACACAGTGTGTTTACAATCCAGAGACACAAAACAGATGAAAAGTAGAAGACTGAGATAGAACACACAAGCAAATAAATATGCTAAAGAATTGGAGACAGTTTAATGGCACTCCTCTGGTTGCTTTTTTTGTTTCTTTGTATGTTTTTTATTTAACTCATATGCTCAGAAATGACAGGACTGAGGAAGTTTGCAAGAGGAAGGGAGTAACTAAGATTGAGACACAGGAAGGGCAATACTCTAGAAAGGAAAAACTGTGGCTTATAACTTAGAGGATTTGGGGAGCATCCAGACAAAGCTATTCTTTCTGTAGAGATTTTTAAACAGTGCGCATGTATTTTCAAATACGTGTTACCTTAAGGTATTTTCCCAGTGTTGGACAAGAAGAGATTTCAGCCTGGGAAAGAGAAACTAGCTGATGGTAAAAACACTGGCAAAGTGAAAGTGATGCTTGACACTGTAATGAGAAACTGGAGGACTGAGATAAGATAAGGCTAAGCTGCGAAAAGTCTTAAAGACAAGAAGCTTGATTCAGAAGTGAAGGGAAAGCCAATGTAAGTGTTAGAGGAGAGCTGGCACAATTAAGATAACAAGTTATACATTGGCACAGAGGCAGAAGAAATTCAACAACAAGCGCCACAAAAGGAGCAAGATGCAGCAGACAGATATGAAATGATACGGACAAAGTCAAAAGCAAGCAAAGAGATGTTACTTCTCAGTTCACATATCCCTTGATGTCATGTGAGAAGCTGTACACTGGGAACAAAGCAACTCCATCAGAAAAGCATTCTTGCTTACTTGCTTTAATTCACAGGGACAGAACACCTAACTAAAGGGAAAAACTAGCAAAAAAAAAAAAAAAAAAAAGGACAGGGAATTGATATATGTACAGTAAAACACTAGAAACCTGTGGGAAAATGCCTCCAAAATTTGTTAAGAATTCTGTACTTTTAACCCGAGCTTGTAGGAGAAAAGTCCCACAAATCAGCAGCCCGACTGCTTTAATGCATTTAGTGGGCCGAACTCTATTTAAACATTTAGTCAATGATAAATCTTGCCTTTAGAAACTCCAATTGTACTAATGCCACCTATATTTCCTGAACACATGTTTAAGGAACCTCTGCAAATTCAGCATAAGTACAAGGACCAGCAGGTCCTTGGAAGCCTCACAGAACCCATTAACATTTGCCTTTTGGCTCTTATAGGTCTTAGAAACTGCTGGTTTCAATCTTCCCTTCCCTCTAAATATTTCACTGGGTCTTATTGCCTGACCCATTACAAGAAAAATAAGAAAAGCTAGAATGGTTTCTTAGATTATAACCTCCTCAGAGATGTTTATGCTCTGCACAGTGTTATGCACACAGCTGGAACTCACAAATGATACGTGGAGGATAATGGCATAGTTAAAGCAAAACAAGGAAACACTGCAAAAGGCAGGTTCAAGAAATTATAAAGAACTAGCTCATATAAAAGCAAATTCTTGTAGTAAAAAAAAATTGTGGGATAAAACAAAAACTGCAATATAAACATTATTTGATCGTGAAAGCAATCAACAATGTCAAACTGATTCCACTGTCATCATGGTCTCCCAGCTCAGACAGGACCAAAAGATTAATTCTTCAGGAAAATAAATTATTTTGCATCACCACAAAAAAAATGTGTATCAGTTTTCATTGAAGAAAAAAGGTGTCAGTAAACGTACCAAATGGCAGCTGACTTAAAAACAGGAATAATAACCGCAATAAAGCTTACACAAACTCTTTCTAAGATGTCCATTCTTTCAGGTTTAAGGCTTCAACGTGGCAAGCAAATTCAAGAAAACTTGAAATTTTAAGGCTCATTGAGGAAAAATGTCAACAGGTTAAACAGCTGGAAAGAAACCTAACCCCAGCATCCAGACAAAAGTGACAGCTGAACACCAAGTAACTCTTCTGCCAGGTTTGTGCTACCTAAAGGTGCTGGAGCCTTCATCTACTCAAGCAACTCCATTACAGCAGTGCAAATGGCTTTTATTTGACTTTCATAACTTTGCATCTGAAAAGACTAGTAGGTTGCAAAAAGGATGGAGAAAAAGCCCCTTTTACTCTAAAAGGGCTGAGACGGTGTTTGGAGAGCTCTTGGTGAGTACTCACTACCAACAGATCCCTATACTGGAAATATGGTAAAACAAATTTCTCAATTAAAATTCTCTTTCTATTCACCCTTATTATTTGGACTAGTGAAATTTAATAGAAATACTAAGATAAAAGAGTTTTGTAAACACTGCTTTATAATAAAAATGAAAAAAAGAATCTTTTTGAAGTGATTTATTTTTCCTTTTTTTTGTTCTTCTTTTTTTTAACTTCCCAAACAAAGCAGAAGTTTGTCTCTGAAAATAAGACGGTGAATTACAGCAAAGTCATGAAAACAAAGAACCAACAGTTTCTCCAGTGCAGGCTTGTTACCATGAGCTAATAATTCCAGACTTTAAGCAAGCTGAGCCTCTTTTTTAATAACTGCATGCCTCTAGGCAAAGTATTTCTACTAAAAATTATTGAGGCATGGAACAAGGCAAGGTGTGTGAGCTAATGTTGGATTGTTCAGTTACTAAACCAACTCCTATAGCAATGAGCCTGCTCTGAACTGACAGATTATTTCTCTGTATACACTTGTATAAACACACTGCTTAAGGTCGAAATCTGTGTAAGCTTTCTTTTCAATTAAAATGTCAAAGATGACAGCACATGTTTTCACTGTCCTCCACAGGATGATGGATGCCGCGGCAGCAGTTTCATGCCCCTGTGTTTCGGAGATGTTTGCCTGCCTGCGTGTCTAAGAAAGATGTACTTGCTGATCTTCTCATACGCCTGCAGGCAGACAGGACTGCTATGGAAATCTTATGCTTCAGATGGCTTAATATCTCTTGACTTTTTCTTCCTCAACATCCCCTCATCTGCCCCCACACCCAATGTTGTAAAAGTTAGAGCAGGAAGGTTGTTGTGCCCAAGGAGATTGGATAAAGGGTCCTGAATTAAAACACCAGATTGCCACTTAAGTGACAGGCCTTAAATCCAAGGCTGTTTTCTGATCATGGCCAATTCACTTCAGGCACCTAACTTAGGTCCCCACAGAAACACAGTTGCTGTGGGTAGTCAACAGGAAGACCCAATGCACCCCAAAAGGAGCTTCCAGCAGTTTTTCAAAAAAAAAAAAACAACCCAGAATGAATCTGAATCTTTACATTTCTTCAGCCCCATATCATCCGTGAAAATGAATAAAACTTTATCCATCAGCTTCTCATTCATTTTGGGCAGTCGAGGGCTTGTACAAAGCCAAAGACAGTGGCTCCAAACATTGCTGAGTCTCAAGACCATGTGGTAATACCACTCATAGCACACGTAACCATAATGCTATGGTTGGACCTGTAGCATCGATTTCGTCACAATTTTGTCAGAAAAACACTGACTAATGAAAACAGTCTTGGTGAGAGAAAAACACTCCAGCATCTGCCACTAGCAGATTTAGTCTGTCTAAAGCTGACAAGACACAACTGTGCTGTATGCACTATGGAAAGCAGAGTGTGCCTACAGTCACTAGTGAGGGAAACAAGTAGGTATATACAAGTGAGATGATTTCTTTACGGAGATCTAAATTCTACCCTCAACACCAAAAATACTATAAAAGTAACACATGCGGTAGAAATCTTTAAAAAAAGACTTTTTTTAAAGAAGATACAAACATGATTTCTTAAACAAAATACCAAATAAGTAAAATAGAAAATCAGAAGTTTGGAAAAGTCTCAGATGAAATAGGAGATCAGCGGCAGACCAAAATCCAGCTCTTAATCCTATCCTTTAACAAGAATACCATAGAGATACTCTGTGCTTTTTAATGCTTATTGCTTCCCTAGCACTTCTGCCATCAGCACTTGCTCCTGCAGTGCCAAGCTCTCTCTACAGCCCAGAGAAAAGTTAGCAGTTGTGCGTGGCCCACCACAGTCACAACTCGAAACGTGCTCAGTGTCTCAAAGCTGCTGGTTGTTTCAGGGGGTGGCAGTGGGGGAGGAGGGAGAGGAGTATGTACATTAGGGTGTGCTCCCAATTATCTGTTTAGCAAGTCACCTCCAGGTGTAAAAATATCTTAGACCTGCCAAATAGCTATATATCTTCAGTGACCCTCTTCCCACCCCCAACCCACTTCACTGATTCTTTTCAAACTTTCATAAAGATTAAAATGAATATATGCCATTTCCTGGGAGGAACCTTTGCACACACTTCATCTCTTAAACATGCTAAAATTCCCAACTGACAGTTGTATTAGTACAAGTGCTGAGAAGCACAGGGAAGAGGTGAATCTCAAGGCAGAAAGAACAAACTCGTGGAGAACTGCTGCAGCTGTACTTCAACAGAGATCAGCTCTGAGCAGTGCTGTCTGCTCTTGTTATTTAAAAAGCTCACATTGCCTTCTCTGCCTACCTGTCAATGGGAGTTACCACCGATTGAGAGCATCAGTCACACAAACAGGAATCCCAAAGTCATCTACAGCATCTTTTATATAGCTACAGCAAATTTCACTAAAGGGTGGAAATCATGTTAGCTGCTATTTGCTAATAAAGTCCCTCAGAACAGTGTATATTACTGAACGGTGCGTTCCAGAAATGCCCCATGGCAATGACAGAAGTAGTACAGGTAGCAGCTGCTGCAGATTTCACTAACACTTAGATGTTGACATAGGCCAGCAAAGGTTTCCAGCAGCGTGCACGGGGAAGAAGTGATAGATAGTAAAAGCCATTGTCCACTCATGTGCAACCACAGATACATGGGAAAATTTCTCTCCCTATGCATGCATGCACACTAAGACAGACAGCAAAAAAAGAGCAGTCATTGAAAAAAGGTTATTTTATTCTTGCAACAGTGTATATTATCGTAATTTGTAGGCGCTATCTGTGCCCACTCCCTCCTTTTTAAATACTGGTTCGAGCATGAACCTGCAGCTAATTTTGAGGTTGGAGTTCATTTGTTTTCACATCAATGCAATTAATTTCCACTGGAAAATGCATCTCAGGCATTCATTCAAAATAGGCCCAAAATAATTCTGAAAAGCTCATCTGTCTCCAATCTATATAATGTTTTAAAAATTGGATGCATGCCCTGCAATAACATTGCACTTCACAAAGCTTAAAGCTCTAAACTTGAGGGTATCAGTTACATTGAAACTGTAGTAAATTAAAACATCCAGTTTCTGGTTTGCATTGATTTATAAATATCGACAAAACTACTATTGCAGTCATTACCACTTTGGGTGCTTCGAGTTGAATTTTCAACAGTTCAGGGTTATTTTCATTCTTATTGTGGCTACAGTAGCTTTTCAAATTACAGATCAAGTTCCAGATAACATGTAAATCTTAAATCTTAGTTTTAAAAATATGCTTACAAACCAGCCAATACTTATAATAAAAAGCAGCATGTCTAAGTGGTCAGTAACAGATATCAAGCACATTTTTTTTAGACTCTCCAGCTTAGGACAGAAAGGTTACTTACTATTACAAAATGTTTTAAATAGAAACAAGTGGAAAAGCGATAGAATATGAAAAAGCAAATATCTCTAGGTTTTTTTTACTGGGAATTTGCTGTTCTCTTTTGAATTGTTCTTTGGAATAAGAGAACCAGAAGCATATTCAAAACTTTTCTCCTAAAGAGCTTTGCACATTAGTCTACCTGGTGACCTTCAAAATGTGCTTGTTTATGAGCAAAATATCACTGAGGAAATAGAAACCTGAAAAATAAAGACAGCTTACGAGCTGTAACCCAGTTAACACAATAATTTGAGAAAACAATAAGAAAAGCATGAACATGTCAACAGCAATAGAGCCAATTCTCAATGGTGTACAGCACGCAGCTTTGCCAAAGACAATGGATTTAAACCAACTGGGAATCTCACTCATACACACACATGCACGCACACTCGATAAACACATGGTATACAACATACATTGCATCTAGTTGTAAATCAAGCTTTGACAGTGATCAATGTCTTATGCTTCAAAAGAAAACAAAAATCCCCACCTTACACCTTGACATCTGTGGACTACTACCAAGTAATTTCTCCTGACCCCTGGTGGTGATTAGCTTGTAAATTAAAGCAGGAGGATCATCATAATATTCACAGCATTTCTCCTGAAAGCACTGGCCAAATTCTACCCTTGCTGCTCTTCTTGATACCATCACTGAAGCCAATATGCTGATCTGCAACCCAGTTTTCTGATATTCTTTGCATTCATCATATTTGCCTTGTACAGCACGTACCATACAATTGAGAAAGACAAGGAGAGTTTGATCCTCCTGGGGCAGATGTTCTTCTGGGCATGATGCTCTTGCCATTGAAGTTCACAGGAGTGCTGCTAATACAGTCATTTAGAACAGAATCAGGCCCATAAAAATGTATGATACCTATGAAGATATCTTCCTAAATTATACCCTGAAATGCTGACTTAGGCGTGTTAATGATACACTACACCACACTAAGAAAATAGGTTTATTTTACATCTTTACCTTACAATTTGTACTGATGTTTCCAGTTTAGTGTTTCACAGTTCGTTTTTGGTTGTGGGTTTTTTGGCTTGAAAGACATGTGGTCTTAAAGAGGAAACATTCTCCCAAACCAGAACTTTGTGTTGAAGATTAAGACAACAGCCACTGCACCAATCTAAGAGTAAAGGGCTTAATGGTCAGTAGGCAGTCATGAAAAAGCTCAGGTCATCCTGTCAACTTCCAAGAGTCTGTAGTATGAACTAACACACTGTTAATTTTTTTTCTTATTATTTATTTCATATGTCTTTAACATGAACTGTAAGTGTTCACGCATACTGCACGAATAGTTTTGGTTTGCACTGTTTCTTTTTTCCTCCACTTTGTCTTTGAGAACCACCACTGAAACAGTGCTATAGCTAGAAAGCTACCATGCCAGGGGAAGAAATATAGCAGCAGTATGATTAGCAGAGTCAAAAACTGAATTCAGTGAATTTTGAAACTCTGAGGGTACTGTTCTCAGCATTACAATTCAGCAAGGAGGAAGCATCTTTGCATAAAATAGCTTAAAAAGACCAGCCTAGAAGGACCTCTCTAGCTGCATGTGCACGGTTGAAGTACTGCCACTTGTCTAGACACGGCCCGCGTCTCCCGCAGACATGCAGGTCTGAAAACAGCCCTTCCAGGAACACGAGTGTCATTTCAACTTGTACTGACTGCCCAATGCTGTGAAACCAAACTCCAAAGTACCACCTTGCTGTGAAGTGCCACTATAGCCATTGGAATCAATTGCAGAGTTTGCATTAAGCGTTTCCAGATTTAAACTGTGGGAACTGGTACCCTGGAGTTGTCAGTGGAAGGCCTCTGACAATGTAATTTGTTTCTCCTGCTGGCCTGACAAAGTCAGAGCATGCTGACATTCAAGAAACATTAGTTGTTTTTTTTTTTCTTTCCTCCCCCCCTTTTTTTTTTAAGCTGTTTGCTTGGAGCTGTTGGGAGGGCAGAGGAAACGGACTGTCAGCTTAGAAAGGGGAAGAGGCAGAAGAGGGAGAATGGAAACGAGAAGACGTGCTCTTTTCTAGATGTCTCCTATAAAATAAGCAAAGTATTTGTCACACACATACCCTGAGATACGCTGATACAATGCAGGTGAACATGTAAAAAAATGTTAACCTTACCCAAACAACAAAGTGGCAGCTCCACTCAGCTTACAATAACAGCAGATCTATTTGATTTGGCCCACAGGGAGCCAGACATTTGACTGATCTGGTTAAAATATCTCAACAGTCACATAAATAGGCCCAGTCAAAGTCTGTTGCATCACCTGCATTTATTTTTTACTGATAATATTTAGCAATGGAAGAAAGATACAGATCTGTGCTCTATACACTTGCCATCTCTAACAGTATGATCTCAGCTCAGAGAGCAGCAGGAATTTGCACAGCAGTGAGTATGGCCAATTTCCAGGGTTCGGAAGCCATGGCTTACTCGCTCCACTCTGCGTTTTCTGTTGTCGTTCTGTTTCATTTTTTTAAATAGGAAAGGCAAATATGATGAATTGAAAGAATAGCGGCAAAGTCGGATTGCAGGTCAACATGTTTTGGTTTTTTTTTCCACCCAGTCTCTCTATTTTATGAAGCACGGATTTAGCCCTGGTATTAGCCTACCAGATTACAAGTCCTTAAAATGGCTTATGCATAAAATTTGATGAAAAACTGAGTGTTTAGGAATAATGATTCAGATGTGTACCTTTTAGACCAACACAGAAATCTGCCTTTATCGCCTTCTCTACAGCAACAAACTGTCTGAATCAACAACATTACACCTCACATAAATCTGGTGCAGTCTATGTAAGATATGTAACAAAGGTAATCTGTGGCTTAAGAGAAGAAAATGCAGCAGTACATATGCAAGACACTTTGCATTTGGCAGATACATACAACCAGCTGTTTGTTCTTTAGCTTGTGGCTATGCATCTATTGGGACATCCCCCACCCCTGTAAACCTTGCTTAGCTCCTGGTCTTATTTCCACTGTAGATTTAACCCTAAGCCATGGATAAGTGTAGTGTTTGGGGTTTAAAGTTAAGTGTCATTTAGTATCATTTCTGACATCTCCATACATTATGATGAGCTTCTTTTTCACAGGGGACTTGGGATCTGATTTTAATTTGTGGTAGGGTTATGGTCACAATAAATGTCTATTTCAGATATTCATGAGAAGTCTCTAATGCAAATGGAAATAGAAAGTGGCTGTTTTCTTGTAGTTTCAAAGCCATGTATGTAAAACACACAATGCAGATCTGTTCCACATGGAAACCCGTTATCGATCCACCATTGCGCCCTGGCTCCTGCCCTGGCAGCAGGCACCCCCGTGCCGAACTGTCTCAGCAGGTTTTATAGCTTGCATAATAAAAGAACAGGTTATGAAATCATTAGCACCTCAGCTGAGGCTGCCACAGGGATGCCCCTCTGTGTTCATTGTGAAACATTTCTTTGGCAGCTGCATCCTAGAAGCATGTTTGGATGTTGTTGCTTCAGTATCACCACACAGAGTGGGAAGTAAATCAGTATTTTCATGTTCCAAACTTAAGTGGGGGGGTGGAGTCTCTCTGGTCCACCTCTAGGCTAATTCTCCCTATTTACACATGCCTAATTCTAGGCATGAAAACCTCTAGAAAGTCCAGATGTCTATAATCACATACGCAGCCCTATGCAGCCAGTGCTGCCAAGGACATGGGCCATGCCTAAGGAGGCTGGAAGAGCAGCTTTGTCAAGCACCACACATTCCAGCTCCCCTCATCCCGTGGGCAGCCACTGCTAGCGGTGCTTCAGAGCAGCCCAAACAGAGCTGAGGGCTGCCCTCCCCTTGGCTGGAGTCCTGGCTTGGGGTACAACACACAGCCTGTTGGCACTTTCTTCTCCGTAAATGCAAGCTCAGGTGAAACTGTGTCAGTCCAAGCAGCTGAAGCTAAACTTCCTTGCCCCTCCATAGGAGAATCCAGATCCCCAACAGAGAGAAACAAAATTCACTGCTGGTCACTGAGCAAAGCATCTAGGGCCCTTTGGATGTTCCTTATTCCAACCTTGAGACCCTTCGTGCAAGGTTCAGAAATAATTGTGAACCTTGCCCTTGCAAATGAGTAAGATAGCACAACTGTGATCTGGGTCGAGGACAATTGGTGGCCCTAATTATCTAAAAATACAAATGTAAGAAAAGAGAAAGTTGTGCAACTTGAAGGAAGCACTAGCACCAGGTGGGGAGGGCAACTTGCTGGAGGCAGTGAAAATCTCCTGACTTGAAGCCATCCAGGGATCTGGTCCACTGGTAGTTGCAAAACTGAATTCAGTCAGTTTTACCAACTGTATGAGACAGAGCACCCAAAGAAAGGGCCCATGTCAATCAGGTTCCTGAGCATTAAGTAAAGCTAGCTTGTGTTGCCATCTTTCTGAATCAATGCACCGGGTCATGATTTAAGTAATTGAGGCACTGGGGCTTTTTAAAGCAGTGTAAGTAAATAGCTAAGCTTGATGTGATATAAAAAAGCACCACAACAGAAAGGAGAACTTAATGTAGTAATGAAAATCACTTACCCTTAATCATCCTGAGACAGTGTTTTTACAACGCTACTTGATTTATTCAACTAGCAAACATGCCTCCTTTGACTTTTCTAATAACAGGCCATCTTAGCCATGCTTGTTGGGATTTGAGTTTGGGGTTTTTTTTAATCATCATCCCAAGTACATTATTTAAATGTCTTTGATGCCTTTTCTTTAAAAGGATTTGCTAAGCAATAGATCATATTTATTTGCAAAGGAAACCCCAAAAAAAATCCCAAACAACCCAAAACATTACCAGGAAAATTTGGAAAAATAAGAGTTTTGGTCACAGGTGTGTGACCAGTGTTGCACAATTCTAGAGCACATTATTGCTTAAAGACTTACTGAAGCCCACATTCATTGCTGCTGACAAGCATGCCACTTAGTGTACAAGATTGTATGAAAGGCTGTTTGCTGTGTGATTTACGACAGTGCCCTTACACTAAATAGGAAGGACTGTAAACTACCTGTGCTGTGCTGAGCAGCTCCACGCTTCCTCTCGCATGGAAGGGCCTCAGCTTTTGGAAAAGCTGGACAATTTCTCAAGTGAGTACACTCTTGTGACACTGAGGCTAGCCAGACCACAAACTATTTTATTATGTTGTGCAAAAACCTATGTGCAAAAAAACCTTCTTTAATTAAGATAGAGCAACCAGCACTGCGGTTGTAATTACCTTGGACTGCTTTACCCACGGGCATAATGAAATAAAATTGGGCCCTCTATATTTTTGTTTTTAAACTAAGTAAACCCAAATTAATTTATTCAACTCAAACCAGACAGGTTTCTCTTTAAAAGGAAGGCATATATGGTTGGAGGGGCTGGTGCAGGAGGCAGAGTGACATGCAATGATGACTGTGAACTGCAAACTGCTGGCAAAACATTTGGCTTGCCGTTGGTCCGTGGCCAGTATTTTCCTTTGTTAATGAATCCCACATCTTTTCTAAGTTAAGCATTTTTTTCTTCTCCCCCCTTATTTTATTTGAAACATATTTTAAATATTTTTGTTTTTATGACGTTGTGGAATATGATACAGCCCCCTCCTAACCCCAAATATGGGAAAATCAATTAAAATTTTGACATTAGGAGCTATGATATAAACATATGGTTCAGCTGTTCAGACTTCTTTTTTTTTTTAAGCAACATATCAAGGATCAGTGCAAAGAGAAATAACCAAATGAGAACCCCACATTACTGGATAAAAATGATACCAACTGAAAGTGTATCATAGCCAGAACCTTGGTATTCATGAAACACAAACCCCCCAGCAAATTTGGCAGGTTTTGACAGACTTCCTCTTAGACTTAGGATTACATATCTTTTCATGTGTGTTCTTTTCCAAGGAAAATGTCTGTTAAAAAAAAAGACAACCTGAATGCTGCGTTTAATATTTAATACATTTTGCCTCACCCAAAGGACCTTCATTTTATGACTTAAAGAATGCAACCTTAAAATGGAGTTTTACATGCTTCCTCATAAACTTCAGACTCTTCCCTAAACAAATTAGAAGAAAAAATAATTGAGAAATTTCCCATCAGAACAGAAACATGATTTTCAAATGCAGTTATTGTTTTGGGCATCCAGTCACACCTGCCCTACTGACCACAAGTCCTCAAGACTACATGAAACCAAAACCCTTCCAGCTCCCTTTGGTGCTTCAAATCATCAAAAACCCAGACAGACAAAATGATAAAGTCACTGAAACTGCAGGGAATACAGGCACCAAACAGAAGATTTAACTCTTTAGGTCACTACGCACAAGGTTCCAGCTAAGGAAAAAAAAGTTCTTTCCCCGAGATCTTGCAAGATTGGAAACGGTGTTACAGGCAGCTTAAACTGGAGAGTTATTTTTAACCTGTCACTGGCAAGAAAACAAGTGTTTTCAATCATCTTCTATGGACATCTAGTCTCCAATCCTGCAAGCATCTAGCTACATGAATTTACATGCCCTCCTTTAATATTCTCAAGTTTTACAAACCTTGCAAGATTTCTTCAGCCACTGTAACTCATAGCTAGTTCTACCGATGGCAGAGATGACAGTAGTATAGTGCAGTGCATTGCTGGCCCTGCATCCCACACTGGGTGAGGACAAAGACACTGCAAAAAATTAAGTTGCAAAAGCCTTTTCTGCACCAACTTCCTTACTTTTCATAGTGTGAATGGTGCTGTGCTCATGTCAGAAATGACAAAAAGCTTTTTCTAGAGGTTCCTGATATCAACTCAAACTCCAAAGTTATATGAGGACAGAGACTTCAATTATCTATAGAGTACATGTGAATTAAATATACTCTCTTTATCACAGTGAATTCACTTGCATTGTAACAGATGTGATTTATGCAGAAAATTGCAGCCAAGCTCAAAAGCTAGAGCTGGACCTTCTTTTTTCCCCAGTCAGACAGAAAATTTACCAAAAGCAGCACTTTCAGGTAGACCAAAATTATTAAATTCACTAATAAATTATATTGAATAAATCTTGTAAGTGGAGAATAATAGATATTTGAAAAAGCAGAGTATTCTAACATTTCTAAATGTTCCAGTTCGAAATGACATATTAATTTGGACATTTACCTAGCTCATTTTAAAGAGTTAATTTTTTTGTAAACCTGAAAATTTTTTGCTCTTTTTTATTTGCACAGAATAATTAAGAAATCAAGTCATATTGAGTCAGCCTAAATTATTATTTTTAATTTCAATAACTAAGTCAACTTTGTTATTCACATAGAACTAATTACCGTTACAGCTCACCTGCCACAAACACACCAATGACACAAATGAAAGCTTAAATCTGTCAGTTTTTCTTCATTTGCTCTTCTATTAAAAACAACGTAATATTCCAACTCATTCCTCTCTTTTACATCTTCTCTCCTAGTTTTTTCCTAACTGATTTTAACAGCTAGTTAGAAACCTGCACATCAATATTGATGTATTAATGAAAAACAGAACTAACACTGATATTTTCAAAACTATCTTACTTAAAGATTGATTAGGTTCATTAATAAATTAACCAGGTAGGAATGCTGTTTTCAAGGCTAAGGGAAAATAGCATATTCTACAGGAAAGTATGGGATTTTTTGTTTTGTTTTCCAAGGGGATTAGTTCTTCCAGCCAGGAAGTTTTTACCACATGTCCAGATTCAGTGATTTGTTCTCCGTCCGACAGTGATACAAAATCATCTTTGACATTTACCGAAGCGTCAGGCACAGCACTTTAAAAGGACAAAGCTTGTCTTGATTACAAGAAAAGAGGATGCAAACAAAGTGAATGCATGACAGTAAAGAATGTGCCAGCGGCGTAGTGAGAGCCAGAATGCATTCTCTAAGACTGCACTTTTTGAAACTTCATAAATATGAACAATATCCTTCTCTAAGCCTTGGACTGCTTTACCCACAGGCGTAATGAAATAAAATCGGGCCCTCTATATTTTTGTTTTTAAACTAAGTAAACAATATCCTTCTCTAAGCCTTTTAGCTCAAGACAAATATAAGATTCAGTCAGCACCACTGCACAGGCTTTTGTCAGTGAAAACTCATGTTCAGTGACTGTTCCATAATAAATTATTAATTTTACAATAATAAAATAACTGAGCATGCAGAAGGGCAAGGCATGATTTTACATGTGATATTAGTGACAGCATATTGGATAGTCATTAGTTAATGGACAAATATGAAGGTAGAATAAGGTATACAGGGAGTTTATTGCAAAAAGGCATTAATGTGCCATTACTTTTATAGTGGGAACAGCTTTTGCTAGCTAAGATCCTGTAAAACATACCTTTGAGCTTACAGGGATATTAGCAAATGGATCCCTCACATGGTGGTGGACAAAGCTTGTCTCCTAGTTTTGCAAAATGTGCTGAAAATTACCACGAAGGCCCAGATGTTTTGTTTGTTATGGTTTCATTCCCCTATTTTTGTAAAAAGAAAAAGGAAAACAAACAAAAAAAGTGGTACTTTAAACAGCTGACTGGTTTGGAAGTCCCTCAGAGATGGATTTTCTGATAGCATTTTAGAATTCTCTTGCAATTCTTGACTATAAGCAGAAAATACAGATGCTTAGTTAAGCAGGGAACAAGACTTCATTCATCTGTCTATAAACTGAAAAGATATTTGGTTTCATTTTGGCTCACATTTCAGCCAAAAACGGCCGGTTGTCAGGATTTCTGTCTTATCTTTGCGTGTTTACCAGGCATCTCCTAAAACTTAGGTGAACATCACTTACAGAGTGGTGGGAAAGCTAGGAAACGAAGCACCTTGAAGCATAATTCATTCTCTTCCCAGTAGCAGCAATTCAGAGTCCACAGTTACACTTCTTACATGAGGTGCATACATTCTTCTCAAAACAAAGTGGACACAAGCAGGCACAGGATATGCTTGAGATGACATTATGTTCTTATCTAGCCATTTGCTTTTCTTATTGCTTTTTCCTCAACAAAATTCTTCCTGCTTCCCCACCCTGTTCAGATAGACAGTGCTGCCATCATTGCCCAGTGCAGGACAAGAGAACTGTTTCACTCAGAAGGCACCTCTGAACATCACCTTGTCCAACCTCCTGCTCCAAGCAGGGCTACATGCAGTATCAGAGCAGGCTGCTGGAGGCCTTTTCCAGACAAAGTGTGAAAATCTCCAGCAACGGAGACTGCACCACCTCCCTGCATCCTGTTGCTGTGCCTTGCCACGCTCGTCCTGTGGGAACCTTTCTTTAGGTCCTACGGGAATTCCTCTTGCTGAAACTTGTGACTGTTGTCTTTTGTCTTCACGCTCAAAGTGGGGCAGACCCTGTCTCCTCTGTAACTACCCTATAAGTAGCTGAAGGCTGCAATTAGATGCACTGTTAGCCCTCTCTTCCCAGGCGAAAAAACCCAAGTTATTTCTGCTCTTTGCTTCTCCTGATACTCTCTCCCTTCAACCTAGAGAAGATGGCAGTAATGGCATCTGTCCTCTGTGCAGCTCACCCAGCTTCTACTGCTGCAGTGCCATAAGTCTTTGCAGGCTCACTCAGGAACATGTCTGCAGTTTTGGGGTGCCCATTTGCTTGGAGCTGTTCAACAGTCCAAACAGATTTCACCCTAAACTGCCCAAGATTTTGGCTGGGTGCTGGGATTTTTTATTCTCCCAACAATACAGAAGATCTTTCTAAGTCCTCTGGGGATTGTTTGGGTGAACACAAATATCTGACCCTGAGCCAATCAGTTAATTATTGTATCTAATGTTTGTCCTATTTGATAACTGCTGTGTGCAAGAGATACTTGCCAATGCAGATGCGCTGCCGAAATTTAGCGCCCCTGTGCTTAGTGCTGCGTGGGGAAGCAGCAGACTCTTACCCTTCCTACATCCAGCCCATTCCGATCTACACTCCAAAAAGTTGTATTATTGGAGCATTGCTTCTTTAAAACAAGGCTTCTCAAGATAAAGAACTCTCTTTTAAGGGGGAAAAAAAAAAAGGAGACTTTAAATAGCACAATAGCACTGCTGCTGGCTGTGCTATCAGTCAAGAACTTGTCCCTGGCACCAGGTGAGACCAAAGTTTAAAACTCTGGAAAGTAACATGTGTGATTTCCAGAATATTATTGCCTGTTTTATCATTTGCTACTCTTCACACTTTCTGGACATTTTCCCACAGAATCAGAAGTAACAGAACCATTTAGAAGACACGCTGGCCATCAAACAGAAAATAAAATGTACAAAGATTAATCATCTTTCAGTGTATAGCAAGTGAGAAACTGTTGTTCTTTTTCAAGACCTTTTTTAAATAACAAAAAAATATTTCTCAGCAAAAACAATTACCAGTTTGGAAGGGAAAGTATTTTCTCTTGAAACAATTCCCAATTTCCCCTAAAACCATTGCTATTTGTCAAAAGCCCAAATTTTGACAATTATTGAACCTTGTTGGAAACTTTTCAGTCAACCACATTTTACTTTTCTAAATAGATCTTTATAAATCCATGCTTTCCCAACTAACTCTATACTAATTTTTTTTTCTGTAATATTAATTTATTTTCTCATTATATTTTATATATGTTGCTGGTAAGGTTTTGTACTTTTCCTGAAGTATGCTGCAACTCTTTCATAGGGCACTACAAAGTCTTGCCAAAATAGTTTAAACTAAACTAAAGGCTAAATTAATTACTAAAAGGGAATTTGCTACAGGTTTTTTTGTTCATCCAATGTATTATAGCATCTACTGAACTGCAGCAGATGCATCAGGTTTTGCTCTGAATGGTAAAAGTTTCATACTGCACAAGGTTAGCAAGTGAAAAACCAAACCAAACACTTACTGATGCACAGCAATGTCCCCCTTTAACTGTTGTTCAATTTTTTGCCCATGATTTTCATTCAAAAAAACCTTGAAATGGGAGGTAGAACTGAGGAGTGCTAATACAGTTTCAATTTCAAAAACAAACTGTCATTCAAATGTATATACCTACGTCACCACCTTAAGTCATGCAACTTGGAATCTTATTCATGTGATAAATTCTTTCTGCTAGGATTGCTTAGGAATAACAGAGGTTAATTTTGCCTTGTAGCCTTAAATATATTTGGGGGGTAGGGTGACTATATACACATACAGATCCACGCATACAGAGATTTCTGTACTAATCTGCACTTTGTGCACCACATCCCTGCTTCATACAATGGCTACAGGAGATATTTGTCAACACTGGATTCCAATGGCAAGGAGTCTGTCGGTTCAGGCAACCTGTAAACTCAACCTTAATTTGGTCTTTATTTTGAATTTTCAGTCAATCTTATTTCTACGTGACTTTACAAAAGAACTAAGAAGTATTCAGAGCAATGAGAATTCCTGCAGTCCTGTGAGTGACAGTGCAAGAGAAATACAGCTCACACCCTTAGATGCAGTGAAAGAAAAGTTCACTGAGATCTGGAAACCGAATGACAACAAGGAACACAATATTGGAACTTTTTTTATGTGATACTGAGTGCCCTCAAACTGAGGTCAAGAGACGATCTGGTCCAGTAAGTTTTTTTCTGTTTGGTTTTTTAAGACTCAGTTTGGAAAAAAGTATGTCATGTTAAAACTGACATACAAAATTACTGGTGCTGATGGGCTTTTCCAGTGTGGTAAAACATTCTACTGGTATTTTTGACAGGGCTTGTGATAACTAGTTGACATTTAGAGAAAACGTAATGAAGTTTTATTAGTATTATTTTGCTACTGTTAATGGGCACAGATGTACTGATCTCTAGAAAACAGTGCCCATTTGAACCACATTGGCCCATATTCTTTATGGTATGGAGCAGCACAAGAGCTGTAGATATCTGCAGTAAAACCCCCCACCTTGTTATTTATATGAATACATCTTATATTCATACTGATAAAGAGCTTTAATATGTTTGACTTAATATTAGTCAAACTAATGGCTGCAATTTGCAAAACATTCTGTGATGCTCTTGAATGATAGATATTATGTTAAAATAAAGGCCACCACACAAATACAGCTTGTGCTGATCTGAGAGACTACAATTCCCACTCTTGACTAGTAAGTTTACCAAGACAATGGCTGGTTTTATTTAATGTGCAGAAATCTTTCAGTAAATTGAAAGTCAGATGTTTTCAGTACAGTTATTCATTTTAACGTGGGAAGCTGCTGCTACAAGGAAGCATCAGGACATAAAATAAAGAATGGAAGTGGGGATGGAATAAAGTGTTCTGCTAAGCAAATGATACTTTCCTGGCTCTGTCAGGATCCAAAAGCCCTAAAAAGCAAAATGTGTGTCACTGGGGCTGAAAAATAATTCATGCTATTTGACAATCAAGGCCCTAAAAATGTGTTTGGAGGAAGTGGAGAGCGAAGATGGCAAGCACCACAACACAGAAATTCCATGCCACATTTAAAGACAAACACTAGCACCCACACAGAGAGGAAATCACCCATTAACAGGGATCCAAGGTTCATCAGTCTCTGGGATCACTGTGGCTGAACAAGTAGTTTTTCAGGAGGGCACATCCCAAAGCTAGAGATGCTGAAAAATACATGGGTGCTCAGAGGAATGGAAAGAGCATAGTTTTACGGATTTTATCCAGAGCCCATCAAGGCAGCACTCCCATTCACTGCAATAAGCTTTGGATCAGGTTCAACATCCAAGCGTAGTCCTCCCTCACTAGAATTGGCTGGTCACATCGGAAACTCTTTGGGCAAGGTACCCCACCCATAAACAGAGCGCTCGGGAAGAGTATGGTAGTAAGCAACAAATAATTTGTCTCTTTGCCAAGATTAGGGGTTGTGTCTCCTACTTGTTCACCCTCTGAGACAATAAAACGAAGGCTATAGTAAGGTAATATCTCTGAGGCAATCTAAGAAGGAAGGCCACATGAATGAGGAGCGAGAGGATAAGGGTTCCTTCAATTTTGATGTTGAAAGCGGAAGAAATGAGAAAGCAATGGGGGACAGAAAGCCACTAGCAGATGGATGCAGTGTTTCCATCAGCTCCTTTCTCTGGGGTCCTATAAGTAGGAAGACAAATAGAAAAGAAATACACACGTGAGCATGGAAAGAAAATTCCACTACAGGAACTGCCACATCAGGTAGGTGGAAGACACAGACACACAAGTCCATTTGCAGGAGAAAGAGAGCATAAACACAGTTAAGTGGATATTAATGAACGCTAAACAAGGATGGCAAGCCTGCTCTGAACTTACAAATCACATCCGCATTAATACCAAATGAGTTCATTAAGATTAACATTATTATGATGAGTATCAAAGGGATTAAAAGAGATTATGGCAAATAAGAGAGTCAGATAGGAATGAGATGTAATTACCTTCATATCTGGTTTATCTATAGCTGCAGAGAAAGACCCAGCATTCACTTCACACTGGAGGAACCTAACTCACATTTTGATCTGAAGTGTAATTTTCGGCAAAGCTGATCTCAACAGTTTGGGCTAAATGTGGCCCAGGCATGTGCAGGACGAACAAAAGAAGGGTGGGAAGGCAAGCAGAGACAGATGGGGAAGGGAGGAGGAGGCCCGCTCCTGCCCCAGCACCCTCACCCAAGTGCAGGAGACAACTTGGTCTTTGTGTCCCCCATGTCCAAAATGTGATGTGAGGCCAGCCCTGCCACCATCTCTGCCCAACATTTGGCCTGCTCTGACCCCAGCACTCACTACACTAACTCTGAAAACTTCATTGGGCTTCACAAATACCAGCCAAGACTTCCAAAACTTTTTAAGGGAAATAGTCTCACTGTAGGGCTAGGAAAATTGAGAAATCTAGGGGCAGAGGGATCACATTCAGTGAAATAAAAATAAGCTCTCTGATTTTTACCTCTTGCATTTTTACGGCAACTGCAGAGCCAATTCTTTTGTGCATGCAGAGACCAGCTAAGGAGCACCAAATTACCTCTTAAAATCACACAGCTTACAGAGCAGATATTCTGCCAATGCACACATTCAACAATGCAGGCGGAAATGTTACTCGGGATCTTGGTGGGGAAAATTTACTGGGATTCTTCCAGCCAGGCTCTGCTCTGAGCAGATTGCCTTTCTTCACAGGACAACCGTGCACGGTCGGCTCTCCGGTGAAAACATCACTTCCCAGCTCTGGTGTGTTTGGCCTCTGGTTTGTTTGACAGGTTACATGTGCTTCTGAATATATCTTCTGATGCTCATTTTCAGAGTGCTGTTAACATTTCTCTTGGCTGCTGTTTAAAAATTAGGTCCCTAAAGATATCATCCTTCAATAAGAAAATCCTCTTGCCAGAAGGCCCGGCTTCAAACATGTTGAGGCCGACTGTCAGAGCTGTTGACCTCTGACCGTGGATCTGGAAGTCCACAGGCATACCTGCACATTGGCTCCAAGATAGCCCAAGATGGACAGCTAGCACTGGAAGAATCCAAAATGGACAGCTACCTTCATTTTTTTGTTGTCCAAGATGAATGTGCATTTCAAAAGCACCTGTCAACCACAAACAGAGCTGTCTGGCTCTCGTCTGGACACTTATAACTCATTAATTATGTGCTTTGTTGCTTCAGTGGGAGATATACATACACACACACACACACACATATGTATGCATATGGAATTTACAACTGCAACTTTTTGAAAGAAGCCTTTAAAACTGTTTTTTCTGTGGTGCTGTGTTGAAATCAGCTAAGTAGCAGAAGTAAATTGCAACTTAGAGTTGTAATGCACTTCTGGAAGTGAAGAATGATTTACATCTTCACATCCTCTACCTAACTTCACCAAGCACAAATCAGCAGGGTGGGGAAGACGAAGTTGCTCTGTGAAAGTCATGAGCACAAGGCAGGGTCATCAGTCAGCCCACACTGACTAAAGCACCAAGATGTCCTCCTTTGCTACCCTTCCATCCAGGTGAAATGTTAATAGATAGATAATACCAGACAAGGGAGACTCCAATCCCCCATGCAATACAACCCAATGCCCAAAGACTTCCAGGCTATGCTGCACAGTGTATTTTATATGTGTTTTTATAAGAGAAACAGCAAGGATTCATTTCTGCAAAGGCAAAGATGGAGCGTGACAGTCTGCCATCCTCTGCCCAGTATCTTGCCAATGTGGCTAGACACTATCCTAGGACAAGACTGGCAGACTTTTCCCACACAGTCTCCAGCCAGAAAAGGCAGGAAGGGAAAGAGTGAAGACAAGTCCACCCCAGCATCTGATGCGGGCAGGCAAAGGGAAGAATCTACTCTGCTTTACTCTGATGGTCCGTGGCGCTGCACTTCCCAATATTTCGAGGAGAAAATATGAGTCAGAAATCCTACGGGAACTCCTGCAGCAGCATAGCTCCCTCCACAACCCACACATCCTCAGTAGAGCACTGCGCAATCTAATCCATATGGTATATCTGCACTGCAACGTGGGCCAGAGCCGGGTGCGGCCTTACGTTAGGCTCTCAATGATAAAAGTTTGGCACATGAGCAATTGTTTGTGCTTGAGCAGTTGACTGAGGAGCATGGAAATCAGGGCATTTAGGAAAAACCTGTGAGTAACGTGCGGGGACATAACAGCTAGACACAAGATGGCTTTGCAGAGGGCTGCTGGAGGGAAGGGAAGGCAGGAGCTGGTCAGGGGCTCTTGCCTTGTTCAGGCGGAGATGGGGAGGTTTTGCCATCACCACAGAACAACACTGCTTGGTATTTTGCTCAGTCAGACCTCAATACAGGTTTTAAAAAAAAATCAACAAACCTTCAAGACTGTGTTTAAGACTATCTTTAGTCAGCCAAGCAAATCTTTGGTCCACTGCTCATCCAGTGGACACGAATGCAGTGCTTCCCTCCGAGACAGAAATTCCCTGAAGGGGGCACTTCCAAGAGCAGTACCTTGGGAGCAGACAGCTCTTGACACAGAAACCTGACGCAGAGCTCCTCCGGGCAGAATGGGTATCCTGAGGACACCAACACACACCTGGTATCTCGCATTCATCCCACATCTAAACACAAGCAGTGCTCAAGCAGGGGCTTAGCCAGTGTTAAACTCTGCGTGGCCCACCTTAAGGGTAACGTACTCACAGTGAACTTGGGGAAGAGGTACCTTTTCTCCCCCCTCCCCAACCTAGAAGCTGTCAGCTACGTGGAAAAGACTAAAAGGTCTGTAGGGAGACAGATTTAATAAGACAACCACAGTGCTCTGTCCTGCAAAGGAAACCCCTGTGGGAAGATGCCCCAACTCCCAGGTAGTTCTGGAGAGCAGAACTATGACAGGAGGGGATCTGTTGTGCAGGATCGGGACCTCTGCGGTCCCAGCAACGGCGAGAGAGCAGCCCATCGAACAAGCAATGAGCCCGGGGTGAGCTAAGGATCTGAATGCTACTGACAAGTGTTAGGGATAAAACACCTAACAGAGCTCCTCGGGATGAGCTCTGCAAACTGCCTCCCTTAAATGTTTTATGTTCTACAGCGGATTTCCAACAGTAGGAGTTTTTACTCACTCTGCTAGGCAGAGGCTGAAACACTCTCTTCGTACAGTTTCAAATTCGCCAGCTATACTCGAAGAACCACCCCTTTTTGCCTTTGCCTTTCTCTTTTCTTTTTGCCTTCTCTGGGCTTTTTGTGAAAGAGACACCCAGTTTCAAGCCATTTAAAAAATATCAAAAAACCCTGGTGGAAAATAATTTGCAGCTGTGATAATATCACATTTTTTAAAATACCGTAATATAGTTTTACTTTTAATAATAAAAGATAAAAAAAGGGGAGTCTGTGAATAATTAGAGAGTGCAGTCTGAAGCCAGTTACAGTCACTGCAATTGATAATAAACTTAAAGCCCCTTGACAGCAGGTAAATGCTTTGCAACCCTGACCCCCTTCCTCTCACATTACTTAACAACCCTGCAGTTCCAGCATTACATCACCGTCCAAGCGATTGGTTCCTGCATTTTAACTCTCTCCCTGTCTCCTCCGATTAGGAGCAACACAATGATGGGGGAAAAAAAAACCCACAACAAACCACCAAACTTCTCTCAAGTTTGCTGTGCTCCTTGTTTGGGTTTGGTTTGGTCGAAAAAACAGCTTCTGCTGCTAAGAGTCGAGGTTACACGCACCAGAAAACAAACTCTGTCGAAGTGGAAAACAGAGTGGGAAAGGGGGACTAGGGAGGGGAGGAGGAGAGGAGGAGGAAGGCAAGGGGGAGAAAAAGTATATAGAAATCAGAAAAGGAAAAGAAAATTAAAAACAAACCTCATGGACATCACTGAGCCTGAATTCCCTGCTGAGGTGCAGAACATGAGAGCCCTGGAATGAGTGTATGTAGAACTTGAGCCAAAGCTTAACTAGCCCGAGTGAGTCATATCCTTCCCATTTGATTCCTGTCCAAGTGATGATGTAATGCTCTGGCCCTCTCCCTCGCTCGCTCCCGCTCGCTACACTACCTCCCTCCTCCCCTTTTCTCCTTTTTAGCTCAGTGCTGGTGAAGTCACCATTTAAATCTGGCAGAGCTGAAGCAAAAACTTCAATGTAACCAAAACAGCCCCAGGCCAAGTTCCAGACGTACTGAGACTCGGTGGTGCAATTGCCATTGGAAACGAGTAAACAGAGAAAGAAACAGTGCCGCCTCTGAAGGGCCTGCGCAGCTGCCTGCCGGATCACAGGAAAACCCAGGGACGGGGCTGACATGATTGACTGGGGCTGATCAGAAGATATTGCACACAAGCGTGCTCGCTGCCGAATGTCCGCACAGTCCGGGCTTCAGGAAGATCTGGCAATTGGAAAAGGAGGAGATCGAGCTGGAGACAAGGAGGTCAGCAGAGAAGCTGTGAAGCGGACACAGCGTGTTTGTGTGGGTCTGGGGAGAATGAATAGCGCTGCTTTTACAGGTTATGCGTTAGACTGGGATTTCTCTGCCTTAGCCGAGCAGGGCTGGAATTGAGCCCCGCGTCTTTGAAGGATAACTATGGGGCTGTTCCTTGGTGCGCCTGCAAACGTACAGGTGCAAG
Organism: Morus bassanus; assembly: GCA_031468815.1. Taxonomy (NCBI): domain Eukaryota; kingdom Metazoa; phylum Chordata; class Aves; order Suliformes; family Sulidae; genus Morus; species Morus bassanus. The sequence goes on along the minus strand of CM062567.1, from coordinate 38,591,219 downwards.
GCACTTTCTTTCTCCACTACTTCAAAGTACCAGAAAAGCCCCGAGCCCTACAGCACTGCAAGCTTATGAACCAACTCACTGCAGTGCTGCTGCTATTGCTTACCCCGCATTTAAAACAGTTCGCTTCTGGTGTTTATCTCCCAAATCTGATATTTGTGACCTTTTTAAGGATAGGGAATGTTTCTAAGTGGAACTAGTAATTATTTTTCAAAACAGAAGCTTTTCATGTGTGCAAGCATAAGCTATTGCGGTGCGAAGCACCCTGCTGCATCATACCATAGTTCCTAAGTCCTCCTGATGTTAAATGCTACAGTGACTGTGGCTGAAATACCTCCCGTGTTCTCCCCCACAGAGGTTTTCTTCACTGTTCATCACTCACTATTAATTGTAGTCAACACAGCATAAAACAGTTGCTCCACAAAAAAATGCAAAGCCTAAGCAATAATAATAATACTAAGAAGAAGAAGTGAAAATGTCTAAGCACACATACCATCCCTCAGCAATCCAGAGACTAACAGTTTCAATGTCAAACTGTAGAGATGTAAGCATTAATGGCAGGTGAAACATTGGACAGGTATTTAAAACTGACTCCTATCTTTATAGATCAAGAACTTCAGCATATTTTAGAAAGCCACTTCACCCCACATCTCAGAGTAAAATTCAGTTTTCTGACAGTCAATAGACACACCTATCCCCCAAAATTCAGAAAACAATAGGAAAACATCAAAGCCAATCTGTTTTCTTTTCTTCCTTATAATGATGTGAGTTTATGGAAAATCAATTTCTATTGCCTAGCAGCATTTTACCAAACAGGTTTTTTTGGGTGGCAGATTCATTAACTGATCAAAGCAGCGATGCAACAGAGATTATTGTAAAGTACCAAAGTCTTCTCCTGAGGATGCTTTTATGGTTATAAATTACCTTTAGAATATATTTCTATGAATCAACACCATAAGCTTCAGTCATGGTTAGTCTTGAATTCAAATAGTTTCAGTCATGAATTCAAATTATTTTTGTTTAAGGTATATATGATTTTTGCGGACAGAATGAGAGGGGGAGAAAAACAAAGGGTTTATCCTATTCAATTAAAAAACCACAGTTCTCCGCGGCAGGCTGACCTGCTAGATGACATCCTCAACTGATATTGATGCTGCAGCCACTCAGAGTGACACCTTTATCAAGCAAGGCAGCTCTGAATTAGAGGTGATCAGCCATAATTATTACTGGCGCCACTGAAGCCTGTGACTTGACAGCATCAGATGTGGTTGTTATAAAGTTTGGTCCATTGTGTCAATGGCCTGTATAACTCATTTATGTCTGAATTACCAGCTATTGATTTTTTGTCTTCTGTAATGTAATAAAATAAAAGTTAGATCATTCCTAAAGCTTTCTTTTAATTCCAGCCTTGCTGATAGTTTCATTTTAAGCTCAGTCCACTTCTCCCTCTCCATTTAAAAAAAAAAGTGACTTCCAGCCCTCTTTCTGTGCATGTCTAAGAGGTCATCTTCCCTCCCTTCTTTTTATTTTGTCCTCTTACATTTACTCTGCTGAATTACATAGCTTCTGCTCATCCAGTTATGCCACTGGCACCATAAACTTTGTCATGGGCCCAGGACAGATCCCTGGCTCAGAACTGCTTCAAACTGATGAGGAATGTGGCTACAACTGAGGCACAAACTTAGATCACCACACCCACCTTTGGAAGGAAGGCAGCTGCCACCAAAGAGAAAAACGATTATCCTGAGGAATCCAGGTTACCCTGAGGCTGCTTGGGCATATGCATCCATTTCTGCAGCCTTTTCCAGTGAACCAGCCTCTTCTCACTCTTCTGAAAGACCCACGCTTCCACCACCCTGCTGTATTCAGAGCAAAATGCAACCAGAAAGATGGGGCAGGAGCTGCAGGCTAGTTCACTGTCCTTCTGAGGCTTCAAATGCTTGCCTGGCAACTGTGCTCTTTCCTAAAGAAAACTCTGTTTACCAGAAGCAAGAGCAGACCCATTGTCCACCTGTGAGTATCTTAATCAAAATATTAGAGGAGTGACTGTGTTTGTATGGCAAATGGCCCTTTTAATTATTATTACCTTCATAGACACAAACTCAGAAGAATTCAAGTGTCTTGAAAGCAGCCTTTGTTCTATAGAAAATATTTTCAGGAGTTGGAGCATTTTCTGAATCGAACAAGAAAGATCCAAGCAGCCTGAACTGCCAATCATTTTTAAATTACGTGTTTACACTGATGTCCCATTTCAAGAAGCAAACTGCTTTAATACAGAGCTCATGGTCCAAAGGAGTTAAAAACTTATTTGTGCTTAGTGGTGGGAATACAAAAAGTTCTTTCCAGGCAGGTATTTCCAAGGCCTATTGATTTTTTTCTTCCCCCTAACAGGAAACACTGTTTTCCCATTTTCCTTCCTGTGACAGACCAGTTAATGATAAAGAATGTCCTGTGCTCAGAGGAAATTCCACTTGCATGCAAGAGCTCCCTCTTTATCTGTTTACTTGTCTGTCTTTTCTTTCTCCCCCCACTCCACCCCCATCCTTAAATTTCCATGTTCAGCCACGCTCAAGAATAGGGCTGTTGTGATGAGAGTTGTGGGATGTTTTAATTCTAATGGGAGCCTTCTTCAAAGTAGCGCCCTGGCCAGCACAGTTATGACTCCAGCTTAGCTGTCTAGTTCAGGAATGATTGCAACACCCTCCCTTGCAGCCTGTTTCATCCTTGGGGAAAGGGTGGTGGGGCACACCACAGATGTTTGGTGTAACAGAAAGTTGACAAAAATCACTGCTCCTGCTGAAAGTTTCCAGTCTGAATAACCAGAAAGCTCTGAATTTCGAGAGCCCAAATGTCAGAGCACACTGGGATTATCTCAAAAGCGTATTGTGACAAGGAACTGGGTGTACTACAGTTGAGATTGCAGAGGGACAAATTATCAGCATGCATTTTAGGTGCATGCATTTTAGGTGAGTGTACCACATACAGTCTTTAGGACTGACTTGTGCCTATTTTGATCAGTGGCCCAAAGCATTGGCAAAGACCCTGTGGATGAAAGCAGTATAGCCTGATTATTTTTTTCTCTGCTTCTTGGCTCTTAAAGAGTCTTGATTAAGAAAATATTCTGTAATAATGGTCCTACACTCAGGAAAGTCTCATTTTCATTCTGACATTATTTTTCATTTCTAACCCAAGAGCCTTACAGTCTCTGTGGAATTAAAGAGGCCAGATAATTTCAGGGTTAAATAAGCTTTAATGACTATCACATGTATGGAACCTTAAACCTAGTATTAAAAATTATTTTTTTAAAGTGGCATCTCTTCCTTTTTTAATTTAAAATAACCATCCAGGTGGTTTCCTAAGGATTTCTTTGCAAATTGCTTCCAGTGAACCTTTTCAGTTACAGACCACTGCAAACCCATGTGGTGTTATTCAACGTTCAGTTCAACTTGGGTGTCCCGTGTTTTCATAGTGGACAGAGGGACTATCTGTACAAGTGCCTGCACAGGGAGACTGTGAGGTCTGAGCAGGCTAGCTGTCACTACTAAGGGCATAAGAATGTATAGGTCCACCAATTTCAGCAGAACTAAAGTAATGCAGAGTTAAGAGTGGATTTTTCAAGTTGCTTATAAGATAATGGGATGCATGTTCCCAAGTCACTTGGGTGCTTCAGAAAAAGCCATTCTCCTTTAAGGAGACACAGATCAAAGTGTTCAGCATTGAGCTCTATCAGAGGTAGACCTGTTTTTTCTATGAGCTCTCCAAACCATTATGAAATAGAATATCTGGAAATATCCTTTGTGAGAACTGCCCCAGATTTCTTGTACATAAGGACTGTAAGAAATCAGGTTGGACTAAGTCTAAATGAATCCTGGAGCAAAGATCTACCTCTCTCACTCATACACACAAACGTGCCACTAAGTTAGGAACACACTACTGAAAATATTTAAGGAAGAAGAACTAGCAAGAGTTTGGGTCCAACAGCTCTGGAGACAGGTGTTCTGTGACAATCCACATAGATGTGCAATGGGCATGATGGCCAGAAGACTTCCCCACAACATTTTGGCAATGAATCTTAACCCAAATCTTCAAGAACAATCTCAAGACAAAAAACCCTTCCCTGGTGACAGTCTTAAGCACGTTAATGCCACTTGCGGTCATGTTTTTTGTGCTGTGGACACTCAACCACTAGCAAATGGAATTGCCTACTTATTGTACACTCGCCAAATAGCTGTGGGCCAGTGATGAGCGGCTGACCTGGAAGTGAAGAGCGCTGTATACAATTACATATCACTGAGTCATCTGGTCCGAGTAGCCAGCTATTTTATTACAGCCGTAAACCACAAATACCTAAGACAAATAATGCAGCAAATTATGCAAAATAATAAATAATGCTTTATATTTATGTGGAACCTTTCACCCTGAAAGATCCCAAAGCACCTTACAGGCCAGCCATAAAAAGTCATGCAACGCAATCACCCCTGACCTGGGAGATGGCAGCCAGCCAGCAAACGGCACAGGAGTGCAGAGAGGAGATGTTGACTAAGGACAGAAGTAAACAGCTGCAATTATTTAAAAAATGCCATGTAATCTTTAATGTTCATGCATAATGAACAGGAGGTTTCCTTCCCCCAGTGTGATTCTAATTACTCTAATGGATAATTAGCACATGCTAGCTGAAAAGTGGAGCCACTGATATTTTCAGAGTTGCTTGAAGAAGCTTTGCCATCCATGTACCCTAAATATTTTGACCCCAGGCCTCAGATATCTTAATCTTTAGTGTGAAACTCTGCAGGCTTTACCTTGGACGCAGTTTAAAACTTTTGTCACATATAGTCACATCTCAACTCTTATAACAGGGAGAAGGATCTGGTTTTGATGTTTTTTCCCCATTGTGCTTCTAACAGACAGAAAAGTAAGCTGAAATTGCAAAATCTGGATTAAAAGAGCAAACTCATATGCTGTAATTAAATATGTGCTGCGGAACACAGTACGGTAAACACTGAAAAAGAGTACGGATTAGCTCTGAAACAAGTTTTCATCTTCCCCTAAACTGTCGTCTTCATGCGTTTTTGTTAGCCCTCATCTTTATTTTTCAGCATGATAAAAATAATTAATATTCTAATGAAGCTTAAAAAAATAGGCAAAGCTCTGAGACTCAGTTCCAATTGGAAAAGGAGAATGCTGGGACTAAGATCACCCTCCTTACAGCAGTATAGATTTACAGTGCTATCTGATAAAAACACACACATTACTTGCTTTTAAAGATACGTCCTCTTTTGCTAGTAATCCAGCTGATAGTACAATATTTCCTCCATGAGAATCAACAGTTATAACCAACAACTAGGAAATGTTTGCTGGACTCTTGCTGTACAAATTGACTTAAGTTTTGAAGTTCCATGAATTACAGGTAGCCAAGCAATTCTGCTGGTCCTGACTCATCCTCAGGCAGTGAGTTTACACCATTCAATCACTATCAGGATGATGAGAATTCATTATCCAAGTGGTACTATTTTTTACTTGGCTCTGTCTGTCCAAAGATCTGAATTTAATTTACATCTAGCTTCTTGATACCTCAACACCAGCCTCTTTTAGAATAGATTAGAATTTTTCAAGAATGTTTCTTAAAAACCAAAGAGGTCTGCAACACAGAGACTGAAATGCGGCCACAGCTAAGGACCAGCTTGCAATTCCCTGATTTGCAGTGACTCCCATTGAAACATAATGCAATGTAAAGTTTTCAGTGTAACAAGTTAACATAAGAATTAACACTCCATTGTTGACAACATAAAGCTATTACATGATTAGACATTTTATTTTAAAAGGGAAAACTATTGTCTTTTTCCTTTTTTTTTTTGTACGGGGGTTAAACAGGAAATTCTAGTTCAGTTTCCTTCACAGTAACTTCTCCAGTCACAGACTCATTTCTGAAATCAAGTGAGGTCCATCTGTACCCACTTATGTTTTTAGGATTTACATACTATGTTTAGTCCTCCAGTGCTTTTCTTCTGGAAAAGTATGGCTATCTACTATCTCTAAACATATTAAAACCAAACAGATCTCTCACAGACACTCACACAAATCCTTTCAGGACTCTGAAAGGGAAGCATCTGCATTTTACTGACATCAGAGTCAGAGTTACAGCACCAGTTTTGCTGTAACAATAAATGAAAGAGAAATTATTTCTAACTTCACTTCCACATTCTGTGGGGCATGATGCTGCTTTACTTTTAACACCAGTTTCTATGAATCAAAACGTACAGCTTTTCTAGTCTTGCATAACAAAAAAACCCCAACAAACCCAGAATAAAAAAATCTAGCTACAAAACATGCACATACACTGAAATACCCAGTGGATAAGTACATACTCCACACAAACTGTGCCTACCAGATTTACACACGGAACAGTCATCTCTTGGATACCCTCTAATGCTAGCCTGTTCCTGCCACTGTGCAAAACCAAATTGTGTTTGTCCTTAGTGACCACAGCCCATGTCAGTGAGACACTTCTGCAAATTCTGTATTGGAAAAATCTGAGTGGCATGTTGGCATCCCTGGTGACTTTTCACATAAGGAATAGAAGATTAATTTTCTGTTGAAAAATGAACTGCAGTCAGCTCAATTTTAAAAACCCCAACAAACTAGACTGTTAAGTTGTTTAAATGAAAAAAAAAAAGATTTATTATGGAAACAGGATAAACAAATTAAAACAATGATGACTAACTCATCTGAGAACCTGTGGAGCTCACTTACAGCCCAAGATTCCCTCTAACATCAGTGGACACGTCTGTGAATATAGTTGAAGAGTTTTGATACAAAAGAAGCAGCGCCTAGATCGGTTTCCTCGCTTAACTGGGTTAGGTCCTTTCAGTTTTTAACCTTCCAAACCCTGAGCCTTTATTCTTTCTCTCTTGTCTCCCTAAAACTTTCCCTTTGTTTCCTCCTTCCAAGTAGCATGAATTTAATTTCTTAGGATTTAGAAATGTTCTACTGTCTTTGTCCCTCATGTTCAAGCTTTTGTGCATTAATTATTCTGCATGGAGATGCCAATCTGAATTCAGCTTGAAACCACTTCAGGGCTTATATATTCTTGTAATTGCTTCATAACTGGAACATATGTCTCACCACCCTGCACGTCAATAGTTGCAACATCGTTTTCTCTGGCTTTTACCAATGCAATTTTACCTCTTTCATATCTGTCCAGACTCCTGCTGCAAAGACTTTTTTCCCAACCTTTTGCATTGAACACGCCAACTCTCTCTGTGTATCCCCTAATCATCTCAGTCTTTCCTCCTGAAGTTACTTTCTTTCATTTTCAAGACCCTTGATAACCAACCTCCCCCCACCTTCCCTAGCATGTTTTCATCAGCATTAAAAGTTAGCTGGAGATCAGTCCACCATGCCAGTCTAATACCTCCCAACGCCTCTGGAAACCCATCTTCCTGATGCATTGTTATTTAAGAGCGCTGGTACCTAGGAAATGAGCAGCCCACCACAGAAGCCTGCTGCCACTCCATGACCACTTATCACTATCCATGAGCCCTCCTCCTACATGGTCATTTCTGGATGATGAGCTCCCAGCTTCTTCTTCTAAAAATTTTTATTAGTCCCCCCAGGCACAGCCTTGCATTTTTTAATATTGAATTTCATTCCATTGCCATTACTTCAGTACTCAAAGCTCATCCAGTTTTTTGGGGGTTGGCTTTTCTTTTCTTTTTTGTATGATATCCAGGTCCTTCTCTGCATTGCCAACGTCTCCAAACCCTGCGTCACCAGCAGTACTTGTTATACTTGCATTACCATCATTAATGAAAACGCTAAACAAAATCAGGACTGTACTGAATACTGTGAAGCTCCACAAGCAGCCTCCTCCAATCTGACACCTTCTTTTTCAACACCACCCAGTTCTTTCGCCTCCAGCAAACCCCATATTTAAGCATACTGAACAAAGCCTACCTGCTCTATTTCCTAGAGCAGATTCCCCAACATTAGCTGTAGTTGTTGAGCAGTCCGCAGCTGTCAGCAGCTTTTACTGAGTGGGAATTTGTCAGCGTGAATAACAGTGCAGGACAAAGTTTACCCTCATTTACTGATTCACTCCCAGCCCTGCCTGAAATTTCTTTTAGCTGATAGAATGGGATAAGCAACATTTTGGAAAGTTTTGAAGAGGAGAAATACTTTAATTACAATGGAGTATTAATACTACTGAAATATTTAAGCAACGTTTCAGATGTCTGCTGACTCTCAGCAGTTTTATCAGAGGAATTTTGCATCTGTGCCCCACAGACCTGAGAAGCCTCCTGTGTCGCTGCGTGCCGTTCTGCTCTGATTACGCTCGTTATTAGGCAGTATCATTATGTAGAATTTTTGGTGTTCCTAAAAGTGATTTCAGGAATGTCACAGCAAAAAATGGATGGTTTGTTTACTTGATTAATGCTGTGATCTATGATTACAAATCTGTCTACTGTTGCTTTCACAGGAAATTATTTCAAGAACTTCACTTCTGGGTGTTGCTTAACATCCAGCACTGACTCCACTATAAACTCATACACATGATTTATCTGGTGGCCAGCATGTGTGGGAGGAAAGATCTAGGAGTCTGACAAAACTCTTCACTCCCTCTAACTTTCAGGCCATCAGATGTAGAAAACTAGACTGTTATACTCCTGAGCCTGTTTGTAAATCCTCAGCCAATGCAAACTATTAATATTGAGCTAAGTGAGTGCAAAATGAAAGTGATTAGGCACATCCTTTTTTAAAAAAATTTATATGCACATGTTTTACTAGCTCTAAATGTTAAACCAGCCAATTACATCATACCAACACAGTAAAAATGACTCCAAGGTAACCTAGGAAACTGTTTTTACTAAATAACAACTGAGTCCCTTCATTTAATCTCAGTTCACACAAAACACAAATTTAGCTTAATCTCCCTTCACAGCCATCTCATGCTGTAATTCCACACTGTCTGTTCAGACCGGCTGGGATGCTCTTGCCATCGGTTCGTAGGGCAAAGCTCTCCAGGGACTGCAGCAAGGCTTTCTCAGATGAGGGGCCCTTGTCTGTTGTATTTGCTATTCTTGGTGGCCTGCCAGCAGCCCCAAATTTGGCAAGGTTCAGAGCACAAGCTACAGTCGGGTTGCCTGATTATCATGAATGTTTTTATTTTTATTGGTCGGTTAATATGTTTTCACTTTGCTGTGTTTTAATTTTGCCTTGGTTGTCCATGTTGGCTATTCTGTGTCTCCAGCCTAAAGAGAATAAGGATGGGCAGCCATCACAGTCATCATCTAACTCTTACCCAGGACAGCTCATATGATTCTTGTTCCTCTATATTTTGGAGGCCAATTCATGAAATCTCTATTAAGTTATATCTGATTCCTTAGTTGGTCAGCATTTTCAGAGTGCTCAAACAAAAAGGTATTAAATACTTGCAACTACTCTTAAAGAGATTTAATGAAATGGGAGCTGATCAGGTAAACACAAAGCAAACCCAGAATTAATTCTAGGATGTGACTGGTGTGATTTCACCTGCCTCGCTGCTGTGCTCATAATACGCATATATAGGTGCATATATCTCACACACACCTAGACAGAATATATTATCATATAGAAAGCATTATGCTATAAATGTGACTATGTACAAAGATAAAGCTGACTTAAAGGAATATTGCAGGATGAAAGACTTTAAAACTTATGTTTACAGTTGCATCTTCATTTTCATTCTATCTCCCTTTTTTAGATACTTTTAAAACCTTCCAAAACTTTCCCTTTTTAGGCTGAAATACTGCAGGCCTGGTCTTTGCCAGATAATGAATATTTTAAAAAATATTTCCTTAAACCATTTTGTCTGTCTTTTATAAGGACAGCGAAAAGTGTAAAGCATCATACAGTCAGAAACCCTGGGAACCGAGAGTTGAACTTTGCCATGAAAACAGCCCACTAAAAAATGTTTGAGAGTGCATTGATAAAAATTAGATTTTACTTAGTGAAGCCCTTCAAAGTTTTCTTTTATTTAGGCCAATTATGTTTTCCATGAGTTTCTTGCTAAGCTTTAAATCATGCACCTAAGAAAAACAGCTCTATTTTTCATTTCAGCTAACCTGGCTTCCATAAAAAATTTATAGGGACTAAGAAAAAGGTCTGTAAAGCACAGAGTGCTAGTGAATTTAGAAAGAAGCACAGATGAGAGACAGGCTGATATACTGTCTGGAAGTCAGCTCAGCTCATTCGCAAGAAATGTTTTCATATAAGAGCTTTCTGTTTTGTCTTCTTCACACATATATTTGATCTAATCTGTTGGCTCTCCTAGTCTACGATACCAATTTTATTCTTCCTGTTCTCACTTACTCAGCCTAGTCCAGGCTACATCTGTGACCTCCCTAGTCCTTCTGCTCCCTTCCACCCCATCTCTTCCCCTGCAATAAAAATACCAGCCCCTTGAAGTCTCATTCTTCTTTTTCCTGAGGAAAAACTCCCAGCTCTGTTCACCAAACTACTGCTCTACTTTTTTCAAATCCCACCCAACTCACACCCTTCATATTGCCTATCTGCATTGAGCTAATAAGCGGCAAAACCAGCACAAGGGACCATCTGAGTTATCTTCTCTGCCTAAACATATTTCCATTGAGCTAAGCTTTCTTTCCTGCATATGAACCTGCTCTTGCTCAGCAGTCTTGCCTCTCACTCAGTAGTCTTGCAAACAAAGTTATCTCATTTGGAATCAGCCAGGCCCACTGTACCTTTACAAACTGCTTTAAGAAACATGTTTTTAGCATGTGCCAGGTAACACTGTAGGCAGCAGGTAGAAAATGGACTGAAGGGTCATAGAAGGGATATAAACAGAATAATAAGGGTCCTTTTTTCATCAGAATAGTCTTAATGGCTGAGAAAATTCAGAATTCATACGTTTTATAGTTTCAACTGTTGCTAAAAATGTTTTTTCAACCATTTACCACAAGGTGCCAGCAGTTCTTTAATGCTTTTTTATTTTCAATTCCTAGCAGGAATACACTCAAAGCAGGGGTACAATGAGGCAAAGACTTCAGACAGGGAAGTCATAATGGGTATTAAAGCCAGGATCAGAGAGTATTCATAGAGAACAAGATCCCAGACACATACCAGTACCTTCAAAAAGAAAAGAAAAAAAAAAAGGATGAAGGTCAGATCTAGTAATTTGTACAGAGGTATAAAGCATGCCAGTCTGTGGTCGTTTGGAGTTTGTCCATACTTTTGAAACCAGCCCAACTATACTAGTCCAGCCTATAGTGAGGATACTCAGCTATCAATGTCTGTTTTATCTAGATCTTATCCCCCACAAAAATTAGAGAGAGGGATTAAGTACCTTATACAATATAGCAGCAATCACTCTCTTCAGATTATAACTCCTCCTAATACTGGGAGACTTACACAGTACTGCTGTGAGCCACCTATTGGGTGTCTTACTTAGAATGAGAAAATGAGGTGTTCTGTGCAAAGCCATCTACCATTTGTAAATATATTAATCATAAAATATCAGTTAGGATTTATTGCAGTCAAGTGGAATAGCATTGCAATTAATGTTAGCTGGATAGTGTTGATCCTAGTACTCACTACTGTTTAACAACCATGTTGGTGAAGATTTACCAATATTTAAGTATCAAAAACAGACTTTCAACAGTGAAATCAGAATAATTCAGTACTAAAACAGCAGAAGTTAAAAGAGGTTGCCTTCCCAGTCTGTTTTATTATATTTTCAATCATATAGCTATAACATGAAAGGTTACTATACAAATTACCTGAAAGTATGCGTACATGTTATATACATTCCATTAAGTCTTAATATTTTATACATATGCAGCTCTTTCCACTCAGAAAGGGTCACAAAGTGATTTACAAACAATATACGCAGAACTAACTTGAGACATTTAATGCAATATGGTCTCCCTTCATAGAGATACATGACTAAACATCCCCAATGAGTAATATGGCTAGCAGCCATAACAGCCTCAGGCTGTGATCTGGTCTGCTCTCATAAGCTAAACAGGGTTGGTCTTGGCCAAATGCATTTGGGAGCCCTCCAAGGAAATCCCAGGGTGCTTCAGGAAGCAGAGCTGGTGATTCAGTAGGTGGCACACTTCCCCTGAAGTCAGCACTGAACCAACCACTCCAAGGGAAACCTTGGTAGGTGCAACACAATTAACCAAATGGGATTTCAGGCAAGATCCCTCAGCTGAGACTGTTCATTTGTCACACTGTCATGATTTATTAGTGATGCTATGGATTCTGCAATTAAAAACAAAGAAGTCATTGCTGGTGAGCAGTCCTCTCTCTGCAGAACTCCTTTAGTTTGGAGAAGTTGAATTTATTTCTAGCTTTTTCAGTTGCAAACATTTTGTTTCAAATGGGAACCATCTGTAAGAACTGCAGGACTTCTTGGTCCTCACCAATACCCAGCAAATTTTTTACCTCCTACCCACATTTTTAAGCATAGTGCTTATACAATTAGGTGTGTAAATCCTTTCCTTTGCATCGGTAGGTCCCATCTGAAGTATCACATCCACTTTTAGGTACTGTTCCTAGCTAAAAGTGGGCCAGCCAGAGAGAACCCTCTGGACAGCTGGAGAAACACTGTGAAGTCTAGAAGAGGACGAAGGACAGACTGAGCAAGCTGGTTAGTCTACAGAAGACAAGACAGAGGGTCGACATAATACATTTTCAAATACACAAGAGGCTGCTGAAGACAGAAAGAAGAAATAATATCTTTCTCCCTATCTATGCTGAGTAGAACCAAAAATAAAAGGAACTTAAATTTGCATCAAGGAGGGTTCAGGTTAGACTGAAAGAAAAGCTTGTCTCAAAGCAAATACAGTTAAACACAGCAATAGGATGTGTGCTGTGCATTTCTGGAGGTTGTCAAAAGCACATTAGAGATATTTCTGTCAGAAATGATGTAGATGTTACTTAATCCTACTTTGGGCAGAGGATTGGATGAACATTTGAGGTCCCCTCCAGCCATATAGCTCAATGATTCCATAATTTTTATGAAAGCAAAAGATTTATAGCTTTGGCATTACAGATTTCTTCCTATTTATATTAAGTTTAAAATAATAATAATTCCACCCCACCAAAAAAAAAAAAAAAGCCTAAACCGCATCACATTCAACAGCCTTAAAAAACTGTGCCATGATTTTAGGGGGATGACAGCAGAAATTACACATTCTTAAAAATTTTACGCAAAATTAATCTTGTGATCTTGCTTTTCTTTTATATAGACATAACCAGCGCTTTCCACCGTTCTTCCCTTGCAAAGTCCCAGAGAAGAGCCAGTTTACATTTGAGTCATCAAGCAATGCCATGAATGATGAAGAATCTACTAACGCTTGGAGAAGTGTCAGATCATTTTTTATTTAAAGAAGAAAAGGGGGAAAATAGGGGAAAAGGGAGAAAGGAAGACATTCCCTGAAGCATAAGTGTGACCTCAACAAATACACCAACTTTCCTTGGAGACTTCCTCATCAATTGGGTACCTGTTTAGCTGCTGAGTTCACAGTAGTTTGGGTCTCCCCCGCAGAGCAAAAGTTACAGTGCTGGTATTAACTGATAACCCTTTTAGCTGATGGGGCCTCTTGCACCCTCCATTAAAAAAGCTAAGGATGAACATAGTCTCAGAGAATATATTGCTAAAGTCCAGTTTATACACCCTTGAAACTTCCCTTCCTTTCCCTATTTTTTTTTTTCTCTTTTGAACAAAGGCAAAAAACTACAAAGCTACTCAGTAACTTGGATGATCTGGGGGAAAAGGTTTTTGCCAAGTTATTTTTTGGGGAAGGCCATGTGGGTAGATCACTGTCACATTGGAGAGAGATGAAGAGGCAGCATATAAATATAAGAAGAAGAAAGATTTAACACAGCCCGAGCAGTACTGGCATGCGGCCCTGAGAAAAAACATGCTTTTGGGTCAGGATGCCGAGTACAGGAGTCTGGGGCTGCAGAGGGGAAGCCATCCTTGGTCCTTTGATTGCTCCCCATGCTCACGAGAAGAGGACCTCATTTCCTGCAGTAAATATATATACTTCAAAATATTCCCAATCCCTTCAACAATTCCTTTTCTAATTCAGAACTACAATACAACCCCTCAGGTTTTGCTTGGCAACCTGTGTCAAAGCAGAAAAAAAACCCTGAAGGTCAGTAAATTACATTTCTTGTAAACCTTAAAAATGTGTTTTTCCTACGATTTAGGAAAACGGTTTCAAAATGTAGATAGGATGACATGTGTCTGCTAATTGCCTTTGTTAGTTTGCAGGCACATAATCAGATTTGTTAGAAAAATAGCCTCACAGGAGAAGGCATAGTTTATTCTTCCATGAATGGCTCTTAACTGAGATTTACAGTACAGACAGATTACAAGCTTTACTTTCTCCACAGAAAGAAACAAAGAATGGAGCCCTTCTAAACAAAATATTCAAACAATTCAAGAGCCTAAAGAAAGAAAAGTCTCTCCTCTTCTTGGCTAGACAGTTTTGATACCTTAATGACTGTAACATTTTAACAGCTGTGGGAAAACTGACATTAAAAAAAATACCCAGCCCAGAAGCACGGTCTGTGTACAACATCTTTGAGCTCTTATGTTTTATTAGCAATTTAGATTCATTACTGTTTTAAGGAGGAAGGAAGGGAGGTAGATGTTCCTGAGAGCTGTTTCTCTAAATGTATTAACCAGAGATTTCCAAGCAAGATTTAATATAACACAACCCGATCCTCAAAAACTAGCTAACGGGTGAGATGTCACCATTTATCCCTTCATTGAAATTCATGCTCCAACACAAGAGGTCAAAGCAGGTATTTGAGTGATCTTCCTTATGAAAATGAGATAACCTCCTTTCATCCCAAAGCCTGCTCTGATCTTGCTCCCCCTCTCCCTTCCAGCCTGATGCTAGGCAGCAGCTCACAGTTACCACACTGTCACCTTCCTTTTGAATTATGATGCTCTGAAAGAGCGCTGTAGTATTTAATAGCCTGAGATCACAGGCTCTCCTGACACAATACTTAACCAGGTTCTGCCTTTCTTTCAGTGTGCTCATTATTTGCACATGGTCTATGACATCCAGGGAGAATATGTTATCACACAAGTTCTCTTTTCTCCTGCTGTTTGCTCTTCCATTGTATTTATCTCCCTTACCTGACAGGTTCTCGACTGTGCTGTCAATTTTGTCAAAAAAGGAGCATTAGCACAGATTTGGGAGGCCCTGTTCGCTAATCTTTTAGGAATCCTAAGGTGCCCTTTAGGATTTAAAACAAACACTGAAGCCTGAAAATGACTTATGTTCTGAAGCTCAACACCCACCTCCTGATTATCCCATTAGAAATCCCTCGAAGTCTGTGTTCAGACTTCATCAGTCTCAACTAGTCAGACCTCAGGGTGGAGAAATGGACATGATGAGTGTTCAGAAATATTGCACAGGGAGACATTGAGAGAATGTCTTGTGGTAAGGGAGTTTTAGTGGAGTAGTTCTGCTTAATTACAGCCATATTGAAGCTGTGCTTTTGGGAGGAATATAAATAAGGTAGTTAACAAGCTGAGACAAAAAATGCACTTCTTTTGCCCATATAGACTCCGAGATCCCAATTTTGTTATACTTAAAAGGGTTTGTTGTTTTATTTTTAATACATAGCTTCCTCTCCCAGCTCCCTCCCTCATTAGGATAGGACTGAACAGCAAAATGAGATGTTATTATTTGAATATATTATAAATTAATTTTTTCCCTAGGAGGAAGGCCAGCAATTGCTCCTTTAAGTAAACTATACAGCTGTCTAACACAGAATAATCCTCTCCTTTTAATAACAATTTCCATACAGACCATGGGTATTATATTGTCTTGCGGTGATCAGAGAGCCCTTCAGGGAAGACCACAGCTCTGAATTAAGCAGCGTTGGTGATGCCCTGAGCAGGACAGTCCTAAGAACACCACATGGGCTTAGGGGATAATCCACAGCCAGAGGAACATCCTCCCAGTGCAATAACCCATGTATCAGTTAGCAAACTCAGTTACTTTTCCAGAATATAAATGCTGCTCCTGTGTCAATGATAGTTTAGGTTGTTACATTCAGCTTCTTTCAGAATTATTTTGCAGTCTCACTGTATACAGTGTTAATTTTCTAACGTATGCTACATGCTTAAATACCTGAAATTATCATCTCTTTATATCAGGGGGAAGTTCTGCACCTAAAATAGTCAATAAAACAGCTCTTCCTGTATTTATCCACATTATCTTCTTTTTGTGTGCATGCCCACACTCCCTCCAACTGAACACATTGTCGTAAATGAGAAATGTTTGCTCCTCTGGCTTCAACAACTACCCCCAAAGCAGGCAAAGGATATAAGATCTGACATATGGACTGTTATTTTAAATCTACCACCTCAGCTTCGAATCAGCAGGAAAGAGTGCTTCACAGCAACCTTCCCCATGAACCTCCATCATGCATCTGACTAGCATCTGCTTCAGTACCCTACAGAGCAAAAAAACAGATGACTTCAATAGGGCATCAAATTTGCAGCCCCTCGCAGAAGCCTTTCTCACTGCTATCAGCCCAGCCAAGTGGCATTACGAAGTCTGTTTCCCCTCCTTTGATACTAAAAAGTTTTCTCCTTCACTAATAGCTAGAGAGACCTTAAGTATCATGCTCAAATTGCCCTAATCTCACTCTGCTCTCACCTTTTAAAATCACTGTTAGTGGTTGGCCCCTGGCAACACAACAGCATTTTAACTCAAACTTCCATGCAATAAATAGCTCAGATTTCCTTTAAAAGGAACACATACACACAACAGACTAGGGGTGCACAGAAGTTTTATGCATCTAGCAGTTTTTACTTATTCCACTGTTATTCATTTAAGGCTGACCAAGTGGTCCTCAGGGGATGGCATGCACAAGCATAACATTATAAGTGTTAATAGGAAACGGATCTGAACAAAGAACCGCATTTCCCCATTATGTTGTGTTTCTGCTTTAGTACATCATGTTAGTTTCCTTCACAGCTGGCTGGTTTGCCTGTTGTTTCAGGGGCAACTATCATTTGCTCATAACTTTCCTTTTTTCAGTGTATTTTATATGTACGTATAGGCATGTGGGATTCTTGCTTTGGTTTTAATATAAATGGTTTATCTTACAACTTGCTTCGGAAAGCTCGTAACATAAAATCGGTAGCAATTCAAAAATGACAACAGAAAAAAATGTGCTGCCATGCGAGAGAAAAATAGAGTCCAGTCAGCATAAGGTGTAATCAGAAATATAAAACAATTAGTTGGTTATTAATATAAACAAATAACCAGCAAGATGCAAGGCAAATTCTTGCTTTTTTTTTAAAACTCAAACTCACTTCAGTAATATTCTGTTGCTTATGAGCCCTTGAATTAATTTCCTCCCTCTTAACATGTACGCAATTTGTCTGCAGAATAGCTTTACCCTTCTAGTGGTGGGGAGAAAAATCCCCAAAATTAGCAGAAAGAATACCAGAACATGCACTTTGGGAACCGCCTTGTAGAAAGTCAAACTAAATCTCCTGCAGATGTAATTTTAAAGACACCAAGGCAGCCAGGTAAGCATGCATGCCCCTCGTGCTCCTGTGGTTTTGTGGACAGTCACTTGTGCAGGCAGTGATGGAGTCCATGAATGGGAACACCACTACCTGCTCCTTCTGCAAAAGTGTACAGGGCAGCATACCTAAATTGCTTGCACGTGTATGAAATGGCTAACACAGATGTCTAAGACCAATGACATACTGATAAATCAATGACTATGCTTCCACACTTCAATATATGATGCCTCAGTTAAAACAAGCTTCTTTTTTTTTTTTTTGAACTCCAATGTTCTTGTACTTGCTGGGTTTTCAAGAAATAGGTACCACCCTTTCCCATTGCACTCTGCAGTGAAGTTACACCCAGAGCTTGACGTGACCATAATTACTTTGTCCCAAACATACACCATGTCAACGTGCAACTTGGAAAAGAGAAAGGTCTTCCTTATTCTCAAAGAATTGCTAGCTAAATTACACCACATTTGTAGCCCACATTTTCACAGGAGAAAGACTTATTTCAGCCTCCAGAAAAGTTCCACTGGTGACAAAAACTCCCAAGCTCTTCAAAGCAACATTTCAGTCTCTTAGCTGTGTTTCAGCTTCTTTAATACTCTGTGAAGCCCAAGGTGTATATTCTTCCCCCCCGTTCCTTGCTTTTAAAGATCTATTTCCTAAATGAGGCATGACTCCTTTCAGGATGACAGCTTGTAAAAATCACTTTAGGGTACATTTTCCCTTTAAGGAAGCAGCTTAGCCACTCCTTTATCCCCAGAATATGTACATCCCATCCCTGCGGGCAACAGTTCTCATCGGCAATGTTTCCCATTCCTCACATCTGCTTCTGAGAGAAATCCCAGCCACATCAATCAGCCTCATACATGCATAGACTAGGCAAAAACATTTGTTGTGCTTTCAGAGTACAGTATCAGGAAAGATACTAAGTTATCAGAAAAGATATTTAGTTAGAAAAAAAGCATTTGATCCACATTGTCCTGTAAACACCATGGAGTTTATCTCTGATCTCCAAAAAACCCACGCCAATATTAATAAAAGTATGGGTAAGGGATGAATAAAAATATTTTACTACATTTGGGGCAAGTGAGGAACCTTTGAAAAACTAGAACTTTTGTAGTTTCTCATTTTCAGACAAAAAGGTTGCTTTCCACAAGAACATCCTGATTTATTTCCCCAGCCCAGCAGAAAAATGACACTGCAAAACTGTTGGATATTGAATGAGAAGTCAGATATTCCCCACTGAAATTTTTGGCTTTCTTTTATTCCTGAGAAAAAAAGATTTTTCATAGAAATAGACCCCATGGTTACACCACTCTGCTGAGACAGCCTGGTTGATACAACAGCTCAGATCCAGCTCAGGAAACTATACTCTCTGGTGTAAGTTCTCCTAAAATTTCTAATAGTTATTACTTGAGTATCTATTACCTGTCATGTATGCTACTTTGGAGCATTAGTGATGCTAACAGTGATCCTATAACAGGGTTTGCAGCACCAAATTGCTCATATTTCAATGTCAAAGGGATCTTAAATAAAGCATGCAAAGCTCAGCTGCAGTTTGAAAAGTGTTTCGGAACCTGAAGTATGTAATAGAAGTTCATGGAAAGTACAGTAGAGATTTGCACTCAAATCAGCCAAAATAATTTTCTTTTTCTTTTAATATCAACAATCCATTACACTAGCAACTAATCTTTGGATCCAGTGGTTTGATTATGGATTTTTTTTAAATACATTTATTTTTAAAAGAGCTGACATGAAGCTTGCTTAATTACTGGTGAAATGATTCTGGAGTTCACTATGATTTTAGTGAACTATAGAATGGAGAAAGGAGTGTTTTATGGACCTTTCTAAGCCCCTGTAACCTGACAGAGCAACTACTGATCTGCCTCCCATGAAAGACATTGAAGCTGTTGTGTTCATTTTCAGCAGCTCAAAGTACTTCATTTTATAAAGAATAAATAGCCAAGGACCAAGAGGTTAGTGGAAAGAGATGGCAGTCAATATTCTTCCTCTCTTCCATTATGTAGTCAGCTAAAGGACGAGGTAGGATAATTAAGGAGATGATATGGTATGCAATGCATTGCTTAATTTTCTGGCAGTTAAACCTGGACTATATGGGTGATGAGTTAAGCCCAGGACTACAGCCCAGATGACTTCAGCCCATCCTTAACTGCAAACTGTACAATAATCTCACTAAAGCCACACAATCTTGAATTTACCTATAAAAACAATCTTCAGAGCAGAAAATTTAAAGGACACTAGCGAATCAGCTAGGAAAGAATACTTTCAGAAAATGAGTAAGTCTATTTATCACTATAGTTAATTTATTATACTTTTTGGAGGAGCTATATCATATGGTCCATCATAAGAAAGTAAGTTAGGCACCACCTTTTTAAGAAACAAAAAAACAAGGGATCAAATTCAGAGACGCTTAACTTTCTGTGTAAGTCCTATTGACTAAAGTCACTGATGAGGCTTTTAGAAAGTACATAATTGTGAAGTTTAACAAGTAGGATTTGGTAACGTCACATCCTGGGGATTACAGAATCAAAACCTTTTCTGAAAGTCCTCTGAACTTCATACATTCCTCAGATTCAGCATTACAAATTCTCAAAATGATTCTCACCTTACAAGACTTAATATGAGCTAAACTGGGCAAAAAATCTCCTTCATACATTTTCAACAGGCCTCAGTACCTGCTTTAAAATTCTGCCCAGAGCCTTGGTAACTGCTATCAGGCACTTTGCAATGTAACAATGATATTTTAGGAGAACAGCTGTAGGGAAGAAATGCAATTACAAAAACCTCATGTCATAGTTAATTTTCAGATCTGAGTTTTCTAGGACTTCTACGTTTTTAAGGCAAAAAGACCTCAACAAATTTCATATATGAATTTTCCAAACTTAAGAGATGAGGTCTAGATTTTATTGTGATGATGTGCCTGTGTTTCTACAGTGACAGGTATCTCTATTTTAATGATATGCCAGAAGCACCAATATGCAAGCCTACTTTCCCTATGAGTATGTCTGTAGTTCCTGAAACCAGTACCTGCTTTCCACTCCCTAACACATTGTGTCTTTTTATCCATACCCCTCAGAAAGAGGCAATACCTTTACATGACGCTCAGGGACAAACTACACAGATTATTTTTTTCCAAAATGTTCTCCTGTGACAATCCTAATCACAACTATAAAGTACATAAACACCGCCACATGTAAGTATGTATCCTAGTTATTCCCAGTGAGTTCTATCTGTTTTGTGTCAGACGCTGCTTGTGTTACAGGGTCTTTAGGACAGGGGCTATCTATATCATGTGTCTTCTACAACACTAAGCGCTCATGGTGTTCAATACGTTAGTATTATTTATACTTAAAATTTGCTTACTGCAACTGCTCTGTTTTAAAAGACAGTAAGCACAGCACTCTAATGCCTCATTTTGACCTTCTAAGTCTACTCAGAAATTTAATGACTATTTTGTTAATATATGCATACCCTGAAGAAAACCACAGGCATACTAGAATTTAGTTTGTTCTTTATTATCTCTCCCTAAAAGTTGATTTTCCCATACTTGTGGCTACTGTCTGTGCCCCTTCTACCTCCGGTTGCAAGACAGCTGTCACCTTCTTCCCCTAACCCCAGAATCAAGACTTGATATGGCCTTAGCATTACCTCTGTTTTAATCAGCTTGGAGCCTGAGAAACCCAGCCTAAGTCCTCCTGGGAGCACTATGAGCTGCTTGTGGGCCAGTGGGCTAGACCTCATCTAGCTGTCTATCTGATACCGTCTTCTACATTTCTGTGTGAATCAGTGCAGACGTGCTCTTTTTGGTGCATGCCAGAGTCCTCCAGCACAGCTGTGAGATCTGAACTACCTTTTATAAAGAAGATCTAGAGTGAGTAAAAAAGAAAAGATACATGAAAAGATAGACACACACACACACGCACTAGGTGCAGAGCAAAAAGCAATCAGGGGCCAGGCATGACAAGGGGGCACATTTGAGAAGTATTTCCAAAAGCATTATGTATAGAAATTGGCAGCCACTGTTATCCATGGCTGCAAAATGTTCTAATGCAGTCTTTGAAATTGGGCTTACTTTTGGACTCTTAGTACATGAGATAATCAATATATCTCAGTACAGGGAAGCATGTGGTTGGACAACTGCCTACAGAGATGGTGGCGAGCCAGAAGATTGGCATCACATTGTGTTATTTCACTAGCAGTAACTACTGGCAGTGCTTAAGTTGCACATGACACAGTCTTGTCCATGTACCTTATTTTGTGCCTATTCATTAAAGAGGTGGTAGGTGCAGAGTGAGCGATGTCAGCAGTAACTGATTTAAAAGCATGAGAGAGTCATAAGCCAGGCTATTTTACCTGCTCAGTAAACGACCCAGAAATTATAACTAGCAGTTGATCATTCTGCTCAATCAGTGTTCAGTGTGTGCAAACAAAGAGATTTACAAATGTAATAAAGCAATAAAAACATCTCCCAGAATATTTCAGTGAATGAGCGTGTGACTGCGCTAACAGCTATGCCAGTATATATCCAACTAGCCAGTTTAAGATAGCTGATTCGTTCCACTATATTACACAGGAGACTGGCCAGCTAGAATTTTGCAAAATAAATTATTCAAGCAAAAACTCAGAGCCTCAAATGACAACGAACTATCCCACCATCCCACCATAACATAAGACAGACACACAGTCTGAACCAGACCTCTAGATGCTAAAGGTAAAATAGTAGGAGGTGTGAACTGAGGCTCTATTTTAGATCATTTACGTATTAAACTGGCAAGCTGTATTTGAAGATAAGTGTTCCACTGATCCTTCATACTAGTCATTTATTCTGCAGGGTATGGAAAAAAGCCTAAGCTGCCAAACAGGTTGCACTGCAATGATGGAGAATCCTTATAAAGAAAGAGAGATTGAATATATGTCAGTATACAAAACACAAACATGAGCTTCACATGCACTGGTAGCTGAAAAGTCATGTCATAAAATGACAGTAAAGAAATAGCTTAGACATGGCAAAGAACTTGGTTTTAGAAGTAAATATTTCAAGGTAAAAAGCTACACTGATGCCAGACTTGGATTCTTTTGGGATTGGGATTGATCCAAGTAGTTCTCACCATAGTCTTGGATTAAGTCTCTACTGCGCTGACTAGCTCACAGAGTATGCCGAGTTGCTTTGATGCTATGTAGGTCAGGCTTTGTAAGCAACACAGTCATGACAGTAAAGAGGTTAGTATGGACTACTTGCTCGACCTTCTTGCAGCACAGCCTGCAGAGATGACAGGAGGTCAGCCAGCCGGTTGAAAGTAACATGAACCACAGAATGGATGTCCCGAGCCCGCAGATAACAGTCATAGTTGGACAACAGCTGCAAATAGTGGAAAAGCAAATCTTGCAGTCAACACAATTCATAGCCTAGAAAGTCTAGTTCATTAGCCCAGATCTGATGGCCAACAGTTATCAGCCTCGAGGAAATCACAGCATGTGAAATTTCATCATGTTTCATTAGGTACCACATTGCTGTGCACTATCACATTTTTGACTTAGTGGCCTCCTAGGAAAACCCAACTGCTCCATGTTAACAATGCAGTCAGTAGCACTCTACCCTCTAAGTCAAAACTGGCTGAATGTGAACTGATTACAAGTCAAATCCTTGTATTGGTATTAGGAGCTCTTTGGCAGGGCTCTGCAAGATTACATTTGAAGTCCACACCACTTAGAGTGGCAATTATGCTCTTCCACCATCATTTTTCATATGACTAATGATTAGCACTTTATTCTCAATGCTAAGTACCAGTTCAGATAACTTTTTCTCTTCACAGAATCTTTCTGTAGATAAATTAGGTACAATATTCCCCTTAATCACAGATTTTAAACTGTTGATGTTGACTGGCCTACCATCTGCTCTGCCACAGAGTAGTCACACAAGGCTTGCTCTAGGTAATACTAAATAATTGAAAGGACTGGAGATGAGGGGTGGGCAACAAAATTAATTCTGCACATCAGATGGAGTGGACAGCCAAAACTTACACATGAAATGTCCCACTGCTCTATGGTATTGGAATACCAGAGTGGCAGACTGCTTTTCTGCAAGGCTCCTTTGCTATTAAGCTATGCTTACCTTGACCCAAAGCCAGGGCAGAGTGCTGGCAAAAAGGAGAAATGCCATTCCTTTCAGCCTCATGGCCCAGGCCAGGTGCTCAACCATCAACAAAACATCAACTTTTACCTGTGCTGTTGAAAAAAGGAACAGGCAAAGTAGCAGGGCCAGCTACACGGCTGTCCTGGAGTGCAGAAGGAAGAAGAATGACACACAATAAAAGCAAAGAATAAAACCTAGGCAGGAACCATGCCATAATTCACCCTAAAATACATCTTTGTCAGAAGTATAAATCTCCTACTCCTGTAAGGAGTTCAGTGCACAGCTCAACTTGTATTAATATCACATGTGTAATTGATTGGGTCAAACCTCCACCTGTTGCACATGCACTAATACTTACAGTCTCGCTAATTCCCCATTTCAGTGCAAGCACAGATGGAGCCCAGTAGGCAGGGTTGAAGTAACTGCATATGTAAATTACTTGTGAATTTTCACATACATTTCTTCTGTATGCAATCGCAAACTTTTTTGATTTTAACTCAACAATGAGGATTTTCCAGGAATTCAGTAAAATATCCTGTCAAATATGTTCTTTCTTAAATAAAAATGCTTTTGTCTCCACAGCTTATTTTTTGGATACTGAACAGTGTTTGCTGTCTAAGTCAGATAACTTTCTAAATAAGCATGTTTTCTTCAGGTCATAAATAATGTGAAGGGACATCATGGCTCAAAGCCTTTTAAATGCATGTGTCTGTAAGAGGAGCAGAACAAGGAATTTTTTTTTTCTTATGATAAATTAAATTAATTGGAATCATGGACTAAAGCACAGTAATAGGAAAGGGATGTGTAAAGATGTCAATTAAATGCAAAACTCAAATACTTATTGTCTTCTGGATTCAAATAAAATATCCCTTCACTCTGTAACTCCATAGCTGTGATTAGCTGATTAGCATAATCTAGAGTGAATGAATGAAGAAAACAGCTACAAGAAAACTCTACTCTTGAAGAAGCAACCTGAACATTTGAGTAAAATCATTGTGAAGTAAAATAAAAGATTGCAGTCACCTTCCAGTTAGACTTTCTAAATGAGAAGAAATGCTTTTAGATAAGCATCAAAGAGGATTATAACAGAAGACCAAAAATATATCACATGGGAGTTTAAAAGACAACAACTGGTAAAAGGGCAATTAAGCCATATAAAATATCTTACCTAGATAAGCAGGCATGTCAATAAAGGCTCACTACATAAACATCGAGACCAACCATACAAAAATAGGGTTAAATGATGGCATGCCTTTATTTTAGAATGCTTTCATTTATAGAATCCCACCCCCAGTCTGATTTTGTCTTATTTCATTTGACCAGTAAAAAAGCTGGCCTTTTTCCTTACTTTTTTTTACAGATTCCACATCTGTAGGCATAGATCATCTTTTTTTGCAAAGTTGTTGATTGATTTTCTAAGCACATAAATAATTTTGCTGTTTTTTCCTAGTTTACAGTGGTAGCAGAAATACATTGCAAAAGTAATGGAGAAAAAAAAAAACAAAACAAAATCAAAGTTCAACAGGATATGAATGAATAATCTTGGAAGCAAAAATGAGATATATAAAATAGTCAGCAGGCTATTTCTTTTTTTTTTTCACTTGCAGAAAGACAATTTTTACAGGTTAAATTAGCCGGTGGGTGGGTTTCCTACTGTTCCCTGAATTCAGTAGAAGTACTCTCAGAAGTGAAATAAAAAAAATCATAAAATGAAATAGAAGTGCTGTGGAATTAGTACAAAATGTGTTTTTTCATTCACAAACTTTTACTGCCTATATAATTTCATGCAAAACAATGTATAGTATATTTTGTTTCTCTAATAATAAAGTAAAATAATAAACAAAAAAATTGTTAATAGCTTCTTCATACACAGAGCGCCAATTATTTCCTTTTCTTATTCCTACTGTTAAAAATGAAAAAATAAAGTTTCAGTACTTGGTGCTTTCAGAACACTGTGTGCTACTCACCACTGAATGTGACTGGATGCAGATACTAATCAGCATGTTTCATTCAGGTCCAAACTTGGACAGTTCCTTACAAACTTAACGTTACTCAAGGAAATATCATAACTGAAGTTAGTGAATAAAGCAAAAACAATATCAATACAAGTGCACAACAAGTACCACAACCTTTACCATCCCAATAAGTACCACTGCAAGTGAGTAATGGAAAAATTGGAGTCTCTCAAGATATTTGCTTGGCACACGTGGAAAGATATTTATTGGAAAATAAACTTATTTAACTTGCAGAGGACATACTGCCTCTCTTTTTTAGGCTTTGCATATAACGCATGGCAGGTGAGTTTGCATTGTGGCAGACTTCCCCAGCTGGCCTTAAAAGATATCAGGGATCCAGGCACAAGATGGAAAGTGGGCCCTAACATATACAAATAGAGAGATGAAAAAACATTTAATTGCAAATCCTAACTTAAAAGAAAATGTTAATTGAATGTGTTTTACTTTGGCACAAAAGGTTAATGTTAATGGATAGATACTTTTAAACCTAGAGGCATGGCAACTGTCTGGGCCTCTTCAGCACAGTAAGCATGACGTCTTATAGCCACTATACCTCCTACAAGACCGGCTTGGCTGACATCATTTGATATCACTACCAATTAGATCTTCTTCATGCATGTCCTCCAAACCACTACACTTCTTCCAACTGCTATTAGCCAAAGATCTTGCCCTGCTAAAATAGCACTCCTCCAGACCTAGACGGACTGCTTAAGACATAACATGAGACAGATTTCAACACCTGACTAAAGGATATCAAGTAAACAGAAGGTGAATAAAAACTCCAAAAGACCACATCATTCTCAGCTACTTTGATTGTAAAAGCACAGTGAAACCATGTCTTCTTCAAGCTTTAGCAGTTAGATTTCTGCTGGCTACTTAGCAAACAAGAGCCTTTACTAGGAAGTGATAGCATGTACTCGTACTAACCCTCTTTTCTTTGAAAAGCGTAACATAATTTCCTATTTGTAGGGTCTTCAATGTTCCCAGGAGCAACAAGAGAGCAGGCTTGATCCTGCCTTGCTTCAGTAAGGCAGCTATTTCGAAAGACTATAAAACAAGCCCTCCAGTCTCCATGGTCTATTTGGATGCAACAGCAGCTGGACAGTCAGAGGAGTCTATGGCAGGAAAATCTCCTTCCACATCATCACTGAGCCAGTGGAAGAGATGGATTGCAAAACCACACAAAAGAAAAATGAAAGTAGGGTCCTCTCAAGCAAACCATTCTTTGTTTGCTTAAGTGCCCCCATCTTGGTGCCCTGACTCCTCCCCAACAGAGTTTTCCAGCAGAAACAGTATCCCTCTGATGGGCAGAAGGCTTGTTTCCTTACCCATTTCAGCAGCACGCAGGCTGCTTGCTTAGCTTGCGCCATGACTTCCACTCTATTATCTCTACTTTTCTGTTGTTTAGGGAAGCATGCAACAATGCAAGACTAGGTCTGCATGGACTACAGCCCTTAATTTCCTTGAGTGAACTGACAACTGTTAAACGCCCAAGAGAAAGCACACAAAGTGAGGGCCTTCACACTTTTAAAAAAAATGTATCTGACCACCTCAAAGTCCAGCTGCATGCTTCAGACAACGCTTGTGGTGCAAGAGAGCATTAGATTCACATTGCTATTTGAGGAGTGTCCTTCAGAGAGGGAACATTCTCCCTCTGGCGCACGTGGGACGTGGTGGGGCACAGCTCCTCCAGTTGGCTCTGCATTCAAGGGGGAGACAAGGCAAGAGCATCTTGCCTGTCCCTGCTTTTAAGGTAGCAATTGCGCCTGGCTCTCAGGAGGACTGCAGAAGGTCTGGGAAGGCTCCTTACACCTCCCGTGCCACTGCGCACCCTTGTAAGGCTGGATGGAGGCTGGCCCTTAGCTGAGGATTAGTGGTGCTTAAAAATAGAAGCTGAGACGTGCAAACAGACTGAGTTATAACTACTAAATTCCAGTGTGAAAAGAAAGTGTCAGCTGGCAATGCTGGAGCTTCGCTGTATGGGCAAGAAAGGTGTTGGAATGTCAATCCAAGCACCATCTCCCATCATGGCATGTAGACGAGCAGTCCTGAGAGCTTGGGATATACTACTGTAAATGGCTTTAGAGACTGCCATGTATAATGCTGCTGCATTACAGAATAAGAAGGTGCTGAGCAATATTAGGGATGCACTAGTAATCCTCCATGACAGCATACATCTAAATATCATTTTGACGCGGACAAAGATGAAAAGTATCAGAAAAACCTCATGCAGCTGCACCATGGGACCATAGCTGCACCATAGCTTTGAATACTACCCAGATATTAACTGTTAGTAATATTTACAGGTATATAAAAGTGTAGGATACCTCTAAGGCAAATAATCAGCCTAATTTTTACCTTATACTAACATAACCCCATTGGCTTCAGAGGAGTTCCACCAGGCGCACATCAGTGTGTTTATTATTACTTATATTATGTTGGTGTCTACAGGTCACAAACCATGAAGACATGAAAGAAGTATTCCCATCTCCTGACCTAAAGCAAGAGAGAGAACATCTGGCTTTCTGACCCTACCCTCAGGATTCAGTAATCAAGAAGCCAGAGATCAAACTGGGAGAAGTAGCAGAAGCTAAAAATACTTAAAAAGTAAATAATCTGTTTACTCAGTATGGATACTTATTTGGCTTCTTCTGAGGTTTTAGAAACAAGTGGACTGTGTCAATACACTGTTTGAGATTTTTGTTTGAATCTAAAATACTCTGTAATAGTAAAGTTCACTTTGTTTCAAAATGAATATAAACATTCCCCAGGATAGCAAAAATGCACCAGGAAGTTGCTTTCCTAATCTGAGTTTTGCTCTTATTAAGAATGGATGAATGGGTATTTGTAGAAAATTAACATGAAAAAATAGTACTCCAACAGCAACGGCACAGGTAAATTTCTCAGGTAATTCTATTCTCTTTTCCAGTCTTAGTGGCTAAGCTAATAAAAAGCACTTATATTTAGGCTTCTATCTTATAATTTAATGCAAGATTTCAGTTCTACCTTATTAAATATGTCAACTGATACACTTTGGTATGTTATCTAGACAACTAGTGGGGAAGTACTCTTCAATTTGACAATTTGCTACATGTTGTTCTCCACAAGCAGCTTGATCTAATAGTCTTTGGTTACTTGCAATTTATGGAGAAGACTCAGCCCTTGCGTGCTATCCTTTGAATGAAAACAAGGCATGCTTTCTCCACAATTCACATTTCTGGTGTCATCCTGGAGAGATAACAACATCAAGAAATACAGTGAGGATGGCAGCTGATGAAGTACTGTCCAAGGATTATAGCTGCATTTCAAGAGATTCTGGTTTTGTCATCTACACATCTGG
Organism: Morus bassanus; assembly: GCA_031468815.1. Lineage (NCBI taxonomy): Eukaryota > Metazoa > Chordata > Aves > Suliformes > Sulidae > Morus > Morus bassanus. The sequence goes on along the minus strand of CM062567.1, from coordinate 38,562,150 downwards.
GTTCTTGCACAGGTGAGGGGACTTGCAGTAAGTCCAAGAAAACCCTTGCTTCACAGTAAACCTTGTCCTGCAAGCAACACCAAACCAGGAAACAGGGAATGGCTGATCTAAACTTTGTGATCTCAGTATGCAAGAAAAAATGAGATCCATTGTGAACAGTATACCCTCAGGTGAACTGAGGACCAAGGCTTTCTGAGACTGAATGCAGCTTACCCCATAGACAAGAAAGGAAAGAAAAAAAAGACAACACAAATGTCTATTAAGCACTGAAATATATCTGCAGCAGGAGGGAGACTTTTTTTTTAATCTACCAGTTCATATTACCTTGGGCTGAAATCACACCAGACTGCAAGGTCAGGGGTGGCCAGCAGTTTAACAGATGACCTTAAAAAGGGCTATGTATTTTAAGAAATGGCAATGACGCTCCAACAGGTGCCAATAATTCTTTCTCCTTCACTGAAAGATTTTCCAAGGATCTCACTGACCAGTTTCAATTGCCTCGCTGGTATTTGTACACGGGAAGTATAAGCTCGTACACTAGAGTCTCAGCGCTGAGCAATACCCTTCCACGTCAACTTGTCCTAAAAAGTAATCACCTTCTGATGAAGAATGGCTTTCTAAGACCTGCGAGTAGTTTCTTAAGACATGACTGGATATAAAGACTTGTAAATAAACCTCCCGAACAAGTACTCAAAGGAGCCCTGTATTGACAGAGTGTCCTTCTTACAAATGAGTCACAAAACATTTTTGAGCATTAAGGACACGGTTGATGGCAGTATTACAAAAAACCTAAACTGCTTCTCATTCTTTACCCACCAAATTCACTAAGTCTTGTCTGGGTAGGGGTCTTCTAAATAACCCTGTATAGTGTTTCAGCCCTGACAAAAAATGGTGTATAAATATCTTTATTATGTAACTGCTCCTTCAAATCTGGACAGCTCTCAAAAAGGTATGAAGGGTAATTAGCTCATCTCTGTGTCCAGCTAATCTCTTGGGAGATATCCTAAGCGGTACAAAGCACAAGAGACCATGTCCAGCATTTTGAACTTGAGAGCACTAAATTCACGTCTTATTAAAGTGCATGATTGTTCCATTAGGAGATAATTATTGTCAGACTGCTGAACAAGGTGTTTGTTTGCATTATTGTTATACCTGGGGAAACTTTCAAACTGAATTAAAAGTTTCAGATTCAGAAAAGCCCTTTGTAAACCAAATAGTAAAGTAAAATTTCAGCTTGACCTATAAAAAATGAAATTAAATAAAAAACACAAGTCAGTAAATCCATGATTCTGTTGTGCCAAACTGTATGTTAGCATTAGTAACAGCTTCTCACTTTCTGGAGTTTTAATTATGACTCAAGGGACTGGGAAAAAGAGAGGGCGGGAGAGAATGTAACCTTTAACAGCCTCACTGGTTGCTGTCCCTACCTTTACTGCTGTTGAACTAAAAATCTCCACAGGCTAAAATTCCTTACATTGCAAATAAAATAGTTTTTCCCTGGTTTTTATCAGCCCAGGTCCCACAAGGAACTGACAGCCGGTTTATGTCAATGAACAAGAGTTATTGTTTTCAGATATTCCATGTTCCCCCCTGCAAAAATTGGTGAGGAACTGAAAGCAAATGTTACTAATAACAAACAGAAGGCCCCAAGGTTGGGGGTTCTACTAAAACAGCATTTTGGGGCATAACATATGGTACAAATAGGTTTGTGGAAGATGCTATTCCACTGTACTCCTTTATTGAAGTCATTCATCCATTTCGCTGACGCTAGACCTACCACCATGAATCTGAACTGATGTGACCAGACTGTCTAAACCTCCAATCTTTCTTGGAGCCAACCATCTAGGAAGGGAAGGAGCTGTGGATTTGGAGGCTGGATCTCAAGGATAAGAAAATGCCACACTTTCTCTCTGCCATGATACAGTAATTCACAAAAGGTCTGCAAGAAGATGGGGAAATTCACTTGGGCCTCATCCTGTCAGATACTTCCACTAAGGTGCTTGGTGCCTTCAAAACCCAACCACAGACTCTTTTGCAAGAGATTGAAAGCAAATGTAAATAGTCTAAAATATTAGAAGCTCTTGTACCAGGTTCTCACATCTGGGAGCAACCTCCGCTGCCTGGCTCACCGATTTGGCACTACTGATCTCGTGAGATACCACTGTGCCAATCTATTTAGTCTGTGGATGAACAAAGTAAGAGAGTTCACTGGACTTCCTGTGTCCCTCAGTGTCCATCATAGTGAGACCAAGTGATGATCTTTAATTAGATAGTCAATCACTGTTACGTGATGCATGCAATACAGAAGAAACTGGGATGCCTTGAGGATGTGTTCAAACCTTTTGGGAGACAATTTAAAAGAGATGTTTCAACTAGAAGCAGTTCAAATACTGAGTCTGGAAAGTATTATGAATCTTACAGGCATGGCAGGGTTGCTATTTCATTGACTAAGCCCTCTTTCCAGCAGCTACTAACAACACAATGAAGTAGATAATAAGTGAGGAAGATGACTAATCTTAGAAAAGGGGGACTAGAATAGACCATAGTAGTACATGAATATTTTCTTTATGTTTACTGAAAACCCCAAATTATATCCCAGGGAGATATTTCTAGTTCAGCAAGGAAGGAAAAATCTCTGGTCATTTCTCTTCTGAAGCATTTCAAAAAGATAAGACATTTGAGCTGGTTATGACATTTAATTGAGTCTCCCAGCAGATTGTTCTTGGACTCTGACAAAATGCTTTTGCTCTTCCCCCCACCCAATTACTTTTCTTTGTCCTGCAGAGTGTGGCCATCTTGTCGCAAGCATTACAAGCCAAATATGAATGCAAGCCATATTGTCACTACAGATACAGAGACTGTCATTAAGGATCCCTGAAATCTTATCAGAATTATTACTTGGTCAACACTACTACTTTGAAAGACGACCTGATTTATTCCTAAATTCCTATCTCAGAGGACTAGTGATTCAACAGCTTATGAAACCTTAAGGAGCCAGAACAGAATGAGAGGTGACATGATCACTGGACAGGGAGAAATCTAGAGGTAAAATTCCTATTGATTTTCAAAGTATATAAGCTTTTATGTATCTTCAGCACCTTTACTTAAAATGCCCAGAATAAATTAAGGTTTTCACCATTTTTCTATGGCATTCAGCCTATAGATTGAAATAACAAAACATACAGTTTTCAGAAAAGGTAAATAAGTTACGTCTTATCAAATCTTTTTAAATGCTGCATAAAATGTCTTTATTCTCCCAGATCAGCAGTCAGAAGACAACATGTTAAAAAAGAGAAAGAGCTGTGGAGAACTCTGTTCATCAGTACTAGTAGGTAAAGTTATGAGTTAACTTCAAATCTGCTAGTATTATGTCACTGAAATGAAATAATTTCTTTGTTTCTGCAGTGTTATGTTTTTAGATGTATTGAACAATTGTGAAAACAATTTTGCAATATCCTCCCCCCTCTGAAAAATGCATATCTTTCTTTCCCTATTTTTTTTAAAGAGACAGCATTGAACGGTATAATTTCAAAGGCAAGAGTTTTTAATTAAGAACAGAAAGACAGAATTGTTGGGATGACAAAGTTAAATATGAACGAAAGGTTTGCATTGCTCTAATGAAGAAAATTTTATATTTGCACATTATAACAGCATAAATTTGAAGTAATAAAATTGGCTATAGGGAAAAATCCTGAAGCTCTGCATAGAAACTCCAACAGGAAAATGGTGCTAGCATATTAATAAAATCATGACGTTTCATGCTGTAGGTGAATAAATTACAAAAGATTAAACAGGCTGTATAAACAATGTAATATAATTCTGAGTTTTAGATTTTAAAAAACATTTTTCTATGAACAAAGGTGATTTTTTTTTCCTGCTGTCTCAATAGCATCTCTGTTAGCCAGCTGAACAGTCCTGTTTATTACCATATATCTGAGAGCAGCATGTTTCAATGTAAGTGGAAATGTCAGTCAGTGTGTGGCATCGCGGATCAAAGCCCTGCCTCGGTACATGTACCTTCTCATCTCTTCTCATCGGGGCTTCCAATTTGAGATGCAACAGAATGAGTGCAAAGTCAGCTTCAAACAGATGTTGTAAAACGTCTGGTGGGAACAAGCTCCCCTCAGGAGCAGTCAGATTGTGTGGAATAGCATCTGTTAACTTTCATTTGAAAGTCTCCACACTGGAGAACCAGAATGCAGCAAAGGAAAAAAATAACAACAGTAACGGAAGAGATGGAGAAAAGGAAGAAAAGAATTGTGGATTTTGTGGTGTGTGTTTTTTTTACTGAACTGCCCATTTTTCCTAGTTCTACAATATTCAACATACAGAAATTTATTTAAATGCAAAGATATTATTCAATTTGAAAAAGAATGGGTGATTATAGCAAGTAAAAACATGCCTCAGAAGTGGTCATAAGGATTCTATGTGTATTCCAAATTTAGACGACTTTAATCTTTCACTACTTATCTTAAAACTCAAATACATCTCCTACTTTAATTCACTAAACAAGGCTAAAATCCTATCTAAGTCAAGAACAAGCCAATGCCATCAAAGTAAGCATATGTGTTAAAGAAATAGCTTTTTGTAGTATGCCAGGAGTTGAGCCCACTTGTTTTAAGTTTTTTTCACAGGTATATTTCCCAGCAGGTATTTAGGTGTGGATTACATCAATTAGATTCACCCACAAAGGAATAATCTGATTCTAGATTGGAGATCCATGTAGCATTGCTGCCACATGGGAATGACCTCTTGTTCCTCTTAACCCTCGTATCACTACACAGCTCATTTCTATCCCATCTTTCCACCTTCCTTGTTTAGAATCTTAAAGTTTTCTGTTGCCTGCTGTTTTGGTTGCTGATCTTTGTCCAACTTTGAAGAGGTGCTTCTAGCTCCAAAGCAATCATAGCACTTTAGGACACCGGAATCGACAGCCATCACATGTCAGCTAAGGAGATAATCTGTAAGTCTGTTTTTCTTTGCTGCTGGACTCTCTACTCACATCAATACCATTACTAATCAGGCCAAGGAGATATAGTGAGGATAAATGGATATTTGACTTTTTTGTCATAGAACATCATTATAATTTGATACATACAGAAAAACAGATCTATGCATCTGTCAACACAAAAGGAATAGAGCAATTGAAATTCTAATGACATAATGAGAAAGAAATCCCCCAGCCAAAAAGAGAGACAGTCTAGCCATTTCAGAGGAAAAGCCTAAGCTATAAAAGAAGATTCATTAAATTCCTTTCCCTCTTCGCAGTTACACTCTCATAAAAGATAGCTGGGAGACCTAAGAAACCCAGTTCTAAACATTCTTAATTTTGGGGGAGCATAACCTAACTGTGTAAACCAAAGCCAAACTAATTTCCACCTGTGGAAGATCTTATCCTCTTTTCCTCTTACTTTTAAAGGCCATTCATTTCAAATAATGGATTTTCCCAATCATTAATGGTCTTTGTTGACAGAGCATGTGAAACAGGACTTACAATCACAGCACTGTATCTCAATTTGGCCTGTGATAATCTTCTTTTTGTTATGGCAATAATAATATGGCAATAAATTAAAAGCCATTTGAAGCATGCTTGCTGTACAGTGCTTAGACTAGGCTGATACAATACCCTAAAGGTATTAAAAAGACAGAAGCATACTGAGGGGTGGCTGCATAAACACTGCCGTGGCACCTCCTTTCAGTCAAGAATTCAACCCAGCACTAGCCAGACCGCTCAGCTGCAGACATCGATGTCCTGTCATTAGTCAACTTCAGGAAATATTCAGCATTTGTTACCCAATCTGCAAAGAGAGGAAGTAGAGGAAATGGAAACGCTGGGGGAGGGAGAAGGTTCTGCACTTTAGTATGTGATGGAAAACAGTGAGAACATTACTGCTCTGTTTGTTCAATCTAGTCATCTAGGGACTTCTAGAGGAACAAAGACCTTTATCTCCTTTTCTGGGAATAAACACTGCAGAGACAGAATTTGAAGACAAGCTTTGACCCGAGGACAACATAAAAGAAACTGCAGAGCCAGGAAATGTAAGCTGTATTGCTGTCTTCTTCCAAATATTCAATGTTTTAGACTTAGCTCAACTTCCAGGGACGGATAGAGGTCTAAAGCGTGTTGAAGTTAAGTGGAAAGACTCCCATTCACTTCAACAGGCTTTAGATCACAGCCAGAGTAACAAGACTCAAACACCACCGCTACCACCTCAAAAGCTGTCCATAGTTTGAAGATGTTAAAGGATCTTTTTCCTAAGCAAGTCCCAAAGCTTATTAGTGATACTCTAGAAGTACATCACAGACAGAAAAGGACTATGAATATTATCAAATGGATCACTGCAAAAGACAAGGGTAAATGCCATATGTTTGAAGCACATGGGTGGTAACTGAATTTTGACCATTGAAAAATACCACAGTCTAGTAAAGAACAAAATCTTCTTTAAAGAATTCATGAGCTTCCTACCTTTCCTCCTACCTCCATTCCCATCTCCCATTGCCTACTGCCCAAAATACAGGCAACCCTGTAAATACATTAACTTGTTTCAAACTTCAAAGAGCTTTCCCTTGCTCAGTTTTTTCTCACATCCTAGTGGATCTCCTTTCCATTGCCCTTGTTTAGAGCTAAATTTACTACAGTTGCTGGCTTATAGCCCTGACCTCCTTAAACCTCTGTGATTTTCCTTGTAACTCAAAAATTAGCCTAGTATGTAACAGGAGACCTTAATGAAGTGTGGACAGGAAGGAAGGTGGTCACACTACTCTGTAAGTGGCAACCATTACATCAAGGAAGCTTTACTCATCTGAAGGGGAAGCTGAATTGCTTGTTGAGGGATCTCAGTTCCCATTTTTAGTTGTGTGGAGAGAAGGAGGTGGTTGTGGTAGGCCTGCTGGTGTACGTGAGAGGCAATGGTGAACAAGAAGGATCCCTGGATGCAGTTGCCCATGGAGCACATATCTAAAATCCTGTTTCAAGAATTCCAGCAGGCCTGATCTGCAGAGGCATCATCTGCAATTTCAACACACCTCAATGAAAGCTGCAGGTCTTCACCTCCTTTGGAAGTCAAGTCCCTAATTATAGATTTGGGAACCTTATATATCGCCACGCACACTTTCAAAGTGATGCATCAGAAACTGGTACAGAGATAAACAGCTCCTCTCAGGCTCTGCTGTCAATTCAAATTCAGCTTGGATCAGTAACAGCTGGATGGCAGATTGATAGCCTCATTTAAATGACTTCTCACACAGGCAATGCTATAATAGGCATTAATTAGATTCTCTTGTGGGGATACACAAAAAGACTAAAAGGCTGGAGAGAGCATTATCTCTTACAATTAGCTGAAAAGAGCATAGGGAGTAAGCTATAGGGATAGCCTAAGGACAGTCCTAACTCATCCACAAGTCCTCCTGGTTATCTGTGGAGCACGTGTTGCGTGATGCCCGAGTGCTTCATTCTAATTTCACCGACCACTTGTCAGCATGTGGCAGCCCCCAGCATGGTCCTCGATCCAAACATTCAGGTACTTAATACCAGAACAACTAGAAGGGAATAGTTTCTGTGAGGACCAAAGGGATTGCAAAAGGCTAGTATACAAGAATGGAAATCCCTATGTGCTCTCCCTCACATGCTTAAAGGAAAATCTGTAAGGAAACTTTTTGTAGGTGTTTTGTTCCCTTTCTTTTCTAAGAAAAACAACTGCTTTCAAAATACATGTTTGTCAGACAAATGTGTCTCTGCACTTCAGTTCACGAGGAAAAGGCATGGCTCGTTTTGTCTCCTTCTTTTCCTTCCCTTTCTATTGCTTTCTTCAAAAAAGAAAAGACAAACCGTTGTCGTTTTTTGTTCCTTTATTTAAAAAAAAATAAAAATTACCAGCTACAACAAGCTCAGGCTTTTGATCCTTGAGCACCTCCCTGGTATTAAAAGTGTTCACAGGTCAGGGCTGAAGCAATAGTTTCCACAAGAAGAAATAAAATTAGATTGTCTTGCTGTTATCCTCTTAGCATATCGAGAATAACATTTTAAATCTAACATTAACTTTTGAGAATAATAATTAGCTACACTGCCAGGATACAAGAAGTTATCCTTACATTTTACATTTGTAGTAACTCTTGTTATAAGTAAGACAGCCTAGGATAACAATAACTTCACCTGCAGCAAGCAGGTGCCCTTCCAGAAGAGCAATACTACTAAATACTGTTACAGCATTCCTCATACCCTTCAACAATACAACACCCTCAGCTAAAACAGAGTGAGTGTCACAGGGCTGTACTCAGGGTTAGGATTTTTTTTTTTAATTAGATATGTACATGTGTTTTCTCCCCAGTCGATCTACTGCATGGCATGATAATTTCATTGCCTATATAAGATTCAGCAGACAGAAACGTCCAATCATGTATCAGCATCTGGATGGGGCTTGGCTGAATATTAGAGGTCTGCAGTAGGTAGGTCCAGGGACTCCCTCCTTTTTGACAGTAACAGCATACTGTTACTTTACCATGCATGCTAACATCTTCTCATTATTAACTTCTTTAAAAATACAAAAGATAAAAATTAAAGCAAAAAAAAAAGAAATATAATATTAAGGAGAATATCCCAGGTAGTAGTGACGATACATCAATACAAACTCTCTGCAGTATTTACTGTCCTTCCAAAACCCAAGAGACGTCAGGTAATGTACAAAGAAGCATTAATTAACCACTTCTGTCAGGTAGGACTGAGTGAGCACAGAGTGCACCACGGTGCTCCCAACCCTTCCACTTTTGAGTAGAAAACCCAAGAAAACCATCTTCAAAACTGCTGAACGCTGAGTGATGACTCTATGACAATGTGGATTTTTATTCAAATTCTTTCCCCCACAACCATCTCCCCTCTTTGAAAAAGAAAATTCAAAGAGCACATAGGAGCAAAACCTTCGACCTCCGAAAAAATTACCTTGTATCGAAAAGCAGCAAAGGAAAACTCACATGCCTCACAGGACATAGGAGTGTTTACATTTTCCCATTTTTTTCCTTAAGCTGATCACTAAAAGTTTGCAGAAGGGTGCAACAGACATTCAAAAGGCATGAAACAACTGCCAGAGGGTCCTTCTATTAAGGGTCAAGTTGAAAGGATACTCCCTCCAGCAGCATATTTCAGTTTGGAGCCATCTCTTGATCAGAAAGAAATGTTCCCCATAGAATCTGTTTCTTTGAGATTCTAAAAATAAATTGATCTATAAGTGACTGTACTGTAACACAGTGAGTCATATCAAGGAGTAAGAGCCATTTTTAGGCTATGAAGTAAACCTCACCCTGAACTAAAGGCTATCTCTGTAGACAGAAGAGACAAGTTTTCTCAGCATAATAATCTGGGGACGTGGAGGAGAGGGAGGAAGGACAGAGAAATCCTTAAGTGAGGGGAGGAAAACCAGCACCTCTAAGCAATGTCTCTCTCTTCTGTGATGAAAATGCAGCAATAGTAGAAAAAGATAACAATAATGATAAATAAGAGTAATAACTAATAAATCAAAAGTTCTTTAAACTTAGTTAGAGCTGAAGATACAGGGATAAACAGAAGCGATGCTGTTGCAGGAGTTGCGCCGTAACAAGCACAGAGATGCATATATGAGGCAGGAGCCATGAGAGACACAAGGGCGGCATTCTCTCCAATTTTTACACCAGCCTATGGCTCCTCATCATCCCTTATTTTATTTCTTGGCTATTAGGCTGTGAAAGATTTCCCTCCCCTGTCTTAAATAATCCCTGTGCAAAATGGGCAGTAACGTGTGTAAGCAGGATTTCAAGCACACAAAGAAGTTAGCAGAAGATGTATAACCTGGTTCATGCTTGCAGAACCTCACACCTTTTTACACCTTTCCTGTGGCAATCATTCTGGTACAAGGAGCAGAAATCAGGCGTTTCCATTTTTACCACTTACACAGGCAATACCAATATTAAGAGGCAATAGTTCTTCAGCTTTATTAGGTTAATAAATGGAAACCAAATCTTGTGACACTTGAGAAATCATTTCTGTTATCAAGGCACATCTTGTTTCCACAAAAAATCAAAACTGTATCTTTGTTTATCATGATACGATATTTATTACTGTTACAGGAGACACCATAGTACACCTGATAACTACCAAAAAAGAGTGATTATTGCATGTGACTACTCTGTGACTCTTGATTAAAAGGCGCTAGATCATTTGGGTTCAGTCTGCAGAATCGTGAGTACTTTCAAAATCCAAAACACCCCATTAACTCCACAAAGATATTCTTCAGGTCACATAACATGAACATCTGCAGTTTGTTCATAGCAGACTGTGGCACAGTAGTTAATATCTTACTGTCTTAAAAATAACATAACTTAATGTGCCCACTTATAAGAAAAAATATAATTTCTCAATAAATAAGGGCATTGGAAACTTCATGCATCATAGCCAGTTGTTCATATATATGACCTGTAGGTTTAACTCCAGAGTGTTTTTCAAAGACTATGAACTGCAATATTATTGTCTGTAGTTGAAGAGCTATATACAAGTGTTTAGAAAACCACAAAGGGGGACCAAAAGAGAGAGAGAAAACAAACGCTAGCTTAAAATACCAACTTCGTGCAAGGTCAGATATCTTCCTCCCAAGTGCAATTCTCAATCAGGCAGTAATTTTACTGCATGTTAAGTATTTACAACCCAAAAGAAGTTTGCCAGAAGACTCACCTCTGTCAGACAGGCCAGCAGGATTTTGTTTTAATATAGTTTGAATGCTGCCAAATGTTTGTAGGATAATTCAGCATCTTTCTGTGCTGTTGTAAGCATAAATTAAGCATAAACTTAAGTGTGATTATACAAGGGGAATTGTTGAATGCTTCATTGTGAATTAAAGCAACAGGTGCCTACCATATTTACACCAACAATTATTAAAACTTCTAAGTTCTACAGAAAGGGACCTGAAAACTGCGGCAACCTATAAAATTTAATAGAGAATTCTTCTCAGAACACAAAATGTTCTATATGCCAGATTTTCATATATAGTTAAGTACCTTTTATGAAGCCAAAATGGTATAAATGGGACATTAATATAACAGAAATTCCATCTCAAAGGTGAATTCTAAAATTCTGTAGAGAAGTCACCAATCACGATTAAAGGCTACACTTCTTTAAACAGAGGTTCCGTGAGAAATACTTTTATTATATCAGGTGCAGATTGCCCTTCCTTGATACATTTATTGATGCATACTCTATTTATTACAGACTTATTTTTGCAAGAGAATTTTTAATTTAACTTTTGAAGTATGATGTTAAAAAGAAAATCTTACTTTTTGTTGTTACAGCTGTGACGTCCAACAGCCATCCAGAATGCAATTAACATTAGTTCACTTGCACAAGCAGAATGATTAAAAAAACCCCAGCTTTCTTGATCTAACTTGTAGAGAGCAGATACAAGATATGACTCTGGTAGCTGGCATTAAGATTTTGTTCATATCTGACACCCAATACAGGCCAGATAAGTCCAGCAGTTGGGCTGATTTCCTTGTATGACACCAAAGCAAAAGAAGGGTTTGGATAATAGTTTATTGGCTTCGCTCACAGGAACAATGTGGCCATCCAGAATTCTCTCCACATCCTCAAGTTAAAGCATGTGTGAAGTTTTAATGATTCTTTTACTTACAAAAAGGCTCTCTGAGCACTGGGTAGTGCCAATAAAAGAATACTAGAAGTAAAAAGCATTTGCTAAGAAACAATTTCTCAGCACCCCTAACCTACAGAAAATATGGATATAGTGATGTTCTGCCAACAACAAACAAGGAGCTCCCTCAGTATTTTCTGTCCTGATAAAAGCCTTTTGAGATCAAATGGATTTTGGATGTCGTCTCCGAGTCACGCTAATGGAGACATCCCCCAGCTCGCACAATGCAAAGCTCCTCCGTGCAAAGGCTGGGCCCCCCTCAGCTCCCACACTGCAACTGATTCCCATATTGTTTCCTAAAAACCATCCCACATTCTCTGGTCACCTAACTGCTAATCCAGACTCTGCAGCTCCCCTAGATTCTTGTGTTCAGAAAGGCAGTGTGCACCACTCTGGTGCACATAAGATAAATGGGTCAGACCTGCCACGGTGACAGAACAAGATGACACCTCCAACAGGGAACTATCAGCAGCATCGACATGTGTAAGGACAGTACACTGTGTAAGTGCTACTAATATTAAGTGTGACAAGCTCCAGTTGAGTAGGGGCCATTTTCCGACCTAGCACAGCAAAAACCACAGAGCTGGTAATAGATATGCCCCATGGAAAAGAACGTGATGTTGACAGGCTTCTGGGAGTAAAATCACAGCAAAGTCTGTGTGAATGTTTTGTATGTCTTCTATTCAAGATAGGCTGCAAGTATTCTCTCTCTTTTTCTCTACAAATATACGGTATTTTGTACGTCGTTTCCCATAAGCAGTAATTTCCATTTACTTCAAAGGATTCTCTAGAGCTTGCAATTCAATGACACAGGTATAGATACAGAAAATAGGGGAAAATATAAATGTTTAATTCTTATTTTTAGCTGGGACAGTTTCACGTGTCAAGGGCAGCACGTAGCTCTCCTTGACTGGTTGTAGGAGTTGGAGCAACCACTAAAATGTGTGAATGTTATTGTAACACTTAGGATGTCATAGGCCAGCTAGAATCATACCAAGTCAAATACTAGGTTTTATTGCCCAGTACATTAAAAGCCATAATCTCCCACAAACACTCACACAGTTTGGCACAGAAACAGAATTTACAACAAAGTAGAGGCCACTTTCTTCTGGCATCCAGTGTCAATCTACCTAAAAATACACCCTGTGCATCGCTGTACAACTAGGCAGGTGGTGGAAATTAATGTGATCAAGGGTTTTCTCATGTCTACACCTATGGGATATCTTTGTTGTACAAGCATACTGATTTTATACATCTCTTCAAATTGTTTTTTCTCTCCAGAGGATAAAGTAAAGCTTTGGAAATGTATCTCCATACGTCTTGAAGCCAGCTGCTTCAAGAATTCACATCCATGAATTCTTTGTAGAAAGCCTGTCTGATTTTCAGAGAGAAATACTTTTGTGGATACGAAGAAAATTGATACACAAACACAACTGGAAAGATATTATAGGTAGACTGTAAGCCAAGATTTGAGTGTAGCATTCACTGCTCTCACATCCTCTCCTCTTCACACACATTCCCCCAGGAAAACATGCGTAACTTCAAATGCAAAGTTTGTAATTTGGCTTGACCTCTAGGATCCTGAACACTCTTGATCTTGAACTCAGTCAGAAGCCAGTTATGGGCCATCATAAAATTACTACCCACCCAAGGCAAAATGTTACTGCAGGGGCTGTGCATCAAACAATAAAATTAAAAAATACAATTGTTCCACTCAAAAAATCCATCTTCCTAATATGCCTGCTCAGCTGTCACACAACAAAACTTTTAAAAAGATCATTTTTTCTGAGACTGTCTATATTATCCAAGCTCTTAAACAGATTTCTCTTTCACCAAATCAGATTCTAATCTGATATGCAGATATCTCTTTCTTATTAATGGTTACATGCATTTCTTCAAAGCCATATAGGAAAGATAGCAGCACAAAAGGTTAACACTTCACATACACCTCGATAAAAGCATGGATCCCTCCTAGGGCAAAAAGCCAGAGTTCAAAACCAGTTTATACTGTTTACCCTTTAATAACCCTGTGAGTGAGGGCAGTGGTAGTGATAAAAGAAAGCATTAACTGTACCTAACACTGACCAGCAGAAGAAAACAGCACTAAAGCTGGACCAGATAGCCCCAGGGTGATAACCCACAAGGGAAGAGTGTCCCAAAAGGATGCAGGGCCAGGATAATGTCCTTTCAGCTCCTCAGGCACAGTTGAAAAGTCTTCACTAGGGAAAAGTACATGGTAAGTAGCAACATGACCACCACAACAGACCACTGGCAACTGGCAGTACAGGAATCCTGCAGAGCCGCCCCAGTCTTAGATAGGAAGAAAATAGTAAAAAAATACCTTTCACATATCCATCCTGAACAGCACTACAGGGTCTTTAGGTGTCATTTATCTGGGTTTTGGCAAAACCTATCCTGCCTTCCCTCTATGATTTTGTGAAATAAGGGTTACAACTCAGCACAGGCAATGAGCAGAACAGCACGGAGAATAAAACTCTGAAGAGAGAAACAATCAGTTAACACTAAATACTTCTCAAAAAGTCTGCACAGAAGCCGAGCATGCAGAGAGCTTTATGACTGCAGCATGTCTTTGCTCAGTATTCACAAATATGGGGAAGTAATCATTATTTATAAAAATCCCATAAAAGGTATCCATTTTTTTTACTCCATAAATGAGTAATGGCTCGATCATTTAGCACCCATGAGTCATAAGTTTTCTCTTGTAAATAGGATAAGATCAAATCCCATGGCAACATGTTCAGTCATATTTAAGTCTTAATTGTATATTTTTCCCTGTTCTTCCTCTGCCTTCCACCTTTAGAGCATTCTCTGCCCTATACTATTCTCTAATTTACAAGTCTCATCCACAGTACATCAAAACACAGACCTCGATTTTTTAAGCAAGGACATTAGGGAACAAAAACAAAACCCACACCAAAGCCTTTTACTGGAGTCCACTCATTCAAAATGCTCACTGTCCTGCTGAATTTTTATGCAATAATGTTCCCCATTGTCACAGTTAATGGGAACACTGACATGTAAAATCTGTTTGGTGGGATTTTTTGTTGTTGCTGTTATTTCCCACCCCACCCCTGACCAAGGGAAAAGGAGAATTGCCTGTAGGCTTTAATCATGATGCAGTACACACAGGCTGCTAGTGAGATACTCTGTATCTGGAAGGTAATAAAAAAAAAAATCTTGAGAGAAAATATTTTGGATTTCATTGCTCCCGTGCTATGTCTATGCTTTGGGGAAGAACAACCAACAGCTGCATTTTTCAATGCCATTTGAGCAGGGTTGAACACACAAATCCCATTATTGTTAATGGGATTTGTGCACATAATTCTGAATACTTTGAACACTCTCCCGTGAAGTTTCTCCCAACCCCTCAAGAAGCAGGAACAATTCTACGTTATTTAAACATAATCTCACTGACAGGTAATTTTGTGACTCAAAATTTATTGCTGGCTTGTCCTTTGAGGGCATGTTTCACCATTAATGTTTCCTTTTAAAAACTCCAGCATACATTAAATGCTCATACCAAGCTTCCTGGTGTTTTCCTTGGAAAATCTTGCTTTCTGTGGTATTTCGCATTATCCAAATCCCTCTTTACTTCCCCCTCCTCCTCTTCGAATACTCAGGACACACTTGAAAATGAAATATTTGATCTCCAAAGACCCCACTGGCCAAATATTCTTTTAAATAAACCCTTTACAGTATTCACCTATTACCTCAGACATTCATGTGGCATAAATTTTAAATAAACGTCTACTAGCTTGCAATTGATCAAGTGAGCTAGAGGCCATGAATTTAACATGACTATTCCTGCAGGCTGCCTCTTACAACCTACCATTTGCCACTAGACTTCAATGTGGTCATTAACAAAGCGGGCCATGGGCTCACGGTCCTACAGGCTAAAAGGCTATCTCGGATATCAAGATACTCTGGTTTGGCTTTCGGCCCTTCTGTAACACAAGTGGCTTTAGCTCATCTGCATTTATGTCAGTGAGTCATTTGGAGATCTCAGACATACCTTTGAGATGGTGAATTGCTGAAACAGGTCATGCTATCAATTAACATGAAAAACAAAGTAATTTCCTACATGCAAACAGGCGATGGGACTGGAAAGAGGAAATTAAAAACTCCATTATGTCACATGGCCGAGCAAGGCTGGAGCACAGCTATTGCACAGATCACAGTCATAACACATTAGGAACACACAAGCTAGGACTTGATCATGGAGGTTTAATGTACATCATCATTACCTTAGAGGGAAGGCTCTCAAGTTCTAATAAGAAAAGTATCTGATGAGATGAAAAGTTAAGAATAGGACCTACGTAGCTAACTTAAAATACTTGGGGTGTTCTCGTGGCCACAGTGCTGGGAAGGGTTTCAACGAATAAGGCTTGCGCTGTCACTCTGCCAAGGATGTCCAGTGTTACTCTGAGATGAAATAACTGAAATCAGCAAATGGTGCTGGCATAATACTGTACATACAGTCTCTCCGAGAGTCCTCCTTCTGTTGTTCCCAAGGCTTTATGCCACTGTAGTTTCTAATGAGAGCTTTGCTTAATTGCTATCAACACTTTCAATTTAAAAAACAAAAATTTTGCATAAAGGATTATTATTAATAGTATTAAGAAATTGCTCTGGGGCACAAGCCATTCATCGGTTCAACACTGTGTAATCAATTGACAAAAAAAACAGTGAGGTGAGTTAAGCATACAGTGTCACAGGAAAGGACTTGACTTCACCTGCAGAGAGAACAGCTCAAAAAACAATGCAGAAAAAGGGGATTTCTCCTAGATCTTCTCCCGGGAAAGAGGAGAAAACAATACTGTCTTCCATAGAGCATAGTTAGAAGAAAACAGTCCAATTTTCTAGAGTACAAGCAAGACCCTCATTAGTTTGAACGCCTCATTTCCCCATTGCCAGCCACTCCTCAAAAACAGATCTGGCAGCTGAACTGTGAAGTCCTGCCCGTGTGGTTCTCCCAACTCTTGCCCCCACCGGCATGCATTGCTTCTCTGCAACACTTGGAGAAAAACTTCAGTGTAATCCTACCTCAATGTCTCTGCTCCCACTGCCCGAGACCACTGGAGAGTGGAGGATATAGTCCTCAGGCAGAGTATGATACAGGTTGAAAAAACAGCAACTAATTTAGGAGAAAGAGTTTTACAGGTTTGCTGCTGGGACTTGCATTGCTGCTAATGGGTTGAGGAACACCTGCAGCTTCTGATTCTCAGAAATGCTGGTAAAAGCTTTGTAAGACAAATCTCACACTGGGCATCAGAGCCAGACACAGTTGATATTACTAAATTGAATTCAAGCAAAAATCTTCCACTAACATAAATGCAAACAAGGCTAAGTCCACAATTTATTAGAAAAACATAACACTGAATAAACAAGTAAAATACAATATATTTTATGACAAGGTGTTTTCTCCCTTGTGGGAAAAATTATTTCCAGATTCAAACACATCACAGTAATGTATGTTTCTGCAGTAAATACCATCTGAGGATCTTAACTGCAGCCTGCTGGCAAACCTGCTTTCCAGAAATCATTGCCTTTCCCATTTAAAGGGAGTCCTAAAAGGCTGACTCCAGAAATCACACAGTATTTCCATTCTGTATCATCTTGATCATCTCCATCATCACCACAAAGCTATTGGTGTGTGCACACACACATGCAAAAGCACACCAACACACACCAACACACACACACACACACACACGCATAGGAATAACTAGGGCAATGGAAAATACATTCCATCTTTGCTCACTTATTCCATATACAGGCTAATTTCTAAACCACAGAGGAGCAAATGTTCTATAAAGCCCTCTTATCCTACAGCTAAATACCCTTGCTAACGAAGAGTTAGCAGCACAGCCATCACTATCAAAAGCACTAACTTTTAGATTAGTAGCAGTTGGTGACTCAGTCATCCATTTTTCATTTTAAGGAAACCTTTTTAAGACTGCACTCTTATTTTCAGGAGGACTATAAATGCACTTCTCATGTTTTTATTTTATTTATTCTGCCCTGGGGATTTGGGTCCCTCTTTGCAAGCAATAAATTTTTCTTTAAATCTTTTTGGTAATAATATATTTTAAAACAAATCGGACAAGGGGAGCAAAAACACAGGTCTCCTCTCCAAGCGTTTTGGCAAAGCATCACTGCTACACGGTGTTTGTAATCAACTTGCGGTCACTAAGCAGAGTGCTAACGACCTCTGCAAAAATGGAAAGCCACATGTGTCAAAACACGGCTTTCACCCCTCTGCTCTGCACCACCCCCACCTTCTATGCATGGCCACCTTCCCCTCGCCACCATATAAATTAGTAAGGAGGAAGGCAAGACGGAAAGACAGACAGACAGAAAGAGACACTATGGCAGCTTTTAAAATTGTTGCTGTAAAGGATTTATCTGAAGGTCTGAAGGGACAGCACTCAGTATTTGACAGAATGAGTTACAGCGGTTAGTGGGGGGAGGAGGAGGAAGAGGAGGAGGAGGAGGAGGAGGAGGAGGAGGAGGAGGAGGAGGAGGAGGAGGGAAAGCAGCCTGGGAGGAGAAAACCTCCAAAGTCTCGCATCTAAAATGCTCTTGGAAAATTTCCAATTACCAGTTCAGAACAATGTTGACATTTAGCCTTTTTCTAATCAGTGTTGTCCGTCACCCAGGGCAGAGATTCCTGCTGTATGACGGAGCTTTTCTGCAACTGGCAGTGGCGTCCTCCCGCCAGTCTGCATCTCTCTGCCCACGGCCACCACCCACCAGCACCCAACCCGGCACCCCTGTCCTACCCCACGAGCTTTAACTCCCCAACAACAGGCTGGGGCACACAGCGGCTCTGGTCAGGGGCCGATGTGTACAATAGGGTATGGCGCAACAGTAACAGCTGCCTGCAGGAGACTAAACCACCAGAGTCAGGCTCCTGACAGAGGGCAGGGCAAGTGGAGAAAAGTCTCATTTTAAGACAGATTGTGTTTAAAGAAATTCAGTAGACGCCATAACCTGAAATATCTCATATGGCAACCAAGCCCTTAAAGACAGTTAAATTCAGGTGCTGGATTTTAATTTGACCAAAGCAATGTTGTAGAAACCTGCAGTTTTACTTGTTGACCAGTTTCTGGCTTTGAGCAGAAAAAAAAGGAAAAAAAAAAAAAAGATGGCAAAACTGCAGGAAAGAAAGTATTTAATTGCTATTAATAACTGTTCTCATTATTTACAAATCAATTCAACACTCTTAGACCTCTGACAAGTTCAGTGTCATTCACTGTGCTGATCAGAGGAGCACAGCGCGAGGCCGAGCTACATCATGTTTTGTCCATCATCACAGAACAAAAAAAAACCAGCTTGGCACAAGCTAGACCTAAGCTGCTGTCAGCTCAGAAACATCAGGACTGGAAAAGGTCAGAGAGCACTATGGAGCTGGCACTGATAGAGCGAGATAAGGTATGCTGCACAGTGATAGCCTGCCTTAACTATCACAAAAGCAAGGACAGTAGAGAGGGAGGAAAGCACTGCTGGCACAAGGCAATGTGCTCTGCAGCAGCTGGCTGTCATCATGGACGCTTAAGTACCAATCCCACTGACATGTCAAAGGGAGTTCCCTTGCAATGGGAGGCAGAAGATTTTGCTTTCTTCATCTTTACTGCAGATACCTTGCTTAAGGATGGTAGTTACGGAGCTGACTGGTTTAAATTCAGTTCTCTAGACAGTGGTTTCAACTGCATTAAGTTTGTTCATGCGGAAATAGATATGACTACATAAACATCAAATTAGGTAAATGCAGGATTAGGATTACAGCTCAGTAGACATAAGTAAATTAATTTTCAGTAGTTATTTGGGAATATAATCAATTAATTTTCAGTGAAATTAAAAAACCTCTTTAAAGCATTGTCAAATGTCTCAAGAATATCCTTCAATTCAGTGTTTTGAAAGACGTCAGGCAGTGAGACTACTCAAAAGCAAGTTTGTACATCATAAGTTCTTGCAAAACAGTAGGATAGAGCTCTGACGCAGTAAGTTTGTTCAGCTTGGGCTTCACTACAAGCAGGTAAGTAGTGCTGCAAAGTCAGCAGAACATGTGAAGTTTGCACATCCCAACATATTTACCATCCCATCAGGTGGGATGTCCTGAAACTGAAAACAGCCGATTTCAGCTGCATCGGACCAGGATGTGGACCTAGTTCTGGGAAAGTCTGGAGAGAAAAAGCCCCTGTGAAACATTAATTTGCTACAGCCTCAAAAATAGTTTTGTCTTAAATCTTACACCATTTTACACTTGCTCCCCTTTTTCTGATAAATTTCAGCCCATGACAAAATTCTTTCGAAACCTTTACCAAGCTTTTGACAAGCAAGACACAAACCAAAAACAACGCATCCAGTTAGAGATTTCAAGGCAAAACAGTGGGCACAGTTAAGGTTAGAGAAATGGTGTTAAATGAGCAGTGGTGGCAAACAGGGGAGAATGAAGCGCTGTACTGGCTTCATCTCAATCTTCAGACATGGGTCCTGACGCTACAATAAGCACCACACATGCTAGTCCTTGACTTGGGCTTCGGGGAAGGGAAAGAGTAGGTCTGAAGTATGACTTGAAAGGAAGAAGTCAGCTGTGGCAAATGGAGTTGCAGTTCAAAAGTAATTCTTTAGAGGAACTTTGGTTCTTTAAAAAACATTTTTATTTTGTTCCCAAATCTATCAGCATTTATGAAAGTCACCATTTAATAAATTTTCCAGAATTCATCTTCCATTTTCCAAAATTTAAACCAATAATTTAGCTTCATTCTACTCAGGATAACATGGTTTAATTCCCATATTTTCATCTCTTCTAACTTTCAGACTTATCAACCTTTTAAGAAGCAACAAGAACAAAACAAAGGAAAAAAAGCACATTTAGAAGAAATCCACATCCTGATTCCAGCTAGAGAGGAAGGGCAGACATGAATGGAGGAGAAAAGCAGAGGAGATTCAGGGAAATCTGTCTAGGACAAGATGAAGAAATATAAGAAAATATCTATGCCTCTATGTCAGAACTCTCGACCAGTGACACAGCCCAGAAAATCCTGTGTCCTGTGCTATTTTGTGTTTCACAGAGCACATTCTGAAGAAAAGACCAGAAACACACTGGTTTGAAAAAAAATATTGCGGTAATTCTGCTAAACCAAACTGCCAAAGAAAAATTCATTTATTCAGCACGAAATGTTCTTTCTAGGTGCAATTCCTTTTAAAATGCAGATGCCAGTGCTCAGCTCTCACAAGAATGGATAGTCTTGGTAAATTTGATTATGGCAACTTGCTCCACAAAAAAGGATGTAGTGTGTAACAGAGAAGTCTTAGCTATGCTGAAACTAATAAGAATTTTGCCAATAGCTTCACTGGGACTAAGAACCAGCTGAAGAAGTTGACTTCCAAATCGTTTCTTCAATAAAACACTGAGATATTTATTAAATCTACATTAATTATCCTCCAAACTCTCCACACAAGTTTTAACACATACATTCATTAAAAAAGAAGTATTAATTTATGTCCCGGCCAAATTTTTTGTACTTTCTTAGTGCATTACTATGTGAACACCACACACATGGGACTTTGCTTTTCAAGACTTTTCCAAAGCTGAGAGGTGGAAGCCATTTAAAATGTGTTAGCTAGCAGGCTGTTCCTCCCTCCCTCTCTCCCACCCATCCCCAAAGGCCTGATGATTCTCCTAGTCAATTCCCCTCCAGCCAAGGGAGGTTGGACACGGGTCCCTCAGCAGCCTGCCAGTGCCAGCATGTCAGCCAGACTGCGTCCCTCCCTGCCCAAAGGGGCAGGCTGTGCTAAGCTGCAGCACTCCAGCCATCCCTCTGCCAGGGCAAGGATTATTTACCAGCTTTTTTTTTTTTTTCCTTTTTCTTTGAAAAAGCACATATTAAAGCAGGGTCACCATCTTTTCCATTCTGTCATCTCCTGTGGGTGGAAAGCTCCTTAGCTGGGGTAGGCAACAGCAACAAAAAGCAAGCACACAATTTCAATGCCATCTACCTTTCACACCCATGCGGACAGCAGACAGGCTTCCAGGAGTGTGCCAAAGACCTTGACAGTAGCTAACATCATTTTCACTTCCCCCTCCCTGCCACTGCAATTTACCACTGCTAAATACAAAGAAAATATATACACATCCTGCACTTACAGAAATATCAGGAGTTAAGAGGCACCAGCATTTGCAACACCAGCAAAAGCCTCCATGATTTTCTTCATGTGTAAGTAATTGCTGGTGATAACAGAGACCCAGGCAGCAGCCCTTCACCCAGGCACAGCTCACTTCAGGGAGATGGCTGCCACCACCAGGAAAGTGAACCCAGAAACTTCACTGGAAAGTTCACACCAAAACTGTAGAGTGGCATTGTGAAATCTCAGAGTTAGGTCAAACCATTCAATATATTTTTCCCTATCATTCATCTATAATAGTTCATTTGGTTCTGGCACTTGTGAAAAAGATGTGAAAAGCTACACAAGCAGAGCTGGAAAGTAACCACAGTAGCGACACAATGTTGAGAACAAAGGTAACTGAGTATTGCCAAGATGATAAGAGACCCTTTCTAGCCTTCCATTATTATCTCTTCAGTTCAAATGTTAGCATTATTACCGTGAGCCTCACCCTATCTTTCTTTTCTTCAAACACTGGCTCTGGAAGACTTTAATGCCCCATTTAAAAAGAAAACTTACATTACTAGACCTCACGGACACAGACAAAACTTTGAAAGCATGACTTGAAAGCCTGTCTCAACATACACCCACAGGATGAAAAAACAGATGTCAAGCAAAAGGAACATCTACTTTATTACCAGTTTCATTAATGTTTGTGTCTTACTCTTGATTAGATCCAGAAAGATTAAAAAACAAGCAAACATTTTTTGCTCCTCTTAGAGAATTGTTGGGTCATGTTTTCAAGATTTTTCTCCAGTTTTAAGGATTTGAAGTGTCTTGAAAATGGGAGATAAACATCTCCTACAGGTGCAGAAATGTGGAAGCTGGGGCTTCACTAAATGAACCCCAAATTGCAAGATGTGTGAGGAAATCACTCATGGGCAATGCTGTGACAAGGAGTACCCTGGTTTGGGCACCTAACTCTTTCTAGATCCCCTGCAGTCTAAATGTTGGGGTTTTGGGTTTTTTTTGAGATCTTGCATATGAAAATTTAATAGCTATTCTAATATTGTTCCCTTTATTGGCAATATTAGGAACAGCAATAGGCTTACTTTGAAAGAAGAAAATACATGTTTTGTAGAGCAGTTTGTGGCAGTTATTTTCTTTCTGAAAATAATTACATGAGTGAAAGTTTCTAAAGTCTATTTTATGCTTGCATTGATATATAAACAAATGGCTCTTCCCAGTGTCCATATAAAGCAGACAGAATAGTGGCAGTGAGGCTGGATTCAGGCACAGAGCATTTAAATGACCAGGCCACACAACCAGCCATTCAAGTAGCCAACAGCAAAGCAGTACTGCAGTATTGCAGCCTGTATTTATAAGCCCCGCAACCGTTGCACCATGGCTCCTTCTAGGCACGAGCTCTTCTTATACACTCATGCTGGTTTACTATTTCTGTACCATACAGAAATAGACAATGGAGCACATTCAATCCTATTGTTTTTTTCTGTGGGCTGACTTTGGCTGATTTTGTTGCACTATTGGCAATTTTACTTATCCAAATATAATAAGAAAGACTGAGAACCTAAATGATTGATAGCAGTGCTCATTGAAACACTAGCAGTGTTAGGAACTAGTGTGTTCTCTCCCTCCTTATAATGATCCAAAATTCAAGACTGTGACAAAGAACAAGCATGAGGGAGGATCTGGCTCGTGCCTTCCTTTTCAGCAGATGCGTCCTTGGGAATAATTTAAATATCATATTTCAGCCTTGTTTTGCACACAGAGTGGAGTGGAAAGTAACCGCTGTTTTTGTAGCAAAGGCAGGGGGTACAGTGGGAGAGTAGTTTTGCTAATCCTTCATTTCAGTCTAGCTGAAGCTTCCTATGTCCATGAGCCCAGAAAGGACTATTGCCTGCTTCCCACACTGAATGACCTGGCTCTCCGGGAAATATTTGAACTGCATTTCTTTCAGCACCTCTCTGACATTGCCTTCTGGCAAGTTGTCCTAGCTGAGACCTAGTGCATTAGAAACGTTGCAATGGGACATGCAGGTTTCTACAAAAGGAGAAGGAGGCTTCCTTCTTGCCTGGACGCTCGAGCTCAGTGTCTGATTTTATGTGGAGGGAGTGGTGATAGGGTGGAGGGTGAGAACTGATAAATGCGTATGGCTATGAAACATTTGGAAACACTTGAGCACGAACACTTTTCCATTCTTACCCTCTCTGCTGCTTTCTCCCAGCGCAGAGGAGTCGTGGTTGAAAGGCTGAGATGAACTCCTGAAGTCTCCACTTAGTGAAGACAAAGGGAGAGTTCCAGGGAAAGCCCAAAGAAAACATCCTGATCAGCTTTTTTCCCTTCCTTTCCTTTCTCCTTTTTTGAGCTTAATTATCCCTCCATCCTATGAAAAGGAGTTCGGACTTATGGATATTTCTGGCTCCCAACATAAATCTGTTTACTTACTGCTAGTCTGAAGTGAGTGCGTCAGTCCCCTGTACCTCAAGCGCATGGGCTCACCTCCCTGACACTTAAAACTTCGCCCTTCCACCATCCCTCCTAAAGGACATAGGAGAAAAGTCCACTTTCCTGCTGGGTAGCAGTGTGGTGAGTTAGCCTTACTGCCCTCCCTTCTCCAGAGCTGGTGCTTGGTGTGGGGTCATCTTTCCATTGTTTGAAGGGAATGAAGAGCAGCTCCCAACATTTGGCTTTTATACCCATACTTTCATCTTACTACAAAGGTTACAAGTTCACAGAGCCCAAACAAAGCTGGCAGGTAATATGTTCATTTGAACCTTTCTCTTTTTGTTGTTGAGGTTCTTTTTTGCGTTGTCCTTTCTCCCAACTTTAAAGAAAAAAGTGTGCTTAACAAATCAAGGTGCTAGACAGCAACATTACATCATTCTGTAATATACAGTGTCATAATACATGCAGCACTCACAGACAGGCAGATATGGGTGTTTAGCATCCCTCAAGGATGGAGGGAGGGCAGTGCAGGGAACCAGCTCTATATCCTATAGTACAAAGAAAGCCCCCAAATACCCTAATGCAGAAGTAGTTCAGTTATTTCTACCTGGAGCATATTTGAAAAAGATAGGAGAGACCTCATTTTAATGACTTACTGGAAATTCAGGGTCTGTACCAATGCAGCATATTCCCCCTCTCCCAGGCCAACACTCACAGTCAGCACAGAGATTCACTCCAAGCCTCAGTGGGGAACTTGAACCCCTTGACCTACTGGCCCAGAGAGTAGAGTGCAATCAAGTCCCTCTGACAATAAACACAGAAACTATTAACAAGATTAACTCTCTGGCACCAGCACTCCCAGGATCTGTTTTAGACAGAAAGAGGATGCCTGATGAAAAGAATATAGTGGTGACGAAGGGTTAAATAAATGTGAACTGGGCAGGATCCCACTACGTGATTCTTTTCCATTATTTGCTGATGAGGTGCAGGCACTTGGCTGTGCAGAGAGGGGTCTTTAAGGGGACCCAGAATCTGGGAATACACTGCTTTTAAATGGGGAAAGCTGATCTTCAGAGATAGTGTCCCTCACCACTTCATTTTTTAATACTTCAAGGCATCCATATTTTACATAATCTCAATTTTAATGTCAGCAAAACTTGATAATAGAACCTCTAAAAGTGACACTGCAGAAGAGGACATGGCAGGCTCCTTGTTTTAGTAGTCTTGAAGAAAGCAGAGGGAGGGACTGGCAGCCAGCAGGCTAGAGAAGGTTTCCAAACTGGTGTAAATGCCATGCAGACTGTATACCTGTCTCACTAAGGGCACCTTTGAAAGGGTGCCTGCTAGAAGGGGATTAGAACTGTAGAGCGCTTGGTCCTGTTCCCAGAAGCAGCAGCCTAGTATTCCACATTTAATACTAGAAGTCATGAAGGGCACAGAATGAAAGCTGGTAACCCAAAGAGAATGTACTCTCCTTCTTAGATTGCTACACTTTCCTAGAGGGACACCAGTAAAATAGACAGGGTGACCAGCAAAGGCACTCTGACAGCCAGCATGTCTGAAAGGTCAGATTAGATTGAGCACTTAGTCTTTATCCATTAGCAGAAGATAATAAATCAGAAAGACTAGCAATGGCCAAGAAATAGCTGTGTCTTTGTAAAATAACCATGTCTTAAACCAGATTGAAAGGGCTCCAGGAAATCTGAGGGCTCTAGATAATACTCCAGATAATTTGAGAGCTGCTTCTCAATGACCTATTTGATAACCTTCCCCACATAAGGATGTTTACGGGCTGGGTGGCAACTAAGATATTTAGCTATGCTGAGATGACAACTTTACGAGGTAAGAAAAATAGCACAGCATTTTATTGTTGTCCTCAGATGTGGGTGCAGCTTTGAAAGATTGCCGCAGCAGTTCTGTCAATAGGGCTTTTTGGAAATAATGATTTTTTGGTTAGGCCCCACGCTGCATTAATTGTTTGGAGGGTGTTATGCTTCATCTGTTGTTAATAGCTCATTAGAAAAATCAAAAGACTTGAAGTGTTCTTGGAGCAATCTGTTCTAAAAGCCTAGAAAGCACACCAGGTGGAATTTATTTTAGAAAGGTTTTTACTTTGAAGAGCTGCTGGACAATCTAGTGTTTATGTTTGGTATGTCCCTGCTCACAGAAGCTGGGTATGGCATACTGGATTTCCTCTCCTACACCTTTAGCTTGGTAGCTCTCATACCCTAATGAGAAGCTCAAGTTTGCTGGTATGAGAGCGCATGCTGCACTTTTCTGTAGTGTCTAATCACCTTTCCATTGCAGACTGTCCACTGAAGGCCATAGAGGAACTCTTGTGGAGTTCAGTGGGCTCTTTCCATTGGCGGGGAGAGCAAAAGGAGTTCCTCTGGATATACGGGAAAACTTAATTCTCTTCCTTTCTAAAATGCTTTGTTTGATCTAAATAGTCTGCATGGATATGCATTAACATTTGCTGTCATAGTGTCACTTTTATCTATTGCACGTCTGACTTGCCCCATGGAAAGAGGGGGGTTAGGGAAGTGTATTGCTTCTGTTTTACTTCTGTTATACAGGCAGTATGCGCACTGGTAAGTACTTCATAACTTTCATTAATGGAAAGGAATTAGGATGGAAAGCTTCGTCAGAGTCTGTCTGCCACTAAGACAGTTTGCATAGTCCAGTCTAGGGAAAACTAGGAAAACACACACACACAAAAGATGATGAATGAATGGATACCTTCTAAAGAGAAAGAAGCATGCAACAGAGAGATTGAAGACAAGGGAGAGGATTGTGGTCTTGTACTTCTCCTGACACAAAACTAATTTTTTAGTATTTTTCAAACAATGGAGTCTGGTTTAGAGTCTTTGGGGGCTACTATAACAGAATTAATTAACCAGAATGAGAAAAGAAAAAATAACTGAAGCATAATACTTTTTCAAAAGAAAAATCAGTGTTTGGGGGATTTGTGAATGACTGATTCAGCAGGACATGAACAAATTTATTTTAGTTGAAAAAGAAAAATGGAGAGAAAGAAAATGGAAGTCTTCCTACATCTGAGTATGTTGAACTCCTTTGAAACAAATCTTAACATGTTTATTAGCTCTTGTTTTATCTTGATTTTGAAAAGTTAAGAAATATACTAAAAGTAATTCCCTTTGTGTGTATTAGCACTCTATTGCCTTTACAAAATATGTCTGATGATTAACTCCCATTTAAATTTATTTTCTGCAAATCATAGAATGGTTTGGGTTGGAGGGGACCTTGAAAGATCATCTAGTCCAACCCCTCTGCCATGGAGGGTGACTAGATTATCTTGATGTCTGGAGAAAACCTAGTATAAGCATTCTGATTTTTCTCACTCTGTCTAAAGCACCTTCCACAGTACATTTTAATTTCCTGGAAGTTAATAGTACATTATTTTAGACATGATTACATAATACTATCATTCCTTATTTTTGTGGCAAAGAACTATATATTCAGAAAAATTCCTGATGTTTAATTACCTCAAATGCTCAAGATATTGTATCAGAGGAATCTATTTACATTCTGCTCCTGTAATACCTAAGTTCCTTTTAACATTCCTGAAAGGTGAGGGAGTATTTCTTTCCTTATTTTACAGTTGGTGAACTGAGGCTGAGAGAGGCTGAGAAATTTGCCAAAGATCGTAAAGAAATCAGTGGTGAACAAGAAAACAAAATGAACTCTCCTAGGTCCAGGCTAACACTTCAATAATTTCTGACATTGCTCTCTGTCCGTCATCCCACATCCACTCTATTTGATCTATTCATTGATGGTGTAGTTCTGTTGTTCTTATAATCAGAACTTAAGTGTTTTCCACATTTACAGTGTCTGTTCTCTAAGGAACTTGACAAAGTCTTCTGTGTTTCTTAATTTCTGAGTGATAGAGGGCGGTGTTAGAAGTAGTAGCCATTTTCGTGTTTTAACCTTCCCAAGATATACCCCTCTTTTCCCAGTTAGATGCAAGCATCTTGAACTACCCTGCCAAGCCCAATATCTAACAAAAGCGAGAGAGCGCAGGGAGTATGTCCCCCTCCATGCCACCAGTTCTGGTCCCTACACAGTAGAACAGTCTCTGTGCATTGGTGCAAATGGAGATTTTCTTCCAGTCCCACCATTTCTGAAAATTTGCAACAGCAGCCCCAGCTCCCCATGTTAACACTTCAAAACAGTAGAGAAAACAAGTGGTTTTCTACATTTTCAACTGAGAATTAAAAAAAAAATCAACACAGGTCTTTCCTCTCTAATTGACTGCTTCTGGAAAATAAGCATAAGAGCAGATCTTCAAGCCATTTACTCCAGGGAGAGAAGGAGAGCTTCTGGATTGCTGTCTGTGGCCCGTGGAAAGAAAAGCAGTCACTAAAAAGTCTCGATGATACACAACCTTAGGTTTCAATCATGCCAAATTGAGAGGCCCGTGCCTGAACACGCTCTTTGCCACATCAGCCCCAAAAGCTTATGGGAAAGGGTGGGGGGGGGACACAAAGACAACACAGCAGCCAGCTCTACATGAGGAGCAGCGAGGAAAGCTGTTATACACACAGACACATCAGGACAGCTGTTGGGGGAAACAAGCAATATTCAGCTCAGGCTAGCAGCCGTGCTCTGGAGCCAGGAAGCTGGGCTCAGTTGCTGATAGCCAGGTGGCTCTGTGCCAAAAAGCAGAATGGCACGAGGTTTGCATTTTGGTGTCTTGGAGATACTAGGAAAGGGTTGGGGCCCTAGGAAGTTCTTCCTTCAGTATAACACAGACAAGAGCTGTGGGCCTGATCTTTTTCCCCAAGGCTCAAAACACCTCCCGAAGTTCTGGAAAATCATTGTTACAGAGCAAAAATGAGGAAACTGATCGACTGAATGATCCTGGTGCTAAGCCAGTCATTTTGTTCTCTTTGGATGTAAACCACATCACTTTCCTGAAGTTAGATGCAGGACATAGGCACATTTGGCATTGTCCACCTCCAGAGATATCTTCTGGAGGATTCAGGACTTTCATTCAGTCTCTTTGTTCAGCAGATAGAGAAACTGAACACATCCCAGTACATACCAGTTGAATCTGTATTTGCTCCTCACATAAGGCCTATCTAACTTCAGTGAGCAAGGAGTGTTTGTGAATGAAAAGCTACGCACACATCTATTGGGTTTAAGAAAGGGGACTGCAAAACAAAACA
Organism: Morus bassanus; assembly: GCA_031468815.1. Classification (NCBI taxonomy): domain Eukaryota; kingdom Metazoa; phylum Chordata; class Aves; order Suliformes; family Sulidae; genus Morus; species Morus bassanus. Next base: position 38,532,698 of record CM062567.1, on the reverse strand, counting down.
CCTATTTTCTTATCTTCACATACTGGTGCTCTTATTGTGCCAAGTATTTTAAATGTCAGCTCCTCAGGATTATCTCAGAGCTGTATGATCAATCCCCAAACTATGTGCATCAATGGGAATGTCACTGATTCCACAGCACATCCAAACTCACCCTGAAACACTGCAAATAAAAGACTTTGGCTTTAGGATTGCTTTTTAAACCAAACATTTATTTTAAAAGATAAGAGAGTGGCTATTGAAGAGCTAAAAGCTGAAGAGAAAATTACTATATATATGGTAGTTTTTAAATATATCACTCATATATATTTCTTCCAGAGGAAAAAAATTTGGCTGTAGTTGCAATCAGTCTTAATTCACTCTTTATTGCTGCTCTGGTTCTGTGTTATTTGAGCTGGTTTAACTGTTAAAAGCATTTCAAATGTTCACATGGTCTGCATTAGGTTACAGAATAAAAGTAAGTACAGCCCACCAAATGTAACTTTCTGAAATGTAAACCACATGAATTTGATTTTTTTGTGGTACAACTTTAATTGGGTTCAGAGGTCTCTCGGTCTTACCTGTCTATCTGCTCTCTGATGGCCCAACCTGATAAAGCTAATACAAAGAATCTGCGAATGTGATCCAAACTGATTACACTCAGTTACAGTACATGGCTTTATTCTTGACAGTAACGGCCCCTTAGCCTAGTTCAATTTTAGGCTGCAAGTTTGAACCCTGGAGCCACCATTGAACTAGGAGTGGGAATGTCACAACTTGTAGTAAAAGATCATGTCCCCTTGCAACTCTGCAAAACTAGAGAACCAGAAGGAAAGACAGCACCTAGGTGCAACCGTAAGTGATACACAACCTAAAAAACTGCAGGACTATGTGTACATGGGTATGCCTTACACTGTCACAGCAAATGTCAGAACAGAAAATGCATCCAACACACAGTACACGATACAGAAGCAACTGCAAACAGAAATTACCACAAAGCCTGAAATCTTCAGAGATTGATCGTCAATTTACTTCAGATTGTATTTCTTGTTTCTTTTGACAATACACTCTGTTGCCTTAATGACAATGACTCACCATTTACTCATCAACTCTCCTCTCTGTTGCACCATGTTGTGCCATAAGTCTTGCTGGGGTGAAACAATAGTACTGCTGCTTCCCATCCAGAAAAGCACATCACATCTCAGGAACAACAAAGAAGGCACTGTACAACAGGTATACTCACCTCGTATCCTGTGACCTGACTTGTAAACAGAGACCTGTATCAGCTTGTGGGAGCATATCTGGAATTAAGCAGACAGCTCAGGAGAAATATAGGGAGAAAGGGAGCAGCGTGCTGAAATACTAGAAGTCCCTTTGCCTGGCTAGCTTGTTTCTTGGTTTTGGAATGCACAGCCTCAATTTTGAAAAAATACCATGAAAAAGATTCACAGTGCTCATAGCTTTTGGAAGAAAACACCATAGAAAGGAACACTCAGCAGACCCAGTAATAAAATAATATAATCCAATATCGAAAATTACTCAACTAAAACTTCCACTGCAATTCATAAATTTCATTCAAGTAAGTAAATCATTAACAAGTACAAACACTGCAAGTCATCATCTAGTTCAGGCAAATTACATTCTCTTTTCCCCACTGGAAGACAAAAAAAAAATTACTTTCAAAGCCAATGCAGTAAATTTTTTTTAGGTTAATATTTTTCATCCTATTCCCCCAAAGCTGTTGTTGCCTTTGTCATTTTTCTACAGTTCTATTACATACCACTGTTCTTTCCTGGTAGAACTGTTCTCCCAAGTAATTTCCACCAGTGAACATATGAGCACTAACAAATGAGGTCCCTTAATTAGTTCCAGGCTTTTCCAATAAGCAGTGTTGGCAATACAGTTTTTAGCTCTCTCTCCATCATACAAATAACAAGGCAGGGCCTGTAAACATGGCAGGGGTGTCTCTATTTTCCTGTTTGTATAATGGGCAAGCAGGAGGAGTAAGAAGGAAATGTATACCTCAGTGGTGGGTTTTTATTGTCAACATGGAATAGTTTTTTTGGCTTGGAGTCATTTACACCGTCTTCAAGGACACATCTTGCAGCTTCCCAACTTGGTCATAAGGAAAATTGAACATTTCCAAGGACATTTCCTCCAAAACAAAAATTAATTTTTTTTTTCCTTTGAGGTTTGAAATGTGGTTTTTTGCTTTTGTACTCAAACCCTGTTTTCTTTTATATATGGCTTTTTGCTTCCCTCTGCATTTATGGGTTCTGCTTGGGTCCAATATTGTTTCTAGCATTCGCTTTATAGTAGTTAGGGCCCCACAATCCTTGATGTTGCATTAATGTGCAACAAAAAGCTCCATGCTACTAGGCTGTGTACAGAAAAAGACCAGACTGGAAGGGACCCCAGCTTTCCCCACAGAGAAATATAGTTTCACTTGATGGCTTCTGGAATGAACTTTGCCTATTATGTTTTATATAGATTTTGAATAAATCCTTTGAGTCACAAATTTCTTATTGGAACAATAGAACTATATAGAGGCCAGGGGAAAATTTGGAAGCAAGTATGGATTTTCTTCCCTGTTGTGGAGCCCAGAATCCATATCTTTCTCCACATCCATTTAGTATGGCACAGAGGGAACTCACTAGCTGCTTTCTTCCAACTTTCTTTGCTACTTCACAGTAGAAGTATTATTCTGCTTCCTATTTTATTTCCCCACAGATCAGAAACAATTCAAAGACACTCTAGGTCTCTTTCCTCTGTGGGCCTGGAACAGGCTGCAGAGAAAGCAGAAACTAAAACAGGCTAAAAAGGAAATTAATTGTAAGGAGGTAAAGTTTTCCACACAACTCTTCCATTTGGTGTATGTATTAACCAGCTTTAATTTTATAATCTACTGACCACATATCTTCAATATGGACCTAGTTTAACACCTGTGCCATGTAACCTCAAACAAATGAAACCACTCAAAACAAGCACAAATTGAGAAAAATAATAGGAAATTGGTTCAAGTTTGGTCTCCTTTGTTTACCAGTTCCAGTTGATTTCTTCAAATGTTGTAGCAGTATTTCAACCAGGATCAGCCATCTATTAACAACCTGTTGAGTTTGACAGACCTTCTTGTTCAACTGAATATCTAAAAACCATTGCTGCCTTTTGCTACCCAAAAAATTTACATCAACAACTCACAGTGATAATGAATTAATGAAGTCCAGCATATCCAAAGAGACATTCCTTCAGGCACATTAAGTCAGCAGTTCATCTCTCCAGGGACAGTTTCCAGTAACAGTGCAAAAACACTTGCTGAGAACACAAGCTTTACCCATGACTATGTCAGGGAAGCTTCCTGCATGCAGCCCTGCCCAGATGCTCCAGGAGAGCACCTCTTAAACATCTTCCTATGCCATACATGGGACAATCCTATTGCATGTTATAAACCAGGGACATGTTGTATGAGAAACCACCTGTCAGAAAAGGAAGCCAGATACTCAGCTGTAGCTGGCACTTGTTTCCTATTTGTACTCCTTTAAGATAAGAGGCTGCCCAGACAGCATCTTGCAGCTGAAGTGCAGTGGCATGGTCGCTCTCTAAACACCAGAGGCAGCAGCCTATCTAAGATATAGCAAGCAACATCTGCCATACGAGGACTAATATAAAGAGAGAAGCTTCGATGGTATGTTGTATGAATGCCCAGCTACAGGTCTGAAATTGGATGCTCGCAGCAGTGTGAGCTTCAAGCCCAATTAGCTGACATTTAACCAACCTGGAAACCCAGTTCATTATTTTTTTAGGAAATTTCACATTATGTTCACTATTTGTATTCTTTTTAGGTCATCTTACTTTCAAAGGTGGTGTCATCCTGTCTTTGCCTGGGAAATCACAGACTTTTCGGGAGCAGGGGAGGGGGGGAAGAAAAGATATGTTTAAAGACATCCAGGCCCCTAAATAAAAATGCTTGATGCCAGGAATGCTGAGAACAACAGAATTCTAAATGAACACTGAACAGTCTTCATGGAAAATTGTGAATTCCTCAACATATATAATGATACCAAAAATGTCAGGTTGTACTTGAACCTGTGCCAGGGATCTCTAGGGACTATTAGATGTACATAATCACTCTCAAAACAGCCATGAGCTGAACAAATGATTCAGAACAACTGCTCTGCTAAGAAGTCAGGATTAACATATCTGACTTCTGACCAGGTCTAGAAAATTTTAAGTTGCTTGAAGAAAACTTACAAAGATCAAAAGATACTATTTTCATTGAAGAAATCATGGGACTAGAAGCACCAGAAGAATTTATGTCTAGGATCATTTGATGCTAACCATGCCTTTTTTTTAATCTCACAAAAAAAGAGCAAGAGATGAGGGGACAGAAAAGTGTAAAGACACGAGCAAGAAAATGTAGAAAACGAATAACAGGCACAACATTTTTCCTTATATCAAATGTTTAATATGTACACATTGTATTTCAATTTGTACATTAAAAAGAAGTAAGAATGTTACTTTGAGCCCTCACATTTACAGCACTGGTCAGCCGGGATGCTATGGTTAAAGAACTAGATAAAAGTAACATAATATAAACCAGAATTCCCCCGGAAGTATATACAATTCTCTAGAGACTGTCAAATAAGCGAGGGATTTGGATTTCACTCATTTGGAGAACTGTCCACTGAAAACATTTTATTACCTCACCAAGTTTTTATGGACCCTATCAGAACAGCTGCGATTCACTTCACTTGCAGCAGAGGAAGCTCGTAATAGCTCAAAGATTGCCCCCTTTATTTCATAAACCAATTAGGACCTGGATCCTACAACTGGAGTAACACAACCCCTTCTTTTACTGGCAAAATTCCACTTCATTTATGTGAGCTCAGAATAAAGGTCTCTTGGCAAAATACAGATGCTCATAGCAGCAAATGTTTCTAAAACATACTCTCTAATTTGTTCTTTCTTCCAAGGAACACTCTTCCTGCACTCACCAAAATAAACTCTTCCCAATCTACCTGCAGGTTCTGTCTAGTCACCAGCTCCTTGCAATTTGTTACTAAACATTGCTAAGAGAATTTAAAATTATGATTTACCCTGTGGAACTTTGCTAGAAGGTCTCCAAAATGACAGATTTATTTAAATTCTTTTTTCCTTTTCAATCAAGCACTTTTCATTTGTTTAAAAGAAGTCATTTTGGTGCTGTTGTCATCTTAGATTTATCTATGCTTTTGATTTAAATTGTATTGGTTTTTGTTTTGGGTTGGTTCCCCCCCACCCCCAAATGCATATTTGGTCTGTCCATAAGTATAAACAAAACCATCTATATGCCTCATATGGCACCATACTGTACCACTGATTTCTAAAATTCAACTCATCAATTAATAGGGAGGCCTACTTTTACAGGTGGTAGAATAGGATCCATACACCTTACACATAGTCTATAATTTGTGTTTTCCCCCAGGCATTTTTCTCTGAACTATTGTCGTTGGTTTTCAGCCAGGTACCAGCTTAAAAACAACAACAACAACAAAACACAAAAAAAAACCACAAACAAACAAACCAAACAAAAAACCCCAACCAAACAAAACATTAACACTTTACTAACTTATAGTATGTTTTTATATCCCTTTGAAAGTGTTCAGTAATACACTGGCAAGGCAAACCATGTAATATCAGAGTGGTTTCCATTCACCACATCAATGCCAATTCCCTTACTGAAACAGATACAAACATAACTTTTTAGTGACCAACTAATTTTTATCACAGTTCTTTGCACGTAAAGCTCTTCACTTTTTACTCCATCATTATAGCCAGTGTGCCACCCCCAGCAAATATTTAAGCCACTCTCTGAACTGACATGGTGTGAGGCAGCATCCCAAAGCTCGCTCTTTCTCTGGAACCTGCAAAATACTCTCTCATACAAAAAGAAAAGAAAGAAATAAAAAAAGCCTTACACCAAACAAAGTCTATATTGTTTGAGTTAGTGTTTTACTGCAGCTTAGTTACCTGTCAAACAGGCTGACACTTGGATAAAACACACACTGGAATAATGCATCAGGGCATGTTAAATGCAACCCTGTGATGAAGAGCAGAGCTATGTGATTCGGCTGTGCAGAGCTCTAATGATAATTTCTGGTCTAGGAAAGCTTGATCTGTCGCATCAAACCCACTGCAACTCTGAATTCATCTTCCATCCGAAAATGATTTTACATCTGTTTCAGTTCAAAGAGTCATATAAATCAGGAGCTCTGACTATAAATTTTGATGACACCTTTAAAGAAGATTTATACAGTGTGTATTTTATATATATATATATACACGGGAGGTACATAAGAGATATCAGCCACTAAAATGAAGCAATCTATGCTGTATTCTCCAAGTTCTGTATTTCACATTTAAGTCCTATTTATGACTTACTCTGATGTGAGAGCCAACCTATGCCTATGAAATCTGGCTATTTCTGTTCAGATACAGTTATGGGTGCAGTACACTGTTCTGACTTCAATTCCCTATAGTTCTTGGGCAGGATGAGCTTTCCAGAAGGGAAACATCATGATCTATTTCTTAGAAACCGCTTGTATAATAATCTGCTTGAGTGTGGTTTCGCTACCTATCTGAAACAACCTTTGGGAGAGGGCTGGTTTCTCTTCATAACAAAACACAACAATCCTAATAAGAGTCAGTGGCCAGCAAGTCACACAGTATCCCTGATGCTTTTTTTGGTGGTTGTGTTGTGAACAAGCAACATTTCTAATAAGCTTAGGAGTTTTGTCAAGTAGAAAGAATGAGGCATAAGATACTGCGTTCATTAATAAATTTAACCAACATGTATAATATGCACGTAACTTTCAGTATAACAGTTGACTTCATGTCAGATAAGAAACATACTAAACTGTCTCCATTCCTGGTTGACAGGCTATTTATTACCTGGCTAATGATCTTCCTTTCAGTCCCCTGAAAGTCATCTTGATATATGTCAGTACTTTCCAACCCTTCCCTAGACCTTACAGCAAGAAAGAATTTTTGAGAAGTCACGGGAGTACGTGGTTGGGGATAGAAACGAGATGTTGTGAACAATCACCCTTTTGTGCTGTGTCTGACACACAGATTGGTGCTGTTTGCTTTTTTTCTTCCTGACTCAGCAGTGTCAGGAGAGATTGAGTCAGCAGCTCCTGAACATGCCGATGCAAACAACAACGGGAGGCTGGGGAGCAGACAGAGCTTCCAAACGTCACACGCAGAGCAGCATGGTTCAGTCTGCAGGTCAATGTGTGGACCTGGGCAGCAGCTAGCTAAAAGGGATGAAACAGCTTGAAAGGATCCATCTATCAGACTCCATTTTCTCCCACATCACCCTGTCTACTAGTCGTAAGCTATGAGACAACTTGTTTCTATGAATGGCTCACTTGTAATAATTTCCTAAGTCATTCACCTGAGCCTCCCAGAGACTTGTGGCTGCTGCGCACATGTGGCTTGATGGGATTCCATGTTAAGGTTGGCCAAGGTCAGTGAAGTAGAAGGGACTACAGAAAACATGTCTTAGCATAAACAGAAGAAAAAGAAGCAGGAGCATTAAACAGGGAACGAATCCCAACTTTGAGTACAAAGACAGAATATTTGGGCAGAACAACACTGTCAGATGTCTCTCTTCCCACCTCTCCCTTTTCCTCCCCTTCCAGTGATCTAACTGACGTTCTTACATCCTGCACAATCCAGGCTACAGAATGGACCTGATCAAGTAAGCAAAAGGACGTTTGATACTTCATCTCCCACTGCGCATTTCTTCTCATCTCACAACATACTGTGGTGCTTCAGTTCAAATACATGAGTTGGAAGAGAGGCTTTTATCCCAGGTTTCCTGGAAAGGGAACTGGTCTTTGAATTTAATAAAAGCACATCATTCCATGGCCTCTTTGATGCCATGCACTCCAACTTACTAGGAGCTTAAAGAGAGACTTTCTCTGGCATGTACAAAGACCCTTCTGAGTTACCAGCCTATTCCAAGTGCCTTCCAGAACTAGCTGCATTATGGAAGGGCTTCTGCTTGTGAACATCTTTTACAGGAGTCTTTTCTGTTTCCTCAAGCTATAAATGATGATAGCAGGATACTCTGAGAACTCAACCAGCAGTTGCTGTCTCAGGTAGCTTGCTGCTATGGTAAAACTGCTGTGTTTGCCAGAGAGGAGCCCTGTCCTTCTGCCATCTCAGGTCACTCAGATTAAGACTACAGCTGAGAAGTTTCTTCATTTTCCAAATCCCCAAGGGCAGTCACAATAAGTCTGCTCTTCATTGTGTCACCAAACCTCTGTTAGTCCCATTACATGCAGTTTTCATGCCCACTCCATTTTCCATGACCCTCTGTTTTGAAAGCATTCAATCCCATGAAAAGATGATAAACTGGAAACAGAGAGAGACATATGGCATCATGAGAGGGAAGAGAGAGGAACAGGAAGGAAATGCATAGGTGTTAAAATGAACGCTGCATGTGGGGATTGAAAGGCTGTCCTCCCACTGGTACTATGATTCTTCAGTACATAAAGGCACCAGAGGCATCTTCCAAATCCCTCTTGTTGCCTTCTCCTACCTGCTTGCATTTCATCAAATGTGGTTGCAATTTTCCCTTCTGATGCTGTGCCAGAAGACCATCTTATCTTGATTAAAATGCTCTACAACACTTTGAAAACAGATAATCTACATCACATGGTTAGTGCTCTATGTCCACTTTGAGCCTGAGTTCACTGAAACTGGACTCACGTCTCCCTCTCCATCTAGCACAGTGTTAACAACTTGCTGGATCTGTGACAGCCCTGAATCCTCCTGTGTTGCCTTTCAGCTACAGAGCTGTACCAGTGAGTTTCAAGCTGGAATAATCACTAGCCATGTCTGCTACTAGCTTGAAAAACAGCAGCAGGTTACTTTCTCTGAGAATGCTGAGCTGTTAGGCTGCAGCCACCTACAGTCTTTGCTGGTCTGAAAAAGACATCTTACCTAGTAAAAGACATGCCCAGATAAAGCAACCAGTGTACTGCCTTGTCACCAATTTGTCTGACCATAGTTGTCATATACATTGCTGAATTCTCAAGTCACTGAAATAATGGAGTTATTTAAAAAAAAAGACAAACACTGCTGTTGTACAGCCTAGTTCAGAGTCCCATATCTTTAGCTGATTCAGCTTATCTGCCTTTCTATACCTTTGACAAATGTATGTCTTATATCATTTTTTCTCCCCTTCCTCCATATACCTTACTGTTTTTCCTCCATGTATCTTATCTCCAAATGATGTGTTATTAATCAGCCAAAGACACCCTTCACTGCTAAGTGTTCCTCAACTGATTTTTCATCAGCACAAGTAGTTACTAGTTACAGCATTCCTCCCACATGCTAAAGGCTTGGGGGGGAGGGAGGAGGGATGGCAAGGAGGTTAGAGACTGCCTCACCACATAAATACTATCTGGGGCCTTTATACCAACCTGCCAGTTTGCTGTAATGATAATGTTGCTGTTTGTTCTCAACCAAGTACATGGTGGGAGGAAAGTGGGACAGCACCCTGTCTTATTTTTTAAGTTATTAACCTTCATGCTCTGCCCCTTTTCTGATTAATCTGGCTGGATGCCTGCTCAGTAGTAGCTGAAGCTTAATACCTGAAACAATGTGTGTATATACACTGTGCCAGCAAGGCTTGCCCAACAATGCTCATTCTGTCGTGTTTTCCCATGCCTTGTGTCAATATCTCATTTTACATGTAAGCCCCCAGAGCCAGAGGAGGGGATAGGAAAAAAGAGAGAGACACAGAGGGAGGGAGAGGGATGGAAGGGAGGGAGAGGAAAAAGAGAGGGAGAGAAGAAAGTAGGCAAAAATTACATCCCTCAGGAATGTCAGATGCTGTGAACTCGCCCACTCCTCACCATGAAGTGAGCTGTGTGCGGGCACAGGTGGGCCTCATTCTCTGTTACTGGAGCACAGCCTATGAGTAGGGTCTAAATGAAGACTTTCATTGCTGTTCCCTGTTTTCATTGGAGTAAGGCCATCACAAACATTTGCAGGTGGCTTGGCCATAGTCTGACACTAAAATATTTGTGGTTGTGATAAAAATCAGAATATTGCTACAAGATGGTTCTATATAACCTTTAGGGCTTGATCCTGCTCTTACAGAACTAGCTCAATGCGAGTTTTACCCGGTTGTGCTCTGCTGTTTTTATTGCTCATTAAAAGGCATATTCCCTGGCACAATTCTCCATGGTAAGGACTCATCTATCCTTTGGGGCAGCTTTAGATGTTTTAAAAAAAAAAGGGGAACCCAACCCAAAACCACTGACTTGAGCACTCAGAATGAGGGCTTTTTAAAAAGCTGAACCACCTCAACTTTCCAAAGCAAAATCACCAAACTTTGCAGAACTCAAATATTTTCTGAATCCACCTGGATCTTCCTTCAGTTGCCTAATATGGAAACCATTGTCCAGTCTGTATTTCTCATGAATGAGTCTTGGATATAATTCTTAGCATGTCTAGAAGGATGTCATGAAGATAAATGGAAATGACAGGATATGTTCTTTGTATAAATACAACAGGCACCACAGGGGAAAGACTGAAGGAAAAGACGACAAACAACAAGGATGCTCAACACTTTGGCAAGTAGATGAAGTCCAAAATGCAGCAATTATCTCCTAGGACACACCATGAACAAAAAACAAAACCTCCTAGGAAGAGGGAAGAATGGGGAACAGAGTATGCTGGAGGTCACACCATAAGTCTCATTCACACACCAACTCACACAGAGACTAAAATGCTGACAATTGCCTCCGAATAGAGCAGCTTTAGACTCAGACTTAGGAAACATTTGTGTGATTCAATCACAGGGGAGAATTAAGATATGCCATGACAAAGTTTCCCAAAGGAGACACTCACCACTGACTAGGAAATAGGCCTTTTTATCCTCAACCCCTCCAACTCTGGAGATTCTAATCACTATGGCCCTGAACCAATGGAAACCTAAAACCTGACTGACAGGGTCTTGCAAAACCACACGCAGTTTTTCTCATTATATAGAAACAATTGTTTGGAAGCCAAGTACAGTCCCATATAAAACACCTCACCACTGAGTATTAAAAGTTGTTTGGGTTTTTTTTTGTTTTTAATTAGGATCATAATTACCACTAGACCTATTAAGTCACAATTTGAACAGGAGCTTAATCATCCTTAACCCAAATAATGGCATTAGCTGTTTTTCTTTCTAAAACTGAAAAAGAAACTGTTTCTTCCTCCCTCCCTCTCTCTCAGACCCCGTCTTTGAACAGAATGGGACATATATAAGACAACAACTTTCTTGGATTCACAGGCGAATGATATTGCAAGTGAAATCTCAGTGAACACTGTGTTTTGTCAATATGTAACATATACAAAGGCCATCTATCAAACATTTTTACCTTACCCATACTATCACATTTCTATATTAAGAACCAAATCCTGAAACAGTAGTAGAAAAAGTAGAGGAGCTTTGCCAGGAGCACAAAAGTGGGGCAGTGGATGGACTCCGTATCCCGTGCATAGCTGAGTAACCCTTACAGAGCGGTCAGTGCCACGGGCCATCCCCACCACCACGTCACTGGGAGACAGAGAGCCTGTGGTCTACATCCTGCCCCAACCATCAGGAATATTGAAAGAAAACAAGAATAACTGGATTTTGAGTTTTCAATGCCAGGATTTCACTTTTGGGTTTTACTATGGAGAGACTGCAAGTTGCTCATCAATTATTTAGGCAATGACTGGGGACAGAGACTGCTTTTGCACTTATATAATGGATGTGACCAAATTACAAATGACAGATAATGAATCTAGACTGCTGCTTCATTCTCAGTCCACTGATTTATCTTTTTATCCACATGTTTTCATGCATAAAACCCCCCAAATTCTCAGACTTGTGTGACAAAAAAACTGTACCCTCAAACCATCTGGGCACTTTCTGTATAATTAAAAACAAGTTATTGTGATTTATAAGCACCTCATGTTTGCTGGAAGTAACCGAGTGTACAAGACACGTATGTTTTTGTACATGCAGTTCTCCAAACATGAGTACACAATTGGCATTCAAGCCAATACAGTAAGCATCCATATTGTCAATCTATGGGAATAAATATCAATCCATCATCACAAATTGAGCAACTGCTCACAGAGGTGGCTGTGCCAAACTCCATCTATCTTGTCAGTCTTTTTATTTTGTCTTCTAGCATTCCTCAATTAAACAGAGTACCTAGGAAATAGCCTAATCCCACTGAGCACCCAGAATTCCCGTTGACAGAAGTGAAAGGATCAGCTTCAGAAATACTCTGTCTTTCTTTCCAGAGCAGTTATAGAAACAACATGAACTTTGCATGTAAGCAAACAAAAAACTGGAAGGAGAAAGCAGGACTTCCCTGCAAGTACAGCACTCCACCCTTTTTGAACCAAAGTGCCAGGTCTGGAGTAGATGTAGTATCTGGCCATTCCCCCACAGTCTGCAACGCATCTTGCGGAGGTCCTTGCCACATGCTGGCAGGATCAAGTGCGAGCTCTGTAACCTCAGGAACCACGAGGACAACATCTGGTCCTGCACGCAGCTGAACCTTAAGAACCACAAGGACAACATCTGGTCCTACATGCAGCTGCTGGAGCCAGAAAACTGGAGAAATGAGAAAATGGAAATGGATTTACCCAATCTGTCGATTTGTGGAAGGTGCTTGTGTAATGACAGAACTGGACTGTGGAGATGGCATGGCTTGCTGAATCACAACGCTGGTGTCGTGGTTTGGCATTCTTGTATTTGTCAGCTGGTGAGATCCAGGTCCTGCCATTGCTCCTCCAACTGTATTATGCATGGAGATATTCTGTGAAAAGAAGGGAAATGGGGGATGGTGGAGGAAAATGAAGAAGAAATAAATGTCTTATCTTGGTATTGTGTTCTATAGAAACACAATCAGAAATCTGAAAGTATCAACAATATGAAAAGTTACTGGCTCCTGGTAAATCCCAAGTCAATAGATCTTGTTGCAACCAACAATGATAAAGAAATGAAAAATAACTATTTACTTTTACAGGACAATATAAATGTGAAAATACCCGCAAGTTGACTTATCACTCTTCTGTGATTCTGATTTGTGATTTATAACAGGGATATTTAGCACATATTCTCCTAACTGAACGCGATATATATTTTGTTTGAAAATTACTTCTGTGGTGAGTGCATGGCACCTTGATTTACTACATGGGTTGTTTACTGTGTACTAGGTCTGCTTAGACTGACAAGCAAATCAAGTTTTATAGTCCCAAAGTAACAAACAGTACATGGTACGTCACGAAACAGCCATTTCTATTAGCCTCCATATATTTTGTAGAGCAATAATATCCCAGAGGCCTGGAATAATAGCACTGTATTTGCACATATATAACCTCTGCTTCAGGTAAGTTGGAGCCCTTAAAAAGTTCTGTTAAAAAAAAAAAAGTTCACAGATAACTCATATCCACAGAGCGAGCAAGCAAGCCACGATAGACCAGGATATTACTGAGGAAGGAACTCGGGAGAGAAGTTTTATTCCAATTATCCCTACACACACAATACATACTGCTGCTAAACCGCAGGGTTTGACTTGGCCCGTGTTTAAAAACAAACAAAACTCTCAAGCCAGAGATAATCCACAGCGTATATATATGAAAAATACAGTAACCTTGAGAGCATTATTTTTCCTATCAGGCATCAACATGTAGATTGTTAGCAGTAAGAGGAAAAAAACCTTTCCATTGTCACCTCATGCTAGGCTGAGGAAAAGGGGAAAAAAACACCCCACCTTTACGCACACACTCTGCCACCAGGACTCACGCAAAGCATCTTCCTGACCACTGCAATACCCAGGACTGAAAACTAAAAGTTAAATTTCATTCAGAATTCCAATTTAGGAGCCAATTTGTCTAGGAAACACATAAAAACCACAAGATAACTATAGATAAAGCTGGTGAGAAAGGTAACTCAGACCTCTGCTCAAGTGTGGAGGACAGGAGAGGCACACAACATATTGAATCCCAGAACTAAAAGTAAGATTGCGTTCTGAACCAAAACAAGAATAAACCCTTTAGATGACATTCCTCATGGAAAAGAAGCCAATAATTAGAAGACCCACACTAAAGGCCTTAGCTGTCACCCCCTTATCTCCCAATTCTTATATATTTCAGGTGATTTACCAGGCTGCTGTGGACATAGGGATCTCTCAGTTTCTTTAATAGGAGTTGTTTCAGTCTTCATAAACATATAAAGAGGCAGAGGTGCTGCCTGCAGACACATGGTTAGACCACTCACCCAGTATGAAGAAGACCCAGCTCTGAATTACTCTTCCGGTAAATAATTTACACGATATGAATCAGATCCAGCAGCAGAACAGCCAATATTCACTTAGAAGCATGGATTGCAAAAGGAAGCCAGACCAAGGACTTTAACGGTAACTTTTCATAGCCCAGTAGTATGTCATGACCATCAGGCAAAGAGAGAGAATAACCTTAGATATATGGAATCTTTTTCAAACGTTCTCCCTCACCTCCAATATTCCTATTAAAATGTCACTTCTTCAATGGATTAGTATTTTCTGATTAAAAACTGTTCAGTTAATAAAAAATTACTTTATATATATACACACATATGTACATACATATATATATACACACACACCCCCCCAAATCTAGTTCAGGATTCAAAAACACACTGACTTTTTTGATCATTACAAGATTTTGCAAAACCAGGTCTAACAATCTACTCATCTGCAAATAAATCTTTTAGCGCTGTCACTTCCAAAAGCTTCCCCTTTATATTAAATGCATGTGTTTCAATTAAAACCTGTCAGTATGTGATATTGAGTTGTTTCAAAGTTCACCCTCATTTAATTTCTCCTCTACACTGCCTCCACAGTTTCTGAATCTTTCCAACTATTTCTTTTTTGCCTGTTTGGTTTCAGTAGTATGTTTATTAGAGCAAATACAAAATTGCAAGAGAGGCATACAGTACTTGTACCTCTGGTCCCTAGGGGAGCAACAAAGAAGAAAAGCATCAGCCACCCACAACAAGTTTACTTTGCAGTGCTGCACAACTGCCCCCTGCCATTGCCAGCACAGATCTTCTGCCTGCACACACATGCCTTGCTTCCAAAGAGGGCTGTCTGTGCAAAGCCAGAGCACTGGCCTGAAACTGTCCAGGATTCAGAAAGCTCTTCTCTAGATTACAGACTCCAGACCACAGATTTCCAAGAGCTACAGAATACTGATCTGCTACATGGGAGGATCTTTAAAGGAAACATGGATGGTGCCATGAGTCCTTGAGGCCTGGGAACGGACAGGATGTAAATCCATCATGAGCTTCAGACAAGTGGTACCCCAGCAATTCCCAAATTTTGACTGGATTTTGTTGTAACATGGCAGGGCAGAACTTAAAGATTTAATATCAAATTCCTGTACTCCTACATTCAGTATTGCCATTTTCTTCTCCTTCTCTTTCCTTTTTTCTCCTATAATTCAAAACCTCTCTAAGGTACAAATGGTATGAGTTATGATGGGTATGAAAAATTTTGTTTGCACTTAAGACATTGTAATTGCTTGCTTACATGCATAAACTTGTAACGCTGTTTAAAAATTTTAACCGTTTCCAATAAACTGTATCTTTTCAGAAAGTAGGCTGAATGCATAGAAATGCATTTCTATGCTGATGCATAGAAAGCAAAAACAGAATGAAAACCTGTCAGCGCATCCAGCTGTCCATTCTTCTCAGTAATGCAAACACTGTTGTTGGGCAGGAACTATATCTTTATACTACACTGCCAAGAGAAAGCCTAAGATTTCCCAACAAAACGTCAAACTCACCATGACTCTTACATTCATAAGAAAATGATTTGGCACTATCAGAATACTTTACATCAGTGAGATGCTTGTGAATTTATAGAGAAGTTCAAGCAAGTTCATACTTAAATGACAATGCCTATGCTTTGACAGCAGGAATGTAATGCACAACAGATCTGACGCTAAGCCTATCTGATCTAGTCACATGCATCATGACAAGCAGAATGACTCTGTATCACCAGCACGTCAAGACTAGACTTGTTGCATATGTGATGCAGTCTTCAGAACTCCTAAAATGGCCTTGCTGTGTTGAGCTCCGCACCTGATTCTGAATGCATCTGGATAGGATATTAATGAGCTCCTTCTTGCAGACTCAACTTTGGGCCCTTATAGAAACAGGACAAATTCAGCAACACTGGCCGAAACCAAGACCTCCATTCTATAGTTGAATTGTTATTTGGCTAGGCTGCTTCCAGTTCTATATTTAAGGAGTTCTGCATGCTCTCCCACCAGGGATCCATGAAGAACATCTCACTTTGACTCCCCTTTTCAGTTTCTTCCAGCTCTTAAGCCAATGGTTAAGATTGATTGCTACTATGTGCTGGGAGCTCCCAGCACACCAACTCAGAGAAGGAGTTGAGAGGAATCATAACGTGGACAGAGCTCTCCCTCTGCTTTTAACACTCCCAAGACCTGCCCATACTCTGACAGGGTATGACACATACTCAGAGTTTTCTCAGAGATCTTCACAACTGTCCTTCAGCATTAGAAGAGGGCATATGAGCTTATTATTATTAATAATTTTATTTAACTGAACCTAAGCGTTCACACAGGGAACAGGCCACCCACGTGCCAGGAGTTGTAGAGACACGAAAGACAGCCCCTGCCCTTAAGATTCATTTAATGGGTCTTAATTAAGATCCAGTAAATTAAGAGAAATTTATTTCCTCTAGGACTAAGTTTCATCCTCACCAAAGTTCCCAGTCATTCCCACTGAAGCAGGAACTAAGATTATAACACTGAAGAAATTTTATAGAAATGCTCCACTCACCCATGTGTTCATACTGTACTCTCCAGCAGTATTTAACATTCAGATAAATAAAAGAAAAAACAAGCTATATTCACAAACTGCTTTTAAATCAACGTGCTCATTCTCAACCTTTCCAGCTGCAAGAGGAAAGGGAATAGATCATCATCAGCTTGACTTCTCCCCAGTTACACTGTATTCCCCATTTTAGCTTCAGACTTTCAAGAAAACATTTGAGCATTTTTCTCCCACATGCAACCATTTAACTTTGGATAGGCAACACACTTCTTTTTTCTAAAGGCTAAAAACTTCTTGAAGTCATGCTTCCATGTTCTGGTGGAGAGGATTACACATCACTCCACAATAACACACACCCTGTTGGCAAGCACAGCAGAGAAATGATGGCTCTGCAGACACAGGCGAAATACACACCATGACTCCAGGCAGTCACCATTTCCACTAAACCCTGGTTCTTCCAGAGAAACACCCATCCGTGTGACACGGCACCACCTGTATCACACATCCCCATCTACTGAAGGCAAAGGATGAAGAAGATAAATCTATCCTTTACTATCCATTATAATATTCTGAGTTTCAGACCAAATTTGTTTGTGGTTTTAAACTAATCAGAGCTAGTTTCTGAACCAAAGCCAGTTTATATTCTCCTACTATACTTTTTTAACTATGAGCTTTAATGAAAATTGCAAATACCAGTTTTATACAAACTGAAGATTCATTCAGGATTGTTCTGAGTGAGCTTTTAGATCAATAGAGCTGTCACCTATAACCAATTGTACATAAATATATTTTGCAGACTATTATATAAATTCTACAGTCAGGTGTTTGCTGTGAAAAAAATGAGAGAAAAATCTAATTCATCTAAACAGAGACAAAAAGCACCTTTTTGTATTTTGCAATTGATTTGCAATTGATTTTTTTTTTGTAAAAAATCATTTACCTGTGTTTTCTCAAACAGCAACTTTAAATATTTTTCAAATAACTCAAGAGAAAAAGCATCAACTTAAACAAAAAAAATTAAAATAAAATTCAAATACACAGCAATATTTTAGAATTTATATAGCCTGGCTGCTCAATTAATTTTAACAAGGAGAAATTGAATTAATTTTCAGAAGGAGAAATATTCTAAGCTGTCTCACTTTCAGGTATTTTACAGTTTATGGGGAAAGAAAACATGTATGTCTAACCTAAAGTCTTCTAGAAGGCTCTACAGACACACAGCATTCAGGGCAACCAAGATACCCATTTAAATGGCAGCTAGCTGTGCACTTTTAAGGAGTGTACAGTGGCATCTTGCCTGATTATGGAGATCATGACTCCACGATACATATAATACCCACATGAGTGGAAGCCACACACTCCATTGCACATGCTGCCCACACAACCACCTGAAAAAGAACTTAGAGACTTCGAAGACATTGTTGTAAAGAAAATTATAGACTAAATATGGCAAATAATGACACACTTCAAAATTATTTTAACCATATACGATCTCCATCTAAATTACTGAGCCTCTATGAATTCTCTCCTGGCAGAAAGATCATCTCAAAACCAAAGTTATCAAATCTCCTCAGAAACAGCACCAACCAATTTATTTCTCATTATTCAGACAACATGTAAGGAAAACACCCTCAAACCAGCCCATCACAACCGTTTCATCTGTTACTATTGTGCAACATCTAAACTGCCATAAGCACAGAACTAAGCTCACTGTCCACCCAAGGCCAGCAAACATAGCAAAGGAACTAGGGAAGAAAACAGAGATAAAAAAATGAATCAGATTACTAATGCAGTTGAAGGATTACAGGAAAAAAGAAAGTTTATTACAAAGATTTACATTTTTAAAAAAGAAAAAAAGGAAAGAGTTCCATTATGCAAGAGATGGGAGAGCATAAACTTGGTGGAGACTGAAATGCAATACTTTGTCTTTTTTTAAACTGTAACATCTGTATAGCTTGAATGAGAAAAAGCACTAAAGCAGAAAAAAAGACACAGAAAAAGAACTGCTGGAAAATGCTGTGTAGTAACATTAAGCATAGGGACAAAGCACTAGGAAGATCTTATTGCAGACTGCTAAAATCCATTTAACTCCCTTACTTAGCGAGAGGTATGAAGTCACTAAATGAGGCTGACACATAAAAATACAGAACTGATGCCAAAGGATCTATTCCTCAAAACATTTCAAAGAAAGGCAAATGCTCACTTAACAGCTACCTGATAAAAATGGCACATTAAAAAACCAGCAGGCCTGATATATCCCAGAATGCGGAAGGACTCTTCCCTGCCTCCAGGTCCTGTGCAACAGCTACCCCTGAACTGGACACAGCTAGCTATCCACACAATGCTGGAGACTCAAAGGCCAGGAGCCATATGAGTATATCTGACTTCTTGAACCCCAGGCACCATCACTCAAGTCAAATGTTATCAACCTGATCTCCTTAGGGGTAAAAATGTAAAGAAAAATTAAACTCCTTACTCAAAAATGACAAGTAATGATAGGCAGATGGGGGAAGAAGGGAAACATTGCTCTCACTGAAATCATAAAGCTTTGAATCTGTACTTATCAGTCTTGCCCACTGGTTTCCAATTTTTTGGATCACAGACCTCTGTCAACCCTCTGAATTTCTCACAGAGCACTCTGTGCTCTTATCATAAATTGTGTAATTAAGGCAAGATGGTTCCATAGACCAGCTGCAGATGACTTACCACAGCTTTGCGACCACCAGCAGTTCACAGACCAGAGTTTAACTGCCGCCCAAATACTGCTTCAGAGCCCCGTGACTAGAATTTCTTGACAATAAGGATAACATTTCTAAAGGTATCTACAGACTTATCTAGCCCAAGTTGTTTTTTTAAAATGTCTTCAGTCTTCTGGAGCCTTAGTGGACTGTTAATTAATAGATCAGATTCGTGTACTGGGGCTGGCAGGAGCTTTGCAAAATTCTATCCTCAATATCTATGCTGGAACAGGCAGGGAAACATCTTTTTCATTTTAAGTTAGGATGAATTATTCTTAAACATAGACATGCTGGCTGTTACTAAAGAGGCAGAAACAAAAAAAAACTTCATACATAATCTTTTTTTTTTAACCCTGTTTTTTCATTAGCTGTTACTATGTTATCAGAAAGACTTTCTGAGGTACAGAGTGATGCAAATGAAACCTTAAGTCTGCTAATCTCCAGCAAACTACATGGTGCTGCTAAGAAGCATGGCACAAGACACAGGACAGGCATATGAAGTGCTAAGCCAGGTATAAGCCATTTCAAGGCTGCAGCAGTCACCACCATAATTTGAAGTCCAATGGGACCATTTAAGTGCTACTAATCCTCTTAAGGCCGCTGCCTGAAGGGCGACAGCCCTGCACAAAATCTCTGCAACATGGCTCGTGCTGCAGGCCAACCCTTGACGTGCCTCCACTTGGCCTCTGCCCCTTGGATACCAGAAGCACAGTCACCTCCTCTAGTCTCTTCCTCACACCTTCTGGGGAAAATGCACATGAACTTTTTCCAGGGCACATTAAGCCTCCCTGCCTGTCCTCCACTTTGGCTGCTGGTTTAAGCAAATGCTCTGACTCCTCTGATATTATGAACAAAATGCAGGAGATTTAGAATTTTTGGTCTTTTATCTTAATTTTTGTGACATGATCTAATTACAGACATTCAGTGGTGCCCTCTAATTACCAGTAGAAATGAATACTGAAAGATGACCCTTGTCTTCCACGATTCCCTCCCCTCTTCCCCCACTACCCTCCTCATGCCCTTTTCAGCATGTCTGTCCAGACTATGCTTTTGACATATGAAGCCTTCTTTACATACACAGTAAGTAATATATGGCATGTACCAGATGTACCCACGATAAACCATTTACTAGAGGAAAGGAAAAAAGTGATATAAAGGAAATGCAATGAACATATTTTAAAGGAGAAGGAAATTTTGGAAGACTGGTCTCACCAGAGTTTGAAAGGAAATAGCTTCTCTATGGGAAAAGATGACATCAGATTGCATGCTTATGTCTTGAAGTTTCCTACAGATATCTCCCATTTTCCTTAGGGTTGCTTGCTTCATACACAATTACTTGCTCAAGATAGCCACTTAAGCAACATAGCACAAAGAGCTGCTTCTATTCAAATAAATGTCAATAACACTAAGCGTGTATAGCCCAGTTTGGGTCACTCAGGGTGTTTTGCACTGCTAGCACCACACTACGTCCTGCTAATTGGGAGTCTGCAAAACAGGGGAAGCACAACTGGCTGCCTGGCTCTACCGAGTTCTGTCATACTTTATGCAAAAGCCATAAACTGACTATTTCGTTTCTTCCCAGTTGCCTATTGTGACATTTATAAACAGGAACCTGGCAGCATGTCAATGGTGCAAACTGATTTCCTTTTCTAAATACAATTTTAAAAAGCAAATAAACAAGGTTATGCCTGCTAATGAAACATTATATGCCATGCTGGAGCTAGTTTTTCTCAAATGTATTCTCTAGAGCAGATGGAACACCAATAAACACAAAACAACAAACCTTTTTATAAGAAATGTTTATAAGAAAATACATTCTCCATAGAACTTTGTCTAAGGAAAAACTGGCTTAATTCTGTAATTTTATCTTGGGGACCCAATTACGGTCCCATTAGATTGCTGTAAACAAGGGAGCTTGCCATGAATTTCAAATGGAGTAGGGGTAGTAAGAAACGTGAAAAGGAAAAGAGATTTGCCAGTATACTTACTAGGTGTAATTCGTAGAGGCCTCAGTTGAAATCAAGGCCTTATTGTGCTAAAATCTGTATAGACACATTGATGGCCTACACATGCCCACAAGCCTTAGAGTCTAGAGACAAAGCAAGGAAAGAGGAAGGAAGAAAGAGAGAAAGTAAGTGATTTGTGTAGCCAAAACTCAGGACTCAATGGAAGGGCTCTTTTCTCCTAGTCCAGTGTCTTATCCACTATTTTGCAGTTTCTCTGCATCTAATACTTACCTATGAATTCAGACAACCAGGAAACTTTAAGTAAAATTAAATTTAAAAATAAAAAACCAACAAAACCCCACTATTATAAGCTCTACTCTGAGTTTTTTCCAGCACTATCATTTCATTTTTGTAAATCAGACAGAATGCACGTACAAAGTAGGTACTCAAAGAACCTTCTCAAAGTAGGTGCATGTCAACTTTTGCAGGACAAGCAATTAGACATCCAAAAGCAGCTGCCAGATCTGGAGGCCAGTCAGAGGGTAGCTGAAAACCTGGCTTTCCTTTCTTTATTGTAAGGAGTTTTGTTTTTATCCATCGTGAAACAGAAAGCTGGAGGGGCGGGGGGAGGGCGGCAATCCTCCAGGAATTGCTTTAAACAAGCCTTTGATACTGCTAACTGAAGGCACTAGGCTTTTCAACATTATGCAAACCATTTATAATCTGTTAATAGCAAATTCACAGAGACAGCACTTTGGCATTTAAATTTGTTATATTTTATTTAAAGCTTCTTTGAAATTCTCATCATTGATTTCACTGGCATAAGTTACTGGCATCATGCATGAGTTACAGCAATGGCTGCTTGACTGCATTCAATGACCAGAACATTTTTTAGACAGAGCAGTTGGTAAAGGAGAGCAAAGATGGTAGCAACAAAACAGCCAGTGATTTTCCATTCAGGCAGTTTCAAGCAGAAAACCAGCAGGCTTAACTTTTCTGCTAAGAAGTCAAGTGGAAGTGCTGCTACCCTGGTAATAAAATGCATCTCCTAAATATTCTTTTAACCCCAACCCACTGCAGCAGCTATGTTGGGCCAGGCTGACTAGTACTACATGGGGACTAAAACAAAATGCTGGGAAAGGTCCAGAAGTCAAGGCCAACAGTGGTCTCAAAAAGCACCCAGACAGACCATTTGGCACATACAATGGATCATAGGTCTAACCAGTGGAATGGGTTGACAAGTGAACTGGTAGGAAAATAGTTTTGATCAGTGAAAATCATACAAGGAACACCAAAGCATCAAGCTGGGATCAAGTTAATTCACCAGACCTCCTGGGAAGTAATTACAAAGGCAAGCATGCAGTTTTGCAGTATCCACAGTTGTTTCGAATCAATTTTACATTGATGTTTTGGGAGAGGAGAGCTATTTTAGTCTAGATCTTAGACTGAAAGGACTTAGAAAATTAGGTTCATCAGTTGGAAGCATTCAGACAAAATTAATCATCTTTGTAGCCATAGGAGTTTAAAACATTAGGGTTTAGGAAGGCAATCAGACTGTGTACATAGACAGCAAAAGAGTTAAATATACTTCTAGCTAAGAAAAGGTCACTTCCAGTGAGTACAGCAAGGGCTACAGGCAAACAGGTATTACAAGAAAGTGTTCTCTGAATCCTTAAAGATGTTTCGCTGCCTTTGTCCATCTCTGCCTTGGTTTCAGCAGTTACCTTCTGCAATGGCAGACAGGCAGAAAAAAAAAAACACTGACAAGACTAGGAGAACAAACATGCTTGGAACAAAGAGAAAGTAACAGTGGTCCTCGTGCAAAAAACAGAGTTGACCGTCCATTAGTGAAGGCATGTGACTTTGGTCTGAAAACACAGCTTGCTGGGGATTGGCGGAAGAAGAACTACTGTTAACAGGAAATAAACCAAGTAAGGAAGCTGGAGTGGAGTTGGGACATATCACTTCCCAGGACTGGGACAGCAGAAGAGATCAGAAATATAACTCCCTGGACTCCAAAGGTGCTCTGCAGGTCAGATACACTGGAAAATGTGTAGCCATCCTTTTCCTCACTTGGCTACAGATTTACTGCATGACTTGGAGCAAATTACTTCACATTCTTCTGCCTTACATCTAAAACAGGATGAGTATCTTCAACAACTACAGAGTGCTTGGAAGTGACAAGAAGTGAATAGCTTTTAGAGACAACACACTCTAGCTAGGAAAGCAATATAATACAGCAGTGGCAGAGCAGAACAGGTTTTTTGGTATGAGAACAACTCCACAGGACTTTAGAGTAGCATGCACTTGAACCCCAACCTCACAGAAATGACGAGAGATCATAACCAAGATACTTCAACCAATACAGAAAAGAGTTTTATTACGAATACCATTAGAAGAATAGCAAGACAAAAGAACAGTTCTTCGGTGACTAGAAACAGGAGTGCAGAGAAGGACATGTAAATTAGTAAAAGCAAAGAAATGACTGCACGCTCAAGTCCAGATAGAATTGGAGGATCTATTCTTCAGAGAAGGGGAGCTCATCGTCTGCAAAAAGTTAGATCCCATTAAAGCATTCCTGGCTGTACATCCAAATCTGGGCACTAAAAAAAAAAAAATCGCAAGCCATTCTAGAAGAGTCAAGCTAAAAAAAAATCTTACTGAAGGTACATGGCAGTGGTGGTGGAGGGGGTGAATTCTCAATTGTAAAAGGAGGACACATTTGGCTCAGCTTCTTTTCTGGCTGGAATAAATGGAGAGAACAACAAACAAGCTGCACTATATTTGATAATGCTAACAGACAAACAATCATCCAGATGTACACGCTTCCAGTCACGTTAATTAAATGCGGTGTGGAGCCATCCTGCGGAAATTACGTACTGTTCCTTTAGAGTACCACACACTTCTGAAATGCTTTGGTGAGGCCTCGCTCCACCTGAGGAGTCATAACGTGCGTTTTCCTAAGTAATAAACAATTGGTCCTTCTGTAGTGGTGTGATACAGAGAGACAGACAACTTCATACAGGTAGGCAAGACATAATTCAGGCTATGGAAAGCAGGAGTTTCAGCTGAGCCATGAATGAAATAGGGCAGGAACTCATCCTTGAGGAACAACCTATCTGCACATGGAGAACTGTTACTCTCACTGCATGCTCTCCTCCACGCAGCAGCTTAGAAGTGGATGTCAGTGGGATGTTTACCACCAAAGCAACCTGATACCTGAAAGTTGAGGGACAGAGGAAAGGGTTGGGAATGCCAGCCTGGCACAAGTAGCACCACAATCCCATTCTCAAAAGCAGCTAGCTAATAGGATATCGGTATTAAAGAAGAGCATATTACCCTTGAATACCGTAACAACACTGCTCATTTTAAACCCACCTAACTTACAGTTAGGTTGGAAGTTATTACTACACAAGACTCAAAATACAGCTGCTGTGGAGTCCAGGAATTGCTGTCTGGTTTTTCTTCATCGTCAGAAGACCATGGAAAGGACTGTGCTCTGGAAACCCATTGAATCACACTGTCTAAGTACAAGGAAATAGGTTTTCCAGTAAGATAGTGCTCTGAAGGTGATTTTGTGCATGTTTTAGCCTGTCTGCCAGTTCTCTAGGAAAAGTACACTGGCAACTTCCGGTCACAGACAGTATTTTAAAGACTTAAGCTGAAGATAGCTGCTAAATAGCACAACCTTCAGCATTCCTGGTGATTGCTATATAAGAAAAGGCAATGCAACCCCTGTGTGATATTCTGAAAGCCATATCCCAAACGTAACTGAATGCTTGAACTCATTTCAAATACTTGGCACAAATTGTCAGATTTGAGATCAAAGGCTAAAAAGCCAGCGCTGTTTGTGACTCAATGCAAGGTCTTCTTCAAAATGCAGGGAACCATCTCGTATTTCTGACACACAGTTGTGAAAGGGTTTGCAAAGTTGAATCCAGTGAATCTGGATTGCTAGAGCTGGCCCAGAATTTTGCCCAGAGTTTCATGCTTTCAGGAGATCCAAACAAGAAAGCTGATAAGTTTGTCTGGATTTACTAATTGTGTCCCATGTAGGAAGACCAGAAATTTTAATCCTTCCAGCAAGATTTATGAGGTATTGGCAGGGATGCATATGTAAGTTTAGCATTCAGAGAAAAGCTATTCAAGAGAGAAAGAACAACAGACAAAAGAAGATATAAACTCAATGAGGTTCAAAGCAAAAAAAAGGAATAAAGATTTGTGTGATAGTAGAGTATATTCTTTGTTGTTCTTTTAGATTATTTGCTTTAAGGCAGAAATATTATAGTCTGAATTTTAATAAGATATGGTAAAGAGTCTGTGATGTAGGGAATCCAAAATAATTATTCTTCCTTCAAAAAGGACAGACAACGTACTACCCTACAATACTTGGTCTGTCTCTTCTTACAGTAAACATTGCTAATGCTCCTGGAGAGGGGCTGACCTTGCCAGCCAATTACATTATGCTAATTTGTCTGTTACTATAACTCCTACAGAGGCATTCACAGCTCAAAGCAGGACAGAGATTTATATTGTCTCTTCCAAGCTGCAGACTATGGTCGTTAATCTCTCTCTCTCCTTCCAGTTACAACTCTACATGGTAATATCTACACACAGCGCCACTGCACATTCAAAGTGACAGTTATTGCCAGCTTTATTCAACTTAAAAGACAAGCTGTGGTCCTACCTTGCCCTTTTAATAACTGTCACTCTATCTACGAAAGCATATGCTTGGTAACAGCTGTTTTCCTATGAAAACATATGGTTTCTCATATGCTTTTGAAAACACCACAGGAATGTATTTGCTTGCTAGACGCTAGTACCATGTCACTATATCAAGCAACAAAATCATCGAAAGGAACTGAAACACATTTTCTATGTTATACTCATGTATTACAAAAATACCTATTGTTTTCAAGCAACAAAAAATCATCCAGCTGAAAAGATTCAATGTAAAAATAAGGCTCATAATTTAGGACCTATGTGCACTACAGTATTACTTAAAGATGGGCTCAAAAACGTTGGTCTTCTACAGGCATGCAGCAAATAGCATGCTTCATGCAAGCAGTTTACAGTCCATATTGTATCATGAAAAAACCCTCATGAGATGTGGCTCTTCTAACTGCTGGAAAGCTCAGAAGCTTCCCTGACATCTTTCAGTTAAGGTATGATAAACAGAGTATCAAAAACAATTGAATCACAGCAGTTTATAACAAGCTACTGTCCATCAAAACCTTTACATGCTTCTCTGCCTCCCCCCATAATACTTAGGGCAAGCTAAGAGTATTCGCATGGCCAGTCACGTATCAGAGGAGATAAAAAGAAGCTAACTTGTTGGGCTACTTTAACTCAGATGTGTTCGGTCTCTGGCCAGGCTAAACTGAAAGATAAAAATTTTGGTAAATAAAGGTTCCTGCCCTGGTTTTGAAACTGATTTCAACACCAACTGACATAGAAACTGACATAAAGATACAGCAAGTTTTGAAAGTGTTAAAAAGACAGTCAGGGAAGTTACAGTTCAGCAGGAAAACAAGAAAAACCCCAAAACATGGCTTATGAGAAGGTCTTACAGAAATTTCCCCTTGGCTGTAAAAATAATTCCACTGGGACGTTTGTACAAAAAAAACCAAAGAGACAGACAGAAAGACAGTCAGAAAGACAGAATGATATTCAATCCAATTTATGCTCTAGGATCAACATCATCGAGAAAACCACCCAAACTTTACTGCAGGAGCTTCTGAACATACCAGTATCTCTAGATGGTATTACAGTATTTCTCGTATAACTTAAAAAATTTTACACCTGTGTCTTTATGGCAGTTAAACACAGGGTCACAAGAACAATAACAAAAAAATCACACTGAAATGCTAGTGTTTTATTACCTATTAACAGTGAGAGGGAACATACAGAAGCACACACAAATCTGTACCACTGACTTTACAGTTTCCGGCAGATCACATCGCGCTACTGCCTGCAGTTAATGCCCTGAGCCATAGTCTGACTTTTAAGAAGGTGCTTAAGCACATGATGCACAGAGGTCAGGAAAACTGATGAACAGCGAGAACTAGTAAAATACCCGTGACAGCTCAAGGTATGGCCCCCAGGCGTTTGGTCAGCCCCCTTTCCATGGGTTATGATTCCCTCCATGCAGTCTGTGAAAGGTAACGCATGCCTGGTGGGCATATATGTCGCTATGAGGACCTAGCATTTTGCAACCTACTGGCAGATCTGCCATAAACCTTTCTAAAAGCAAGCAGCAACCAAAGACTTAATAAGATGCTTTGACATTGGAGACATAAGAAAACAAGTTGATTCCTTGTGCAACTGTTCCTACCAGTGAGGATATAATGCACCAGGGACAAACCTACAAAGCCCTCGTAGGAGATTAACACAGGATGTTTCACTGGAAACATAGGGACTGTGTCTGAAAGTGTTATAAGCCAAGGGAGGGAATCAAAAGATACCCTCACCTGACAAAAAGACACTTTGCAGTTAGCAAACAGAGGTAGAACTGTGGCAAATAGAGGTATAACCTTGTTAGCCTGGTTAGACATCACAATGAAATTATGAAACCAAGTTCTTAACAGTGCCCAGTGCTCTCAATCACAGAGGTTAACTGAGAACACCTTTTGCCTAAGGTGACTCTTTCAAGCTCAAATGAATAGCAAGGTCAAAAAGCAAAGAGTCCCTGTTGTGGAGGCAAAGAGTTCGTATGTGGCACTGGTAAGACCTGCAACCTATAAGACACAAACATAAGAGCATAAGAGCACCATGAAATCAGATTCGCTTCTTTTTCTGTACTCTAAAGACTCAGAAAGAAGAAAGGAAGGGGAAAAAAGAATAAAATAAGGTGCAGCCTGCCATTCAGAGGTTTTATATTCTGCCAAAAGCAACAGTAAAGTGTTCCTGTTTTACTTCAATTTGTTATCCGTAACTTCAGCTTTTCACTAGAAAAGAAACAGAAGAAGAAAAGCTTGATTTACAAATGCACGTCCAGTATTTCTGAATGTATCAAATAGCTTTGTGTGGTAACAGGTATCTTCATAAGGCAGAAGAGTGCAAGAAGACTTAAATGTACATAACCAGTTATGAAATATGAAACATACAAAAATGAACAAAACCAAAATTAACTGCTTAAGATTCAGCACATAGAACATAAATTAATAAAAGTATTTATAGAATTATATTGTTCACTTGCATTTCTCTTAGGAATCAGAACATTGGCTTTTCCATGAAGCCAGTTAATTTGCTGGTAATGATCAACACATGATATATTTCTGAAGTCTCCAAAATTTAATTTTCTACTCATTTTCCAGCTGATGAACAAGAGGAAACTGCTCTTCCTGCATAATTAACTTAGCTTATACTCCTATCATGAACAGTCTATACAAGGCTATAGCTGTACTATCTATATGACAAAGTCTCATCTATGACCTTGCTATGCATGCAGGGGTGGGGGAGGGTGGGGAATCACACTGCAGACTTCCAACAACTTAAGCAAAACTGACCTCATACTTGAAGTGACTTAAGATTACCTTGTTTTACATACATATATCCTCTGTATTAAGTAACATTTTCAAAAGATGTACTAAAAGGGGAGTGCAGTGTGAAAATATTTTGAAGCCTAAGCTTTCTAATTAGTTCAGTGGGTTTACATGAACCCTGGTCCCTTCGTGAAGTTTTTAAAATTTTTCCATTGCAAGAATAACTTCTGATTATCTCTTTATTAACTATTACTGGCAGAAGCTTATCTGCTTGACAGGAAAGAGAAGGAGCATTTAAAATCACCAGAGTACCACATTGCTTTACATCCCAAAAGGGGTGAGGGTGTCTAACTGGCACAGCTCATGGAAGTTGAAGTGACAGGGATCTGATCCAGACAATACCTATACAGACAGCACGTTAACTTCCTTAGCTGCTCAGCTCTTTCACATTGTATTAATAGTCTTTGAATGCATCAACTCCGGAACAAGAAGAGATTTCTTTATTTTCTTGGAAAACATGCTGTGGTATTAGGCTAGTAATTTAATCTTGTTGGCAATATAATAGTTATGGTATAATCCCTCACGTTATAAAAGTAATTGCCATAATCATAACCTACATTCAATTATTTCTTTTGCTACAGTGCAGCTGCAGTGGTTTCCCACTCCCAACCTGCCATCCTGCCACTGAGGAGACAAGAAGGGGCAGAAAGCAGAGCTCACAAAACACTACTACAGCCCATCCCTCTCCCTTGCCTAATAGCAAGTGACTCCCCATCCCAGTTAATAAAGAGCTCCTTGTCCCTCCATTATGCAGTGTAATCTTTAAAAGATTACATTCTCATTTGGGAATGAGCCAAGAGCCAGTGGGAAATTCTCTAGTAAATTGGATAGGGAGACAACAATATGAAGGGCAGCTGGATGGGAGCACATTTTTTTCAGGGCATTCCTATTCCTGGGGCCCTCTGGCATTGTTAGAAGTCCTGCAGTCTTGGCTCTTTTCACTGCTGTGTTGTCAGGATAATGCAATTCAAGAAGAAGGGGATAGAGATTAGCTGGTTTGAAGATAGAATGTGAGGAAGCGAATATTGAAAAGTAGTAAGAAAAGAAGGGGAAAGCCCAATTATAGTTCTAAGTCTTACCACCTTACCTAAAAACAAGGGAACAGCACTTTGTTTTAAAACACTGCATTAAGTGTATCAACTACGATAGTCTAATATGGGTTTTTTCTTCCCTGACCATCATCAGGAGGGTAATTTGAGCACTCCATCAGTAATAGCATATTAAATAGTATTTGGAAAGGCACATTTCCCTCACTGCCTATTTCCCCTTGCCTGCACCTTCCAACAGATGCAATTTGCTCTGCGGAACCCGCTTTCTACCCCACCCTACCTGTGATCCAGGATGGAGAAAACCAAAACAACATGGGGCAGGCAGCCCTATCCCATTTATCCCTGCACACAGAAGGATGCAAGTGAATGAGAAAGGCAACTGGATTTTTGTTTGTTTGTTTTGGGGTTTTGGTGGGGTTTTTTGATTTGGGGTTTTTATTCCACTTTTATTGTTCTTTAGAAGTACTTTCTCAAGAAGTCACAGAAATTTATGTATCCAGAAGACTGGATAGGTGCCTCATGTTTATTTGGTCAATAATGGCATACGTACACTACCATCTTAGTACCACTTTCTATTAGAAAGTACAGAAATCTCAGGGGGAAAAAATGAAAAAAGCTATAACAAATTAACTTTTTTTTAAAGTAGCAGATCTTTTTTATTCTTCCAGAAAAATAAGTTTTTAATCATAACATGAAATTCCAACCATTATTCCCTTTCATGTAACATAATTAAGTTATTTTTTAGGAGGAAGTAGAAAAATAGTTCTCACAGCAGGGTATCAGAAAGATTGTTTTTACCCTTAAATTGCTGTTCAACCAACTACAACTTTCTTTACCTGCAGGACTCAAGTAACAACAGTTACCTATAGTCCATGGGAGGCAGTAGTTAAAATACATTAAAATAGAGGATTGTTTGCAATTTAAAATCTTAGTGTTGGGAAGTCCTGATTCAGCAAACTATCTCTATTCAGCAAACCCCTACACACATGCTTGAAGTTAACCACATGTTTAAGAGCTATTGAAGTACACAGACTTTGGCCCCATTTCAGAAAAATCAGTTATATACACATTTAACTGGCTGAGATGGATGAAGCAAAGAAAAGAAATTGGGATACGAGAACTGTACCTGAAAAAGATTCCAGCCAAACAATAATACACAAAATAAGAACTTATGTGCAGAGGTGTAATACACGTAATAGCTTTCCTGGTTTTCCTGAAACATATATACGTTGGCATTTACATTTGTGCGAGTTTACTGTATTGGGGAAAAAAAAAATAGCGTAAATGGGAGCGAACCATGGTAACTACTTGTCATTAGAGATACAGGCCTTACATAGATCTATACATCCCAAGGAACACACACATAGATCTCAGAGATGAGACAGGGGTGTGATGAGAGAAAGAATATTTTATAAAGGCCACTGAAAGCAGAAACTGCAGCATCCAGGCTGACTCTCCCTTCCTCTTTTTCAGGGGAAAACTATTCTAATACTCCACATCAACTGAGCATCTCTCTCTCTCCTCTTCTTTTGTACAGCCACATCCCTTGACATCTCAATTCAACATGAAGTGGAGAAACTAACTGAATTTCCTTGAAGCAAAGTTTCTTCTTTTTTTTTTTTTTTTTCTCCTCTCTTTTTTCTGAGGTGGCTGGGCAGGAGAGAAAAGGAAATTATACTTTCCACACTCCTCAGTTCCGCTAACAAGTACATCACAGGAATATTTTAATACCCTAATTCTCAGAAAACAAAGAATTGGCTTTTTACTCTCTGCCTCGTATGAGTGGTGAACCTTCTTTCTTTCTTTCGTCTTTCTCTTTGCCTTGTATTGCCTCATGGTACCCCTCAGCTTTCTCCACATCTGATTAACATTGCTTTTCCTCTTCTTCAGTGTGAATGTTCTTTTCCATTTTCCCCACCAAGTCTGACCTGGGATAGGAATAAGTCCTTTATATAAGTAAAAGTGAAAGGTACTTTTCTTCCTTTCATTCCTTTCTTCCTTTCAGCAGCCCATGCTTTCCCATCCTCTCCTTTCTCTCCTCTCTATCTCATACAGTGTTCGGAAATCAGGGCGGACTCTTCCAACACAAAGGAGGAGGAACTGGCAACATATTTTATTTTTCTTTCTCCCTTGATAGGGAAAGAAAAAGTAGTTCTGGGGCAAAAATAAACTGCCAGATAGAAGCACACACAATCTGCAGATGGGGCAGCTTTTACCTTTTCTTCCAGGTGCCACTACTGCACCATTTCTTACTGAGTGGTGAAGCCAAAAGCCAGCTCACTTTCTGTGCCTACTTTGAATTTCCCTGTGTCTTGATAAATCCACAAACAGGGAGAAAATACCACCCACCACCCCCGCTCAGGTGAGGGAGGAAGACCAAATCTCTCTTAATGTAGGAGGGGAAGCCACGCTGCCCACACAGATACACACATACTTTAATCTCCGATGAGAAGGAGGTGAGACCTACTCAACTAACAACTGTAGAGTACTTTTAGCTTATTGAGAAAGGTGCTATGGCATGGAAGTCAAGCACCTCCATCATCACACACATTACGCTTACAGGCTACACAACTTTGAGTTTAACACTGTGCCGTAATGGTTTTTTTTTACTGCAGTTCCTTTTGCAGATGTCTTTTATTTAGAAAGGGAATTTCTAACCTTTAATAAGATATACTGGAGCAAGCTACAACTAATGAAAAGGGAGAACATAAGGCTTACATGACAAGCCAACAAATTTCCCTAAACATCACATTGTACATTTTTACTGAGACTCACAGAAAAATCAGCAAGACCTTCAGAAGATTTCCAAATAAAATCTAGCATAAAATCAAAAGAGGCAGTAGTCATTTTCTGGAATTCCAAAGAAAGAAAAAAAAAATACTTCTCCAGGCTCACAACAATTTTCCTATCCCCATTAAGCGTATGTTTCCATCAAGAAGATTTCTCTTAATAATAGTATGCCACAAATGATCATTAGGCAGGAAAAATGGGTCAGGGCAGGGATAACAAAGATGAAGAGAAAACTGTTGAGATTTCGCCTCTGCTGTTTATTTTGAGGCACACTTAAGATTCGAGTTGGACTATTCTAAGTGTATTCAAAGATTTAGTTCTCTAAAGAACATAAACAAAACTAGCAAGGGCCATCAGCCAGAATAAAGCTTTCCTCATAATCATAGAGTAAGGTCAGCTTTTGTTTGTTCTTTTATATGTTAATCTCAACTCCTCTGTGTTGATTTTTTTTAATTCTTAAAAAAGGAGAAAATAAAGTTTCTTAAGACTAATGGCCTATTTCTGCAGGGGCAGCTTTCTTAGCATGCTTTTTTGGGCTGTGCTTTCTTTATCAAGTATTTTTAAGCTTTTACACCTAATCTAGGTTAACATGCTCTGGTTAGCAGCTTGTAGCCCTTAAAAGGCGAGGCAATAATCCATCTAGGTTTAGGGCATTTTCATAGAACTGATGCAGAGCTGTGTCAATTTTAATGTCATGCTATGGAGAGTGCATGCAGCTCTCTCCACTTTAGAGGATTAAAAGTGACCTCTCTTACCAAAATCAATAAGGGCAGCTTGCTGTGACTAATAGGTTGTAGAAATTCAAAAGAGACAGTTTGTAACACTGAGTTCATTCTCCCTGTGTCTGTCCCCACCCAGCCCCAGACTGGCTGGCAGAGCTGCACTTTGACATGTACATTCACATGGCAAACCAATGTCTGTTCCCTTCCCAGGGACCAGACCAAGCCACACACAGTTTACTCACATTTTAGGGAAGAAAGCAAGCTGATATTTATTTGATAAGAGTGGACTTCGCAGCTTCTGGAGAGAAGCATGTGAGAGAGAAACTAGAATAAGTAAACATTTAAAATGTACTTTTTTTTTTTTTTGCTCCCCAGTATGGCTTTTAAAAGGCCCTATTTTACATATTATCAGGACATCAGCAAGTGCCCAGATATTTCACATCACGACCACAATTTTTTTTCTAGTCTCTGAGCAAAGGCTTTTCTCCCTTCAGATCTTTGCCTAGTTGTAATAGGCTAAAAATTTAAATTCCATTAAAGTCAATGGAACGGCCCCAGAGATGTATGAGGCTATACATCCAACTGTAGTATTCATTAACTGCCATGGCACGTGCTCAGTTGTTCTGGCTTCTTTCTCTTCTCCACTGTTCTTTTTGTTACTCCAAAGTACTTCAGATTTAACAGTCAAGTTTGGGGGCTTTCAGAAAGACAGTAATTTCATACAGTACTGGAAACAGGTCATGCTACAGAGTGCACACAACTGGCGTAAAGAGAGTTTTCAGTTTTTCGGTTTCACATTTTGTAAGACTAAAGAATACCAGCAACTCAGATCAGGATCTCCTACCTTATGGTGAAAACACCCTTACTCTCCTGGATGTCTCTAATTTCCAATTTATTTTGCTTGAGGTACAAATTAAAAATCCTTACCCACGGTTCATAGCTTGTGGACATTTTCTCCGTGTAACAATCACCATCATTGTCTTTATGCCAGAAAAACAAGACTTGCCTTGCGGGAGCAAGGGAGAAAAAGGGGCTGAAGTGGTGGGAGGAACCCAACTGTAGAGGTTTAGGAGTCCCTATGGAGGTTTATAAATAGACGACTGCCATGTGCAAAAAGTGAAAGAAACCCAGTCAGCATAAGAGCTGTTGCTGTTTTGAAATCTTCTAACTACATTCATTTAGGCAGTAGATGGAGTTACAAACAAACAATAAATCAAGAAATTATTAGCATTTGAATTTTGGCAAGATAATAAAACGTGTAAGGGTATAATCAGCAAATAATAGCAAAGATCTGCAAGCGAACCCACCAATTAATGATAAATAGGACTTGGCACAGAATAACTTCACCAATGTGGATCTCATTAGATGGCTGTGGAACCTGTTCTTGCAGCAGCCCTCTCCGAGTGAGGGAAAGGTGAGGTAACCAAAATGTCAGTGTACCCACTCCCTCACGGCTTTCGGGCTCCGGGATTGTAACCACCTGGGCCAAAATGACAACCTTATGCTGCTGTGAAGGCCATGCTGTGGTTCTCCAGTCTTTAACCTATAGGTTTCCTCATCTCAGCTTTTGGCCCTTTGCTCTGCAATTCCATCTCAACAAGGGTGACCAAAAACAGGCAGCTTTGCTCGCTCTGGAGAGCGAGAATCCCTCTTTCCTCTGTTCACCTTGCTTTATTAACAATGCCTCTTAAAGAGGAAAATGCCCCCAAGCAAGCGATATCACTTAAAACAGATAAATAGTTCGCACACCAGGCAGGGGGAAGGGAGAGGGGGAAGAAACGCTGCCTTATTAGACTAGAAACAGACACACCATATTAATACAAAGAATCAGCATATGGTTCTAATAGGCTTTCTTAAAATGATTTATCAGCTGTGATTAAGCCCTCGACCAGCTTGTCTATCTTCATAAATAAAGTAAAAGTGCACCTTGCTCTGAAATATATCAGCAGTATCTTATTACCTACCCAACCATATAGGCTGCAGTCCACTCTGGGGAGCAAAGAGCTTGTGTTTAATAGCAGACCGTATGCTCTAAAGAGATTGCCAAGATTTAGGGGCTTTGCCTAAGAGATAGACTTATGAAAATGCCACTACAGGGAAGGTTTATCCCTTCATCATGTGCTGTCCGGTCCATGCTGCTGAAATCTGAACTGGTAACAAGAAAGCTGTGCCATTAAAAACATTCATAGGAAGACCAAGGCAAAATGCACAACTATGCCATGTTGTTGTGAAAGAAATGTCAGAATGAAATCAGGCAGGCCTCCTTTTTTTGGGGGTAGCCAAAATATACAAAACACAACAAAAACCCAAACATTACAAGAGGGTGACTCAACTTCTTTGGGACAGAGACAATAAGAAGCAGAAGGAAAGTGGACTGTCCTGACTGAGCTCTGCAGGATGATTCATCAGCTGGAATTCAGAAGAACATGGAAGGATTATGGTTAGGGAAGTTTAGCTCAATCAAAAACGTATGCCCTCAGGAATTGCCTTTCTTCATGATACAGGCACTTACTGCTGCAAAAAACATTCAGGTCTTCTCTCAGAGTATGAGGACCCAAATCCATAAATCCATTCAATCCATTGCTACAGGAGAAGATAAGACAGACCTGCCTGCCAGCAGAAGATAAATGATGTAAAGGCAGCAATGAGCCTAAGTCAAAGCCTATTCCTCTGGATATTTTTGCAAGGTTGTGTTATGAATGCTGTAGTCCTGACAGCTTTTCTGCACCCTTACACAGAAAGTGTGCCTTTTGTAACACAGTTCAGCATGGTAATTACATGCCCGGAATAAGTTCCTGGACATAGATACACGCTTGAAACAGGACTCAAAGTCAGGGGACTAAAGTGCTAACTGCACAATTGCCATATAAAATATAGCATACCCCCCATGTCTACCATGAAAGCTCCGCAAGTTAAGAAAAGCAGTTAAAATACAGCGAGCCTACCCATCTGGACAGCGGAGGAGAGCATTCTTCCTGTCTTTAGCAACACTGAACAACAGCTGATAAATCTTTAACACACATGGTTTGTGGGATGCCCTATGCTGAGACCGAGGAGATATGGAATCAATCCGAGGCTCTGCCACAGACTTCCTGTGCAATTTTTAGCACGTCACTTGAGCCCAGACCCTTTCTGGTAGCTCACTGATTCGCTCCTGCTTTATTTCACTGAGAGCAAGGCACCAAAATGCCTTTGAAGATGTCTATCAATCTTTTGGAGTCACACTGCTAAAGATATTTCGGAACCAAAAGAGACAGAAAGCCGCTTGCTTGGCAGAACAGTGGAGAGGACCAAGCTCCCATGCAATTCTCACTCAATGTCTGCGATTCCTTCAAGAACTTGGTGTCTCACTACAAAGGAGCTTTGGAAAACAACGTCCTCTGGAATCTGTTTTTCCTTAGAATGTAAGAGACAAAGCATTTCCCTTCTCCATAGGAATGCTGCAAAAGCTAATTATTAAGAAAAAAGGGGGGTTTATAAACCAACAGTGAGCCCACAAAGCAGATCAATTACCTGATGCAAGTAATGCATACGAAAACTCAGAATAACCATTGGAAAAACTCTGATACAGAGTTATAATGTATCTATACAGTACTTCAGTGCATCACCCAGTAGAAACGCTATGCTGTGAAGATGCTTACATCTTCACACATACAGATGTTATATTTAGAGTATAGGAACTATTATACTGAAATCTTTGGATGTGGGATGATATTTTGAACTTTGAACTTAAGAGTTTTGAGCTATCACCTCGACAACAGCTTAAGTGATTGATAAAGTAATAGCTTGAATTTATTACAATACTTATAACAACGGTACCCTGGCCCTTAAGCACTATATTAACATAAATCATTCCTAGTCTTATTTTGCATCTGCTATAACATACTCACTATACAAGATACTCAATCTCAGTGGGAGAATAGGAAGTCAGAGGGACCTTTGACTTGAAAAACTATGGACATTCTTACATTGTGTCTAGACAAACATAGGGATAATATATGTATTTATGATTGCATAATTTTAAAAAAATCAAAATAGTAAGCATTTAAACATAGGTCTTTGCTTTCTTCTGCTGTACAGACTGTCAGTCAATGAGTCAAAAGTGCTCCAGTAACAGGCTTATGAGTTTGTTGGTTTGTATTACTTCAGAAGTGAAATTCATCTGTTTCAGAGCACTTGCCTCTGAGTTGTCTACCAGCACGCTATTCTTTTCAACGACCCCACAGGGGTTTCAGAGTATTCACAAGGGAAACTGGAGCTGTGATTGCTGTAGAGGCAGGGCACACACTCAGAAGTCAAACTGTTCTGCACCAACGCACTACAGCATTGACACCAACCTCCCACAAGACCATGCTTAAAAGGAAATGAATCTGCAGATCTCCTTTCCTGCATTACTAGAAAACTAGACAAAAAATAATTACACATATTCTTGAAACATGGCTTTGCGCTGCATGTTATGTGAGGGGGAAGGAGTCAGGTGAGTGAGGGTAGCTGTTTTTCATAAATGGCCAGTGTTGAATTTGAGTCCACCAGCCCAGCCAACCACCATAAAGAATCCTTCATCCCTGTTCTTCCCTTTCACCACCACAGTGCATTACCAACATTACTATATGCATCAATATAGCCCTCTAAAACCCAAACGCTTATACAACGTGCTTTATCAACATACAGGTATTTTTTCTTGTCATATGTGGGTACCAGATGATTTTAATATCACCCTTTCTCATCTAAGGGGTGCCATTTACTGCGCCGTTAGTTTCAGCTATTGTATCATCAATGATTAAATGTAGGAGGGAACTTTTTGCTTTAATGGAACAATGGACCAGACAAAAACAAGATATGAAGTGTTTTCTTATACGCAACCAACACAGCTTTTGCGGCTTACCCTACTGGGAAAATCAGACGATTTCAAAATGGCATCTGCTGCAAATGAGCAGCAGGTCTCCCAGGGCCTGTTTCTCCTACCATTGACATGAGTGAACAGGATCAGGCCCTTTTTTGGTTGGTTTGGTCCTTAAATTAAAATAAGTCTCCAAAAAAGAAAAACAGCAGCAAACCCCACCAAGTTTGTGCAACACAAGAAATGCTTATTGGACATTCTTATTGCATTAAATTTAGGGCTACTGATTTGGTATTTACCTTTTATCTCCTTGTTGCAATGCAAGAGGTTTTCTTTAAAAAAATACTTAAATCAGGCAAAACCCATCACATTTTTTCTGTCTGCATACTTTTCAGAAGACAGAAAAGAAAATCTGAGGGCCAGGTATACATTGCATAAAATTTAAATGAGGTGTGGAAATGAAGTGAAATTTTCCACTAAACTACACCTGCTCAAAAGACATATACTATCATTTCCAGCTTGCCTTGAATTAGATCATCCTCCCCATACTCACAGGCTACAGCACAGAGCTATGATATTCAGAA
Organism: Morus bassanus; assembly: GCA_031468815.1. Taxonomy (NCBI): domain Eukaryota; kingdom Metazoa; phylum Chordata; class Aves; order Suliformes; family Sulidae; genus Morus; species Morus bassanus. The sequence goes on along the minus strand of CM062567.1, from coordinate 38,493,618 downwards.
AATATTTGCAAGAATTCTCTTCTGGGGATCAGAGAGTCACCAAGTTCAGCACGAAATGGTGAGGTGGTATAAATTAGACAAGTGCATTTTATTTACCTTCTTTGGCTGACAGACAGAAATCTATCCTTGTATATACAAGGTAGAAGGAGAATTTAGAAGGTACAAACCAACTTTATGCCTTTCAAATATGCATCAGACTGTAGCATCTTCCCTTGCTTAACACAACTAAACTGAATATTCAGATTTTCAAATCATTCTGTACACTGAGCCTATGCAACCGCCAAATCTTTAGATTTTGGTGGGGTTTGGGTTTTTTTTTCCCCTTCACTGGACTACTTCAATTTGCTGATGCTTTTCTAGCAGTGAGCTGCCTGCAGTGGGATAGTAAATTAGAACAGGAATATTAAGCCATGTAGAGGACTTGCTGGCTATAAGCTTCCTGAACAGACACTGAACAATCCACATTAAAATCAAGCCATAGTTGAGAATAGCTGTTTCCCTGCCTCATTTGCACAGTTTACATATTATCTTGCAGCACTGAGCACTGGTTAGAAGATTTGAAAATTGCAGGATAAGCCTTAGGAAGTGATGCATCCAAATTCTAGCATAAGCAGAATATGATTTTAAAAATACCCTCATGTTGAAAATATTCAACTCATTATTTCTAAATACTACTTGATGTAGTACTCTACATGCTACACTTTCATTTCATGCAAGGAGGTCAGACAAGATGCATTTTAATGAAACAGGTCCAATTAGTTCTTCAGAAACAGATCCTGACTCTTCCCATCTTTGACATTATTCCCTCAGACCCAACCTTAACACTTAAAACAAGATGAGACAGCAAGGCCTATCCAGTAGGAGCAAAGGTCATGTGTTTGCAAGTATAACCCATTACAAATGCTTTGGATACTTAATGCTCTGAACAGTATAAACCTAAAACCTGCAGCTAGTAGGCTGAGACAGTCATCTGATCTACCAGCACTACCTGCCTTGTTGATTTGCGTTGCAAATTTTGTCTGGGGTCGAGCTGTCAATTGCTGCCTGCATCAAGCTCCTAAGACATTTAATACTTACACTTTTGCAAGTGGAAATATAGTACAGCAATGCTTTTACCTGTGCTAATTTTTGTGAATTTGACAGGTAGGATGCTTGTGTCGGGAAGATTGCCATCAAGAGGATGCAAAGAGCCTCCTTTTCAATCAATATGCTTATTGCTGGTCTATAGCATCCTTTGCATTTAGGGAGCAGGCCTTCCTCAGGCAGGGACTTCCATCTAATATTTGATGGTATAAGCAACAGAGAAGCCAAAACAAACTGAAAATCTCACTTCCATTTATAAGTTTAGCTTTCTCATTTGAGTTCAGGTCCTGAAGATCATCATCATTATTATTACTTGTGACCACTCAGTCCCCAAGCAAAGGCTAACCCACATATATTTTAAGAGATGGTCCTTGACAGATGAGCTTACAATCATAAGACATACCAAGTATGGGAGACAGAAGGAGACACTACTCCCATTTTACACATGAGCAACTATGGCAGAAAGAGAGTAAGAGATTTGTTCCTGGATAAACAGCCGAGATATTAATGCAAGTGCTTTCCCCTCAATACCACCTTTCCAAAAAGGGTCCACATGGTGTTCCTAAAACTGTGCACTCAGCACTTCCCAGCTAATCTGGAATGTCACCAGTCCACATAACCAGCTTAATCACAACAAATTCTCATGGATTATCCATGGGCTCCCACTCAGAAAGAAAAAAAAAAAAAGAATGCAGCTAATTGGACTTTATTCTTTGAGTTTTCAAATGATGACTCTAAAGGAGGAAAAAAAAAAACCAAAGTGTTTTTCTTTTGCAAGATTTCAGTGTCAAGCTGTGTGCTAAGCCACAGTGATATACTAAAATAAACAAAACTATTTCTTTCAGAGTCCAGAGAAATTAGCGTGACCAAAAATATTTTTGGAAGACTTTTCTGAGCCGTGAGTAAGATTTCCATGCAGCTAGTCTTAGTCTCCAAGTGTTGGTAGGTCCATTAGGACAATGCTACATTGCACTCATATTCCAGGGACAGGCTGTTAGAAGCATTTCGTTAGTGATAGCTGCAGCCCGAGGAGTCTCTTTCTGCCATGGCCTTTGTCTCTTTCATTTTCGTAAAGCCCTGCTGGGGCCTGCTTCAGATTCCTGTCTGACAGTCAGTTGGTAATGTAAGAATGAACATACAGCAGACTAATTGGAAACACAGAGCAAATGTTACAGGTTAGCTAGCTAGTGGAACTTCTGCCTTTTTCTTTTTTATTTTTTCCTTTTTTTCACCCCCTCCTTTTTCTTTTTTTAATGATTCCCTCCCGCCCCCCCATCACTCATTTGCTCCCTGGAGATCACCAATGGCAGCTGCAGGGGTTGGAAGGAGGAGGGCAGAATAAGACTTTCAGAGGCCATTAAACAACTGGAATTATCAGGTAACTTGATGCCCTTGTCTAGGTTTTAATCAGATTGTGCAACTACCCCTTGTAAGCTGAAATGGACTCTGCAGCCTCAAGCGTTTCAAATCTGTGGCTAAGTGCACAGAAGTCCACACCAATAGGCTTCTCCTCATCTCCTACTCCTGCAAAATAAACACCATGCAGAAAGAACCTCTTGGGAATCCTCTAATTCGCAAAATAGAAATGTACAGAAACGTTCTCCTTGATTCTGGCTAGAACTCCCCTCTGCAGCACATAAGACACAAAACTTTAACAAGTTAAATCTAAAATTAGATACATTTATCTCATTACATGGCTGTTTCCTAGCATTCATCCTGCACACAAAGCTGTGAGGGTCAGTCTGGGCTATTTTCCCACCCTTGACCAAAACTTGGACTCTCTTAGATTTGGACACTTTTTCCTTGCTCAGCATACCATGCCGCAGCCTCTCTCCTCTCCTCTGTCCCAGTCTCTTTCCTTATGAGCCACAAATAAACCATACTTAGACTCCCTTCCCAATAAGCCAAAACCGAACCACTCCTAGACTCCTTTCCCATCTTCTTTCTACAAGCCTTATCTCCCGTTCTGCACCTCAGCAACCAGCTTTGCTTCTTTTTCTCCAAAAGCCCTCTTGGGCCTTTACTATGCAGACTTCAAAATTCCTAAATGCTGCTGCCTCCAGATTCCATGAGCCCCAGCAGCACACATATGCCTCGCACACATGAATTTTGAGTTGGACAGCAATCACCAACAGGCAAAGCAAATGACACAATACAAGCAGACAGAAGAAAGAGTACCTATAGAAGAAGCCCTTGCAATTGGAGGCACAGACACTCAGAAAGGCAAAATAATGCTGAGGCAAGCTAAGCAGAAGTGCCCTCTGGCTTTAGCACCGTAGCTGCTTCGTGGCCGCCTTTTCCTGTTTTTAGTCTACAGTCCCAGTTAATGTTCAAATTAGACAAATAGAGATTACCATAAGAACTAAGCCAAATACCACAGTGTTCAATAAGTGGGGAACTCCTATGGCAGGGGACACATTACACAAGAATTTCCAAGAGCTACAGAAATGGAAGAGGGGAAAACAGAGGCACAAAAGGGAACAATGTGAAGGGAAGGCATTGGGCAGGTTGTTGAAGGGCTGCAGGGAGCAATATGCTCCCGTAGGAAGCCCCATGTTACTCATCTGTTTTAGTTCTCAAAAGCAACCAGAACTTTGGACCTTATTTGAAAAGTTAAAGTTTCATGCATTACCTCTTGCTGGCCTCTCTAGTGCATTAAGCCGTTTTACAATTCCTTGAAAATTTTAACAGCTCTTTAGGATCCCTCAAAACGCTCTGACAACCTTTGGACACAGGAATACGCTTAACCCCATACAAAGTGGCCTATACAATTCAACCAAAACTTAAAAATACTGAGACTAAAAGAATACTAATTGGAAATGGGATACATTATCTACTAGGTATTACAAGTTAAAGTTTCCCCCTTCAACATGAATACTTTATGAAAAATACAGAAACACGATAAAGCTGGTAATGATGACAAATAAATCCAGGGGCCCACTGTATTGTGGAAGAAAGAGCAAAACTTTTTTTTTTTTTAAGTAAGTGTCCCTTCATAATCCACATTTTCCTGTAATGTATTTGAGCAGGTTTGCAATCCTCACTTCAAAGATGATATAATTTTCCCAAGCCTCTCCCTCAAGAGGTGTGTGGTTTGTGTTATAGTTTACTTAAAAGCACAGACTTGGAATCAAACCCTGGCAAACACAGTTACATGCTTTTGGAAATTTAATGCTGTTTTTCTGTTGGTTTGGGGTTTTTATTTTTGTCAACTGTTTCAATAGTTTAAAAAGCAAAAGTGCCACCTAGTTTCTAACCAAAAGGTTACCACCAGGTAGCAGAACTCAACCTGCTTTCACACAGTGTCCTTTAACGTTTCAAGGAACCAAAATGGGAGAAAGGGTTCAGTATGCTCACACTCACCCTTTTGTTGTTCTCTTCTTCTTGTGCCTTCCTAAACTCGTGCTCTAGGGAGCAATCGATGTCGTTGAAGAGGCCCACTTCTTCACAGTTCTTCAGAAAGCGTGTTGGTGTAGGAGTCTGATCTGAGATTATGACAAGAAATGATCATTGGTATTTAATATTAAAAGAAGAGGGAGACAATGAAATAGTCTTCCAGGAAAAGAGAGGTTCTAGCTAACCTCTCTATGCCTTCCCACCCCTACCACACCGTCATTAAATAAAAGCCACAGAGCACTGAATTTCAACACTATGCACTGCAGGCAGGCAGTGCTTGCCAACAGTGTCCAAAAACAGGCAGCAATCATCATTCAACCAGAAAGACAACAGGCCAGGTTTTCACAGGGCACGCAACACAACTGCATAGCCTTAATGCGTGCAAATGGTCATTATAACTGTCTATAAACCTCCAATAATGGATGCATGCAAAAAAATGCACAGTGCATACGATAATGCACATTTACACCATAGCACACAGGTAACTGCTGCAGATACGCACTAGTTAACGCCTTCAGGTGCTTGAAAACCACCTCAAACATACACCTACTTTGCAACACGCATGAAGTTAGCCACGGCAACAAGTTCTGCTTCTAACACAATTTTTGAAGGAGGAGCGATGTGATATTAAAAAAAGCTGTGCAATGTTAAACTTTGACCACAAAGAAGCGTCCTTAGGTGTTTTATACCTGAAAGTGTTCATAATACATATAAACCACAGGATTTGGAGTAAAAAAATTTTTAGCACATACTTTCATCTCTAGGAATTTTTTGCCCTCTCAAAAATAATTTGGGGAAGGACAGGATTCTCTTTAATGCCACAGGCAGGAGGGACTCAAGAAGGTACAGGGTTTTCAGCCTTCTTTTCAAAAACCAAGCTCATCTGCAAGATAGACGAGCTCAGTTGCCCTGTGGACTCAGTTGTTTCAGTGATGACCTTGCTTAATCTTTCCTTAAGAAGTGAAAAATCAAGCCCAAAACTGGGAACCAAGGACTCTTCAGAAGTCAGCTCTGAGGCAGCCCCATTCATTCTGAGGTGAGTTCTTAAATACTCCACCTCAGCTTCTCCGTCCCCCCAAAATTACAACACAGAACTGTGTTAGCAAAAGCAGGTGAGAATCCATATAGTCCTATCAGCTTTACACATGTTAAAAAAAAATTTTAAAAAAATCCTCTTGCACATTAGTTTCTTCTTCCCAAGCCCCCATGCCAGTTCAAGCTGCTTTGTAGTACCTAATTTTATGGAAAGATTGACTGCAGAAGATCATTTTTGAAGAGAGTGAGCCCATTGACAACTATCCTATTGTTTGAAATTCATTCTTTAAAGAATGAAAGCCCTGTCATACTAATCCCAGCTGCCCATATTGGGCCAATTCTGACCTCAGAAAAAAGCTTCCAGTTTCAGTGAGTTCCAGAAGAAAAATTTGGTTTCTTGCACCTAGCTAAGCTGGGTCAAGTTCTCATATTTCCCCCTTACAGGGGACACTTACCAGACACAGTGAGCTTTACAAGATCAGCATAGAAACACACACAGCCACCCCAAAACAAAAGGCAGCATAAAAGGAAAGCATACAAAAGCAAATGCAGTTTCCACTTGGAAACTAAGGGGGAAGATCAGCCTCTTCCATTATAAAACCAGCTGAGGCCAATTTCCACCTGTACCAGGTGTGGTCCTACGGGCTTTACCTTCTTAAGTAATTTAAGGGCAAACACACTCACTTGCATTTATATTTCTGATGGAACATAGTGATGTAAGATAAAAGGTAAGTCCTTAATGTTAAAATGCTGCTTTATTTCTTTTGGCTTGAGCATCATACTTGTGAGCTTAAAGGAAACAAAACTCAAGTGTTTGGGAATGCATACATATTTATCTATTAGTTTTCACAGCTAACTACCATATTACCAGAGTCAGAAACATAAGACTTTCCAAGAATCTTAAAAGAACTCAGCATAAGGAGCTGAGCCAATGAGGTGCTGACATTGATGGGAGCTGAGGACACTCAGCACTTTACAGGTCCACATCCTAAATAAGTAGTGCCAAACTAATCTCTAGGGTAACCTCACTGAACTCAGTACATTTACACCAGAGTTGTCTTTGGCCCTTGGACTGGAATTTGTACCAGAAATGAAGTGCACTAAAAAACAGGAGAAATAGATTTTATTTCCAAAAAGGATTAAATATTATTTTAGTGAACAACACGATTGCTTTGTAAAAAAACAAAGATAATGGTTGCCAAGCCTTTCTGGACATAAAGGGCATGTCAGTATTTGAATGTGAGGCAAATACAGGAAATGTTTTCTTTTCAGAAGTAGTATATCCATATCAAATAAGCAAGGCTTTTGTAATTTCATGACCAAGATGAGAAACTAGGGTTTCATAAAGAAGTTGATGGCACCACTTTCACTAAAACCAAAAATCCTGGGGTTTTTCAGAGTTGCCTGAGCCCAGAATTTGGGGAGTAGTGCAGAAGAGAATACACTAACATAGATAAGGTTTTGTTATTTTCCATCAAGCTACATTAGGTCAGAGGCAACTTCACGGGTAACAAGGTGGTGATCAGGCATGTGCAGCTGAAGTTCCTGATCTGCTCAGCACCTATTCCATGAATGTTAGACAGACAAAAAAAAAAAAGTTTCCACAGTGAGGTAAATCCATTTTAACAGTGAAAACAAGCAACCCAGAGCAAGAATGTGATTTCAAATGCACAAAGGCCTCATCGGCTTTTCTCTGCACATGCTGGAAGTGTATCTTCTGCACCACAAGCAGTCTGAGATAATCACATGTTGTGTTGCCTACAGTTGATCTTTCAATTAACTACGTTATTATCTTAAGCATCAAAGCTGATAGATTAATGACACCTATTTACACCACCTATGTATTGACATGGTGATCTTAAATTACTACTTCAGTCTCCCCATACAGTTACGGCAGTTTCTACAATCCAGAAGTTGGACTAGCAAGAATTCAGAACAAGATTTTGTTAAAACAAATGGCCCCCCTCTCCTCCCAGTCAGGAGGTGGGAGCAGGGAACACCACCAACCACCCAGCCTAAACTCCATCCACAGACCTTCTGGAAGCTAGTTCAGCCAGATGTAAACCAAGAGCTGCCTTTCTACCTTATAATACTTCATCCTTCAATATTCTTAGAAAGCAGAAGTCCACAAAACCACTGTGTTTGTATGAGAGCAGAACTGATAAAGAACCAGACTTTAAAACGTTGGGACTTTATACAGTACAGTAGTTATATTGCACATTCACTGCACCCACTGGTTTCAGGACTTCAGGGCTACCAAGTCCAGTGGGCTTTCTTTGATCCTGAGGCAACCAACTATTTTGCCCCTGCAAAACACCAGTTCTCCCTCAGGAGGTAGGCAAGACAGTAGAAAACATTACTCTCAATCCTGTTACCTAAATTACACAAGCCCTTGTGTTTTAATTGAGAACGATATCACAAAGGAGACCCTACATTAAGTTACACATTCAGGTCTCCTAGAATTAATAAAATATTCCTAATTCTCAGCACTTAAAAATGCATTAATAGTTCCAACAGCTTGTGTCTGACCTCACTGTTCCCTGTCGGTACAAACAAACCTTTTGTTGCTATCACCAGCGCCCAGAACTATTGCAGGCTCACTGAGAACAGGGCTCTGATTTGTTGTACTTCAGCAACTGGATGTGCCAGACCCATCTGGACCAAAACTCAGACAGAGCTATTACCACTCTCGGCATTCCTGCTGAGGACACGCGTTACTGTAGGAAGCTGTCAGCATGCATGCTGTTAGCCACAAAACCCAGGACTTTAATGGCCCAAGCTGTATTTTGATCTGGGCAGCTTGGGATACAGGTCTGTCTGGGTTAACCCTAGGTATGTGGCTATTATATTGACCAGCCATCCTAACCCAGTCCCATTGTTCAGCATGTAAAATCTTTCCATCCCCAACTGCTACCAGAAGTAGTTTACTACGGTTTGAGGCATCTACCTCTAGACAGCTGTCACTTCACAGGTAAACCTGTGTCATCTGACAATTACTTAGGAAGTTATTTCTATCTTGCCCTCACCACCAGGTTGAACACAGAACCTGTCCAGCTTCAAACTAGGCAATAAATATTTATTTATTAAATATATTTATTATTAATAAATAGGTTCAGCCTATTACTCAGGTGAATGATCAGCCTCTCTGACGACACAGTCATGGCCAGAAAGGCTGCAAGAAACATTAAGTTTAAATAAACCTCAAAAATGTAAGTGGACAACATAAAAGCCCCAGAGCAAGATCAAATGGTCTCACCCGTACAGATCCCAAGTCAACCTACCATATCTTACAGGTCTGGATTTCAGAGACACTCAGTAACCAGATTCTGACCAGAACTTGACAAACTGAATATATTTTTCCTGCTGAACATTTTGAAAACCTGTCCTCAGTGTCTGAAGTGATGCCTGATTCTCCAGACTAATTGAAAAATGTATTCTATAAGGCAACAGGAAATTTTAAGTCTTCGGCAAAACGATAACATTATATGCAAATTTTGTTGTTGTTGTTGCTGTTTGGTTTTGGGGTTTTTTTGTAATTACTGAAAGAATAGTCTCAGAAAGGACACTCGTTTCAATATATTGCTTTCAAAACAAAAGCCCAGGAAGTGCCACGTTAGTTTGCTATATAGAGATTTTATTTAAATGCATTTTGTAAAACTACCTTGGATCCTAGAGTTTCATCCCTCAAAGCATTAATGAAAATTTTAAAGCACGATACCAGTTAAGAAAAAAACAGAGAACCAAAGGACAGTTATGTGAAACAAGGTTTCATTTTGAAAAAAAAAAAAAAAAAAAAAAAAAAAATCAGATTCAGTAAGAGATATCTAAGAGCACAGCTCCAAAGCATGTAACTTGATTCTTCATCTTTCTTTAAAAAAAAAAAAAAATGTTTAGTCTGATGTGCAGTAATAACAGGCATTTGGCTTGTTCAGCTGTGGGCTCTGTTGAAGTTATATACTTACTCATGTTATACTTTCACACAATGATAACAAAGTCAGAGTAATAGGGCTAGCACTGAAATTTGAAGGCCTGCCCATCAAGCAGCCACAAGGAAAGAGGAATGTCCTGAGAAATTCAAGAAGGTTTCTTCACTGATTTGGCAGGTTACTTCCCTATTGTACCAAGAAGCTCAAGGTCACAACACCTCAAGCAGGTGATGGAAGAGAAGAGGAGGAAGAGGTGCACCCAATCATACCTGGTGGAACTGCCTTCACCCAGGGGCTCACAGATGAGGGCTCCCAAGAACTTTACTGCTTAAAGATTCACTGTTTAAAGCGCTGGTCGGACTTTCTGTGGGGGTACACATACCACATACAACACATCTTTAATGTCTTCTGGTCACTCAGAACCTGACCAGCTGAATTCTAGAAGACTTTTGATTTCATTACTTGGTAAAGCAAGGGACACAGAAGTAAACAAGAAATGAAAGAAAATTATTTTCCCTTATATCCAATCATTTCACACTCCACAAAATTCATGCCTAGATAAACCTCCCTGTGTAAACCACAAGGAGAAAAAAAGTTAAGCCAATCAAGGGTGCTGTAAGTTACCTCACTGACATAGGCATTACCGGGGAAAAATAATACATTTAGCACATACACTTTTTCATCTAGAGGAGACTGCTTCTATCTCCACAGTGAGCTTTACCACCAAAAATCTAGAGGATTGCATTTCAGTAAATAGAATCAGGAAGAAACAAGGTTTCTGTATAGATAATCCTGGCCTCTCCTGTATCTGCTAGCAGCACTTTTGAAAGGACTTGCCCCGCCTCTGACAATGGTAAGGTGTCACTCCTTCCCTTCCCAAATTTGATACCACAGGATTCTCAGTGTCCCCAACTCCCAAAGTTCAGTTCCACACCGCTTTTAGTACTTACCTGGAGGGAACACTCTGTCCCACGGACATTAATATTTCGGTGTTAAAACAAGAAAAGCTTTGACACACAACAAACTACAGAGTTTCAAAGCAATGCAATGTTTAGTCAGCACAAGAGCAGAGATGACATCTATTTCAGTCAACCTAACTACAAAGTTTCCTGCAATGATGACTAGCATGCAAAACTTACACAAGATATTCTGTGTTATCTCAAACAGCTCTTTTTTGGCTAAGAAAGATGGAAATTGAAAACGTCAATGACTCTCTATCCATACTCACAAGGCTTTCTAACAAACAAAAATAAAATACATACAGAAAGGGAACAAGTAACATTACAATCTTTTTTCCGTCTTTTTAAATGAATGTCAAATTATCCAACAAAAGGATCAGTTGCATTTTCATGTAATGCCTTTAGTGAACTTCCCTTCCATTTATACAGAGAACATAAAGCTATTTAGTGTATGTATGTACCTGGAGTTTCTGAATTAGTTCAGGAGTCACTGGATTTAATAAGACTTGTTCTTCTTCAGCCAGCATCAAAAAATTTAAGCAAATATAGTGGAGCTAGTTGATAACCAGGAAGCTCTTGGCTAGACATACCTGATAAACCAGCATAGCACTGATAATTTCAATCAGGTCACAGAACCTTGTTTATTAACCAATGACCCCACCAACGTAACAACACATAACATAACTTTACCTCTCAGTTACATATCGGTGTTTCAGAACTCAGCACAGATTTCACACAAGAAACAAGGTACTAATTTCCAAGTCATATTTTGCTTAGTTTCTAAGATGTTGTATCGATGCCCCTTGGCTTTAATGCCTACCTCCAATAATAGTTTATAGAAGACATTCTTAGTGCGTGTTAATTACTGATATTATACTGACCCCAGACTGGGTATTAGCTATCTCTGGAAACAAAGTAGATAATTCTAATGGCTACCTGAAAGCATACAGCCCATTATTTTGTGTGACTAATTACTAATAATGAATGGATTCAAATAAAACACATTAAAAGGAAGTATACAACATACTGGAAAAAAGGAGAAAGTCTGACTTCTAGGCACCTTAATAAAAAGGAAGAAAAAAAAAAACACCACACACTAACACTGCACCTGGCTTATTATAGGGCAATCGCTACTGCAATTCTTTGAACCTACTGATGACAGAAACAACTTTTTAAAAAAAGAAAAAAGTCAAATAAGCAAAAATGCAAAAAACAAGAAGGAAGACATGAAGACAAATGTCTAAGAGAAAAGTCTGTCTCTTTTCCCCATATATCATTAATTTTTCATTATGAAATCTAAGAATAAAACATCTTAAACTTTAAGGTATTTAGATTTCCCCAGGGTTTAGGTGGGTAATGAAACAACTATTTTTCAGTGTCTCCCTACAGAGAGTAGATGATCTATGGTGCTTCCAACCTAAGGACTGCAGAATGCCAAACAAATCCACCAAATGAACACAAAAAGAAAAATCCTACACAGCAGCACCAGGTTGCCAGGCCATTATGGTCAGGCACATTTGCCACAGTCTTTGAGAACACGTGCAGCTTTTTACTCTTGATCACTACAGAGGACCATCATACACAAAGCACAAAGAATATGTCCCTCAGAAGAAACCTTGGGGGACTTCCCGGCCACGAAATTCTGCATTTCTATTTACTTAGTTGGCTAACTGGAGGTCTAGGGGCCCCACTACTGGTGGTAGTGGTGGAAGCCAGTCAGAGCATTTTGCCTGGGAAAGCAACCCACTGGAAGGACAGCTATCTCACAGAAGTTACAAAACATAAATGGAGCTACTCTATTCAGGGAACTCCTAATGACAGAATATACTCCTTAGAAACTGCCCTCGAGCAAAAGTCTTGCCAAACAGAAAGTTCTAAGAAAAGCCAGCACTTTCACAGGGTCAATGTGCCCACAGTACAGATGTCTTCGAGCAGTTTCACTGCCAGAAGACACAGCCAAGTGCAAGAGCAGCATTTTCTCACTCGTGCTTGCAAACACAGGATTCTGTGGGCATAGCCAGCATGCAGGCACTTTACAAGCCCTACTCTTCAACATGCTTTGTACTGTTGCTTTTTAAACTTTGTCTACTATGGCATTTTCAAGTGTAACAGGAAAATAAATGCTATTTGGGACAAAGTCTGTCTGATTTCTTACTGGTGGCTGAAGTCCCAAGAAAAAAAAAAAAGCCTAAATCAAATATTTGCAAGCAACTGCTGCCTAATTATGGTTTTCATAAAAATGGAAACGGTTCATCCATAAGAGAGGTAGCCTGGTGGAGACCCTTTAGCCATGATATATTTGCACCTAAAATGGCACAATTTACCTTGAAGAAGCCCATTTCAAAAGATAAATATCAAACACTGGTTAACATCCACACATACATTTGCATCATAGGATTTTTCTACAATTACTTTGAAACCTGAAAAATACTAGTGATATTATTCCTAATAATCCATTACTATAGCCCAAGGAATATACAATAGGAAAGGGAATAGGAGAGGAGAGAAGTGGTAAGATTAAGACTAGCTTGACCTTACCCAGCACTCACTGAATGCCAGCAAGCCACCAATGTGTGGTTACTCAGACAAGAGTATGAAAAAACTACATAAGAAACTAAAGGATGTAATTGCACATAATACCAAATAACCTCTGTGTATGACAGGGGAAGTGAAGAGAGAGACAGTTACCTTCAGGGGGAAAGAGTACTGGATGTCACCCACTGGTTTACCTTTCCAGTTACAGCTATTTACAGTGGGCAACTTTTGAGCCACCATAAAGGTGGATGATACAATGTGGCCTGTTACAGTTGTTGAAGTGAGCCTGTCAAATTTAAACAGTGAGTCTTATAGAAACAGTACAAATGCTCTTCATTAACATGCTCACTGCTGGGCTCCAGGTGACATGCGCTTAAGTGCCTATATTTCACCAGCATGTTGACACGGGAGTCAGTGATAGAGCTGCCAGCATGGCTGAGGTTCAACAATTTTTCTCCCTCTCATGCCAAACCTGTGGGAAGGCCTAAGAATGGCAACTGTCTTTTTGTTCACAGATATGCATTCTAGCTTATTCCATCTCTACTTGTTATTTAATTGGAGCTGGGGCTTTTTAAAACCAGTCTTGGGGGTATTTTGCCAGTAGCTTTCCAGTAGGAGTCATGCTTTCAACATCATCTGAATAGTTATCTTGACTCTTGAATTCGTGTCTTCTTACCTGATAACATATTATCTGTTTTTATTGAAGGAAACTTCAAAGTCATTTCATGTTTGTGCCTGTGAATCATCAGATGATCCTCTGTTGGAAAACGCTGTCAGGCAAACACAGAGAGAGAGAGAGAGGAAGAGAGAGAAAAAAAAAAAAAAAAAAGAAGAATTTAATTCTCTAATAAACTTTTGGCATTGGACAGAATTTCAAAAATGAGAGAGAGAAAGAAATGTATCCAGCTAGAAATGTGTCCAAATGGCACAGGAAACAGAATATTTGAAAATGCAAGTGAGTATGAGTAACAAATAGCTGTACTCTACTTAGAAACGTATTTGCTGCAGTGCTCTCTGGGGTTGCAAACCGCAAGGTGCCATGCATTTGCTTGAAAAAGTTGCAGACCAAGGTTTGGATTCTAAGGGTCTCAGACATCCACTCCAGCTACCACAGCCTCACAAGTCACCACGTGCCTGAGGATCTGCGATAACTGCTGTTGTGTATGCTCTTAGCCCACGGCAAACGCAAAGTAATGAGGCATATCTTAAATCACTTTACTGGATTTTTCTGCTTTTGTGTCTTTCTGCAACCTATATCTGCTGAACAGCAATAAAAATAATCAAATAAGCCAGCCTTTCCCCACCCAAAAGTATTCAGGCAAAATGCATCTTTAATTTTGGAAACCTCTGATATTTTGACTTGATTCAAAGTGGCAATGCAATGGTGCTCAGTATATAACAACTATTTATGACCCTTTATGATACTAAATTAAATTCTTTTCCTTTGTCAAGCAGAGAAGGTGACGTGCTTTGTAAGAAACTAATCAGTGTGCTAATTTTGTTTTACAGTCTGATAGCAGACTTCTTCAACAAATAGCTTCTTTTGAACAAGACAAAGAAGAGACAAGCTTGAATAAATGTTCAAGCACTTGCACGCTTTGGGCTCTAAGAGCAGGCTGGTTCTGTTGTTTCCTTCACCAGAAGGTACACACACAGACCTCTGCTACAAACTACTGTAATAGTTTTAACAGGGTTATTTCAGAACTAGCAAAGGCCAAAAGTTGTATCATCAGGGCTTGAGGAAAAAAAAATTTTAAAAGCAGCTTTTTAAAGCAACAGGTACATAAGAGACTGTAAAAAACTGGCAACAACAGAGTTAAAGTGACTTAATGCTTTCAACAAAATACATTCTTGGCTAAGTGACTTTGCTTGTGGCTATAGTATAAATAGTTGCAGTACGTTACACCTTTTAAGAATCTCTCTAAGCCCATAGACAAAGCAGCATAAATAATAGGAATGAATACTCTGAAAAAAAAAAATAAATCCCAAAGACCTTTTCCTCACTGTGAAATCCTGGTTTATTGCTTACTCATCTGGAAGAAATGCACCACTAGAAATTTATGTTAAGAACAAAGGGAATATGTGAAAGACCTTGCTCAATGAAATTGTGAGGGGGAAAAAAAACCCCACATTTTGTTCTCGTGGAAATGGATTTTCCCTCATAGACACCACAGTCGATGTTCAGGGTGAAATCAGCCAGCTTAAAGAGGGCATGGGGCAACTGAGGAGAAGCTATTCCTCCAGCCCAGACTTCTCTGTCTTCTTTGTAAGTCCACTTTCTTCCTTGTGCAGAAGGTCAACTCCCTCAGCCCTCAATACACATCTGCACTGGCTGATAGAGAAGCCAGTCCCCAGACAGCTTAGCTGGATAGCAGCGCTATGCTGTGCACTTCTGTCAAGTCTTCATTTACAATAAACAGAGGTCATGTTTTGAAATGGGAAATTAAATGTTTTTTAAGATGAAGTCTCACCTACATTTTTTGTCTTTCCAAATTGTAACAGCATACAACCAAACCTGCTCTCTGAACACCTAAATGAGCTCGTTGGGATCAGCTTCTCCTCCACTGAGGAAATTAATTAATAGCTGACATGAAAACACTCAAATCCACTGATTTCACTGGAAGTTAGTTTTAAGATTCAACAAAAAGGTAAATAAAACTTGACTATAAAACTCAGATACTTTTATTCTACCTCTGTGACAGAATGGTGAAAGTTTAACTCTGCATGTGAAGATCTGAAGATCTGAAGTGTCAAATCCTCAATCAGAGGGACAATCCAAAAGATGCACTCTGACACCCATAGAAAGGCTCCCACTTAGTGAAACAGCAAAGCTGCTCGGCCAGTTGTTAACTGGACATCAGGCTTCTCCCTTTCTTTATTTCAGCTCTTGGCAAAATCAACACCTACGCTCCAGTAATAGTCACCCATCATTCCAGCAGAAGAACCTAAAGGGTTGTTAAAATATTAGCCAGCTGAAAACTCCCAACATACAGTTAAAGGAGGGAACTATTACCCTCATTAAGAGAGGAGGGCTCTGGGAAATGGGTAAGCTAAATCACTTAAAACAGATGCGTACAGGAAGCCTGTGGCAAAAACCCAAAAGATGCCCTTGCCTGAATATTTTACTCACAAACTCTTGTACTAAACCAAATTAGGGCCAGAAGTGCCACACATGGAACTTCCCTCATTGCTGCATGGGGGGGAACTTCCCTCACCACTGCAAAATCATCAAAAAAACACATAAATCCCCATTCAAAATCTCAGCAGGTAAAATCCTTGTCACTTCAGGTTTTTTAAGATCATTAAACGTCTAATGTTACAGGTCAGATTACACCCTCAGAGACACATGGCAGATCACCAGTCAACAGGAATCCCAAATGTACATCCTGGGGCAGAATTTATCTACAGGCTGCATTTTCTATAGAAAATATTTAGTAGGAAAGTGTCTCAAAGATTTTTTAAAAAAAAATGCTTATAAGATACCATTGTATTTAAGTATTTTAAAAAAAAATCAGGAGGGTTACCACATCCAATAGGAAACATAATATATTCCATCATACATCTAAGCAGAAGACAGACAAATGTGTCCTGCCTAGTGTGTCCTCTCTTGCTAGCCGCTAAAGGAATTTGCAATACCTGGCTTGGGGATGAAGGAAGGCACAGAAGCAGCTTGATAAGCACTTTTACCAACTCACTTTTGACTGG
Organism: Morus bassanus; assembly: GCA_031468815.1. Taxonomy (NCBI): domain Eukaryota; kingdom Metazoa; phylum Chordata; class Aves; order Suliformes; family Sulidae; genus Morus; species Morus bassanus. Next base: position 38,476,979 of record CM062567.1, on the reverse strand, counting down.
CTGTTGTATTTGCTTTAAATATTTTGTAATAATATCTTGTGGGGTAAGGAGGGAATCGAGGGGGGGAAGGACTTGGAAAAAAAAAACAAACCACACATATTATTATTAGACGTGTTAATATATCAGGAGGCATTATACAAGCCAGAGCTAGTGCTGAGGACTCAATTAATATCACCGCTGACTCCACTCACCTGTGAGCAGCCTGGGGCACTGCAGACAAAAGGCCTCTCCTGCTCCAAGTTCATCTTTGATTCCTCATAAATCTACATGTTAAAAGGGGGAGGGGGAAAGAAAGGGAACCTATGAATATATATGTTCTAAACTTCACACATACATGCAACATACAATCGTCACTGTTTGTGCTTTTATTTCAAACTCCCAAAACAGACCAGAACAAAGTTTTCATCCTCAGAGTACTAAATTTGCCAATATTCAGCAGGCTCCCTACAGTCTAAGTTCTTATTACTCCTTCCTGAGCACATATTTACTTTGAAGGAAGAAAAAAAACCCATTAAGCTTTCACAGCAGAAATCTGCTTCAGAAAAAAAGCGTATGTTCAGTGTTGTTATTAGATAAGACCGTGTCTGCTCAGAAATATCTTGAATTAAGGGGTTTTACCTTTCCTTCTTCAGTTCCTGCTGAACAACATTAAAACCAGACGTCTAGGTTACTTCTGAGAAAGAACCCACTTTTTGAAGTTCTTCATCCATACTGTTCGATAGTAATAACTTAAATACATTACATACATGCTCTCTATATGCACAAGATAATTGTGCATGCCCATCCTTTGAAAGGTCAACTAAATCCTCAGGAGTTTGAGAAGTGAAGTTTTGCCTACAACTGCAGCTTTCCCATAGCAGTTCCAGTCCTGTAACCTTGAACTAAAGCCTTGGGGAGAGCTCCTGGGTCTCAAATAAAACCAAAGGAGGAAACATTCACCCTCAGAACCCAGTAATGCAGCTGAATTTGGGTGAATTTGGGTCAATATTACAGCAGTGTCCCTGACCAGTACCAGCAAAAATCATTTTTTGGTAACATTCTAGGATGTAAAATAAATAAGTCACTTCTTTCGGAAATGTTTTGAGCCTGTTGGTACAACCGTTGTTACAAGCTAGAATATAGTAGCTGACCCACCTTAAAGCACAACAATGACTTCTGCTTACATTATGCCTCCAACCCCTTAAAATTCAGCCTCACCGCAGCCCCCCCCGTAGACAATACCTGAGTTGTGTTTGTGTAATTTTTTCATAAAACAAAGACAAATATCTTGGTGGAGAAGCAGAATTTGATTTTAAAACTACAAAAATCTGCAGAAGGACAAGTGCTAGAACTACTCAATACTCTTGTCATTTTTTAAAACTGCTATTCATTGCTTCCTATTTTCAGGAATATCTTTACCACACTTACAATTGTTGTTAGAAAAGCTTTATTTTCAGAAGAGTTGCTACCATCTCCTGCAAACAGTAAATACACCGTTAACCTGAACATCAGCCAGACCTGTACTTACAGCGATTATTTTCAGTGCCCTAAGTTCTCAAAAAAAACCCAAAACTTTTGGATGATAACTTTTACTTTTTAATTAAAATTCAACAGCATTAGCCTGACATGGTATTTTCCTACCTGTGACCTTAAAAAAAAAAAAAAAAAGAAAAAAGCAGAGCACCCTTTACCTGACCCCACTGACTCCCAGAAGCAACACCAGAAAGTGAAGAATTTCTACTTTTATTTGCCCTTTAACCTGCACAAGGACAGTACCCCCTAAAGGTGATTAATTAGCATCAACTGATTTTCTTGCTGTGGACATCTCTACCAACATCTGGCCTGAGACAAGTGATTTATTGCACCAAATACAATCAGGTGTCAAGAAAGACCCTAACTCAGGACTAACCTATCTATCTAAACAAGGCTAGACTGAAATAACTAAAATTGTACCTAATTTACTCCTTTAAGATTATTCATATCCTGTTTTGATTTAACTTACAGCTATGTTAAACTGAAATAGGATACTCATAATCAGAAATGAAAGAGTATGTTCGCATAAAGGCTTATACTAAAATAACTAAAGGTGTTAAATTACTTCTAGTTTCAGTTGTTTCAGTTCCAGACTGTGTATAGACAAGCTTTTCAGAGGTGAAGCAATAAAAATGCTCTGAATTACACTATCCTGTCTGAAAGACACAAGCAGCAGAGAGATAACTGACTAAACAAACAAACCTCCACAAAAACAAAACCAAAACCTCCAGCTAAGTTTGATTTTTAAATCCACCTCTATTTATGGGACGTGACCCCGGGATGTTGTCTTTCCTAAAGACCTTTTCACTGAAAGAGGAAGAAAAAAAAAAAAAAAGCTACGTGTGGATAATGAAAGCCTTTATCTGATATCTCAATTACTCCTGCAACTGAAGCACTGCCAAAGGTTTCTGTTAGCCCTTTCTCCCCTCCTCAGGGGAGAGTGACAACTGCATTTTCAATAGCAGAACAACGGATGAGACTCAGTTAAAGAAAACAAGAGAGTAACAATTCTGGTCCCAAGTGTCCAAGTGAATTTCAAAACATTACCAGGAATTATTTGGAGTTTGTTTTCTTATTGAGTATTGCAAGTCTAAAACTGCCCTCCCTGCCTTGAGCTTGAGTTTAGTCCCTAAATCTATCAGTATGTGCTCTGACACAATTAAATGATTCTCAAGGTTACTAGATAGATAAGTATGGAGTAAGCACCAAAATAACACATTTGATGAGGACCAGAATCCTGAGCATGGGGACTGACTGCAGGAAAACATGGACTTGGGTTTTATTCTCAGTACTTTGAAAAGGTGTCAGATTCAATATCTAGTCGTTTACCATAAACGTACAAGCAACTGCTGGTTCCCACGAGAATCACTCTTTGCAGACTATTTGCAGACACTAAACTTAAAAAAAAAAAAAAAAAAGTAATAATCCAGAATGGCTGTATCATGTGTGCCCTCCAGGATACTGCCTAGCATAACTTGACCCATATAACATGTTACCAGATAGTACAATGCCCTCAAGACAAATTGCACCATGCAGAATTCATATTTACGTGTGATGCTATCACTGCGGTTGAGACTGCAGTACTATTGACTCTCTTACAGTAATAAATGAGTGAAAGAAGCTGCCTACTGCCTACAATTTGCAGCGGGATGGGGGCTTGCAGCAACAGAGGGGTTTTTTTGGTTGTGCACAGCACGGTTTGCACAGCATCCTTTTCAAGATGCAGGCATGCATCTCCCATCCTTCAGTCATACGCAGCCTCTGGCACACAGCTCGTGTGTGTTGCTGGGCCACAAGTCTCCTTTTTCCACAGTGTGTGCAGGTGGTTCAGCATACATGAAGGAAATCACGCAACAAATGGCAACATTTCAACTTCACCTAATAAAAATAAATCCCAGCAACCTTTCCATCTAAATTAAGGTGCTTATTAACCTTTGGGATCTTAAAAATTCAAGTTACACTCGTGCACCTTTCATAGTACTACATATGACTGCTGCAATTAATGTGCATGAAGAATATCAGGCAAATCCATGATGACTGAAAAGTTAAAAAATTACTCAGGCCTGAATTTTTTACTCCTGTTGTCAATAGCTTAATTTATTGCAACTTTGTGACCTCTTTGAAGAAACAAACAAGGATTATAAATATAAGCAAGCACTAATATTGATATGTCAGCATTAGTTCTGATATTATTAACAATAGGCATGAGTGCATTATGCAGCAGAAAAGGGGGCTGAATTTTAATAGACATGTTAACAACATCTGTCAGCATTTATTGCCCTATTGTGACCATGTAAAGAGCCTTATTGGCAGAATACATAAGTGAGGAAATCTGCTACACTGTTGTAGCTGTCATTCTCCTGAAATATCACTCTGCTTAGGAGAAGTTAAGGTATTCTAATTAGAAAAATAAATAAACAAAAATACAGAAGAAACGTAGAAAGACTTCTCCAAGCCATGTCACATGGAAGAGAAACAAGTGAGTTCTGCAGCAAGCCAAGATTTTCTTCTCTTCCTTAGTTTCTGCATAAGACACTTCTAAGCATTTTTTATTTTAATTCATAAAACTGAAGCCCACAGTGAGGAATGCAAGGACATAACAGAGAAATAAAAAGCAAACAAAAGGAACAAAATCACCCTCAGAACACAGCAACAAACTACATCCCCTCTCAGCAGCATCCAGAGGGAAGTACCCCATGTCCTCAGGCTTCTCAAGGAGATTTTGCAGAGCCCCATGATCATCCTTTCTGAATCAGAAAAATAGTTCTAACAACTAACACCAAGTAAGCATGCTCCTTTCTGTCCCTCTCTCCCCCTTTTTAAACTCAGCAGTAATCTTATTGCCTTACTGGTAAAAACATCAAGCAGGCTTGTTTCCTGTTTCAATGTTATTCTTGAAGTGGGCTGCAGTACAAATCTGATTTTCATTGGGCTATTATTATTTGCAGCTGCATGACCTTTTTAACCCTCTTTTAAAAGTGACATTTCAGCCTTCAACCTCAAGCTGTCTAAATGGTGCAAGGTTTTCAGTCCTCTGATTAACAGTGAAAATGAACCAACGGGGAGGTGTATGCTACAATGTGTCTAATACAGGTCAGTGCACCCATCCTGCCATTTGCACAAGTGAGTAATTACACTCTTATAAGCAACCTGTTTGTTGAAATTAATCACCTGGGCACATGCTTGCAAGACAGGTTTCTTCAGCCTGGTGTGACCAAGGTCACTGAGATTTCCAAATACAAGTACAAAATACGCAGTCACTAGTGTTAGCAGCGGTATGCAGAGACATGAGCAATAAATGAAGCATCACCTATTTTTTAGGGTCATGGCCACAATGTATAAAAAGTGAGAGGAGATGTGGTTATGGTGCAGTTGTGAATATTACAGAAATCCTTCGGTGTATGCAGCATTTTAAACTGCTAGTCGTGGCTATTCAGTACAGCACTATTTATAGATAATTACAGTGTTATTACAAATGCTATTAAGACTTGTTGGTTTTGGAAGTGTAGTACACACAGGGTTAATGCCTACAGTTGTTCCCAATATGTCCTTGCATGAGCAAAGCCAATTTTAAGTATCGTTGCACTGAAACAGTGCATGGTGTTTTTCGTCAGCATGGGCTGTTCAGTGGAAGCGCTTGTTTTCTGAAACTAGCATCATGCTTTCCACATGCACACATACAGGGCTCATTATCACGGCCCTGCCTGCTTCGGCTGCTACAACGAAGGGTCTGTCAGCATTTCCATTAGAAACCCCCTCGTTTCAGGATTAAAGCATTTCCAAATGGTTCTGGATGCTGGAAAGCAATTTGTGTCTGGAGTCCCCAAGAAGGCCTTTAATGTGATGCACATTTGAGCTGGGGCTCGAGCCCGCACTGGTACTCCAGTGAAGTTTTTGTGATTGCATTTCTGACATTTATATGTGGAAAAACACTCAGCTTGGGCCTTTATTCATTTGTTTTAAAAGAAGAGAGCCCCATAAATCTTTAGGCAGAGCCGAGCGCTCTCAAAAAGTGGTTGATGTGTGAATTGCCTCAACAGCAAGCAGCCTTCAGTCCTTTCCCCGTGGTTGGCAGCACTGCCGCCCCGCAGCAGGCACCCTCTGTGTGGCATGGGGGGGGTGCCTCACTAGTAGTTAGCCCCTTGCCACCTGTGAAGCCCCTGGCCACTGGCATGTGTCAGGATCATTTGCGAATCCAGTACCAAAAAGATTTTTGTTTCGTACTGCCAAACATCCCAGCTCTTTTTAAATGGCCACTCAGTTTGCTTACTGCCTGTCCGAACAAATTCCAGTGCTGGGAAGGCTCCCCAGCAGTCCTAAGGTTTTGTCCCATCTCTCTACTCCAGGTATACCCATTCACCTCCAAATCAGCTGAGGGAGAAGGGTTTGTGCTCCCCCGCCCAGCATTTGGCCACTAAAACCCACTGTTTCAGGTTATGGTTTTCATAACCACTTTTAGTTATCAAGGAAAACCAAATAGCTGCCTCCTGCCTTTCTTCTGCTTATGCAGAGCTGCTTTCTTCTCAAGAAAGAAAGAGTAGAACTGGGGTTAACTAAAAAAAGAAGGGACAAAGATAGGAAATTTCTAAAGGGAACAGGAATGAAGTTTGTAAAACTCTGGAATTAAGGAGGGGGGGAAATAAGGGGAAGAAGAACCCCAAAGGGGCTGAGGGCAAGAAGCCACCAGTGGAAATGGAAAAGAGAAACAAAGTGGAAGTGAGGACTGCAAACCACTGAGGACTGGGCTGAGGAAGAGGAAGGGAGTAAAAGGATACCTCTGAAAAAGAAACTCAGAACAGAAAGCAGATGACCTACTGCCTTCCCATGTAACAGCAGCTTGACAGCCCAACACTGTACATCATCCATGCAAGACAGACTATTTGGTAGAGGGCACAATTTGTCCCCTACACTGGATGAGCTGTATCTCAAGTCTAGTGAAAACACACAATTCTAAATGATTACTCTACATTTCTTGGGCTCTCCATTTCAGTATAGGAAACCCACCATGGATTTACTTGGTATCGAGCAAAAGGATTTGCTGTTTTACAGAAATGGCCATGGGGTTATTAAGCACAGGCAATAGAAAACAAAAAAAGGAAATAGGAGAACAGAGGTGAAGAGTGAATTTAAAACAAAACCAACAAAAAATCCAAAAACCCAGCACTTTTGAAAACAGTTAGTGAAAGTTATCTCAGCACAGAAATATTCTATAGAAGAAATCAGATCTTTATAGGGAAAGATGGCTATTACTTCAACTCTGGAAAAACACTTTGAGGAATAATGTGGTTATTTTGCACTCTGCGATTGGCCAAACAGGGCCGGCCTGACCTGGAAGCGTCCCAGGCTTGTAGCTCTGCAACTGTCTCCCACTGATGGCATTTGCAGAACAACCCTAATACCTGCTCTCCCTAGTTACAAGTCTGAAACGACACAAGAGACCAGACTGTAACCTCACTGGCAGCCCAGGTTTGCTTAACAGAACATGCAGCAGCAGCAGCACAAGCTGTAGCGATATAACAACAAAGTCAAGCAATACAAGGAAAAGGTACTATTTGACAATGAACATTTTGCACACAGGCAGACAGAAACAACACCTGTATCACTTCTCCATTTGCAATTTTTCTGCTAGCTTTTCAGTGCTGGAAATTCAACAGCTAACCCAGACCTACTGAAGTAAAACCAGTATCTGGGTCTATGGACTTAACATGCCAAATGCCAGGGAGAATGTCAAGTGTCTATGGGTAGTCTAATAGCATCAGAATTTCATGTTTATCTCAACATGAACAAATACTCTCACTCCGTATCATCAGACATTCAACTTCAGTGCTTACGTTAGAAGGCTAAGTTAGACTTGAGGGTCTTGGGGTAGCCAATGGATAGAAAGTATGAAGGCTATGTTAGAGCAGGATTCAAACAGATACTTTCAATCGCCTCCTACAAAAGGACTCTCTACTAACTATCTCAAAAGCTTCAACCCTCAGACTTCTCAGATCAGATGCCTCCCGGTAGGTGGTGATAACATCTGCCTTTAGATAAGTCACTGTCCATCTCACAAATTGTTCTACACAAAGGGAGGTGGGGAAACCGCAAAACAACTGCAGTAACACAAGTGACAGGAATCTTGCTTCAAGAGACAGCCACTAACAGCTAGCATTTTAATGGAAAAACATATTTGCTCTACCCTTTATGAGCAAGTCTTGGCTTCTCCCTGTTGGGGCCACAGTCCCTTGAGGCACAGAATGCACACACAGAAGTTAAAACCACCATTAGCTGAAATCAATATTTACTAACAAATTCTTGACAGATTTAAAGGAGAAGATACATGCAGAGGATGCTACTCCAGGCTCTTACAGTCATTATTGACATGGATCTGATAGCATGCACTCTCACTACTAATTTTCAGTGGGTTTCACACTTACCACCACCACAGCGCTATATTTGATGCCCTACCAAGTTGCTAATAACATAAGAACAGCCTGCTTAAAATTGTATCTTGTTATTTTCCAGGCAAAGGGATAAAACAGAACAGAAGATTCTTAGCCTGTCAGACAGTCTGCCCCAATTTTCACTCATCTCCCAAAGGTTGATAGTAGTAAGTGCGGTGGGTCCTCTGTCTTCTACAAACCCCTTCACAAACACAGCCCCATTCCCAGAGCTGTAGAAGTCACTATGCTTCATGTCAGTGGTTCCTATGCCAAGAGCATTATCGTGGGTGTATGAAAGAAAAACAAAGACTCTTCAGATCATCTTCACAAGTTAAGATGGTTCATCATGCCTATTGCTGTGAAACAAAAAAAAAAAAAAAAACAAAAAACAAAAAACAAAACACCCTACTTCAAGGGAAAAAAAAAAATCAAGCGTTTTGCACTGGAGAAGATCTCCAGGAAGCCTGCAAAGGGCAGAAAAGGCAACTGCAACTGTGGCGAGAGATGAAGCCCATGAAGCAGAGGGTGTCAATGATGAACTCCCAGTAACATCTGGCAAATAAGCTAATCTTTTGGGACTTTCCAACGTTGGCAGATACGCATGTTGTCCATCCCTTCAAAGGCTGACCTCATTTCTATCCTTGGGTTAATGGCATGCAAAGCTCTCTGCTACACTTACTCTTTTCACTCTTCCCCTGCCCCCAACAGTTATTGTTAAACACCAAACAACTTTGCCTATTGTTGTAGTTTGCATACAATTTAATTAAGAGTTTTCCCTCCAGGAATAATATTGACTGAAGGTTTTGAAGGGCTGTTTTGTTTTTTAAGTGTACTGTAACTGCAGTATGCTAATTGCTTTGGTTTACGATACACAAATAGATAAAAGAATTCACCTACCTTGCATGCAGATAAACACTTGGATTTCCAAAGGAAAGGAAGGAAAAAAAAAAAGAAAGCATAAAAGATATCCTGGGGGAAACAACAACACAAGCCTGCTTAGCTGACTTTCATACCAGAAGCAGTTAGGGGCTTTAATACGAGCTTTGAAAAGTCTGCCAGCCCAAATTTTCCTTCTGGTTTATTATATAAAATAATCCCTAAACCAGAACTCTGCAAACCAACTTTATACATTTTATGGATACAACTCTGCAATTCTGCATATTTAAAATAATTTTAAATTAAGGCCAATCTCGCTTTTTACTTTTTTTTGTATAGTTAACATACAAGACAGCTTGACTTTCATTACATAGAAAAATGAGGCCATTAATAACTCAGCTCCAAGCCATTAATTATTAACTTTCACCAATTTTTAATTACAATTTTTAAAGAATTTTTTTTTACTGGGAACTTCTCTCTCTTTAAAATGACCAAAAAAAATCCTGAATCAAACCTTCAACATTCACTGTTCTTAGCGTAAGATAAAATCCTCTGGGGTAACAAATCTCTGCTGAGAACACTGGCAGCCCGCACGTCCCCTCAGGCAGTACTTAGCAGTAGAGAGGCTTAGCCATTAAAAACTAAAAACTGCTCTTTTCAGCCCTGACAATCAAGGGCAGGCTGATTCGCAGCACTTTAAACTGCGTATGTGCAAAGCTACCGGCAATCTCCAATACATACACCTTATCTTCAGACACTTAGTTTCTCACCATCATGTAATAAGTTTTACTAACAGGAGCGTAACAACCTATTTTGGGTAAGTTTCATTTGGATTTAGGCCTGCCCATGTTTATAGGAATATAAAGATAGAATCATCCCACAGTTAAATTACCTTCACTAATATAAGAGGTTTTGAGTTTTGGAACCAGGTTAAAAAACTGTTTCCAAATCATACTTACCATATGCATTGAATATAGCACACTGCAACTGGACTTTAAAAAGGCAGTAGACAAGTAAAGCAGTAAGCAAGGATGTACTTGAACTAACTAATAACTCAGAAAAAAGATACACTCAGAGAAGCAGCAGATATTAGAACACGAGTTTCTGTATTTTGGTGGCCCGCTTACGCATTACAACCAGCTCCTCCTGGAGGTTTTTTGTCAGACTAGAGGTTTTCATCTTAGATAAAACTATGGATCAGAAGAACAATTCACAAAAGTTAATGAAAGCCTTTTTGCTGGGGGCAGGTACTTTAGCCTCAGTCTCCTGGAGTACCTGAAGCAACATCAGTAATCACCGGACATGTCCGGTGCAGGTATCATCACCAAATGATGCCCTGCTGCAGGCAGAGCCCTCCCCAGGGCTCCAAAATCAGGAGCCACTACTAAGGCCTGGAGCCAAAAACACTAGGAGAGGTGAGTGATGCACAGGGCAGGCAGGCTTAGCACCAACGCCTCCCCCCATTATACAGGCCAGAGGCACAGAGTCCCCCACAACACTGAAGGACTCCTTCCCGCTAGTGCCAGAATGAAGGCTGAGGACCATCTGCCCCAGCAATTCAGGTATCTGACTTGGAAGGAGCACAGGATGGCCCACAAACTGCTTGGCAGACATCCAAAACAAAACAAAAAAACCAAACCACTCTGTGCTGCTCCCCCCACCTTTCTGTGGACCCCCCAGCCTGGCTCTGGCATCCCCCTCTGCCCTGGATGTGTCCACAACCCTTGGGTCAAGCTTCTCGACCATTAAAGGACTGGACCCAAGAGAGGGGCTGACTGTGATGAGAATCCAACACAGGTCTTCAAAGACTTTTGTGCAAATATATGCCTGCTCTGAGCACAAAAGCAATGAGCCCTATCTTCCCCACAACTCAAGGCAAAAGCGAGAGTGCCCCAGGGGTACTCGTGAGGGCCTGAGGTGCTCCTCCAGCCCCCAGCACTAACGATGCCCTGCAAATACGTTTGATGCACATGAGAAACAAAAGTCTGCCTTCCTCTCTGTTCCCCAGAACAGCAGTTCAAAGATCAGCATCTCAGAGGAGCCCCAGGATAGGCAGGGAGGTGCTGATGCCCGGGGCTGGGGCTGCCCTGGCTGCCCTGCTCCCTTGCTGGGGTGATGGGCCAGGTCCTGCCTGGACACCCCCAGGAGCCTCCTGTGGTCCCAGCCCCAGGGAGCCCCTGGCCCCCACAGTGCCTGACATACAGCTTTCCTGGTGGTCTCTGTTGGAGGGTTATACAGCCCAAGGTACTCGTGGGGAGGCTGCTCAGCTGCTGGTCCCTTGGGAGCACTCCCAAGCCAACGCAGCCTAGGGTTGGACCAGGGGCTCCGCAACAAACCCAGACAGGTATAGCTTGTGTACTTCCACCTAAACAGACCTCAAGCCCTACCTCAAGGAATGGGAGATTTGGGAGATAGAGGTAAAGGGACATAAATGCAGTCATTGCTCCACTGCCAGTGACAAGCAGGGGACATCTGACATGGGCTGTCACTCTGCTCTCAACAAATACAGCTGCTGCAAAGCAAACTGCTACCAGTGCTTGGGCAGGGGGATGAGGCTGCTTTCCAGAATCAATTGAGCTGTGCCTGTCGTTAGGCAAATGCACATGCAAACTATAGGAAACCCTCCCCCGAGCAGATATACAGCAGAGATTTGCTTGGCAGGCACTGAGGAGAGCTCTGTACTGCAGGAGTGAGTGTGCCTGTCTGTGTGTGCACGTGCGTGCAAATCTGTGGTGTAGGTGTGAGTGTGCAAAGGGACATTTCTTTCCCTCCTAAAGGGCTGCAAGTACCTTTCAGCAATACACAACTCCCCAGAACTCTCCTCAGAAAACTGCTACATCGAAGTAAAAAAGCAGCCTTTCTGGCCGACGGATTAGTGCCTCTGTTAAGGAGGCAGTACATCAAAATGAAACAATTCCCAACCAGTGATTAGCCACAAATTTCTGGCAGTGACCAATCTATAACTACAAACAAGAATATTAAAAACTGACACACATGAAAAAATATTACTTTTCCTAAAAAGAAGGAGGCAAAGTAAGGAGTAATTCTCCACAGGCTGTACATTCACAATCTGTGAACAACTCACAGCAACTTATAACATGCTGCAAGTGTAAAGCGGTGAAATTCAAACATCTCTAAAAACCACAGATTTGTAACTTGCGCTTATGTAAATACACAGCTTTCAAGCCTCAGCCGTCCTGGCCATAGCTCTTCTGGGGAAAATGAAAAAATCTTGGCTGAGATTTTCAAGAGCAAGTGGTGGTACTGAGCGCCTCCAGATTTTAGGTGTCCAATCAGAAATACTTTAAAAGGCTTCATTTTCAACTCATGCTGCACACACCCTCTTCAAAACATATCCCTTTAGGGAATATTTATCTTTAAAAGTAAGCAAATAAGGAAAGGTCAGACACACACACATTATTTTGTTCATTCTTCTCTCAGTATTCTCTCTGACATGAAGACGTAATACTGTGCCAGAATGATAGACAAGACGCTAATGAACACACATTTAAAGACTGATTTTTTTTTTTCCGACAGATCTTAAAGATGCCCAAAATCATAATTAACTGCAAGGAGCTTTAAGTATCTTATATCTGTAGTTTCATCTGAAAAATCCTAGCTTACACGCTTTATCCCAAGTCATGCAAAGTTGGTGGCAAAGCCAGGAAATAAATATATATATATATTTATAGTTACAATGTACTGCTTAACTACAAGATCATTACTTTGGGACTGAACTGCATAGACTGATCTGGCTTTTTACATTTTTAATTAATATAATTTATCTCATTTTGAACCAGGGTGCAGAAAGTTATGAATAACGAATTCTTTTTATGAGACGTTAAAATAGAATTTAAAAAAACTAAAAAGCTATCTCAATATATAATTGCCTCAGTTTCTAAAAAGAGGATTTCATACATAGGCTGTTTTGATGGTCTAGCAAGCATATGAATACATAATTCCTTTGTCCCCCCTTGCAGGAACAGAAGATCACTGAGATTTATACCAGGACAGTGAAAAAAATACCCTTATTTCAAAAGTAATCAGAATGTAAGTGTTAACATTCCCTAATAATATAGGTAATATAACCCACTACACTACACAAAAAATCCAAAGAGCCATGATCTTTGCTAACAGAATCACTAACCTTATTGCCTTCTATATGCCTGTACAGCAAACATGCTATGGGTGTCTTGTATCAACAGACCAGATCTATCTATACTTCAGAGTACCTATGCTATAGAGGTAACATCATCACAAAATAAAGGCACAATTGAGGTGGCTGAATACCTGTGAAAGCAGATTTTACAGGTTAGTAATATCAGTGACTGCATCCAATAAAGGGATTACAAATGTGGGCTTCAGTGTCTGGAACTGCAGAGCACTTTTTGAAAGACACTTTTATCCTAAGCGCTTGACAGATCCTCTCGGTGCACGTCTGCCTCCGATCAGGCACCTGAGGAGGGTCAGGAGTTCTCAGAAAGCTGTATTACTGCAGGATACTTCTTTCCAAGTATATGTTAGCAATATGAAGGCCATTAGGTCTGTATACTCTAGGTGTCATAATTTTACATGATATACCATCCAATATTTTTATAGGTAGGGCTAGGTTTTCCTCACAGAGCGAGCTATTTATATGAACAGTTTCGGATACTGACTAATGCTTTTGCATTTATCAATGCCACAAATAGCTTTTTGAATATTAATACCACTTGATTTTCTGTCAGGACAGTTAGAAGCAATTATAAATAGGTTCTATTATCTTCTTGTGTCAAAACGGACAAAGAAAATGCTTAACACCCATTTTGGTCAGATCATCCAAATAATATGCATCTTTGCAAAATTCTGCAGAGCAGAAAATGTTCGGAGAGTATCAAGAACAAATGGGACTATCGTTAGTCTCCTTCCAAGGACTACCCATCCACCTCCTCTAGCAGACTTCTATGCTACATTCCGTCTTTGTCCCCTCATGTTCTCCTTTCTTACATACCATCTCAGTCTCATGTGAAGAAGCCTCTGATCTTGGACTGTTCATTTTGCATTTACATACAAAACATCTTATTTTATGCATTTTTGTATTACTTCATAGCATGCATGTGGCTGTAGTACACAATGTGTTATGAAGTTTTTGTTATGGTGTTTAAAAAAACTGAGGTCCTTCTCCGAGGCACATTGATACTACACCAACACCTCTGGTATTGTCTTGGCTGGGCTATAAACCTAAGAAGTTGGCTCCTTTATGTAGGCAATGGTAAGAAAAGAAGCAGCAAAATATCCGTACTCATGAAAGAACATCTGGGCTAACTAACCAATCTAAAATACAAGGATCTCTCCTGGTGTCACTTCATGAATAACAAAAAACATATGTTGAGATACCGGCTGCATCTCCTCTTTGAAGTTAACCTGGAAAAAATTTTCCTGAGCATTACCTAGGCTGTAACAAACATGGAAGAGCAGAGATAAATACATCGAAAGCATATTTCATTTTAGTTAATTGTTTGTAAGAAGTATTCACAGGTTGTCTTGCTTCTAGCACCAATGCTCAGCTCTTCAAGTACACTCTACATTTTTCTTTATAGAGTTCAATCTTAGGTGTTCAAGGGAGCAAATGAATCACTTTGGTAGGTAAGTATCAGAGCAAAGGAAAAGAAGAAAAAAATTCAGTCATTGTGGTCCTTCATACTAACAAGAGACTTAAGGAACGGACTTCATTCTTTCAAGCAAGCTCTCTCTATCTTCTTGTCTTAATGGCTTTCTCTGGAAACCTCATTCCAACTCCCCTATTTTCCTACTGAAAAAGGAAAAGAAACTGAAACCACAGTGAAAAAAAAATATTTTGGTGAAGGCATTTGTGTGACAGAGTTCGGGGGAGAATTATGGAAATATTTGGGTTTCATCCTCAATGCAGTCTCTAGGGAATTTTATCATGACAGATCAGGTCTCCTGTTCACACACATGACACAACTGACTACGAAATCCATTTTGCCGGAGTTGACAGGGTAACACTAGTAAGGCCATCACAACTTCCTGACAGAGAACGCAGTGCTGCGACTCAAGCAGTCAAACCTCATAGTGGCGAAGACCCCAATTTCAAGATCTGTTAAAGAGTTCAAGCCCATTTCATTACTGGATATGGCGATATATTTGGGGGACAGGGAGGAGGAAGCAAAGAAAATCAGACTACGTATACGCTGGCAAAGATCTCTTCTTTCCTTCAACCCTTTTCACAAAGCCTGTATAGCTTGTGCATTTTGATGGAAGGCTGTAATTGTGTGATAAATCATAGTTGGTAAAACAATTATTTCTAATTTAAATCAAATCCCTTTTGGAGGGCTTTACTAGAACAGTTCTGCCTGCAGATCTCCAGTAAGCAAGCCTTTATAGCAAGACTAGTTCAGGCACTTGCTGATAGAGCATGAATGTGAAAATGTATATCCACCATGGACTGTGATTTTACAGTAACTCTTAAAGAAGCATGGCTAGAATATTGCAAGACTACTTATTTTGGTGTGTGAAAATCCCTTTGGTGTTTTCCAATTAATAAGGATGAAAGGAGAAAAAAAAAGAGAGCAGAACATGGGAAAAAAATTATAGGGCTGCATAGGCAGCCTCAAAGGAACATGGATTGAACAACCTTTGAAGTACCCAATTCTAAAATGAGATCATATGAGAATTTTTTAAAGTAATAAAAGTGAAGCCTCAGAAACAAGTGGAAGTTACAGCCTGAAGTGCTTTATCACAGCTCCATGAACCCTCTTCCATAAATCCTAGTTGTTTTAAAAGTTTATTTACTTCAAGGCAAAAATGGAACTGATTGTGGGGCAATGAAAGGGCGGGAGGGATCTATAGTTTCCCAGAGGTGTGTTGATAAATAAGGCCTGCATCTCATGACATCAAAATCATTACAGAAGGAGAATTGTCTTCTGCCAGCCTGCAGGAGGCATTTTCCACTTGGGGGTAAGAAGAACAAATACCAGTGCCTTAGATGCTTCTGCAACAAAATTCCTGCCCTCTGGAGAGCAAAGCCTTCAACTTAACAACATGCCTATATGTATGTAAAATCATGAACTTCTAAGTCTGTTGCCTCAAAAAGTTATGCCTGGGCTAATGGTATGACTCTGCTGTGCCACACAAAATACCCAAGCCAATTCTGAGTGAATGTGCCTGTTTACACAGCATGATGCAGAGCTGGGCAGAGATTGCTCTTGAGCTAATCAGCCATGTCTTTCAGTGGGGCTAACTAATCCACACACAAAACTCTACCGATGTGGATATGCCCCTTCCAGATAGAAACCTGCCCACCCGCACTAGTCTGGGAGGCTTCTGCATTGTATGACACACACATAATGAACTTGACTTTAAGCATCCTCAGCACCTCCATCTCTATCAATCATCCCAGACTTCCTCCGTAATCATTGGAGAGAAACAGGCACTGAACACTATCCATTTGACGTAGACATCCATATTGGGAAGAGAGGAATCATGAGCTAGAATTGCCAATTTCTCTCTACCAACTCTGAAAGAAGCTTGGAGGATTAGCTCAGACACCACGCAGATGCCTGTATGTGGTCAAAAAAACCCATTCCTCCATATCCAAATTTACCCCAGCTGCCTGAGCTAGGATAATGCTGGCTGCCGGTCTGTACAGTGCCTTTAAACCTATGGATGGCAGTACACTGAAAAAAAAAAAAGCATGACGTTGTTGTTCATATTCTTAAAGCAGAAATTAGAGAGAAAGTGATACGTTAAAAAAGTGTCCAAGATGCATCACTTTTTTTTTTGCAACCAGATCATGTTTGGCTGCCACCAGAGCAGAACGTTGTCTCCAATCTCTGCATTTCCATGCACGTGGCACCTCCTGCCCCCAGGACTGGCAGGAATTAGTGAGAGGAAATATCCCTCACCATCCAAGTGGAAAGGAGTGCTTCGCCCTGTACACAGTGACCTGCCTGATCACATAAGAACAACCCTCTGGCTGAGTACATGCAGACCTTCTTTAGGTAGAAAACAACCATGATGCAGGACCCCAAGCAGGGTGGGGTATCTCATACTATGGGAGCAGTCCAGTGCAGAAGCTGTCTAAGCCACTGAAAACAAGGTGTGTCTTCTCATCCTCCTTTCCCCAAACTCCATCTCTGTCCAGATAACAGCTGTAAAAGATATCACTTTCGGTATCAATTGAGCTTGTATGCTATTGCATACAGAAGTTACTTTTAAGTGTATTTAAATGCTAATGTTATTGATATAACGTGTTAGGAAGCTGAAAAAAATTTGTAACAATTTCTGTTTCCAGCCTCATGGATTGGCTGTCACCAAGTTCTGTAAGATCCACGTTTTGAACTCTATACATGCAACTACTTGTTATGTAGTTTTAAAGTAACCCGCAGAAGCCCTGGGAAGAAGTACAGGTAGGCAGCTAGAAGGAAGTGTTCAGCTTGGACACTTGCTCAGAGCCATTTAGAGATCTATCCTGATTTTACAAGTGAGGTAAGAAGTACATATTTTAAAATTACACAAATGCTGAACCATTTGTTTTAGAAGATTTAACAAAACAAAGCCTTTCAATTTGATTCTTCAAGTTATAAAAGACTCTGTCCAGGGCAGTTGTTGTGGTAGGTTAACTTCATCCTCTAAGGCAACTTTCCCTCTTTATTCCTAAGCCCTGTAACAGCCTGCAAGCCCCAAGGGCACTCCTGCAGCAATCTTCGGAGAAAGGAAGACAGAGAGAGAAAGTTGTCCTTGGATTTATTTAGCGAGAAGGAGGCCAAATCTGGGACAAGGAAAAAGGTTTGCATAGAGTCAGAGCTCTCGTGGATTTGTAAAATCATCCATGCACATGGAATATATTGAACCTTGAACCTAAACTAAGGTCAAGCAAGTTTAAGGCTTGATACAGATGTTTCACAGAACTCTGGTAAATGAAGGTGAATGTTACTGTTAAAGCAAGAGAAAAAACAAGCTATAAAAATGGTTGGTTGATTGTTTATTTTTCTTTTCAGTCCATTGTCGAGTTTACTTTGTCCCCCTTAAGCCCAGTGCTGGTATTTCCTGCATCTGGGTGATGACAGCGATCTCTTATACACCACATAAAACAGATTTAGAAGTTTGAAAGCCACTCCTGGCCTGGTTTCTCCCCGGAAATATATCCCTCCAGCACAAGGGGATATTTGCATTTTCCTCATTTGTCTTTAATTTATAAAAATACTGATTGTCTTCTGGTGCACAAAAAAGAGAGATAAATTCATTATAAGCAAAGTACCAACCCCTCCATAACCAGTGAGAGAGCTTTTGAACCAAGATTACTTTTTTTTTTTTTTAAATTAAGTTATAGAACAATCCAAGAGAAGTCCCTCAAGGAAAATTAACATAATGACTTTTAAAAAAGATACTATGATCACTTGTTTTTAGCCAATTACTTTTCCTCCTTTGGCATGAATGTGTCTGAAACGGTGCTCAGAAAAGGGGCCAAGACCTTCCAAGTGTTCGATGCCATGACGGAGCATAGGCCAATATGGAAGAAATCCCTTTTCCAAGCAAGCTCTGACTAACAGTGATAATGTTATTGGCTCTGAATCTGGAATGAGTCTCAAGATTTGGCAAATGCAGGAGAAATGCAAGTTTGGAAATAATTTGGAAAAGTTAAAAACTTTTAGGAGAACCACAGTAAAATAATGCTGTAATAATAATAAGCACTTTTCAGCTGCAAAGAGCTTAGCATACATAGACTTTCAACACCAGAAGGTATGGAGGTGGTATTATCTCTGTTCTACCTATACGGCACATGAGCAAAGGGACTTCAGGTGAGAGATGGCATCAGTATGAGAACAAATTAAAACAAGAGATCATGGGCCATGAAGCCTTGTGTTTAGAACAGATAAAAATGAGACAGGCTTCAAAGTTAGAAATTTAAGGAGGAACAAGTTTGCAGAAAAGACAGGAGCAGTATTAGTATTTTTGGTCTTCCCAAGCTAACAACATGAGTAAGGGGGGTTGTAGAATTAAACACACCTGTTTCTGTAAATCAGCTTTAAAGACAGTCCCTTTGTTTTGTTTTCTCCATGTTCCCACTAAAGTCCCAGGAACCCTGGTTCCAGTTCTCCACTGGTTTGCACTTTGGGTAATTGTTAGTGCCCCGATTCATCAAAGCGCTCGACTGCACGCTTAAGTTGCAGCACACGCAAGCACTCTCAACTCTCAATTATCCATGGGTGGTTTAACCAGATTCAGTGGATTAACTATGCTACAGACAGAGAAACACTGGACCTGGTGCTACACAAAGCCCATGAGGCTCTGGCAGGGCTGTGAGGTCTGGCTGGTGCTTCAAATGCCGCTCTCCCCCTTGAGCTATCATTATGAGACCAATGCAGGCTAGTTTGCACCGTATCAAATTTACCACTGTAGGACTCAGAGCACCAGGAAATGTAGTCCAAAGACACCTGAGTAGCTCTGCTGCAGCCAGGTCTGCATCAGCATGGTTCACCATGGGTCACGCAGACCGGGACTGCCCTGCGCTAAATCACATCAGCGTCCCTGCACCAGCCCATCCAGGGCATACTGGGTATGCAGGGTATCCTCATGCACCCAAAGGCCAGGAGATGAAGAGCAGTTGATTCCCATTGACTTTACTAAAACTGCCAACAGGTTTAGAAAGTTAAGGAAGTATTATGTAGCATTTTGCATTGGCAAAAGTAGCAGGCTATTTTTTATTTTTAAAAAGTTTCACTCTTGAAACAGAATCCTCTAGCATTAATAACCAGCACCCAACACATTAAAAGCCTGGCAGCAACCAGCCTAGTGAGACAGTTGCAAGGGAGAGAGTTAAAAACAGCGACAGACGTAGCTTTTAGAAACAGAAAGTACTGGCAACATGGAGGGATTCAGACTACCAGAAAATTTAGATTTTCAGACAAAATGCACTACACAGTCATAGGAGCAAGACCTGAATTTGTGGGACTTTTTAAAAGCTTTACTACTTTCCTGTTCCACCATTTCTTCAGCATAATAGAGAAGAGTATAGGGAAGAAATGGACAAAAAGTAAATGAGAAAGTGATGTTTAAAATGCTGGAAATATTGGGAAAAGTGATAAATTGTGTACAGTGAGTTCTGTGACTTCAAATAAAATGATACTGTAGAAAAAAAATTCAACCTGATACCATGAGACATTAAGAACAAATGGATGCTTGCATTAGTGAACTAAAGAATGCAGCCATCCGCTTCAAATTTAGAGAGACAAAAATCATTATTTAGGGCAAGAGTATTTGTAGAACAATCAATAGAAGGAAACAAATTTAACCCAAGGTAAATATCTGCAAACAACACAGGCAGCTGAATTACACAGGGAAAGGATCAAAACAATGATAAATTGTAGTGAAGATTAAGTACATAGAGACAGGTTTGAAGAATTTAGAGGGTAGAACAAAGACAGACTAACTGAGATTGCTGGCACCCTGATCCTGTGCACAGGATCTGGAAAGCATCAGGAAAGACTGAAAGAAAAAAAAAAAATGCACAGACTGTGGACAACTGTGGGAAACAGAACTGCTTTATATACTAATGCTGCAGTAATCCCAGGGAGGGGGGGTGAGTAGTTCATGTAGTTGTACAGGCAGTGATTGAGGACAGAAAAAATTCCCTATAAGAGGAGAATATATAGCATGTAACTTAAGCAAAGACTGTCTATGTACAAATACTATCAGCTATATCTGCAACTGTGCCACTGGATCAAACAACTAGCTAGATTCCAGCTGGGTTGTGGAGCCAGCTGCAACATGATCACCGCAATTGTGATGAGCAGCAATATTAGGCGGGAGAAATGTGACCAAGTGTTGGTGATGCATGACGCTGCCAATAAGAACATCATGAAGCAAAAGATGCTATCATTTGGCATTTATAGTAGATGACTCACAGGTGTACCACCCACCGCTGGGCAACAGGGCAGAGCAAGACACTGATTTGAATGCAATATAACACCGCAATTCTTTCGTCTAATACCCTGAGGATGAAGAGTCACCGTGGGTCAGGCAGTCTTCTGACCGAACACATTGGTTAAGTTTCAAAGACAAGAACACCTAGAAAATAAGGTAAAGCCAAGCAAAACCAAGCTGAAATGCAGAGTTTTTAATGCTGTAGGAGAGCTGCTGAATCCAGCAACCCTGCAAAAAGGCAGTGTACCTGTAAAAACTAGCAAAGACTAGATCAGACACCTTAGCAAAAAAGAGGGGGAAAAAAAAATTCAGAGGATGCACACCAATTCAAAAATGCTGAGAAAAAAGATACAGGAGGGAGGTCAAAACCCATTAGCACCAGCTGAGGCAATACTACCAAGATACATGCGGAGCATCTTTGTTTATGGTGATAGAAGTAGGTCTGGCATGCTGGCACATCTATTGGTTACCAAATATAAACACCAAGGGCACCAGCCTTGCCTACTGTAAATTGGACCAGACATGAGAAGAGACTCATGTCTTAATGTTGCTCTCACTGTAGAAGATTATGTTAAGGAAGAGGCATTCTGGGACTGTAAGAACTGGTGTCAGTTATTCCTAAACACAAATGGAGTAGGAGGCTGAAAACCAGTAAGCTGAAATGGAAAAGCAATACGACTTCCTGCTTTGGACATGGGGACTCAAAGTGAAATCCTAAGAAACCCAACACCTCCAAGAAACACCCAGATGCAAGTGGGTTGAGTGTTTGACCATCGTTCCAGATTTGATACGCATCAGGGATGTGATGCTTGTACTCAGTTAATACCCAGCAATGCACAGGGAGGTGGGGGTGCCGGGGAGCCTGAAAGTCAAAGCCCAGATAGTGAAAACAGGCAAAGGCGGCCGTGAGATGCCAGCTCTAAGGCACTACAATCATGAGGAGAAGCTAGGGCAAAAACGTGAAGAGGGAAGCCCAGGAACAAAACTAGCCACCCACAGACCTGTGTTAGTAATGCCTAGCAGATGCATTTAAAACACAATAAATAAATAAATAAAAAGAGTATGTCAAATTGAGACAGATCTAGCGGCTAAGATGACTAGAGCAATCCCAGCAGTTCACTCCAAAGCCATGAATCCTGGTCACTAGTCGTAAGTGAGAAACAAACCAGCCTCCCCCAGATAAACAAAAAAAAGCCCAAACTCACTTGTGAGATCACCCAAGCAACTACAGCTCATCCACACAGCTTACATGCACCTGGATTTAACGACAGCCAAAGCTGCAGTACTCCTGTAAATAGTTATCTCACTGAAAGTCGCTTCTCTTAGCAACATGGTGTCCACTCATGCTAATACCCAGAATGAAATACCATGAAATACCTACATGCTCTGTAGTGGCCACTGCCCCTTTACAGCAGGAGTCTCTTTCCTGTTTCCGAGTAGTACATTTTGTATAGAAGGGGAGCATTAGAAAACAAAAGGTTTTCTCTCACAGTTGTCCTTGTAGCCAAATGTCTCACCATCATAGACCTACTAGCAACTGGGAAATCAATGACAAATAATACTGTAATCATTAGTCTCCTGTATGTACTTGTTTACATATTGTACTTGCTGACATACACTTATTTACATATTTTTGTATGTAAACAAGTCTATTTCCTATAGTAAAGTAACTAATTATACCTTTTCTTGTGCATTGCTAGAATATAAAATTTCTTGCATGTGTTAATTTAAGGGTCCTGTACTAAACTGGGAGGTATCACTATGCAGTGCCTGTATTACTGGTGTATATGGCAGTACATGCTGTGAAAAGAAAACTAGGCAAAGCAACTAAATATTCACCAACAAAAGCACTCACTAGAATTGCATAAAGTTTTTCATAGACAGAAATCTGGCCTACAGCAGCAGTACATCACCCCGAAGCAAATACCTTTCACCGACTGAGCACTGACAGCTCCAGCTGACCACAGTGAGAGCGGTGTACGCCCAACACAGCCCCTTCAATTTTAACTCATGTGACTGGCTTCACTTGGAAGTCTCACATTCAGAGCTGACAAATTTCTATATATACTAAGTAAGTAACATTAGCAAAAGTACATACATGCATATACGTAGTCTGCTAGAATGTCAGATATGTATTTCATGTTCAAACTGGGCATAGTAATAAAATATGCAGAATTACTTCACCAAAAAAATTAAACTCCCCTTGTCTCACTAGGAAAAATTTTCAGTCATTTTCAGCATGGGCCAGCTGTTAGGATTGTAATTAGACTAAAGTGCAGATGTTACGTGCTTCAGAACAGCAGTTACACAAACGCCAGCACTGCAGTCGTAGGCTGGCTCCGGCAAACCCTCTTTGCAGGAAGCCAGGACTGTACCTCACCAGAGCTCCTTTGGAGAAAGGCTTCCAACACCGAGCAAGTGGGTGGTGGATTTACAGACTACAGTCTCTTGATGTGAATGAATAACATGACTTTACACCAGTGAAGAATATCACCTCCTCTCTATCCCACGTACGTCTCCCTCCCTCTCCTCCAGAGCTGAACCCTGCAAGCAGACTGGAGTAACTGCAGCAGGTAATTACAAGTTATTACTGTTGCATTAGAGTGAGTAGCTATTCAGTAAATTAGTACATTATATTAACTAAACCTATTCATTTGAAGAACACAAGAATCAGCCTCAAAGTAGCAATTAACAAATTATTCTTAAACAGGTGTCACATAAAGAGTAAGTCAGGCTATCATTTTTCTATAATTCACCAGTAAAACGCTGACTTCTTCCATACAGTAAACACAATTTAAGCAGATGGTATGCTCTCAAAAGGCACAAGACCTATACTTAAATAAATGAATGCTGTTGAATGTGAAGCCTTACACTGATAGTCAGCAGAATTCGTGGAGCATCTCCTTAAGATTTAGGAATGATTTACTACTACGCTGCGAGAACAAGCCCAAGATCTAAATCATGCTGATTAAACTCCGTGCACTCCTGGGGAAAAGAAAAAAATCAGAGCTCGTGTTTGTCTATACAAAATAATCACTGACACATATGATGCTCTGTTTTTTCAAAGAGTAGCGTACTATCACAAAAATATCAGGATCCCTGTTAATGTATACAGTGTTTTTAATGCCCCATGGCAGAAACACATTAATTCATTGCCTTTTAATCTTGATCTTGCAAACACTCTGTTCTCTGGGTAGCTCTCCTGCTCGTCAGAGAGATTTATATATGTCTGACTTTGAGTCATTATTGCATGCTCACATATATGAAACAAACTGACAGATTAAAGATTTTGCTTTATTGCTGCAGAAAGTATAGACGGAATGGGTGTAAAATTTATTTAGGAGAAAAAGGCACCGACTTCCTAAAATTAACTCAACAGCTCTCTTCATAAGACACATTTGGCTGGGTTTGGCTTTTTTTTTTTTTTTTTTTTGTTTGTTTGTTTGTTTGTTTGTTTTTAAAGAGAGCTGTCTCATAGCGGGTAACATTCACCTCTGAAGCGGCGTTGATGAATCTTTGCGCGTGTTCGCGCCCGCACTTCAGGCTCTCGCAGGCATCGTGGGGGAGCCCTTCCCACAAGCTCCCCGTTCCCGGGAGGGAACGAAGCCGCCCCTCCACCGCGCTGCGAGCGCCACTGCCGGGGCGGGGCGGGGCGGGGCGGGGCGGGGCGGGGCGGGGCTGCCCCGCCCCGCCCCGCCCCGCCCCGCCCCGCCCCGCCGCCAGGCGCGGGCTGGCAGCAGCCTCTGCTGGTGAGAGCGGGCAGGGAGGCGGCCCGGCCCGGCCCGGCGGGTGCGGGAGGGGGCTGCGCTCACCCCGCACCGGCAGCTTCGCCGGTGTTTAACGGCGAGTCGGGCTACGCGAACCGCAGCTGAGCGTCTGAGGGGGAGTTATCCCGCAGCAAGTACTGGCAAAAGCACGCTCGCGATGGCGAGGAGCGATGTTTTGCCTCGAAGTGCTAGGATTTTCTTCCTCCTGACCGTTTAGAAAAGAACATGAGAAGTTCCTCTAGGTTTTCAAACTTCACCTACACCTGTAAGAGGTAACCAAAAACTGTGTTTAGTGATGTGACGTGCGGGCAGATGCACACAGCCTGCGGTCGCTCTTAAAAAGCGAAGATAACAAAGGCAACAAACCCAGACTTTTACAGGACAGACTGCAACAAATTACAACTTTTTTTTTTTTTTTTTTTTTTTTTTTTTTTTACACAAACCACGTAACTGAGAAGAAAAACCCTCACAGAGAGGAAGAGAAGATGCACTTGTATTGGTTTGAAGCAGAAAACAGCACTAGAGCCCACTAGAAGTTGCTGGAAAGTAAACTCAATCCCTAACACCAACATACTCCCTTGCTGTCTTAATTTGCTGGTAAAAGAGCTGCTGAGTGAAGATCATTTTCCAATTGATGTGATTAGTATAAACAATTGTAGCCTTCATTACCCACTATATTTAGTTTTTCATGAGAGTATTTTTCCAAGCCTTTGGAAATGCAGAAATTACTAGCATCTTAGAGCAGAGTCCCAACACAACAGCAGAAACAGCAGCCATGTGATTTAATACCATACCAATTTACTGCAAGATTTTTTTATCCAGCTGGCACAGGAGAATCACCTAACCTGAATCATTTATTCCATAAGAAATCATAATCACTACACAACCTGGTAAAAAGAACATTAAAAAATTAAAAGCATTTAATCATCTTGAAAGTAAATTTATTCTAATAGGCAAAAAGTTGAAGTATAAACCACAGTATTATATTGTAAATAGTGTAACAACGTTTACAGCCAGAAAAGAACTTGTCTTTTGACACAAAACACCTTCACTGACTGTATTACAGATTCCTCTGAACTAGCATTTCCCCTTTGCTTTGAAATTAAAGCCAATATTGTTTTGGAGTCTTCTGTTCACGATAAGGAAACCTACCTTATCTTATGGCAAATGAACTTTATCCTGGAGATGTGGGAGGGGCTGAGAACATCACTGATTGGGAAATATCACATTTCCGCACTTTCACCCCTCTTCCAATTCACCTGGGGCTCTTTCCCCAAGATTTTTTTCAGCAACCTTAAGAGACTGAGCACAGAAGGCCACCAGAAGACGCTGCTCTAGGAGCATGGAGCTGCTCTCCTCATGAGCACGGCCTGCCAGAAAGGAAAATCCCATCTTCCAAACTGGGCCCAGCTCATGGGAAAGAAACATTCACGCACCTACCACAACTACCACCACCACCGAATACCTCTGGAAACCTGCAAACACCCCTTCTGCTCTGGTAAGCTGGTGCTTCCTGTTAGAAACACTGTAGCGCACCATGTTCAGACATGTTTTTGATGACCCTAGATTTGGGGGAATTCCCTGATCTACGTGCCACAGCTTGTGCTCACGCAGGGAGCGCAGGCAGACCACTTACCGGAACATTACGGGAAAAGGCAGCAGGGCAGAGGACTTGCCTTACCCCTAACCAGCTGGTACCTGCGAAGGGAGGACAGACGCAGCCCCCTCGGCAGTAGTCGAACAAGTAGCAAGAGCTAACACAGCCCAAACTCTTCATGAAGAGACTCATCTCCCAGCAGGTCCCTGGTTCCTGCTCCGCCGATGCAAACGGAGCACGTGGTTAACCACCACTTGAAAAACCCATACCCAGGGTAACAAGCAAGCTCCCAGCTAGGGGAAGCAGACCTCTCGTTTCCAAGTTTCAGGCAAAACTTAAAATGAAAGCAATGATTTCGGACAGAAAGCCTGTAGCTGCTTTTTTTTTTTTGTCTCATCATAGGTACATGCGGAGGGGAGGCAGCGAGCTGTGAGTTACAGTTTGTAGCTGTAATTTCATCTGCATAAAGCTCACCATCACACAGGTACCTTATAGAAAATCTAAAACGCATTTAAATTGAACTGAATTCTCCCAACCAGACTATGCACAAACAAAAGGTAACAGTCAAGGGAATTAATCTTCTCAGTCACCACACCCACAAGAATTCATTGGGCCTCTTCCTTCTTTTTTTTTTTTTTTGTTTTTCTTTGTTGGGTTTTTTTTTTCTGTTTTGTTTTTTTAACTCCTCTAAGCTTCTTTGACCTTTTCCTACCACTCCAAGTACTCACTCTCTCCATATTTACAGCTTGACAGTCTTCTACACTTAATAAGGGGTTTGGTAGTCCAGTGGAGAGACTTTCCAGCCACCAGACTGGGGCTGGACGCAAAGCTGGGTGCCACCTAAAACTTGGCTAAGGGAACTGCCAAGCAGGAGTTTGGTTTTAAGTGATAGTTTGCCCATGTTGCAGAATCTTCTGTCTCGTCTGAGGCAAACTGTAAAATCCATGCAAACCTGCCTTATAGCATTAATGCAACAAGAATGGGACATACGCTGTTTCTAACACTGCTAATACTTGAAAATCTTGAGTAAAAGGAAGCATGAAAGCAGATGTGAGGAGAGAGAAAGAGACAGCATCACCCTTTTTTTCCCAAACTACAGGCTCTGCGACTTTTTTTTCTTTTTTTTTTTTTTTTTTTTTTTTTCAATTTTACATGGAATTCCCCTTTAAGTCAGTGCAAGGTTTTACATCGATGAGCAGTAGACCTTTTGTGGCTGGTTAGGGGGAAAAACAAAACAAAACAAAGAAGCACATATACAAGCTTCTCTGACAGAATGTAAATCAGATGTTATTCATCAACTCTGAGTTATCATATCATAGTCAAAACAGGATAGAGAGAGGGAAGTTATTCCTTTCTATTCTGGTAGCACCTTACTTTGGTGGCTGGAATTTAAAATGCACAAATCCTAATACTAGGATTGTTGTACTAAACTTGTATTAAGACTTAGGTTTACCGTAAAAGGTCAACAGTTTCTAGCAGGGGTGGATTCCACCTGCAGAGGCTGACTTCATAGCTTTTTTTCAGACCCTCCACAAAACCGGAAGGCTTTGAGAAAGAAGCAGATTTCACCCTGCTGTTGGCTAGCCTGACCCTGGCTCTACCCACCTCCTGCCTCCCAAGCCCCCACTAGATAGTTTGCATCTTTCTTACTCCAAAAACAGAACAGAAAACTGGCTGCCAGCTCTTCCACCTCTCTGTTAGTAAGGATTTGTTTATCCCTCTCCTGTTCTGCCATGTTGGTGCATCCAGGCACCTTACAACTTTTTGGTCCCGTTCTGTAGGGTTCAGTCTCAAAGAAACATCCTGCAAACACTTGCTCATCTCAGCAAGGACAGAGCCCTTACTTTGCCCACAGGATACAGCTCTTCATTTTAACACTTAAGCTGAAGGCCAATTTGCTTGGTAAATTACTAAATGTCCAGCTACCATGAGTTTGAACCGAAGCGGGAGATGCAATAAAAACAATACAATTAAAAATAAAATTACACCACCACCACCCCCAAAAAAAAAAAAATCAATAAAGGACTTGTCAGCCTGCTGAAAAATAGTGAGTTTGGCAAAAAGGAATATGCCAAGACTCTCCTACATGTAAATTCCTAGTGAATGAATTTTTGGGAGGTTGCTGACACAGGAAACAAACAGAACATCAGGAACTATAAGACACCAAGGAAACCTCTTTTTCATCTTGCAGAAAGTTGTTTTGCCTTAGCAGTATATATTTTAACCTCTATGTGATCAAACTGAAAAAAAAGCATTACTTCTCCTCATTTTTTGTCTTCTTGTTTGAAGCAAAAGTAAGTAATACACATTTCACGTTTACACCTTGCTCTCCCTGTATACCTTTAGATATTCTCAAGACAGTTATCATGCCTAATTTCTGCAAAGGGCTCAGCCCCAGCTGCCCATGGCATACACGTATGGTAGTCATGTGGTAATTGGTTCCCATTAGGTAAATCAAATTTAAATTCTATCCCAAGACAGAGCACTTCAGTCACTGGCTGCATATGGTTAATTGATAGACTCTGGACAGAAAGTGAAAGCTATGTTAGCAAAAGGTTAGTCTGGTTTCCAGTGCTTGGGGATGAGAGGTAAAATCCTTGTGAGTTATTGTTAAGCCTCAGATAGTGGGGGGGTTTCCCCCTGCGCTATAGCTATTTGCATCCAAAAGGTATACCAACAGTTCTGGTAGGTTCTACATGTACAAAAATCAGGAAGGAGCAAGCTGTGGTAAGTAACAGATAGAACCAGACTAAAAAATCATCATCCTTCATTGACAAAACCCCAGACTGAGATATTTCAAAGCTCCCTAGAAAGATTCTCATTCATTTTTAGAGGATACATGCAGACAAATTGACTAGATATTTTTTTTTAAATTGCATTTTAGATACCTCTGGGATCTGTTTAAACTCTCCAGTACAATTTCTCAGCTTTTTAATTAATTTGGGAGAAAATAGGGTTTCTCTTATTTCTAAGATTTTGTATGTCAACCAAAAGGATCTTCTAGTTACTCCTTTGACAAAGTGAGATTTTGCAATCTGTTTTTTCAAATCAGAAAGACGTAGCTTTTGCATCTTAGTTTGGTTAAAGAAATGGAGAACACCAACTCTGATTTAGAAGATCCTGAACTCTGACAGGAAGGGTAACCAAATTACCAATTCAATTCCTGTAGCAGCAAAAGTCATTAGCATTGGTCATGAAGCTCAGTTAAATGGATCATACAACCTGAAATCCTGTTACACTTGAAGCTGACAGCAAAAATCTCACAGATTCCAGTGGGTGCATCGGTAGGCTACGACCTCGACAGTGAAACAACCTGGAGCTTTGTAATGCGCATAGTAACCATTTTCCCAGGGATGTATGTTATCTACATATGATCATATCCAGTCATAAATGTATTTTCTTTGCGCTGTAGAAGAGGCTTCTGAACTGATTCGTAGACGGTGCTGCCAGAAGAGATGGACAAGCCACCAAGAGACTCTACAGCAGTCTTCTAATAATGCCTGCCTTTTACAGAGCCTGACCTCTTTTCACCTTGTTAAAAGCAGTAAGTAGTAAGTAATAGATCTTGTCAAAGGTTACTCTGTAGAATAACCTCTGGAGATATTAGATAGAGGTGTCCAGAGAAATACCACAAAAAGGTGCTGACAAGGAAACCAAGGGGATTATGATTAGGAAGTGTGAATAAGCTAAGGTTTCAAACATACTCACGTTTTGGTTAGAAATGCTGAAGTACAGGAAGGAAATGTTCTACATACCATCAAGCCACCAAAAAAACACACTTGAAAAGACAAGTTAAAGAGCCATCACATGGAGATTAAAACTCCACATGATTTAAGAAAAGCTGCAAGAATGCCACTCCACACTTAACTAGAATAAGTAAGAATTTCTTCCCCCTCAAAACCCAGTATGTCTCACGATAAAAATTGAGTAACTTATTTGCTCAAAGACAAACAAAAAAATCTGTAACTATAAAATGCTAATTGTTCCTTCAGCTCCCCCTTAATCCATTTTTGAATACTCAAATTAATCTAACCTTTTATCAGAACTTCCACCAGATAATTCCCAGTAATAGGTTTCCATTTGAGACATCCACATTTCCCCCAAAGAAGAAATAAATTTAAAAAGACCCTAAAAACCCAAGCCAGTAGCATAACCAAGAAAGACTATTTCTCCATTTACCCCAATTTCTGAATTTAACAATTATGCAATGATTTAGTTGAAAAAAATTCCAAGATCTTTCTGACAGTGTTCAGCCTCTACCAAAATTATTCTCAGTAAAGTTGCCGTACAAAGACTTGGTTTCTTTCAGCCAATTTTCTATGACCCCATCAGTTGATGAAGCCAATTTTGCACTGCCCTTCAGGGCAGTCAGATCAAACCAGATCAGACCAAATCTTAGGAAATATTTGGGAGATCTGACACTTCTGCCAACAAAAGGCCTCTCCACCCAGCCGTTTGAAGTTCTCAACCAACACAGCTCTCCAGCAGCTTGCCCCATCTTATGTGTGCAACGTTACATTGTGCAGACAAGAAAGGTAAAGAAACTCAAGTCCCCTAAAACAAGAACAGACAAATAGAGATAAACATAAAAATGTTTGCATCAACCTGAAAGGCTTTATTCTGCACCAAAAAGAAAAATTAATCTCTGAATGATTTAGGGCCTTGTGTCTTCCTTAATATAAGTCAATTTTCAAAGGAGATGTATCTCATTTTGAAAAAATGTTGAAATCGAGTATTTTGACTTTTTCGCATATTTTCCTCCCCTTTCATTTTGGCTGAAGCTAGTCACAGAATTTGATCTGTAACTGTGAACACTTTCAGGCCTCCGTGTTTTTCACTGACCTTCTCGTGAAAGTCTTCGATGAATATTTTTTTTTTCCCTCCAAAAAATTCACCAGCCTGGCTGCACAGGACAGACCAATTCCCCTCCAAAGCCACTGCTCGCAGGATGCCCACCTTAACCCCTGACAACTACTACTTGATTTAACTCAGGATCGGATGGGGCTGCAGAGAAACCCTGTGGCCCAACTGTCTTCTCTGCACAACGGCAAGGAAATCCCCTCTGTGCTAAATATGGGGCTTGGCAAGAGAGAAGAGGCTCTGTCAGGACCTTGCCACTTTAGAGGCCATCTCGCATGCACCATACTTGAGAGCACAAACGGCTCTAAGCCGAGTCGCTCGTTAAATGGAGAAATAACCAGCATTTTAATGCGGGCACCAAAAGGACGACACTTTTTAGCACATATTTGGAAGGTGGCTATTAGGAAGGCACTGGGTATATGAGGGAAATGGTATCCACAGAATTATAAAAGGCTAAAAAAGTACCGCTTTCTGCATTTTCATTTCACTCTTTCACAACCAGCCTTTAACAAAGACCTGTTATTTCCATAGCACTGAGTATTTGCTTTTGCCTTTTTGTCCCCCAGCAATAAGCTATACGGTTTATTGCTGTGTTTCATTTACTACGTACACAAGAATCTCACCATACAAACCAGTTTGCCTGATTGCAGCCTTGGTTTTGCTCGTCAAATTCTGCAGTGTCAGAAATACAACAATATTTTACAAAATGCATTCCTCCATGTGATACCTGCCCATTTAAGGTGCTACATAGCACTAAAACCTCTGTAAATGTAGACATGGCCATTTTCCTGTCATAGACCAGTATTTTCTAAGCACTGGAGCCAAGTAAGAGATTTGCTTGAAATCTTTCTTGGGCCTTCTGAAAGCACTTGAACCCTCGTGGCTGGCCATTTTATTAGTGGGAATGGCATAAGGTGGCTTCCACTGCCACATTCGCACCCGCCGTGAAGTGCATGCTCCCACACCGTGCAACGTGGCCACCCAGCTCAGCAGCACTCCCAACACCACATCTTCCCCTGTTTAAAGAAGGGTGTTTCCTCAAAAGAAGAGATACAGCAAGGACCTCATCATACGCAGCATGCCAAACCGACACTTCACTGCAATGCATCCTCAGTACATTTAAGCTATCCGAAACCAACATAGCAAATTTAAATTAAAAAAAAAAAAAAACAAACAAACCAGACCTATTTCCATGACTAGCTTGATAAGACAGTCATCATCATATCTCTTATTGTCCTCATTATAAATCAATTTAGCATTAATTACAGCACTCAAAATATTTTTCCTAAGCCTATTCTGTCCCTAAAAACTTTCAGTCTGCTGAAAAGCATTTGGCTGACAGCGCACTGACTAAAAACTCTGAAATGAAAACTGGAAGACTGACAGCCTAGAAATAGGCTGTCCTAACACTTTGGAATACCAGCTTTTTGGCAGGAAAAATTGTATAGAATCAGACATCACGCGAGAGAGAAAATACAAGATGTAGCATTGTAACTGCTACGGAGGGAGCAATGTTTTCAAAATGTTTCCTTGTGTATCCCGCAAGCTTCACTCAGTTTAGATTGAGTAAGGAGTAAGAGGTACAAGTGTAAGGCCACAGCACAGCAGTAAAATAAACTATCTGGAACCCCTAAATTTTAGGGTATTATTAAGTTGCTTGACTCATCTGGGATTCATGGGTTTTATTTATGTGAAAAAGAACCCATCATAATTTTTCACTATGGAACAAAAAAAAAAAAGGTTGGGTAGCACACACAGTGTTTGATAGCTTATTTTTCACAGCACCTATTTGACTACATGTAGCTGCATTCATTAGTCCCAAAGCTTTTTAATTTAACGCTGGGGAATATAAAATCCTTCTTGGTAACATTAAAGATCACTTTCAATAGAATGAAATAGGAAGCTGTGTCCTTATTTTATGTAATGTAACAGAGGCCAGAAATGTTTTTCTCCGAAGCAGAATTTTTGTTCTGTTCAGGTATGTGCAGAATATCAGCTCTTATTGTTGCTCTTCGTGTTGAAGGACTCCTTGAAGGCTACAGAATTAGAGCACATACTTTTTTAGCTCTCTATTGAAGAGATGGAGGGTATCTCAATCTTTAACAAAGAGAGCTTTTCTCCCAAGAACTTGCTAGGAGTTTGAATTAATGAGGAATTAAGTTTCATCTTAGCAGTTTTACTAAACTTTTGAGAAAAAGGACACAATGCCACTAGTCTCCGAGTGCCCTCAACACCCATTGACTTCAATGGGGATTGAGACAGGTCCTCCTTTTAGTTGACACAGCACCTTGCAGAATTAGATCCAGTCCCCTTTCCTTCCTCCTAAGAACGTATTTTTCCCACTAGCAGCCTGATTTTTATTTTGCTTTGACCAGAGATTAAATTACGTGGATGTTTTGGTGCTGACAACCTCCCTGTCAAATTATATAGTGACTTCTCATGCTAAAACTTGTTTGTTTTCACACCATCATCACTGATGATCTCAGCACAGCAGCACTCCGAGAATAATGGTTTAGTCAAACGCAAAGCCAGCAGAAGGAACATAAGACAATGTGTGCTTATATAGGGCCTACATAAATAGTGCTTTTTTAAAATGTTTGGCAATGAAATAATAGTTGTGGGTTTGTTTCACTTTTTTTTTTATAAATTAACCTCTGGACTGTTAAGGGTCTGGAGAATCCTTCCACACCAGGGTCAGTTATAAGGCCTAAAACTTCTCCCACAAAAGATTATATGCAGAAGTTGCCTGTTGTGTGCCATTAATAAACTGTGGGCCATACCCTCACTCCACACAGTTTCAGAGAAGTCAGTGGATCTATACAAATTTCAAAAGTTACAGACCTGACCCCACATATCCTGGGTCATATTAGGAAAATTGGAAGCGAGTGTACATGATTAGGGCTGGGGGAAGCAGGGGATGCACACTGGATGCTGTCTAATTACCACCCTTTACAACATGTTTCTTGCTCAAAATTCCCTGTTGATTGCTGTTTAAAAAAATCAGAGTAGCTCAAGCAGCGACAAGATTTTTCACAATTTCTGAAAGACTTTGTCTGCTCTCACTTGCAGGTCAGCCTGGGAACTGTGCAGGATGCTAAAGTGGCTTGGGCCTTGCTTTCCAGTGCTGCAAACAAATACTTCAATTTATTAAAAATGCAGGGCTATACTGCCTTCCCAGTTCTTTCCCCTTCCATCTCTTTTTTTTTTTTCCCCAAAGATGGAGGAAAAAAACCCAAAAAACCACCACAAAACTCCACAAATAAAATATAACTTAAGTTTAAGGTGTTACTCCAAATTCACAATAGTATTGTTAAGAGTGAAAATGTACATCGTATCTAGGAGCAGAATTAGATCCTGCCATGTTTAACTGAAAATCGTGATGGGCTTTTCGCCTATGTCGTTCAAGCCTGAGGCCAGAGTGGTGACTGTCACAGCCAAAGAGACACAGACAGATAGATGATGGAGAGTGCAGACTGCGCACCCACACATAAAGCGCGTGAGAGGAAGGAGAGTGCACGGAAGGAATATTAATTGAGCACAAAATAAGTATTCTCAATATGCCCCTGCCCCCTTAAAAAGTAGTCACAAGATGAGGAGGGCTACGAACGTGTTCATCTTGGGGAAACAGCCGTCCTTAACATGACATATCAGGCCATTACTTTAATAATGGGATTTGCACAGCGCACAACTGATAGGCTACATTCAGAATAGGCCGTGTGAATCTAATTTTCTTCTCAATGAGTGTTATTGCAGTCGGTAACTCCACAGATTTCAATAGAGTTGCTCCAGATTTGTATTGGGGTGAGTGGAGAATTAGGCTCTACTATAATATTTTTTTAAATTCACAAGAATGTAATTCTCCTTACCCAGTCATAAAACTCATGGCTCTTTTGATCCTTTCTACTTTCATAGCAAGTTATTTAGAGAAACTTTTAAAGATTCACATCAAAATAGTTAAATTACTGCTTTCTCTCACTTTTTGTGACAAAGCGGCAATTACTCAAATTTAATCTATTTTCATGCTTGAGTCCACGTGCTGCTTTATTAGCGCCCAAGAATGAAAGAGCACTACGGGAATTGTAGGAAGTGGTTTAGTTTTTACATCATTCATTTTTTTCCTCACTGTCTTTTTAAAATACTTTTCCATTTCACAGCCAGTAAAAGAAACTTACACTGACCTTATTTAATAACAGGTATAAGAGAACCTTTAAGTGCTACACAGATACACTTAAGGATATGGAAGTGAGGAAAGAAGGAAAATTCCTTAACTTGTTTTTAACTACAGAATCTCTTCTTTTCCCTCATTTTGTGCACTTTCTCGGAAATGATGGAGGTCTCTACAGATGTTGATCCTGATCTCTTCAACCTTAAAAAAAAAAGTGCAAATGCCCCTCCTCCCCCACCCCAATCACCAGCAAAAGAAGCTTTTTTTTAAGTCACAAAAAAGGAAGTCGATGTGGCGGTTGAAATCCTCACCCTTAACAAAAAGTTCTTCTTCCTAAAACATTCACTCACTAATGAAGTTAAACAGTAGGTAGTAAAAGATATTCCTGAACAAAGCAATTTATTATCTTTTCCTACCCCATTGCTCAGTTTTTAGTTTCTTCAGGTTGTATTTTAGTACCATTCCAAGAAAAGAAGTTTCCTTTAAGTGAGGTATTGGCCTGTCCAAATTTCTAACACAGACAGTGCTCGTTTCTGGACAAGCACAATTCCAGGCTCTTTGCCATCACACGCTCAGGTCACCTTTGGAGTTCCTGCTGGGCGCCTAAAAATATTTAGTGACAAACTCATTCACTGACCTGACCAGAATCAGAAGCAGGCCTAGATTCAACCAAGCGGCTAAAACTGAGTTGGAGTAGTACCTACGGTGGAGGTATGAGTTACTCTTCACAATTTGAAGCTCCTCACCTAGCAACTGACTATTGCTGTTGAATATAAGATTTTTTTAAAAGTTAAGTGAGAGGTATATTTGGACTGAGAATAATGGTAAACTAGTTCACACGTGACTGAATTACTGGCAGTTGGTTTGCAGCATCAATGCACAACCGAGTGACCTACTGTTATCATCGTCCATATCTTGGAGCACTCTGTTGCTTACTTAGACAGAATACTACTCGACGGGTAATTACCACACCAACTCAGCACTCCAGAACTGAAAGATTTAAAGCACAATAAAGGAAAAAAGACACAGAGTGCGCAGTATGGTAACGTCTCAATTTAGCACTTACTGTTGTAGCCACTCCATACAACGCATCCTAAACCCAATCTCAAATTACATTTATTGTGCTACAGAGCCCCCTGTGTTGAGCATCACATATTAACTAGCATTACTTACATTTGGCCAGGAGAAAAAAACCTCAGATGTTAAATCTAGGAACCACTAGTCCGGGTTAATTTCCCACATGAGCCAAATTAATTTCTGAGTACTTGCAAACAGCTCAGAAAAAGCTGGCTATGAACAACGCTGCCTCACATGCAATGAAAGAGTAACTGAAGGCATAAGCCCACAAAGTAAACAAGTAAAAAGGCAGCTTCTTCCTCTAAATGAGAAAAAGACCAGCTAATTAAATACATTTCCCTGGATTAAATCTAGGCAGTATGTTCAAGGATGACCAGTTAAAGCTTAGTACATCCCTGGACAGAAAACTTCAAAACACACAAACATACTGCGATTGGGACCAAGCACTTCAACTGTATCGAAATGTTCACTGTGTGGTGGCACCCAAAGACAAGGCCCTCAGGAAGGAAAGAAATTGAAATGACAGCAAAGAAAGCCGTTTGAGAAAATCCTGCAAAGGACTAAAAGGTGATAGAAACTATTTGTAGAATTTATGTGGGAGAGAGAGCTGAGGATGAGATCAAAAGCTGCCCAGATACAGAGTTAGCAGAGGTCTCGGTACCCTAGTAAGAGTAATGAAAACATTCAGAGCCAAAGAAAAGCAGAATCGGCTCCTGATGCTGGCAAAGGTAATAGAGGATTTGTAGTATTTCCCCCCAGTTAAATTCGTATCTCATTCCTCCTGCCTTCTTCTAAAGACGTTGCCCTTTTTATGACCCGCTGAGTGGAGCTCTCTGGCCAAGCGGGGCTGCACCCCACAGCTTCAAATCACCTTACGTTGAAGGGTGTCACAACAGTGACATGAGCGTCTCAAAGGACGAGATTATTAAAACCGGACACCTAGACAAACACTGCTGACGACAGTGTTTCGAGGCATTTATTTTGAAGTTGTATGAGGGACTGACTTCTTGAACAAATTCTCAAAAAAAACGTAAGACGGAAACAAGAACCAAAAGCAAAACATCTTTTAAGCTAAGGAAATTGTTGTAAGCTTTCAATGTTTTACTTTGAAAATCCTACAGCCTTCAGCAAAATCCTTGGGAAAATCTCTTCGTGTTTATAAAATAGCATTTGATATCACCATCTAGAAACCTACAAACCAGAGCAACCAACCCTTTCTAAACTCTGCAAATAACAGCTGCATTTCCCATGTGATGGCTAGTAAAAAAATGCTGACTGTCAGTATTTTTAATTACAGAGTAAAATAACACTGTAGTGAAAAATAGTAAATGTACTATTACTTCAAAGTGTCAGGGTTGCCCCTTCAACCTGAGCCATAATAGGAGCAAGCAATGAGTGCACAAACCAACCGAACAGCTCCTTGGCTGTAATAAGACGCAACAGCTTATCTGCTTCAACAAGTCTTTCCACCTCATCACCGAAATAATTATTTTATGTATGTTATGTTGTGCTTGTTATGTACACCTGAGACAATTTAAATCATTTCTTTGATTATATGTATAACAAAAAAAAAGTATTTCCATAACAGCATTTTGTTTTTACATGTCAAGTCTACAAAAACTAATTTCTGTACTTACTGCTGTAATATGGCTAATGTTCAAATACAGCACGATAAGATATTGCCTGAGATCATTGTTTTGTCTGTGTCAGAGAATACTACACCTTAAAAATTGTAAATTAGCATAGTAATATAAGTTTTGGTAAGAGGAAAAAGTATTTTCATAGTTCTTATTCCAAACTCTTGCTTTAAATTTGCAATCAACTTCGATCATTTCAAGGCAGGAAAATGCAAAAGCCCTAAAAATACTTTTTTAGGGCTAGAGCCCTAAAAGCCCTAGAACATTATCACTTGCAGAACAGAATACATTTACCTAGAAATCCGGAGGGAGTTTCAGGGGTTAAATAGCATGTGGCGTGGAGAGAGGGAGAGGACAAATCAACAGAAATCATTTTAAGATATTGCAGAGTGGCAACAACCTACCAAGCTATCTGATCGGCCCTGCCATTAGTACTTACGACTGACAGAATCTCAAAGCATTTTAAATATTTCCACTAGCACTCCTCGGTATTCGTTGCAATAAGAGTTTATACAAGAAAAAGATTAAGCCAAATAAACTATCTTAATTATATATGTCTAACTATTAATTTGGTTAGTATGAGATAACCAAAACCAAACCAAAGCAAAAGAATCACCTGGAGCTATGAAGCAGAACTGAAAGACCTGTTGCTTTACACACATATCCGTGTTTCCAGCAACTGCATCTACCGAGTAGAGTTTTCCTGTAACAAGTTACAAGAAAAATTACTATTTGCAGGCCTTGAGAAAAATTACCATTTTGTTCCAATAATAAATAATATGGTCCTTAATAATAATTAGGAAAAAAATGCTTTAAGTAAAAACAGTTTTGCTCTTCTTTTATTGCAGAATCTTGTCCAGAAATAATTTTCTCATAATAAAGGGTTCATAGGAAAGACGGTCACTGGAATTAAAGTTAAGCTTGAAAGACGGCTAATAATACAAAAGCATAGGTATAAGCCCTCCAAGCAATAGGTTTATAGAAAATCCAGAAAGCTAACTAATGGCAGAGATTAGGGACTCAGGACGACAAAGATCAGAGGAAAAGTCCTTGATTAAATAAATTGTTTTAAAAGCAACAACAACCTTGCAAGAACGCTTCTAACAGTTAAGATCCTCCTGCCTTGATTAGGGGCACAGAGACAGGTTTTTAAAGGGGGCCACAAGCAGACAAGTTAATAACCAAGTTTCAAGTCATTCTGCAAGACTTACTGAGCTCACAGAGATTCTGCCCCCACAAAGCTGAAAGGTTTAGTACGTAAAAGCTGCCTTCTGAAGGCACTGTGAGATTGCCTCTCTCTTATCAACTCCAGAGTGAACTCTAGCTCCCACTGAAACTATCTTTTACAGAAGACTCCTCTGCAGTGCACAGGATAAACGTAAGCGATTGCAGCATATTTCAGGTTCTCAAAGTGAGAAATTGAACATCAAATTAAAGAGTACCTATCATACCTTATCTATGAAAGTCATTCTGATAAATGGCGGTATAAATAAAATGACAGGTACAATCGCGCTTCTATCTTTTCTTTTAATCTATATACATGGTTTGCTTCCCTTTACATTCCCCGGGTTAAATTAGCAGAGGTAGAGTTTGATAAATTGAAGCTGAACTATTAATGGATATTTTGGTGAGGGGGAAAGGGTTCTGATTGTTCTAAAAGTGTGAAGTTTTTAAAATACTTCAATTTTAACTCCTGGAAGAGTGCCATCCAATATTCAAGAGTGGCAGACAGAGCTTATTGCCTTTTTTTATATGCTATTACAAAACTTTTTGATTTTAAGCATTAGTCAGACTACTCCTAAGAGCCTCCAGTTAAAGATATAACAATAGGAGACTACAGCAGTTCCTTTTTCATGCCATAAGTTCATTATTTCTATTTCCTGTTTCACTCAAGTTTTTCATTTAAAGTTTTGAAACTTTGATGATGTCCACAGATGCAAACAAACATAAACCCCATGTAAGCTAACGGGACAGCAGAAACATCCCCAAGTCTACGGACAGCAGTAGATACCAGTTCTTCACAATCCACGCATGACAGAGAGTAATCAGAAATCCCTGGTTAGTTATCATAAAAATAGACTCCTTACCATTTTCTGTAGAGTACAGTCAGGTCCAAGTTGGTTTGTTCAACCACCACACCAACTGTTCTTTCTTTTTAGTGACTTTTAAAAAAAACACCTCACTTTGCCCGTGATAGCTGGGGGAAAAACTCCTGAGAGCTTTTAGGCTTCAGTAACTAAGGCCATCAGAACTGTCCTTCATTAAAGCAGTATAAAACAGTTCGATCAAGAGCTACGTCCCAGGTTGTAGCTACTTGCCCCTCTCTCGTTCTCTCCTTCTGTCTATCATTCACCGTTTCTCTCAGTACATGAGACTAATTTTTCCAGTAGTCTTTAACTCACTAGATTAACTGACGTGGAAAATGTGACTACAAACTCATAGCACTGTCTAGCCTCCAACCCAGCACAGAATCAACTTTGTTGTAAGTGTTGAAGGACACCTAGCAAGCTGCTACTTGCTAAGTTCATAACCCAGGACTATATACTCACAAAGAACAGGACTGCGCCATCTAGTTAGCTGCCAGCAGGCTCTGCTCTGCCCGTTGGGAGCGGATGCCTCGGGATGTAGGGCTTTAGCACTCGGGAATGTTCAGTTTCTTAAAGGTTCAATTGGGTTTTTTTTAAATAAAATATCACTACTGAGATAATCCACATCTAGTGGATATGGGAAAATTTAGGCTATAATAGCGCAGCGAACTTCTACATCTATCTTTGATTTACAAGATAAAAGCAACTTTTAAATTAAAGAGCCTTTCTGCTAATAGAGCTTATTATGCCAGAGACAGGAATGATTTTCCTAGAAAGTTGTCCCTGTGTGCATGCCTATTATCTTTGCTTTCCCCCTTCCGCTAATGAGCATTTATCTAAAGAGCCTGTTAATCCTCTGATGTGTGCTTCTGGTCAGAGGTAACAGTTTGAATAAAACCACTAATCACTTATCACTAATCACTGATCATTAATCACACTTTTCCCTAGTGCTTTGCGACCTGTACAGCTCCCCTTAGGATTAAGGAGTCACAAATAAGGATTTTAGCCATTTTTTATACAGAATTTCAAGCTTTTGATACTGACAACCTCATTCACCACATGAAAGTTACAAAATACCGAGCGGCAACTTTCAACACTGTATACTTTTCTACTGAAAATAAACCATACCCTTATGTAAGTGTACCTCCTTCAGCAAACCCTCCCCCCCCCCCAAATTACGTTACATTTTTGCATTCGGCTCTCACCTTCCACCTCTCAATTTTCTTTCAGTCTGGTTTCTGGATTATTTCTGCATGACAGTTTCTTACAAGAAAGTTTTCCTTCACCACTGTTACTTGATGCACTGCTGCTTATTCAAATGGCCAGACAAGGAAAGGCTGGTGCAAGCCAGCGGGTGAGTATCTCTCTGAAAACTACACGGTCTCAAGGAAAGCCCAAGCAAGATGCTTCGCAGTAATTACTATGCTTCCGCTCAAGCTTTAATTTCATCTAGCTGAGCACTGTTTCTTACTGATAATATATGGAAATCTTCTAATCTTGCTGCTTAAGATACTCCTAATATCGTTCTGGATTTAAAAAAGAAAAAAAAAAAAAAAAGCCAAAAACAAACAAACAAAAAAAAAAAAACCCGAACAACAAATGTGGACATTTCATTTTCCTTTATTCCTACCCCCATCTTTGAACGACCTCTCTCTTTGCGATTGTAAAGCTTATATTAAGCCCTGGAGATGAAGGATCACTCACCATGCTTGGACATAAATAATAGAGGAGGCAGAGTTTAGCAAGTATTCCCCTTACACTCCTGAAGCTCTTAGCGTCCTGAAAACTTCGCTGGGGAGAGAGAGACCCCTGTAAGAGAGGACAGTGGCGGGGGGGGGGGGGGGGGGGCGGGGGCGATGAGCGGAGCAGCGGGGCTGAAAAGGGACAGCGGGGCTGCAGAGCGGGGACCTCGTCAGCACTCCCCACCCCCCCGGCCCCGGCGGCATCAGAAGCGGATCATCAGCCCCGCACCGGCCCGCAGCATGACGTAAGGGCCGGGAGCAGCCCGGCACCCGGGGTGTCTCACGGGGGAAGGCGGCCGCGCACCCCGCACCGCTCCGCGCCCGCCGCCGGCGGCTCCCGGCTCGCTGGGGCCCCCGGGCGCCGCCGCGAAACTTGTCCAGAAGTTTAGGGGCGGCGGGGAGAGGGGGCGGCCGCCGAGCTGTCACTGCCGGCTGCCGCCGGGGCAGGCAGAGGCGAGGAGCCGTCCCGCCCGCCGCGGGGCGCGGGTGGACCGCGGCCCCTCCGCCGGCTGCTGCCCGCCCCGCTCGGGGCTGCGCGGAGCGGGGTGCAGCCCGCGCCCCGCGGCAGCCGCCCCATCCCACCGCGTCCCATCCCGTCCCATCCCATGCCATGCCATCCCATCCCGGGAAGCGGCGCGCGGAGACTTCCCAAACTCCCCGCGGTGCGGGCGGGGAGCCCGGCCGCCCCGCCACTCGGCGGCCGTGCGTCCCCGGCCACCCCGCCGCCCCGCTCTGCACGACCCTCGGCGGGGCGCTGGGGTCGCTCACGCCCCCTCTCCCGGCGGGGCACGGCGGGGACGGAGGAGGGGGGGGGGGGCGGCGGCGGGGATCCCCGCGCCCGGCAGCGGCGCGGCGGGGACCGGCGCTCCCGCCTCCGGAGCAGATGCGGTCGGGGAGGGAAGAGCCCCCGCGGCCGCAGGCTGCCCCTTCCCCAGCCGCTCACCCCGGCGCTGCCGCCCCGCTCCGAGCCGTGCCGCGCCGCGCCGCGCCGTGCGGCGGAGCGCGGAGTGCGCCGCGCCGGGCGCCTTCCCGGGGCAGCCCCGTATTTTTAGGAACTTACCGCCCGGCGCGGCGGGGACGGGACCGGCAGCGCGGCCGGAGGAACCACGTTGGACTGAGGGACGGTTACAATACGTTCTATTTAGAGAAGCATTACATCACCCTCCGTGACGTCACGTGGGATTCCTGAACTTCTAAATCATTGCGGTCCGTGCCGGGCGGGCGGGGGGGGGGGGGGGGTGAAGGGGGGGGCGGCCGGGTGCGCGGGGCGGGGGCGGGGCCGGCCGAGGCCACGCCCCCTCCGGCGCGGGGCGGGAGGCGGGGCGGGGGGGGTGAGTCAGCCTGGAAACAATGTCCCGCCCCCCGCGGGGGGGGGGGGGGGGGGGCGGGGGTCCGACAGCGCCCGGCCGGGGGGACGCTGCGGGGACCCGGGAGCGGGGAGGCGCAGCGCCGGGAAGCGGGCTGCGGAACTCGGCTGTGCGTCCGCCCGGGCGGAGGGAGGGGGCTGCGCGGGGGCTGCTCGGCCCCGTGTCCCTCCCCCGGGCCCGCAGCTTGGCGCGGCGCGGCGCGGCGGGGCGGCGCTGGGGGCCGGGGGGGGGGGGGGGGGGAGTTGCCCCCGCCGCGCCGAGCGCAGGCCCGCGCTCGAGCGGGACTCGGTCCTGCAGCCCCGCACTCTTTCGTTCGGTTGGTCGTTTCACCTAGAAAAGGGCTAGTAAATAACGCGACGTCCGAGAAGGGGGGGCAACCTCCGTGCCGAGCTGCAGCCCTGCGGGGGTGCGCCCCCGCCCGCTCAGGTGTGCCCGGTCCACGCGTGTCCTCCCGGCAGGGGTCGGGTGCCGGGGCAAAGCCGGGGCACTGTGGCAGCGCAGCCATGGAGAGTCTTAACGGATACAATCAGGTGTTTCGCTGCTTTTTCAGCGCTTAACGTTCTGCATCTGGTTGGCAGATTATATCCATACAGACTGTGACTGTAATTATCCGGGACATGACCAGTGCCAGGTTTATTACTCCACCCTGTAACTACTTCGGTGCCTCCTTTTCTGGGTTTTCTTGTGTTAAGATTAATTCCTCACTCTCAGCCTAGTGCTCCTCAGCAGTGCCTCTAACACCAACGACGCTGTAGTTATCCAGGAGGTATTCGTATCAAAGGTACACGTGATAATTAACTGGATTTAG
Source organism: Morus bassanus (assembly GCA_031468815.1). Classification (NCBI taxonomy): domain Eukaryota; kingdom Metazoa; phylum Chordata; class Aves; order Suliformes; family Sulidae; genus Morus; species Morus bassanus. The sequence continues at coordinate 38,433,134 of CM062567.1, read as the reverse complement.
CTGCTGATTCATGCCAAGAGGTATGACTTAATTTTGATGCAGTGTTTTAGCACCTAAGCCTGGGATGACTCGTGAGGAAACCTCGGTGTTATGAGGCAGGGCCTTAGAATCGGCAACATATTGCTCGGTTGGTTTTTTCTCTGACACGCAATTAACAGAGGAGAGAGTAATATGACATGTACTGCCAGAATCAGGAAATACTTTATAAATGGCAATAATACAGCACTTTACTCCCAATAATACCATTCTTTTGCAGGCTTATATTAGGCTATCTAATAGTCATCCTCAGCTTTTAACAATTCACTGGCACTATATGCAGGATTTAAAGCAGATAGAAGCGGATCCTATCAGTGACTGATGATAGGTTTTGAACTCGTTTAACTACTTAGGATAAGGCTCGATGATGCCGTCACTGTAAGGCTTCGTTTTGTCAGGTCTTATCCTTGGAAATTGCATATCAAGTGCAAAGTGCCTTACCTCTGAACGTCCTGAAATTATAAACTGCAGGGATGACTAAACTAATAAATGCAGTTACTTCTCTCACACAGGAAGGGTTTTAACATACAGAAACACTGCAGTTATTTAAGGCCATGACAAAAAGATTTAAGTGCAGGAAGCAGCTCTGCATCTCTCATTGAGATTTCATCATACAATTTATGTACTCACACTTCTTACAGATGCATAGCCGGGGCTGTGGCTGATCGATGGGTTTTCCTAGGGTAGGCGCAGCATTTTCTTCTCCAGGTTTCCCAATGAGACCAAACTGGAACTGGCAATGGAGAATTCAGATGCCAGTCAAGGATAACAGGGCCCAAATCCCCCAGGTACCTGTGTAGTGAGAATCGGTTATGGCAAATGTGGCACAGATGGAAGCAAACAAAATGCTAGGTGAAGTATTAGCCATAGTTTTATGTTATCAGTCTAGTGGTGATGCTTTCTTATGAATTATATTGTATACCCCATGTCACTTGCACACAGATTATAGTGAGTAAATAGCTGGACCCACTTTGGGTGTGCACTGTGCTTTAATTTAATACATTTTGTTTAAAGTTCCTGACTTGAATATTCTGCGCACCCTTCTGCCCTGTGCAGAGTGTTGTGCAAAAATACATCCTAAAAGCAAGATGAACGAGACCATCGCATTAGTCAGATCAGTAACTTTACTTGCTACGTACCTCTTCGGAGAGATCTCTCCCACTTGAACAGACGGGCAGCTTGCAGCAGCGGTTTGTGTGTGTCTGCCGCTGGGAGGGTGCTGACAAATGCTTTGATAGGTGGTTACGTTGGTTTTCACTGACAGCAGAGCAGAGAGATTCTGGATTCCTGAAATGAGTCTCAAGTCCCGAGGGAAGACTCTTGACTCTTGAAATGAGCTGTAGTCCTGGAGGGGAATGAGTACAGAATAAAGTCAACGGTTCCTCTTGGGTTTAAATCTGCTGCAATATGTGTCACATATCGTTGCTTTCCCCCATGCCCAACTTCTGCTTCACTTGTCACCCTCAGCCGCTGTTGCTCTTCCAGCTCTTCCCTTGCCTATTTCTGCTTTCCTCTTGCCTGTTACCAACCTTCTCTCCATCCTAAGGCAACTACTCTGATTTCTGAATGGGGATGTGAAAAGGCAGACTGGGAGATGCAGCTTTGATTTGTTCTACATTCACTTCAGTGCCTGGTTGCTGAGCAGCTCACAGAGGAGAAAACGTGTCAGTCCTCCAGCCTGAGGACACCGACCGGAGAAGGGACACTGAGAAAATGTAATTGCCGAGTTCTTTCTTCATGCAAACTGCAGGGTGATGATAGGACAAGAGGAACTCCCCTGCCTGCAAAGTTGCTGCTTTCCAGCTGAGCTGATGTCTGCTCGCGTGTTGTCACTGTGAAGAACTCTTTAATATGAACTCCTATAAAGGTGGTTTAGATTATCATGTTCTACTCAGCAAATGAGGAATGTACACAGAGTCAGTTACCACAGCTCCGCTGACAAGCCGTAACTTGAGAACATGCTCTATATGGGAGACAAATTTGGGCAAATCTTAGAGGCTAATCATAGGCACCTCCTGTGACAGTGAGACGATCATTCTGCAGAACTTCAGACTTCTGCTCCAAAAGCACTGGATGTTCCCAGCAAAAAAAAGCCTTGTGAGATTTGGGATAATGGTAGGCAAGGAAACTTACCTTTTCTGGAATATTGTTTCTGGAATGACTGACTTTTGGAAGCAGCTTTCCAAAATACTCCTGCCTAGGGCAGGCACCTGGCATGGAGAACTCCATCCTGAATGGTTCAAAACTTGGCAATGTTTCTAAGTGATTGAAGAAACTTACATTGAAAAGTACCGAGCAACCAACTACGTGAGGCACTACCTGTTTTATCTGTAATGTTGTTTCATAACTAATTTAAAGGTAGAAAGTCATATCCTGCTTTTCTATTTTTATACTCAGGCTTTCATAAAGCTGCTTTCTTTTGACGGCAAAATCCCTACTTAAATACTTTTCTGTATTATATGTTCTAATAAATGTTTTCCAGATAGGTCTTTGTCATTTTTATTCTTTAATTATAAAACCCCAAAAGAAGAACATACTCTTTACAGCAGTAGCTTAATTGGTATGAAAGCTACTCAGACTTTTGCAGCGAAATGAGTTAGAATGACATTTTGTTTGATTGATGGTAAATGACAGTAGTGCTGTTTCAGCAAACACCTAAAATCTTTGTCATATCATTAAAATCATTGGGAAGTAAAGATATTAAAATAATTATAGAGGTTTTGTATGTCAAATATCAGTCTCAGTAAGACACTATTGCTGTCACATAAAATTAATATTTACTGCTGGCACAGTTGAATATTTTACAAACCCGTTCTTCCTATAACATCATTAACCACATGTTTAACTAAGCTGCTGCCAGCGTTGAGTGTTACTCTCAGCTTTGGCACTTGCAATTATCTCGTTACAAGTACTTTTCAGCAATATCTTTTAGTCTAATCGAACAGTAATTTATTCACCTCCTTACATGCTACTAAACATTTCAGATCTCCACATTTATCATGTGAAACTACCTGCAAAAAGTAAAAAAAAAAAGTCACTCAGCACTCTTTTCTCTTTAGTAAGGATCTATACTAGTCAAACGGAAGTGAAGCTTTAGAAATAAAATGGTAAGGGGAAAAATTGATTTCTAGATCTTAACATATGCTTTAATCCATGGATACAAATGCATTTTAAAAGGGAGTTCAAATTATGCTATTTAATGCACAATAACCCTAGTGATATCCTGAACAAATGTAAATCTGGTGTTTTTACAAAACACTTGATTCCTTAATTATTACATCTCTGTTCAGATCTCACCTCTACTTATTTTAGTATCAGACTGAAAGGGATATGAGCAAAGGGAACCATGTACTCTTGATGGTTTCAGGGGCTCACTAGGAAGTACAAGATTAGTCTTAAAGCTGAGACAGAAATAGGAGAATAAGTAGAGCTAACCGGAAATTAAATAGTATTCAACATTTTAAAAAAACCCCTCTATTAGCTGAGATTTAAATGGTGAGCAATGTTCCTGTTCAGCCTTGTCATTTCTCCAGTGGGCTGGAGAGGAAAGGAAGTGTGATACATCACAGGGATGTGCAACAGTCCTGTGGGATACCAAGCAAGTCATATCCACGTACCTTTTCTCTAAGTACATCTCCTCACCCATTCATCCGATGATCTCACTTTAACTTAACGGTATTCCTCTGTCTTAAGCAGGTGACATAAAATAAAGGGAGCCACGTCTCAGTAGGAGCACATGCAATGCAAAAAAACGCTTTGCAAGAAAAGGCTAGTGTGCCTCGTTTCTTCTACATATGCCTACAGGGTGGATTTACATGGGAGCGTGTTTGGTCCCATAACAGTATTACCTGCTACAGTTCTATGTTTTCTGGAAATTAAGATGCCTCCTGGTTTTTACAACATCAAATTGAAATCTTAATTCTCTCCTATTTCTGAATGATGTCCTAGACTCTGACACTCCTACAGCTACTGTGTGACACTGAGAATGGATCCAACAAGGTATTCATGTTCTCTTTGACAGCATTTATCTGCAAAGGCAAACTGACTTGAATTTGGTTGAACCAAACAGGAGCTATCTATGTTTTGCCACATCTATGCTGTAGAAGCCACAGCCCAGAAATGTTGCCATTTCTTTTCCATTTCCTGGAAGGTTACCTGTGAAGTATCAAATCACTTAACACCAAACTCCCCTGTCTGAACTAAACTGCTGAGCGTCTGTAGGACAAAACCAGTGTGCATTACTACTGAGAAGCAATAGAGCTCGTGGTGGAAGAAAGCTCTTTCTAGACCTGCCGGATTTTAACCAAAGTTTGAGATGTGTTGATCAGGGACATATAACTGAGCTTTAAGCAACACTTAAAACGATGCCTTTTAGCTCTTTCCAAGTTATCCAAAGTTATTTTTATTCCATGTTTCTCCTTACTCTTGGTAAACGTCAGAGGAGCCACGGGTTATGTTTATATGTGCCATATAAAAAGAATGGGCAGGAGAATGGAGAGACACAGTCCTTCCTGCAGATAAGACCCTGATGGAAGCTAATCCATGCAGAAAGGTGTGTGCTGGCCTCCTCAACTCAGTGAGAACAGCCAGGGCACACACAAGGCCCAGAACTGCAAGACAGAGAGTTGTCTCTCCTCTGTTTTCATCGTTTCTCTTGCTCCACTCATGAGGGATCCCAGTATGTCAAGAAGCGCACTGTGTTTGTCCAGCCTCCTCTGCTTCATATCTCAGCGTACATTTGTTCTTGATGCCTGAGCTGAGCACACGTATTCTCTCAGCTCTGACACACGATGCCACTTAAATCCTCACCTTTTGTGCACAAGTGAGTATGCAATGGTTCTCCAAGTGGGTCTGATCTCAGATGGCCAAACGATCTCTTCATCGTAGCTGTATGCCATGTGGTCTGTTCCAGGGCGATAGAAAAGAGAGACTTTGTATTTCCTTCTATATCCATAACAATTCAAAGAAGAGTCTGTCTCCTCCATACTTGGACACTGTTATTTCATGCTTTTTTCGGGATGAGATCACAAAATGTGATCCAGAAAAATCACATTTTTATTCACCCATAGAGTTCCTGCATGACTTCTTTTATATTTAATCTACCCTTTTTGATGCTTGTTGGAATACTTCTAGCTATAATTTTTTTAGTGCATGAATATGGAAGACTGATTTGATACATGTTTTTTGGACAGTATAGCTCCAGTCAGACAGATATGGAGGTGTATATAGATTTTTGCTGTTTGATTGGGCTTTGGGGTCTGTTTCTTGTTGCCTGGGTTGTTGGTTTTTCTAGTCCCAGGAGCAGAATGAGAAATATTCATGGTATGATGACATGAGATGAAAGAGATGACATTTTCTGTATGTTTCTGAGAGTCTAATTTGGAAACCATATTTAAATAAGAAGGAAAAAACAAGTCTTCTACAAATTCCAATCCACCTCATTTGGTCACATCTGATTATTAGTGGACTGGAATAACATAGCAGCTCTATTTATGCATAAAAATCATGGGGTCATGTGGCAAAAAGATCTTATTTGTAAGTGTAATTAACTCTTTTTTAACAGACTCTCTTACCAGTTCTCTTCTTGGGGATGTAAAGTATGTCAGAGATACAAAAGTTGCTCTTCTTCTTTAAATATTCTATCTTTAGATGGCTCATTCACACCTTCTTATGACTCACTTTGAGGTTTTTTGCTGCTTGAAACAGGAGAAATTTTTTTGCATGAGAATCCACAGGTACTCTATTTCAAATGCTTCCACTAATGCTTCCCCAAGAGATGGGGAGAAGTCCTAACAGAGAAGTCCCACAGAGACTGAAGTTATGTCAATCAAGGCTAAAGGTCTAGACTGTCAGGGGCTCATTTTTTTAGCCCACAGGTGAGGACTGCGGAGGGGTTGTAATGGAGCCTCCCTAATCCAAGTTAGTGGGTTTACAACCTTTGTTAACGCTCCCTGCATAATCTGCTTAGTTAGGCTTTGTGCAGGGAGAGTCAAATTTCTGCCTTATTTTCTAGCTGAAAAGCTGAGAAGGAGATGACAACGAATAATTCCAGCAGTTCCCATGCAATTGCAAAGTTTGTAATTGTGACAGTGCGGCAGGAGAAGTAAAGCGTTTGTTCCTATGCAGCACTGCCAGCTTTTCACACAAACATCAGTAAAGAAAATTAGTAACAACTTTTTAGTGTGCTTTGGTTTAGACACATGCAAAGAGCAGCCCTATCAGGAAGAAATAAAAAGCCATAGCGACCCAAGGATTAAAATACCTTTTTTGAGAAGAAAATGACTAAAAATGACATTAAGTAAAACAAAAGTCAGTCTCTGCTACTAAACGTCATCTGCCACTAAGAACTTACCTAATAAACTGCTGACATCATGCCTATATAAATTACATGGTACTTTCACATGTGACATAGAGATTATATTACTAGTGTATGAAAAAAACCTTTAACTTCCAATTTTTTAATTAGGATGAACTACTGCAGTATGTATTATAAAGTTAGATACACATACCAAAACAACGACAGCAGTTCAACTTTTTATTACTTTTACCCCAACAGGTGCAAAAACATTCATTTAATCAAAAGCTTATAGATGCACAAAACCATTTTTAGAAAGGGTATAGCTTTACTTTTGTTCTTGTAGCACAGAATGTGTCATGGGTTTTATTTTAGCTGAAGTACAGAATCAGGTTTGTCGTGTTTTGCTGCTGTAAATCCATGGGTAAAATCCTGGCTTCACTGAAGTCAATAGGAAAACTCCCATGGATTCAGTGGGGCCAACATTTCATCCCATGTCTGTAATCAATCATTAAAATGTGGCAGGGTCCCATGAGTGACTACACTGGAAAAAAATTACAGCAAAATACTTGGAGTAGTTTGCAAGTATTTTGGAGACTTGAGACTCGGACATTAATGCCTCTCCTAGTTACTCCTAGAAAAACATTTACAAAACTCTTACTTGTACGTAGGTGAGTTCCAGATTGGATTTTCGAAGCATGTTCCATATTTGACATTAAAAAATACATCAGTTTTCACTTCATCTCTTTCTCAATGAATCGCTTGTTACTTTTGCAAGTTTCTTTTGCACATTTTGTTCTTTGGTTGAAAAGGAGAAACAGTCAAATATCTTCACTTCCAAAACTGAGACATTCATTAATCTTAGATGATAATGCAAGAAAACAGGACAGATAAATATTTGCAAGTTGTGTATTTTATTTTGCAAGGCATGATGTTTGTCTCCAAATTTCAGCAGTCGTATAAAAAAGAAGAAATGACATATGAAAGTGACAGAAAATTGAGAAGTAGGACAACAGACACAGTATGTGGCATGAACCCTGATTTCCTCTTCTCCTCCCCCTCCTCTCACAGATCAAGAAACACACTGTATGCTCCAAAGACAGTTATATTTGCAATGTAATATCCAAGATGAGCAAATTAAAAAGGGTTTTTTAAAATACAAGGTACATGATATGCAGTGGAAGCTCCAAGGAGAGGTTTTTCTTACATATTACACAAAGTTACAAGTAAGGCACTTATTCAGACATAGCTGAACTTCAGCTGGTAGCAATGCTAGCAACCAAATTAACATGTTATGTAAATTAACAAGAAATTCCAATTCAGACTTACCTGATACAGAATAATACAGTAAATAATTTCCTTCTTTGGAAAAGTATGTATTTCATTAGTAAGAGCAACAACAAAAGTAAATTCCCAATATATTTGTCATCATAAAAGTCTCTCAAGGCCCCATCAATAAGTTACAAGGAAGCATGGGTGGATGGGGGCTCTATATGAGCAAAAAACAGGGAAGCATAGAAATTAAATCTCATCCTTTTGGCTCAATGAAGGCCCACCTTAAAGTCAAGGGAATTTTACCTGAATAACCACCATATGAACCAGGCTCAGAGTACCCACTATCCCCACTCGTATAACTGGAATGGACATATCAGAGCTTGAAGAGAAATCAGAATGGGGAATAGAACAGCTTTTCCTACTCTCTGCTGCTAGCAAAGACGAATGCACTTAAATATCCAAGATAGATTACCTAGCTCCTTTAAGCAAACAGCACCACTAAAATCATTCAACTACAACAAGGTTGACTAGAAACGCCTTTAGGAAATACAGGTGCATCGTGGAAAAAGAGAGAACTTGTTTTTCTGAAGCTGTAATTCTAAACGGTTTCAAGTATTGTTTTAGTAGCGAAGATAAATAGCTAATGTCAGGAGAGAAAACCGACACAACCCTTGCCAGAAGATCCGATGACACTCAGCACAGGGTAGCATGAAATAAACAGCACTGTAAAGATCACAGGGTTAGAATGGAAATTAAATGGCCAGACAGTGATAGAGCTGGTTTTCTTTAGGAAAAATACCTGGGAAAGCACAGAAATGTAACAGCATATTTGTGTACAGGAGAGTAGAACAAAAGAACACAATTGCGACTGATTGAGGCATCAATTTGTTTGTGGAAAGCCCTGAGAGATGGCAAAAAGCCTGCTGGAAACACAAGGGGAAAAAGACTTAAGCTGAAATCCTAGACTCGGTGATGCTCATACAAGTTTTACTATTAATTGCTGACTCAGTGTTTACATCCCAGTTTTTCCCCATTGGGGAGGACATACAGGACACACCATGTAAGATGATCAGAGATGGCGAAGAAGTGCTGTGAGTTACTAAAGTACACACACAGATAAATGCCGAGGCTGCTGATGACTCAGGAATGAAATTACAAAGAGAAAGTTTGTCTAGAAGTCTGTTGCTGTTAAATATTTCTAGAAGAGAAAGGCTCTGGACGTGAGTAATTTTGGAACAGGGACCTGAGCATTTCCTAAGGAGTTTAATTTCTTTTGGAAGCATTGGGCTTGAAAGTGGAGCAGAAAATAGCCAGGCAAACCATGAGATGTAGTATGTGGGGACATCTTCAGGGAATCAGAGAAGAAATACAACTGATCAGAGTTTACAGGGATATTATTAGATATATGGCCATACAAAGCCATCCTTCTTCGGAGATGGCAAACGCTACAATCTGATTATGTTTTTGTTTACCATATTTAGAGAAGCACATGACAATTTTTCACACTTTGTAACTGAAAACTTTTTGCAGTGTGTATAAGCACTAGCTTATACTTTGGTAGAGTGGGTTTTAAAAGCAATATAAAAACCAAAATATGCTAAGCTGTTCAACCTGAGAAAAGTTCCTTGTGTTTTAAAGGTTATTGTAAATTGAAGGAAAGCATCTTTAATTTTTTGTTTTAAAACAGTTCTTAAAAACTACTATCTCATCATGCAGATTTTTTTTAAACATGCAGTAGTTTTTCAAAGTATCTATAGACTGTGCCTGCACAGACATAGCCCGTATGGGGTAATGCAAACTCTGAGCCAAGCCTCCTATCAGAGATATTAACACAACTGATTACGCTGATGGAGTGAAGCCACTATTTTTATCTTACCTGAGATAAGGCAGGCAGGATATAAATTGCTGTTCAAAAAGCAAGGGATAAAATTAAAAAAATTAAAAAAAAAAAAAAAAGAAAGAAACATTTTATTTTAAAGGCATGGCAGCAGTAAAGACTACAAGGGAGGGAAAATTGTATTAAGCACATTCTCTGTCCCCACAGCAGTCCAGAAAGACACACCAGGAGGGAGACAGAGCAACTCCGTCCAGGCTGGGAGCCACAGAGCCAGCTGAGGCTGCACAGCTACACGTGGGGCTGCCTATGGCCCAGGGCACCATGGCAAAACCAACTTCCATCTTAAAGCAATTAATAAAACCTCTTAATCCCCTAATCCTACAGAGCATTCAAGGCACATTTGCCAAAGACAACTAATAATAGCCCCCCAGCAGCATTCCTGCCCCTGTGGCTGGTGCTCCAACACCTCCAGGTCCTGCACCCTGCAGGGAGGCACCACCAAGGCCTGTCAGCTATAACAGAATGAAAGTTTGGGAGTTGAATGAATTTTGACCAAAAATTGCTTTCCTTTATCTTTGGTGCCTTCCTGTGTGGCAAGCATTAGCTAACATATATGTCTAGAGACCAAGAGCCAGATCTGTTTGCTGCATTGAATTCTTGTCACTAGGGTTGTGCTTAACCTTGACAGATCCTGCATTTTCAAGACATATTTCTCCTCCTGTGGTTTCAGAGCTTGTGAGGCTCCAGATCAGAAGCAGAACTTGAGTTTCTCTACCTCTGCTATATCTGGGATTGAAGATGAAGACGTGCAAAAGTTTGTATGCTCAGCCCAGCACGAAACCAACAGGCATTTGGTTGGCATGTAACCCCTGTGATACACGGATTGCTGGGATCCCTTACTGCTGCCAAATCTAATGTTTTAAAGCGAAGTTCTGCCTCATCTGAAAACAGCAGTAAAATTTCTGGTGATCTGTATGGGGGTAAGATTTCACCTCTGAGCTGGATGATGGGAGTACTCACTGACCTACCTCAGCTGCTGACTTCAAGCACACAAAGCTGCACGCAACAGTCTCGTTCTCAGCTACGGATAAAGTGACATAAGGCAGACTTTGCAGCCATGAAACATTAGCTTTATTGCAGCCTTCAGAGCAAAATGTAACTCCCCACTTTTGTATTAGCTTTCCTAAATTAATTTTTTCAAAGACAGGAAACAAAAATTAAAAAACCAGAAATTTTGTATCTTAGCTTAGATATAAATGTCAAACAAAGCCACCCTAAAAATATGCTAGAAAGTGCAGAGTAACACTGTGTCTGATTGTTACATGGTGTTGGTTTTTAATCTGGTATATGTAAATGAGCTCCTCTTTTAATTGTTAGCCTAGCTGCAACATCTTGTTGCTGACATTTTCAGAAATTTCAGTAACCAGACTAGCTAAAAGAACTGCTGGTTTTAATCTAAAATGTTAATAATACTTGTATCAGAGCCTCGACTACAGAAGTCAGAGTATGTCCATTGATTTCAGCACAGTTACAACTACTAGCCCTGATTAATGTACTGAAGTCACAAAATAGTTTTCATTAGATAGCTTCCTAAAGTAGATCTTACAGGATTGCCTTCATCTAGGACAGAGAACAGCGCTAAAAACTTGAGAATATAAAACACTCATTTTTCCTTTCATAAATAAAATCTGCTGTGCTTGCGGCACATGCTCCATCCCAGCATTATTTCACAAACACAAGGTATTCTAGAAGGCGATCCCTCCCCAGCTTCTCCAGTAAAGCTGTACAACGTACATGATTTATCACCAGGTTATTTGGGAATGTCTTTAATAGGTGCATCTTACCATTTTGAAGATACAGGTTAAGACTCAGGCTCTGTTTCATCTCCAGTGGTAACAAGTTCTGTAGCTCCAGGCCTTCTGTTAAGAATGCTTGTGCTGTTCTCCACCAGTTACATCACCCCGTTCATCCCAATTACATATACTGCAGCTGATGTAGTGCTTTAATAATTTGTTTTATTTGTGCACTGATTAAAAATTTCTAGATCAAACATTTAATGAAAAGCTCTCCAACCTGACAGGTTTGCTGCTGAATGCAGTCATTTACAACGCAAGCCTTATAATAACCAGAGCAAGTGTTGGAAAAGCTGTTCATGCCAAATGCTCAGCAACTGACACATATAATCTTATATCTTTTCATTCAGACCTTTTTTTTTTTAAAAAAAATCTGAGACCTAATTATATTGGTTGTAACTGTTCTGAAATGAATGGTGGCAGGAACTTATACTTGTTTATTTTCTTTCCTGACAAGTGCTCTGAATAAAAACAGTTTCTAGACATGATGGAATGACTTTTCCTATGACTCAGACATATTCAACGAAATAAGGTTTGAAGAAACCGCACCTTGTTTTCTGTCTAACAATAGTAATTGAAAATACCCAGAACTTTTAAGTATTTACACCATTTAAAAATGTCAGGCTAAAAACTACACAGGGAGGCCAAAAAGTCTCCAGCAAACCAGCTCTCACCCCATGCTTTTTCATGTGAGTGAGATATTGCGCTTATTCACTCAGGCTTATTTCAATTAAATGAATTTCTCTTTTCAGTTTGATTTTCTATTTCGTTTTTAATTTACAGGTGCCACTTAAAGTAAACAGTCATATTTCCAATTGGCAACATATTTAATGTTCTTCACAACTCCAGGGCAAACTGGAGTTTTAAAATACACTTCTCAATAATATAGGAAAGGCACGTAAAAATTCATGTTTATTTCCACGTTGCGAAGCTCTAACTAGCCCACTTTTTGCAAGCTGCTTAGCTCCCAGTACTTCAGTTACTTCAGCTTTTCTAAGGGTAAGCTACCTAGTTTGGCTCTGTTTTATAATGAAGTTATCCTAAAATTTTGTTATTGCTCTGCAGTAAGTAGTTTAAAAGAAACTAAATATCAGTAAGCATTATTTGCAAACTTAGTAAAGTGTCTGCTGAAAAGAGAGATATATCTGGGAATTTAAGTACAGTAATTGCAAAGGCATGAAAACCCGCTCAGAATACAGGTTTAATTTTTTTAAACTAACTGATTAAATACCTTTGTCTATATTCTTCCCTCATCCCTAATAGTACAAGCGTAATTTCTGATCCCAGGAAAGCACTCAGGCTGCCAATCATACTCCTGCAATTGTAAGTAAAGCCACTTGGCCTTTCACCTGATGTCTCATGCTCAAAACGTGCAAGATGTATAAGCTGCAACGCACACCCCATTGCATTTCCTTGCTAATGCTACCGATGACCCATCCGCTCTAGCGCTGAAATCCCACAGTCAATATTTCCACACAAATGCCACCTCCGAGCAGCCTTTTTGTGGCGTGCGCTCAAGTATCAAACTCCAGCAAAGAACCAAAGTCGTGTCGATCACCCCAATTTTGGGACGGTTAGGATGCACCGGCAATACTGCTCCTTGGGAAACACGGGATCGTGTATTTGTGTTGGGCAGGGGGAGGCTTGCCACGGGGCTCGGGCACCTTTAGTTTCTAAAAGGACGGGAGGAAAGCCGAGCAAACGCGCATTCGGCTCTGCCTCCCGGGCCATTCCCCATCGGAGGGCTCCCTCTAGAGGGGTCCGGCCCCGCTGCCGGCGGCCTGCCGCTCCTCGCACCGCACCGCCGCTCCCCGCACCGCCGCTCCCCGCACCGCCGCTCCCCGCACCGCACCGCCGCTCCCCGCACCGCCCTGCACCACCGCTCCCCGCCACATCTGGCCTCGCTTGGCCCCGCAGCCGCCCTGACCCTCCTCTGCTCTGGGGCTGGGGGCTCGGCTCCTCAATGCAAAGCAAAGGGGAGTGCTGCGTCCAGCTCTGGAGCCCTCAGCACAGGGAGGACATGGGACTGTTGCAGCGGGTCCGGAGGAGGGACACAAAAATGATCCGAGGGCTGGAGCACCTGTCCTGCGAGGACAGGCTGAGAGAGCTGGGGTTGTTCAGCCTGGAGAAGAGAAGGCTGAGGGGAGACCTTATTGTGGCCTTTCAGTACTTAAAGGGGGATTATAGGAAAGACAGGGGCAATCTCTTTAGCAAGGCCTGTTGTGACAGGACAAGGGGTAATGGTTTTAAACTAAAGGAGGGTAGACTTAGACTGGATATAAGAAAAAAATTTCTTACAATGATGGTGCTGAAACACTGGAACAGGTTGCCCAGAGAGGTGGTAGGTGCCCCATCCCTGGAAACATTCAAGGTCAGGTTGGCTGGGGCTCTGAGCAACCTGATGAGGATGAAGATGCCCCTGCTCACTGCAGGGGAGTTGGACTAGATGACCTCTAAAGGTCCCTTCCAACCTAAACCATTCTATGATTCTATGATTCCATGAAAGAAGCCATAGCAGGTTGGATGGGGAGGCAGAAAGCTGAAGGAAAGCAAATTTTGCTACCATTGGCCACAGTGGTGTCAGTAGCATGGTTGTGCTGTTACTGAATTTACAACTGATGCCAATACAACTTGTGAAAATATCCAGATTGTTGGAGTCCATGCTATTTACAAAAGAGCGGTTACAATACATTGCCCCAAATTACTAAAATACAGCTTGGCCTGTAGGATGGTTTTGGAATAAAAGGACACATGAAAACCACCCTCAGTAAACTGGCCCCTGAGGTAGACTGCAAAAATCTCATAAATGTAGTCCGCAGCCACCTTTCTTCACATTCCCAAAACCCACCATGCCCAAGGAGCCCACTGCCTGCTGCCATGCTTCTTCACCACCACCACAGAGATCAGCAGGTGGATTTCCAAAACACAGTGAAATGAGAGGTGGATCTGAGGGAGGTAGGAGTTTCACAGTGACTTGGAATAAGCCCTTTTGCAGAAGTGGTAAGAATTGGTTTAAGCTCAGGCTTTCAAGGCTGAACAGGAGCAGCGTCCCTGTTCCTTTGCTCCATGTTTGGGTGATGAAACATTGGCCTCACAGGCATAGTCCAGCCTGCTCTACAGGTGCTTGTGCTTTGTTCAGCACCACAGTACCTCAGCACCTGCCAAGGGAGCCTCATCCACTGCCCTGACCTCTGCTGAGTGCGTTTCTCTTACCCATCCAAAAAATACTTCTCCTGTGCAGAACACATATCCCTAATCACAAAACAGAACACCTTTATGTTTTAAATTGCTTCTTTGGTTCTACTCAGTAGGGCAGTACTTAAAATATTATTTGTACTAAAGTATCTGAAATATACTGAATATCGGCCTGATGCCATAAACAGTCTGTAAAGTAATGACAACACATGTTGTACCTACAATACTTGAGGCATTTTCAAGTAACTAAAAAACTGTTCTGTAATAGCAACACAACACAGCATAGGTGTCTACTACTCGTGTGGTAATTCGTCCTCTGGAAGAGCACCACTTCCTCCACCAACTACAGAGACATCTGGATAAGTAGCATAGATGAGCTTCCTGTAGGTTTCAGACATATGGGATAGTGGAGATGAATCTCACCTGTAGTTTATATAATACTTCCAATTAACTAATCCGTTCCTTAAAGTCTGATCTCTCTATATCAATGGACATCTATACTTGTCCACCCTTACTTCCAAGTAAGAATGCAACATCACTTAGCATAGGTCTCCCCTGTGCGATGGAAAGGCACACGGCAGGCCCATCCAGCTAGCGTGGAGGGGTACAGGTCCTAGCTCTGTCTTGGAACCATGTGTAAGCTGTGAATTCAGCCTCTTATTAGGATGCATTGGCTCAGGCAGAACAGAATGCTGACATGACTATGTTGCCTCTGACCTTGGTAATCATGAGCCCAGGCATCTGCACTGTACCTGTACTGAGTCTAAAGCAGACATAGAGATTTGGATCAAAATTGCTACCTTGAGTTTGTGAGGCTGACTAGCCTGGATCAGTGCACAGCTGGTCCTGGAGATAAGTAACACCACAGAAAGCCACAGGTGGAGGTACTCCAAAGACTATTTCAATAGCATTGTTGAAAGAAAAAACAAAGCCTCAAAAATAAGCTTCAGTGGTCCTAACTTATTTTCTTATCTGTGTTCAATTAAACAAGTGCAGTTATTTTCTATTTATTTATAGATGACATTTTTGTTATGCCAGAGTTTTATTATATGTTGCCCAGCTTCCAGAGAACAAAGGAGCGTGTTTATAGAGCTCTTACCTATAATTAGCGTCACCCAGTTAAACAAAGCACCTCTGTTTTATAACTGCCAAAGCTGTCACACTTTTTTTCAGAATGAATTTCAGTGATGGACTACTTGAGCCACAGTTCCTTTAAAAAGTAGTATAAAAATGTGTTACTACTCTAGACCTGCTATTCTAACCAACCATATCAGGTGGCAGGCTCTGCCCACAGTGCCAGAGCTCAGAAAATGCTTCCTCTATTATAGTTCCACTTAATTATTCTTGTACTTTTCAATAACTTTGTGTCATAAAATCATGGCATGTAGTCGATTTGGATTAGCTTTATCCTACCAGGTTATGACAGACTTTCAGCCTAGTCATTAATCTGTCGTCATAAGTTTTGGAATCATATAGACGTGAGAGCCAGTCATATTTAAATTGGGAAGGTATACTTTTTATGAGTCTACATTTAATTAGAACTCCAATAAAAGTGACACATCCATTTGAGGCAGGCTTAATATGCTGAGTTTTAACTTTTCTTTGAAACACCTTTCTTTTAAAGAGAAATGTCTGCAAAGAAAAGCACTATTTTCTCCAGACATAACAATCTTCTTGGCCTTTCCCAAGGAAATATGTCCCCCAGAGCGAAGGCCCCAACTGTTACTGCAGCTCAAGAGGAGACTGGGAGGTTGTTGAACAACTCAGCTTGAGTCTAGCACTTCTTCTTGGCCATTTACTCACCTGCTGTTACATTAGTAGTGTAAAAGCTGAATCAAGCTTCACAGGGACAAGTGTGACTGAGCTGTGCTAGGTGTTACCAGTGTTGCTTCTCCTGTGTAAAGGATGCATGAGGTGGTAGTAGATCTCTCCATGACCCACATGTCCTCTTCACCACTCTACATACCTCTCCTCCCTGCTTCACATGGATCTCAGAGAGCCCCTGGCTGATACTGCTGCATCACCTGCTGCCCAGGCTGCTCCTTGTAGATGAAGGAGGGGGGAGAAGGTGGTAAGGATGAGGTTGGATGGGAGGGGGCATAGGCAGAAGAGGCAAGCCACAGTCACAGAAACAACACACAGGTAGTCTCTGCACCTACCTGCTTCCACAAGCCTCCAGGACTCTCACAAGGCATTTTCTTCTTCTTCTTCAAATGAAGATGTGGGTTGGTTTCCAACCTGGGCAACCACCCCCTGCCGAGAAGATGGGATTCTGATCCCCCTGGGAGTCAAGGAAACAGCCTCTGCTTTTCATGACTGGTCTATCAGCTCCCACGTCGCTTTCTTATTTTCGTGGCCAAGGCAACAAATGGTCTCGCTGTCTAAGGACTTCAACACCATCAGTCTCCATGCTTGAAACACCCACACCAAACTCACCATCTAACTACCAGACCTTTAGTCCCTTGGACAGAAGGACCCAGGCTATCGGCATCACCAGCCTCAGCCAGCCTGATAAATTTTAATTTATGTGAGCCAAAATAACCTATAAAACGGATGCATTTTTAAACAATTCTAACAGGATGGATAACATTTGCTGCTTTATAGCAGCTAGTATTTTTTCCTATTTAAACATATTTTTATTATGAAAAAATAGGCCTGCTTAAAGTTACATTTGATTTTATAACACCCTACATTAAGGCCAAGATTTAATACCTGAAGACTGTTTGCATACACTTCAAAAATATTCTGAATCAATGAGCTCTCCTTAAACTCCAATGAGATAAAAGGTGCTATTCTTTAGTTATATGTAGTTAAGGAAACTTTTGAGGTCAGCTCACCTTATAAATATGTTGCAAAGTCATGCACTACATTAAATATTTACATTATTTTCAGTCTTTGCAATTGAGCAAATTCTGATATTTACATTTCTCCTGACTGAAAGCACTTTCAGACTCTGTTGTACATTTAAAAAAAAAGCTTGCCTGAATTTGCCCTGAGCATTTAAGTTAGCTCACAGGAGCAGTAAGAATCTTTACTTCATTTGCGCTGCTGAGAAATGTGTGAGACAGTTGAAAAAAAAAGCAAGAAAATTGATTTCCCTGTTGAAATCATTGAACAGAGTATATCCTTCATCAAGGTCAGATTTTGGAGAAAAGGCACCCACTTTTCAAAGGCATGAGCAGACATAAATGTTTCACAGGGTGTGATTCCCATTGACTTCATCCCTCATTGATTACTATGCAAGCAGCTGGGCTCTGAGCTGGCTGGGCACTTCCAGAAATCATTTTGAGGACAGAGATTACCTTACACGACTCTTAGATACCATGCCTGTGGTGCACAGACCTAGTCTGTGATATCATTATGGCTTCTTTCATAGAGTCATTAGCTTCATTAATTTCACATGCAAAACAATGATTTCATAAGTTATCTTCTTATTTACTCCATAGTTTCTGACTAGTAAATTACTAAAATTAATGTTAGCTTTTGACCATTAACAGTCAAGTTACAGTTTCCACTTAAATGCAGCTTGATAAATTCCCCAGTAAAAATTACAATTCAGTAAATAAGAAATGCTTCATTTGCCATTTCTTAAGATGACGAAATGTAAACATGGAGAATCTGCATAAACATTAAACTATTTAATAGCTTAAATAAATATTTCTAGATGTATTGTGTTCTTTGGCTAAAAAACCCACAAGTACCAGATTGAGCATGAAGTGTTCATTTGTCTTAATTGCCCTTCTAACCAATGAAAATAGACCTTTTATAGCAAAAGCAGTAAGACAAGAAAAGCAAAACAAGTTTAAGTATCACTATTTTAAAAATAGAAGCTTACTGCTTGTATCATTATTAAAACTGGTGATTCAAATTACCAAGTATGGGATTCCTCTGATCAACTCTGATATGTATCTACATCTGAGTTTAAAGGGCTCTAACTTTCACTGGGAATACAGAGGCGCTTTTAGGCACAGTTCTTCTCATCTGAAAGTAGACACCTTAAATCAGATGAGATGTACAGCATTAGATATAGAATAGAATAGTTGAGTTGGAAGGGACTTACGATGATCTTCTAGTCCAACTGCCTGACCAATTCAGGGCTGATGAAAAGTTAAAGCATATTATTAGGGGCATTGTCCAAATGCCTCTTGAACACTGACAGGCTTGGGGCATCAACCACCTCTCTAGGAAGCCTGTTCCAGTGTTTGACCACCCTCTCGGTAAAGAAATACTTCCTACTGTCCAGTCTAAACCTCCCCTGGTGCAGCTTTGAACCATTCCCATAAGTTCTATCACAGGATTCCAGGGAGAAGAGCTCAGCACCTCCTTCTCCACTTCCCCTCCTCAGGAAGCTGTAGAGAGCAACGAGGTCACCCCTAAGCCTCCTTTTCTCCAAACTAGACAAATCCACAGTCCTCAGCTGCTCCTCACAGAAGATGCCTTCCAGTCCTTTCACCAGCTTTGTTGCCCTCCTGTGGATGCATTCAAGGACCTTCACATCCTTCTTAAATTGTGGGGCCCAGAACTGTACACAGTACTCGAGGTGAGGCCGCACCAATGTTGAATGCAGCTGGTTACACTGTGTTTGATGCACCCCAGGATGCGGTTTGCCCTCTTGGCTGCCAGGGCACACTGCTGGGTCCTATGGAGCCTGTAATTGACCAGCACCCCCAGATCCCTTTCTGCAGGGCTGGTCTCCAGCCACTCCTCTCCCAGTTCGTACTTCTGCCTGGTGTTACTCCATCCCAGAATCCCACGTTTGTTCTTGTGAAATTTCATGCCATCGATAATTGCCCAATGCTCCAATCTATCTAGATCCCTCTGCAAGGCCTCTCATCCCTCAAGAGAGTCAACAGCACTTCCCACTTTGGTATCATCAGTAAACTTGCTAATGGTGCATTCAAATCCTGCATCCAGATCATTGATAAAAAGATTAAACAGAACTGGCCCTAGAATTGAGCCCTGAGGAGCACCACTGGTGACCGGTTGCCAGCCAGATGTAGCTCCATTCACTACAACCCTTTGAGCTCTGCCCTTCAGCCAGTTCTTCACCCAGCGCACTGTGTACCGGCTCACCTCACAGTTGGACAACTTGTCCAGAAGGATGCTGTGAGGGACAGTACCAAAAGCCTTACTAAAACCTAGAAAAACTATATCTACTGCCTTCCCTTCATCCACTGATGCCTGAGCTGTTTCCCTTGGAAAAAGACAATAAAAACAAAAGAGCATGAGAACAACAATACTCCATCAGAGTGAAGGTCCATCTAGCCTAACACTCTGCCTCCAAAGTGGCCAACCATAAACATCTAAAGAAGAGTACATGAGCAGTGCAGGTCTACTTCTGTCAGGGCCCTGGGGGTGCTCATAGGCCTCAATGGCTGGGATCGGCCTCCCCTGGGACCCCCACCCCCACCATCTCCTGCCAAGGGCCCAGGGGACGCGTCTCAGCTCAGGCTGGGGCCTTCAGTCCCTGCCTGAGCGATGCTGTAGGTGTGCCTGTCTCTGACCCTGTCTCCTGGATGGGCCCAAGACCTGCGCTGCAGAGAGCTGCTCTCCTGGATGGACCCCTCAGAGCTAGGCTATAGCTTGTCACACATAACGCTAGGCATAACATAGCATAACTATTCTATTCTATTCTATTCTATTCTATTCTATTCTAATTTCCTGCACTCACTCTGAGTCAAATAATGATGACACCATTATTTGCCTGAAATGCCAGGGGTTTTTCGGCTCCAAAAGCACTTTCAAGGACACAAATCAGAAAGATTACAGGTGGAAACAGGATTTTATTTTATTTTATTTTATTTTATTTTATTTTATTTTATTTTATTTTATTTTATTTTTTCTGAATCTGTTTCAGAGCCAATGCTCACAAGCATTACAAAATGTACATGTACATGTAGCCAGGAGCAGGCTGATGCATTCTTCAGTTTAGCTTGAAAAAAACATCCCTTGCAGTCTGGCAAAGGAAAGTCACAGAGCTACAGAAAGTAGCAGCAGGAACACAGGCCAAGCAGCCTCTGTTTCCTGAAGAGTGAGAATTTGAAGAATGAGGATTGGTACCGATCACACACAAAAGAAGAGGACGTGTGTGGTACTGTGGGATATTTTCAAAAGTATTACATCTATTGATGACAATCATACCTTTTTTTGCCTTTAGAAAAATTCCTCCACTGTGCTTCTTGGCTAGCAATGCATGAAAAGTGCTCTCGTGCCTGCCCTGTGCTTGTATTGAATGCAGAGAGAGCTGGAAAGTGGCAGCTCCTGATGGTGCAGCAAGCCTTGAGCCCTTTTGCACAAGCCAGAACACCTGGGGAAATGGAGCCAAGGAAGAGCAGAGCTCGCTCCCACTACAAACTTGCAATGGGAAAGAGAGCCAGAGAGATCCCTGGCATGAGAGGTGCCTTGGAGGTGCAAGAGCAGAAGACATGAACCTCGCCTGAAGGGCCCAGAGGAGCCCTGACAAAGGGCTGTGCTCAGTGCGACAGAGGACAAGAAGCAACCCCCGGGGGCCACCCTTGGGGCCCACCCTGGGAGTCTAGAAAGCTTCCTCCCCCCGAACGGGGGCACGAGGGCCACCTTCGTGGAGCAGGAGCAGCAGGCACCTAGCCAAAATGGCCCAAAGGAGCCCCAGCAAGGGGCTGTGCTCAATGCCACAGAGAAAGGCAAAAAAACCCCGGGGACACTTGCTAGCCCACCTTGGGGGAAAAAAAGCCTTCCTCCCCCCAGCTGCAGGGCACGAGAGGCCATCTTCATGGGGCATGAGCAGCAGGCAGTAACCTAGCCAAAATGGACGGGAGGAGCCCTGACAAGTGGTCATGCTCAATGCTGCAGAGGAAGGCAAAAAACCCCCAAGGACCAGTGTCAATCTGCCCTGGGGGAAAATTCCTTCCTGACCCCAGAGCTGGCGATCGGCTGTTCCCTGAGCAGGTGAGCAAGACCTGCCTCCTCGTCCCACAGGCTGGTCACGCCTCCCAGGAGACACTGGCACTGCCCATCTCCTTTCCTCCCTCAGCCTGGAGCCACCTCAGGGGCTTCCAAGAGTAGCAAAATGCCCCTGTCCTGATTGACCTTGTGGCAAGAATCCTTTCTGTGCCTGGCAGGGCACCAGTGGGAGATCCAAAGCACTGGGGAAGGTGCTGGGACATCTGTGCATCCCATTTCTTATGGCTGCTGCCCCTGGCTCCGCAGGAGATGACAGTGAGCTCTTTAGTGCTCCTCAAGTGCCAAGAATGCATTCCCTTGGTCTTGCCACTGCTATCCAGCTGAAAAAGCCTGAGAGCCTCAGGCACCAACAGGGGTTGTTGGTGGTTCTCATCTCCTGAGGAGCTTGCTTCTGTTCTCCAAAGGCTGAAGCAGGATTTCCATCCATCAGATGAGCTTTGAATGTGGCCCCACCGGTAGCTGGAATTGCAGTGGAGAACCTCCAGAAGCCTCATCCAGCCTCAGGTCTTCCTCCCTCAGCCCTCTCCAAGTAATTCCACTGGCCCCTCAAGGAGTTCCTCTCGGACATCTTCAGGCTGCCCCCGGGCCAGCTCTGTCCCAGTGGCAAAGCCAGGCAGGCTGGCAGTGGGACACAGGAGGATGCCCCCCTTATCCTGCCCCAGGGCATTGTGACTGCTGTGTTGGCAGGTGGTAGCACTGTGACATGGGGGTGACAGGGTCCCCTGCAGCCCCACCACCCCTCCACCCAGCATCCCTTGGAAGAAGGCCTTTGGGATGCTGGCCCCGAGGCAGTCCCTGTGCCCAGGAGGCCCAGGGGGCTGTCCCTGCCCTTGGTGGCTGGGTGCTGGGCATAGCTGCTGGGCGTTCCTGACATGTCCTCTGCTGTTCAGCTCCCAAGGACAAACCTAGTGTTGTTACTCTTCCCTCAGGCCATGGCAGAAACCAACCCTGCACCCAGTGACCACCCCTATTAGCCATGCCCTCTCTGCACCAGAGCTAATGTCCATGAGGCCACAAGGACCAGGGACTTGATCTGGTTGGACAAAAACCCTTTTCCAGGGGGGGTGGGGATGATTTCAGCAGCCACAGCCTGGAGGAAAGCAAAAGTGTAACCAGAGCCATAGGTTGGGATGCATGCTGCCAATAGACCACCATGGAAATAATACAGGCTTTGAAAAACAAGTGAGTGGAGGTTACACTGGTGTGGTGGAAAGGTTGGTCTTTTTCAGACCTAGAACATTTGGATACATGCCTCGAGCACAGCAAGGCAACGATGACTCTTCCAAACTGTAAAAATAGCTCATTGCTGCTATCGCCATCAGCTTGTCCGACTGAAACCAAGCTGCGCAGCTCCTCTGGGACCCCACACCAATGGGCCAGGTTTATACGGGATACAAAGTGCACTTCAGCAATGGGGTAAAAGTCTCACAGCTCATTGGTGACTTTAACCTTTCTGAGAGATATTTGCCTACCTCATTTTGTGGGAAGGTGTTCAGATTTTATCTAAAATCTTGGCAAATCTTTTTTTCCTTTAGGATTTAGTATTTTTAGTACTGAAAGAGTAAGGAAGGTACTATTCTTGTCATTTTGTACAGTTTAACCATACTTTAATCATACTGGGTCAAAGTGTTCAGTGTCCTTTGATTTAGCTTGAATAAAGAAATAAATTTTAAAATCTTTTGGTTTTAAACACATATATTCCACAAGGGTTTTTTGTTCTTTCCCTGCACTGAACTGATATCTATCAAAGCCACCTCTGCTGCCAACTTCTTAAAGATATTCTAGCAGACATGCTGATTTTAGGCTGGTCTTCCCCATTTGCAGTAATTACTGAGTAACCTCCAGAAACCCACCTGAACCCAGGCGAGAGCTGCTGGTTAATCAGCAGCATGCTGGGAGGAAGAGTTCTCAAAGCCATCTCCGCTAAAGACCTAGGTGGAAATGCAGAAGATTGCACAGACTCAATCACCTGATGGATGCACATGTAATCAAAGAAAAAGAATGAGGTCAGGAAAATACAACTCTGGAGGAACTGTGGGGAGGTAATGACATGCTTTTGGCACTAAGGAGCATAGTCTTTATCTAGATTATCAGCCAAAGAGTTACAGCCCAAACTGCAACCTGAATTCTGACTTTCGCTCCTGAACAAATAAAACAGTATGACCTTAAATGGCTTCAAACCCATGGGTTATGAGACTACCACACACTGCAATGAAAACACCTAGGAACGCTTTAATACTTCATGGACAAACCCAGAAAACCTTCATGCTCTGCCCCACACACAAACATTTACCCTCCAATACTATACTATTCCTATATGTAGGAATACATATATTTCTGCAGCCCAAGCCAATGGCCTTAAAAGTCCGTTTTTCTTTGGAACTGAATGTTCTTCTAATCAGTTGTGTTATTTGTGTTAGTGTGATTTATTTGCTTGCAAAATGTAAGCCTCCTCAACAGGGTGTAGGACCTTTTGACTCATCAGGACGCTTTCCCTCTTGCATAAAACCTCAGGTGAGTCATGAAGCTCTGCCCAGACCTCACAGGCCACAGTGATGAGGCTTTCTGTCTCTCCAAAAGCTTTACTGAGCATCACACTTTAGATACTCTTAGCCCAGGGCTGTTAACTGAAGAAAACGTCTTCTCCAACATAAATAAACCCCAGTTGAGGAAGAGCTGCACAGAGGAGCTTTGACAAAAGGAGGAAAGGGACAAGGTATCCACAGCTCACCCACAGCATCTCTCTGTCTATCCCACCACTCTTAGCTCATTACGCAAGAGGTTTTATCCCAAGTGATTAGGCAGCAGTGACACCTAATGCACAAGCTGGTAATTCCTTTTGATACAAAAATACTGAAGGCCCCTCTGCCTGCCCATTTCTAGAATCAAGGTGTGCCCTCACGGGCAGTTTGCAGGTTTTAGTGGCTGGTGGACATAAGCCCATCAGCACGATTTCTGAGCACTTGCTTATTATCAAAGTCAACAGAAGTTTTTGAAAAAATAGCAAACATGCTTCTGCCATATAAACTTGTTTTTATTTAGTGCTCTCCTTTTGAAATGTTAACTGCTTAATTTGAAATTATGGTCATCTACTTATCTCTCTTAAATTCATATTTTTAAAATTATTTTTAAAATAATCATAATAAAGAAATACATATTTGCTGCTGAAGCTTTTTTTTAACAGATACCATGTCCTGAGTTGGAGGAGTCTTTTCCTTATCCCATGGAAACAGAATATGTTAAGGGATAAACTCATGACCATATAGGCTCTTTTACAGCTCCAGAGAGAACATCCTCCTCACTTCTATTTATTCAGCTTTGCCAAGTCAATAATGAGTTCATTCAAACCGAGAAACTGATTTGGATTTGAATAGTAGGAAAATTTGTTTTCCTTTTCCAAGCTATGAATAAAAAGTCTGAGGGGCTTGGACATGCTAGTTCTAAAATTCTGAAGGACTGAATGACCAGAAATAATAAGTCGACCATTTATTGGTAAAATTTCTTTAAAAGAAATCAGTTTTAAATGAATCAAATTTTTTCTATGCATGCAGCACATTCCACATACCTTTTTTTTTTTTTTTTTGGCAGATCAGATTGTTTTCAGAAAGCTGGTTTTCTGCACTGTTACTTGAATTTCTCTTTCTATCCAAAGGCATTTCTACCCAACAGTGAATACGAACAAGTATTCCAATAAATAAGAGATATAATTTATAATTTTATAACATAATAACATTTAGGAATTTTCCTTAAGTTTTAAAAGGCAAGTTCTATTTTCACTTATATATGAAAATAAAGCATTCTGCTGGTTAGCAAAAATAAATACTAGATGAAGCATAAAAGCAACCTTTAATTGTAAATCAATACATTTTAATAGTTACCTATCAAAAACCGAACTTTCTTAGGAAAAGAACTAAATTATATGAAGACAAAGCAGGATGAAAGTTGCTTATTAAAATTGTGGTCTTCTGAAGATTGAAAACTTTTCTTTAAAACAACAAGCTCTCCTTATTACAGCTGAGCTATTTGGGAATAAAGGTATTTCTCTGGGCATTGCTATATCCGTTTCTGTGGTTCTTTATGCTTTAGTTTGGAATTTGGAAGGCTGGTGGTGATTTTGAAGGTTGATCACGATACAAGGTTTTCCTCCATTATGAACTATTATGTAAACCTAGCTTGAATAAGCTACATAATTTTGCCAAATGATTCCTGAACCTTAGCCAATAATCTGATTAAAGAGAGCAAGAACTCACTTTTTTCTATTTAAAAAGTGTGTTTAGAGAAACTCCACTGGTCATTCAGATTTCATTAACCTCCAAGTTAATAATTCACATTCTGCCCATTATATTACATTCTGTCTCCAGGCCAAATTCACCCCTGGTATGTTCAAACTTGGGAAAAAGTCACTCAGAATGATTCTATTTGCTCAGAAACAAGTAAAACTAGAACAAAAAGAAAGAAAACATATTACATTGCAGGTCCTTTAGTTAAACTGCTACAAATGCGCTCTGCTGCTATGAGTCTTATATAGAAGGTAACACAGCAGCAGCTTTCAGATGAGAATAATGTAAGAGTGAATTTAAAAACTAAGACGCATAAGGCAGCAACACAGAGCAGGAACTGTAGAAAATAGCTTTCTTACCTAACATGTACCCAAAACATTACCAGCTATGCTGAACTGAATTCTGCACACTGTTAGAGGACCAAAGATGATTCATAGAAAGATAATACACTGAGCTATCTCCGACGGAGTCCGTAGCGGATCTTAACAGATGGGACAGATCTCCCACCGTGCTCCCCTGCCAGCATCCATTACC
The DNA here is from genome assembly GCA_031468815.1 of Morus bassanus. NCBI lineage: Eukaryota > Metazoa > Chordata > Aves > Suliformes > Sulidae > Morus > Morus bassanus. Next base: position 38,406,887 of record CM062567.1, on the reverse strand, counting down.
TCTATTGTAAATATTGAGCCAAAACATTACTCAGTGCGTGACCTGTCCATTCACAGAAGTCATATGCTCCTTTGAGAAGACCCAGGGAGTAGAAGCAGGAGGGAAGGCAGATTTTACGTAAGTCTCCTTTTTTTAAATGTTGTCTACAGTTTCCTCTGCCCTGAATCCCAAAATGTATCGCTTCCGTGTTCCACTTCTTCACAGTGTAAGAAGTATTTGGCCTTAAAAACATGCTGAGCCTTTAGCAGAAGAGGAGATGCACTTATGCTCAGCTACTTATATGAATAAGATAAAAGTCCGAAGGACTCAAAGATTATTTGGGAGAAAAATCTAAATATATCTATGTATCTCCAAAGTCCCAGACTGGGATATCATGACTTATCCCCAAGGTTTCCTTGTTCTCACCCATCCCCATCAGTGATGCCTTGTGCTGAAAGTCTTCGAACAAGGGAACAGATCCAGTTAGCTGTTCTAACTCACTTGTGTCAAGAGCAGGCCAATTCTCTCCCTTTCTCCCTCCCTGTCTTTGAACTTCATCAGCAGATACAGTACAATAGAAAGCAAAACAATACTGTCTTGATTTTTCTAATGCAAGATGATTGACATTTAGGTGATAGTTAGATCCTACATACTTCTTCGAATGACTCTTAGAAATATTGTAGTCCCTATCACCTATAAAAAAAGTGGTTCCTTGCTTTTTTTTGTTGATTGGATCACAAAAATCCAAGACATTATTTCCATGGAGAAAAGAAACCAAGTAATCTTCAGCCACCATTTCTCAGAGCAGGGTAGATTTGAAATGGATAACATGCAGTTATAGACTTGCGATTTTTTTTCACTTGTCCACTCCCTGCCCAAACACTCAAAGTCAAATGCATCCATATAATCTGCTTATAAATGTTTCCAGACTTCCAGACAATGCAAAATTATATTCATACCCAGCTCTGACAGCCTTTTTCACAGACATTGCAGAACATTGTCCAAAATGTACTGATCTGCAGACACTTTTCATATTCAAATCTAAGCAATTTCACATCAAATATTTCTTGCAGGTCTAATTTTAGAAAAATTCCTGCAGACTATTATAGTGTAACACAATCTAAATTGAATTAATATGACCCAGCAAAATGAAGTACAAAATGTCTGTATTGATATTCAAAAGCCTGGATATTCAGTTCTTAGAGGTGTTGCTTCCCATCAGCTTTTGCAATGCCTTAAAAAATGAGAGTAAGACCAACAGCCAAAAATTAGAAGTTGTTTTTTGTTTTTTTTTTTTTTTAAAATAAGCTAATGTGTGAAAAAAATTAATAGATGCCTTATACACCTGGACAAAGTATTCATACACATGGCTGCCTTATGTTTCTGTGAAAGTGCTGCTCTTATGGGAGTCTGTTGTATGGCATTTTGGTAAGTAGTTATTGACAAGTCTTAGTATCAGGGCAAGTCTGATTTACATTTTTGTTGCCAAAGACCTTAAGAAGCCATGTATGAAAACAAAGTAGTATGTTTGATACCACACAAAGTAGTATGTTTAATATTTACCAACCATATGAAATTTGTGTTGCACTGCCTTTTTTCCCCATGAAGGATGCAGTGTAATGTAGCACTCACAACAGTAAACCATCAAGAATACTGTTTCATTGGGAAACTGTACTATAAGTCATCTGATTTGGATCTAACAAGTTGATTATAAACACAAAAGGATGATGAGTTGACAATATCATAAGACCATTGACAGAAACCAGCAAGTAAGTTGTGAGCAGTTTTCAAAGATATTCCCCATCCTTTCTTTTAAAATTCCTGATTATGATATAGATAATACTGAAAAAATTAAAAAAATAAGTCCAAGATCACCTCTAGATTGCTGTCAAGGTAAGCAGACAGTGTTTCATTGAAAATTGTTTTATTATGGAATGGCGCATATATATATATTGCAATAACTGTGTTTTAGAAAGAGCTGAATAGTGGTCCTTTCTTGATAAAACTGAAGAAACAACTGATAAATCTTTTACTATGAGAAGTCAGGGAAATATTTCTGAAGGGAGAAGAGGACTTCACAAAACATGGGTATCTCTTGAAAAATTGCTTTTTTGAGCAGAAGGAAGCAGGTGAAGATGCTTCACATCCCTTCAGACTCCTGTAGTTGACCCAGAATATCTTTTCTCAGAATATAAGGATGCAAAGTGCAAATTAAAAAAAAAAAAATAGAAAAAGGGAAAAGCAAGCAAAAACATCAGAGCTGCACAGCAGCCCTGCTGAGTCAGTTCTCATGGGCTGGAAACAGGACCCTATGTGCTAAATGAGAATTGACAGATTACCTGCTAATTAGATGAGAATTTAGTGCTATGGTGGATTTGCAGATCAATTCACAATAAAAGAGTCAGTGCACATCACCAAAGCTGCGGGTGCCCATGTGCCTAGGATTATCAGCCCCTGAGTGGATTAGCATGAGTAGAATGCTGATGTGCAACTCATGCTGCTGTTGGGCAGGGACTAGAAATTACAGTCTGAAAGGTTGTTGGGTACTCTAGCCAGACTGCTATTGATACTCAGAACGTGTAGGTCTTTGCAGTTTCCTTCCTACTTTGAACACAGATTTCTTCAGCTACTTTTCAACATCTGGACTGTCCATCTTTTGAAAAGGATGGGGGGATTTGTCTTGTCATATGCTGATACAATTTATTATTTTAGCCAATCTCAGGAAAAGGAAAAGCCTAATACTGAAGAAGTGTTCAAATGCAGGGCTGATTTAATGGATGAAGAACAATAAAACAACAGGAGCGGATTATCCCAATGATGGGGCGGAAAAAACCCAACCCTTTCATTTAGCAATATGTCAGGTATTATCAAAAACTGTATACTAATATGGTATCTCTTTGACTGCATGCACCCTGCAACAAAAACATGCAAGAATAATAAACTAGATCTAGTAAGGGGACCTCACTATGTGGTAAAGCTTTTGTAAGACCTGGCAGAAGCTCTGAGAAAAGTTCTGTTAAACTGAGAGAAACATTTTCCCATGGCAAAAGTCATATGAAGACAGCAGCAGATACCCTCAGTAGGGGTGAAGAACCAGGAATTCCCTAAAGAACCAACCCTGCTCTGTCCTTTTCTCTGCAGGAAGATAAAGGGAAGAAGGAAAAAGGAAGAACTGAGGAATAAAGAAAATGTCTCCACTAGTTTATAATGAATATTCTAATGATCCCTTATTACTCACCTGCTTCACTACATGGAGCTATATCAGAAAGTGTCACTATGGGAAGAAAACAGGAGACAAAGCCATGGATGGCTGAGAGATCATATGTTCAGTAAGAAACACAATGATACTTAAGAACAGCAGGAAAAAGTATTGGAAAATATTATTTCCATATACCATCTGTATGTCTTAGTCCTAAGACAATGCTATAAATAAATAACAATACAATAAAATAAAAATTTAAATAAATTTAAAAATCCTAGAGAAAAAAGAAGAAGGATGTGGGGAAAAAGCTAACAACCACTGAGATAATGTTTGCTAGACAGAAGGGACCATACATGAACTAAGTAGAATTCACTAGCCTTTCCAATGAAAAATGAGATTTGTTAAGAATCACTTGATTTTGCCTTCTTTTTCTGCAGATATCTATAGATGGATAAATAATAGTTTGTTATGAACAGACAACACATTACCAGACAGATCATAAGCTTCTAAGCAAAGAGGACTTCTGGTATCATACCCATGTGGGATGGTCGTAATGACTGGGAAGTGGGAAGATTGCTGTTCAGTGACCCAGTCCTGGGACAGAGAGGGGGAAGGAACATAGGATTCCTCCATCACATCAGGAGCCAAGCCTGTTACCTGGGAGCTGAACTCCCAATGGAATAAAATGTTAGTCTATAATTATGGCATGCATCATGGATCAAGCAAGTGTCCCAGATATGGCCCATGCACTTTGAAAGCTTTGGTGCAGCTAACACATCACAGTCATTCAATAACATCTTCTATAGACTGGATTTCCAGCACAATCCTGTGTTTTCTTATCTTTTTGAAATCTTTGCATTTTGGGCCAATGTCCATTCTGGGGAGTAGTACTGTTAAAATTAAAAATAAAATAAAATAAAATAAAAAAAGCAGAATGGCTGTGAAAACTTTCAAAATGAAAAAAGTTTCATCATAGGACTGTATAGAACGGACATGTTTTTCATTTGGTATTCAAAGTGATGTGGGCACAAGTGCATTGCTGATTTGAAGAACAGGTTAGACTTTTTTTCATATAATGTGATTACTGAATTATTACATCCAAGCCTGCTCAATAAAAAGACTAAAATAAACGAGTCCATAGGATCATCTAGAAAGAGAGAGACACTGGATAGATACACACAGCCAGGAAAGCATGCACTAGTCGGTATTAGGGGACGTTGAAACATCACAGGGCAAATTGGCTACCTTTATCTCAGCTAAGTGTGAATGCAGATAACTAGATCTATGGCAGAGAAACAGAATGATTCCAACTGAATCAATGATTTCAACAACTGAAATGAACATGTGTGTAGGCTTGGAGGAAGAATAGGTTTAACATGCCTACTGTTACCTCTAGTGCCTGTAACCGTTTTGAATTTCAGGACTCTCTTGGAATTTACTTGGTGTCACAGAAAATGATTAACAGATAGACTAAATGTGCATATATCCATATGGATGTATGTGTTTATATATCCATATGTAGCAATCATAGTCTACCTGTCTCATACATATTAGGCTTCATAGAAGTGTTTCTTGCTTATGATCCACAGATCCCTGAAGTTTCAAAAGCTTCTGAAGGAAATCAGTACTCGAATTGTACAGGAGTCTCCATGTTTGTTAGCAACATTTGCAGGTCTACAAATCAAAAACCTTGAAACCCCTCCACTTAGAGAACTAATGAACAATAAATAAGTTGTCTTACTTTGCAAACAGAAGCAGGTTGAATTCACCATGGCATAACTGTTTCATTTTTATCTTTCCCCCTTTGTTGTTCTTTCCAGAGAATAAATCAAAATATTTAAATAAAATTAGTTGGAAGAAAATGGGTACTTATAAAAAGAGAAGAAGTAGCCCCGGTTAGTCACAGGGCTCCAACTCCAAGCCATTATTGACAATACCTTAGGTTCAGTATAAAACTTTGCCAAGAGTGTCCTTGATAGGATTTGGGTTAATGGGAAAAAGGGACCTGCAGTTACAATACAGAACACACCAAAGATGGGTTTGTACTGCACAGAAATGCAGAGGATGTTTGCTCAATATTTATGCTCACAAAAAATGGTAACATCCTCCATCCAGTATAGAAATTGGTTAATCATGAGAAGATAAATTGATCTAAGGTCTGCAGATCTGAGTCACTGGGAGCAGCTGGTGTTTAGCAGCCTATGTGTTAGATACCAAGGAAACCTTAAAAACAGGAAATATCAAACGCAACTCGAGAGAGTAGAACTGTTGTGAATTTGTACTTTTCTGATTCATTCAATGATTTGCAGATGTCCTCCAAAACCTATGGCCAAGTTATAAGAAGCTAGGCAAGCCTAGTCTTTAAATTAAGCTGACCCATCAGTCACTAATAGCAGATCCAAGCTAAAATGCTACGGATTTTTTTCTGCCAGATAAGATGAATGAGTTTCGAAGAAGTTTCAAATTATTTTGTTCTTAAAGAAACCTGTGTCCAAAAATCTATTGGTTAAAGAAGTGGTAAAGCATCTGTTATTATTTTTAGAATTTCAGTAACTAATTACATTACAGCACATCAGCCAAATTCAGACCTGCAGCCAAAATCTGCTCTGCTACATTGGTGTAAATCTGAAATAACTGACCTGCTTTCAGGGAAAATTTAAACTGATTTCACTGAGATCAGAATTTGGCCCCTAAAATCAGCAAGCACAACTCCTCATCAGCCCAGTTCAATCCCACACTGTTGGAAAGTTGGGCAATTTACTTTTACTTTGCCTTCAGGAAATGTACAATAATGTTGAACAATTTGAAGGACATCACCGAACACCACTGGTATCAAGAAAAGTCTTACCATTAGCACTGAGGAGTGTTGTTAATCCTTAGAGGAACTGACTAAGCAAATGCATGCATGACAAAACAGCTTGTTCTCCTCCCCCCCCCCCCCCAAAAAAAAAAAATGTTAATGACAGAATTCCTGCCTTAGTAGAGGGAATTGGTGTGTTAGTCCCATATTTAGCATTAGGAATAGAAATTCCCTCCAGAAATGAAATTTACTGTGCTTTCAGCTGGACAGAATTTGTTTCCCCCATATTCTGTGAAAAAAAATGAAAAAAAAACTTTATCTGTTCTATTTTAATTAGAGATATGTGCGCACTCACGAAGACCTGTGAATCCAGGTCTTTTCTTCTTCCCCTCTCCCCACTGCAAGCAAATATTTTTTAAAAAAACAATAATTTTGTAATTAACAACTACACAGGAAAGCAATAACTTCAATGTTTTACTTTGCAAATGAGCTATTGCTGTCCTAAAACAACCTTTATTTTAATGTCTGAGAGAATAGTATACTGAATTAGCCAAGTACAGCACTACCACCTTCATACATAACGCTGTTAGAAAACTTCTTAACCTACAGAGAATAAAACATTCTTCCTCTCTCTGGAGTAAGTTCTTCCCACCAGCTCAGGAGGTTTATTGACTAGTTGTTGTGAGAAACATTAGAACTATTATGAAGCCTTTTAAGCTGTAAATAAAAGAACAATCAAGGCATTTTGGAAGAGAGCCCACCATCCGTGGGTAGACAGATTAAAAAATAATTCCCTAAAGACTACTGGGTTCTAAATTGACAGTTTTATTTAAAGAGAGGGACCCAGACATTGCCCTGGACAGTCAAGTCACTTCAGTGCCCAGATAAGGTCAAAAAAAACAAACAAAAGGTAAGAGGGCGCAAAAAAGGGGGAGTGAGAAATGTTGCCATATGAATGATGCCATTATTTATATCAGGAGTTCATGCTCCTCTGCAAATACAGTCGGTACTATGAACACTATCTCAATAAAGGTACTGCAAAATTAGATGGAATTAAGAACTAGAAGCAAAAAAGGGCATGAAGAAAGATCTCATACAAAGACAACCTGAAAATATTGGACTCGTCTGCTTCAAAGAAAAAACTAACTACAAGCCCTCATAAGAAAATACTAGTCATCTAGGAAAAAAAAAGAATATAGACACTGATTTACATTATACATAAATAAGTAGGCAATCAGCGAAAAAACAAAAGGTAGTATCAAGTGGACTCTCTGCATGCACAATTCATCTGCGGAACCTTCTGAAGCCAAAAATTCAGAAAGGAAATGGAAAGAAATGCAAGACAAAAAATTTCTAGAAATATTTTAAAGCACAAATGCTTCATTGATACTCCAAAGAACACAGTACAAGTCCCAATTCAAAACTTTCTGAAGTCAATTGAACGTTTTTCCATTCGTCTTGAACTCAGATGAGCCTATTGTTATGAATTTCCATGATTTGTGAGAGAGGATATAAAACCCAACTTTAAAAGAATACAAATGTAGTTTCTGTGTTATTATTATTTCAAAAGTACTTGCCTTGGTTTCTCCCTTGGGATAGATAATGGAAATGGTATAAAAAGAAATATAATGAAAATGAAATTTGGAAAAAAAAATTACCAGAAAAAGAAGCAATATCAAATAACAGCACTCACAAAATTTAATACAGTTATGGAAAGTTGCCATCTGAAGAGCTGACTTGTTCACATCCATTACTCAGAAATCACTTCGAAGATGGCAGATGCCTAAATGTGTGATACTTAGTACTTCATAGAAATCTACAGTAGACGCAGACACATGTAAGAAGTATTTCAGCTGTTTAAACAATCTGTTTTGCACAGAAAAGCTTTTGATCTTTTGGCTGGTAGTTTTCATGAAATATGGGGAAAGAACTTAAATGTAATAACACCATTAGTGAAAACAGTACTTGGAGGCACCTGAAACAAAAACACATTGGTAAAATTAACACCCCCCCCACACACACACACCCATACACCCCCCCACACACCCTCCCGAGAAAAACTGGACTAGAAAATAAAATAAATGTAATTATGTAGCTCAATTCACGCAGCAACTGGACCAAAACCTTCATTATTCAAATACTTGCAGCATCGTCCCCCATGAGTTGGAGGTGTGAAAACTGTCTTCATGAGAACTGGAATCTATTTGTTTGTTAGTGACCAATAACAAAATCAACGCTCCTTTGTGCCTGTAGCAAGCATCATGTGGGCCTTTATCTCTAGCACTGATCATCAAGGAGAACAAGGTGGAGAAAGACAGCAGGTGGAACAAAAGAGCAAAGAGCACAAGAAATAGGAAATAGAAGAAAGTGAGAAGAAATGAAGGAGACAGCAACATAAGCAAAAGACATAAAAAACAGAAACTAATATATCTGCAGATGAAGTGACATTTCATCTTAAACTCCATTTTTTTTAACTCAGAGAGAGATTTCCATGGCTCACTGACCTTGTGCTCACCTTTCCCAAAGGTCTGAGTTTCATCCACCATGCCCTACAGCTACAAGGACTCTGAACTTTGCCTAACAAAATTTTGCAACAATGCTGACCACTTTGCAACTTTTTCATCAAGTACTGAAACCATTTTTGCTACAGGAGTTGTTCTCCACCCTTATTTCTTTTCCTCACTTCTTACTGAGAGAAAAAAGAAAGATACAACCAGATAAAACTGTTTAAAAATACAAGTTAAAAATATTTGCAGAAGAATGCACACACATACACACACTCAATGAAAACTAGGTGAACAGAAATAAATTAAGATTATGGGAGGGAAAGAAGTCTTGCATAGAAAGCAAAATATGGAAAAAAGACACAAAGTGCTGCGGAAACTAAAAGAAAAATAAAATATGACACACGAAAACATGTAAGGCTGATTTCATGAGTGTTTAGAAATGTGATAAATATTGTAGCTACCAAAATCTGAGATAATCCTGAATCTAAGATGACTCCATAAATTTTCCAGCTTGATTTAGGAAATGCTTTAAAATGGATTTGTTGGCATTTAAAAAATGTTTTTAAACAATGCAAGGCATATGATCTTGAGTTACTTTGCAGCTACTGAGGGATAAGAAGGAGCAGCCCCAGCAGTAAGTTACTGCACCTTGGTTACTGCTGTCCCACCGCTCCAGCCAGGAGCAGTGCAGCTGGGGGGCAGTGGGGACAGCCCCAGCCCCAGGCATGGGACACCTCCCTGGGGATGAGGATGGGCTGAGGCTGGACCAGGATGTCCACCCACAGGCGGGGGTCAGGATGAGTGGGGTCTGTGGCTCAGCAGGATTCCTGGGGCTTTTCCAGGCCCTCAGCAATGGCTTGAAAAACAAGACTTGCTTCTCCTTAGTGTCTTTCCTGGGCTGCTTCCCATCCCAGAGGAGAAGTGGTTGCCTGTGTAGGGTGGGCTCAGAGCAGGTGACTGCATTAAAGCAGAGAAGAAACGGTCCATGATCCTTGCAGAAGAGGGACCAAAGAGGAGGAGGCTCCACACTCATGAACAAAACTGAAAGGGGGTCTCAGAAGTAGAGATGGAAAGAGAAAGCTTCTTGTAACCCCCCAAATCTGTCAGCTCTCTAATGGACTCCTCCACCCAAAACACTACTAACTACACCCAGTCCAGTCCCTCAGCAAAATAATAATGCAAAATTTTGTAGCCCCTCCATGAACAGCACTACGAAAATCCTAATAACTGTTCCCTCCCCCACTCTCCTTTACCTGCTCCAAAATTTCTCAGCCACCACTGCAAAACTGAGTCATTATGCTGCTGAGAAACTTTGAGCCAGCTCTGGGACCAGGTCCAGCAGCAGTGCAGCTGCTCTCACACGATGCTGAACCTGAATCATTAAGCTCTGCCAGACATGAGCCACAAGGGTATCTCAGCACACAGATCCCCAATGCTCCCGCTTGTCAGAGAGTTTATTAGCCCAGGCAAAGTGCCAGACCTTGGCAGACCCAAGGGTCTGTGGGGTGCAAAGATTCAAGGTGTGGGAGCACTTCATGCTTTTCCAGTTTTTCCATTAATTGAGGTTAAACTGAATTTGCCAAAGGGGTGACTGATCTTGAGCTATTTTTCCCTTTTGGTTATTTTCTCTATAAACAAGTTGACTTAACTCAGCACCTATTATAATTCTTTCCATAATAGGTTAGAATACAGAATTCATGGATTATCACTGAAAAGTTTTGTGTCACTCTTTCCACCTGCTGCTCTGGTACCTGGCTCAGTCATGCTTTTGATCAAACCGGTAGCCTAGCTGGTATCTCCAGTTCGAACTGCTGCACTTACGTGAGCAATTCAGTTGTTCGAAGATAATCTGGAGACCTCCAAAGCAATCCATGTAATGGATCCAGTGCATAGATCTCCTTCTGTCAACCTGGTGATCATGGGTCCAGTGTCCGCTCTCTAAGTACACTCCAAAAAGAGGAGCTTGGGACAGGTTAATGACTTGTACAGGTATAGTAAGTACTTGGGTTATCGAGCTGTGGTGGTCCTCAACCCTTTTATTCAATTTCTGTATCAGCCCAGTCATATATTATCTGGAGTAATTTGGTTGTTACATACCCAGATCCAAGGGAAAAGAGTATAATCATCAGAGAATTTGTTGTCAGCATGCTTTCAGAGGTTAGTAGGAAAGAAGTCTTTAAATTCAGAGGATAAACACAAAAGATACTTTGCTTCCTCCAACAGATAGAAAAGTGGAGAGCAAACTCAAAATGTAATCTGAAGTTATATAAATAATAAATACAACAGAAGTTACGTACTTCTGTGTCATGTCAGAGGAAAAGTATATGAGAAGCAGTGAGCCATTAACCCCTGGAAAGACTAAGAAAACTGTATTTTCTTGATTTTACAAACTAGGCTTAATTAGACAGAATATGGCTTGCCTAGGATCTCACTATGGATTCACAGATTTTGCTTGACCTTGAATGTTAGAGACTAAATTGACACATCTTTGGAAAAGGAGGCAATGAGGCAGCAGGTCCACCTGGTGAAAGAATGAAAATCTACTGGATAACAGGGTTCATGCTTCAAAATTACTTCTTCCGTCACAAAATATACATCATGTTACCATTTCTAGAGCTTCCCCTTTGTGTTCCCACCAAAACCATACAGTTGAAAGTAACTAGCATTACCATCATAGAAATGGAATTCCCCCATTCTCGATGTGGAAAGCATTTTAGTAAGATTAATCATCATGGTAATGATTGTAATGAGATTCACAGTACATCAACTTAGGGTAGAAAGTGACTTTACCGCCCTTGTGTATAGGAATCTCTTACAATTTCTTTTGTTGGTACCTTAAAAAAACCCTAAACCTTAACTTTTAGAAACTTAGCACTCTTTCTCTCACTGAAGTTTTATATTACATTTATCACCATGGTATCCAAACATAAAAGACTTTTTAAATCTCTCTGTAGGAGCTTTTGGTGTTCTGCAGAGAACAAAACAGACACCTTGCGAGTAGAGGAAGGGCAAGAACCACAGTGGTAATGATGGCACTAGGGAAAGGTGGGATTTCAGGGCAGCATGTCAGAAGACAGACCCCTCTGTGTGCCAGTTTTTCCACCTGCCTAAAGAGTTTATAGAGCACAAACATGTTTCTACAGTGCTTTGAGCTTTACAGAGAATAATAATTATGAAAGAGAGAAATTATTACCCTATCAATAACAAGACAATGACGGGAAAGAGGCATAAGAGCCCTTCTTTGTTGAGCTTGAGCTGAGTTTCAAGTTTTCATAGTGCTGTTCCTGCTGAATCTCCAGGCATCTACTCTCACTTTCTCTCTCATTTTTGCTGTTTACATTGAAATAACTGCTGCTGGCCATACTTTACATCAGACAAAACAACAAAGCAAACTAACTTTTCTATATCTCAGGTTTTTCCTAAGCATTATACTTAGTATGACTGACTACTGCGTAAGGAAGAGAGTTCCAAATTTTTCACTGACCACCTCATATTCTCTGACTCACTCCCTAACAACTGTCTTCCCCAAAATCAATACGACACTGCAAGACAGTCCAGAAGGTACTTTCCCAAACACTTCAGGGGAAGCATATTAAAAAGCTTTTGCATGCCAGGGAAAAAAAAAGGTGTTATAAATAAAAAAGGAGGAAATGTGACTACTGGAAAATGTGCTGGAACTTGTCTCTCTCAAAGTAACCCTTGTGGCATCCTTACATTTGGTGTTATAATCCAGATATCCACTTTTCAATGGCACTATGCCATCTTCCGTGAAGTCATAAGGGGGAGCATGTTTTAAGCTCTGTAAAGAGTGGACTCCTGGAACACAGGAGGACATCATGACACAGAATTATCATTAAATAAAATTATCCTATTAAGTTAGGACATAACATAAGCTAACACCCAATATTGGCAGAAAGCTAAGGAACATAGCAGACTGGAAAAAAATGTGATTTCTTTCTGGAAAGGAAAAATGAAGATAAAAATAAGCGGGTAAGTGGATGGGTGCACTTTGTTTACCCTCTCTAGGAGTACTTCCATCTACCTTTGTCTAGTTAGCTGGAGAATTCTGGCAGTTTCTTATTCTCTTATTTAGCAATCATGAAGACAGATCTGTTTTCTTTTCAACTCAGATTATTTAAGAGACAATCCTGCTCTGATTGGCTACCAGTCGCCACGTATAGTAACAAAGCAGCAGCATACAAGCTTTCTTAAGAACACTATCCTAAAACTGTTCCACAACAGTGACTTTCAAGAGAAAAAGAGGGCATAATTCTAGTCTTCTGTCTTTACTGAGACTTGTAAAAGAGCAATTACCAAATGGAACAGCTGCCGGCTGAGAAATGGAACTGCAGAAGCATATGACATGCTATCCATACAGACAGCAATCATTTTATTCCAGAGATTAATTCAAATTAAGATACGGTTCCCAGGACAGACATGAACTGGTGATATAAAGGTGAAAAGCTTTGGAGCTTATGGAAGTGATGCACCTTTTTGCTGCACAAGTAATAAACTGTACATTGGAGATGTCTCTGACTTCTGGAGGAAGGACTGCAAGTGTAGCAGCATGTTCTGACCAAATACAAAGTGCAGCCAATAGGAATACACAATTCATCCCTCTGTTGTCGTTCAGAGCTTACAAGCATTTCAGGGTAATTCTCTCTGTGTTCAATGGAATCAAAGGAAGTATAATTCTGCCTGGGAAACCAGAGATCTCATTATATTAGTTTGGTTTTTTGCTAAGCGTATACCCCTGTTAACTGATGTTTTGTTATTAGCAGAGCCCAGAGTTATCCTGAAAAGGTAATTGCAAATCCTTCAAACTAATTTTTTTTTTTATTAAGTAAGGGTTGATTTGTTGCAATTTGCTAATGAAAACAGTAATTTAAAAAAAATCCAAATTTTTTTTTTTTCTTACTGATCCTGCTTTATAGCTGAAATGGTGCAACAAATCTTATTATCCCTCTATAACACAATTGTTGCTTTTCACACAATTTGCAATCCAGTCTCTGAAATTTTGCAGTTGTCTTCCTCCAGGTGACGCCTGCAAAAATTCTATGTTACTACAACTCTGCATAAAATCAAAGTCAATGATAAAATGGAAAGTGGAGATGGAGGAGGAAGGAACGAGAGCAGATCAAGCGTGCTAAACCGTTGATTTATTAGCACATAATACTGAAAACCTTCTTTAAAAAAAAAAATGGCCCACAAGGTCTGTTTTTGATAATTTTGCCTAGAAAAGAAAATTGACATATAGGGATACATTTTCAAAGCACCGCACAAAGTTTTAACAACATGATTCCCATTGACAGTAATGAGTCACATGGCTGAAATCCTGCACAGTGCTTTGAAAATATACCCTACAGCCTTTTAAGCCTGCTTTTGGGAAACCGGAGCACTTGCCTCCTAAGTAACCTTTCAGTTGCAAGTCCCGATTACAACTATGGGCTCCGTTCTTCACCCGCCGGAGGAAGCTTCCTCCCACGCTGTGTGAAGATGGCCGCAGCAGAAGTGTTTTGTGGGTGTGAGTGGAGCTGCTCCAGTGACAACCCCGCTCCTCCATGACCAGGAGGGGGTGTGGGTAGGGAGAGGAACATGGTCTGATGGCAGCTGCTATAATTGGAAACAGCTTCCAAAATGGTTTTAATTATGATGAGATTTGGCCTGGCATCTGCTGTAGCCAGACTCAAGATTGCCCAGCCCTCTGTCTTGAGCTATGCTCTCACTACTGTAGTGCAAGATCTTCAGATATGTCAGCAGGCTCAAAAATTGTGATTTTTTTTTTTCCTTTTTCTCTACTAAATGGTGCTACAAAAGGAAACAAACAGGGAAGTTTGCAGAGAAATGTGGTAATTGTATTATACCAGCTGCTAATTTACCCCTTCACACAATCTCACTTGCCTTATATTCTTAGTCCATCATAGCAATAACTTCACTTCTTCACTACTTTCTCACCAATAAAATGAACACTTGAATTGAAACAATTCCTTTCTAGTGAGAAACAGGAAGAAGTTTCTCCTCTCCTCCTGAAAAAAATGGATAAATTTATTTTGGAAAGCTTAACATCTTGAAATTAAGAAATGGAGAAAGCCAGTAACAGAGCAAATCTATTTGCAACATGCCTTTGCTGATGTTAATTAAACTGAATGCTATTTATATCGTCTCAGACATAAGGAGAGGATCTTGCAAACCTTTGAAATGTTAGACCTGGACAATCCATAGACGCTACAGAGGAGTGTGGGTTTTGTTAAGCCTGAAAACATTTGGTCATGCAAAAACTGTAAATACTTCAGACATATATCAAAAGATGACGTAGTTAATGACTAAAAAGGAAGCAGACTTTGGCTAAGCTCCATGGCCAAAGTACAGAGCATTTTCGGTGAGCTGCTTAGTTAGATGCCTTAGCAGACCAGCTATGCAGAGAAGCAATATTGTCTCTGCGTAGGACATAGGCACCTTTCAAAGGCTGTCCCAGAATTACTTTCTGTGAAAGTCACAGGATGGGTTAAGGCAAGAAATATAAACCGAGGTTTGGATTTTTGCTGTATCCTCTTCCCAGCAGATGGTTGACCAGTGCTGCTCAGGTATTAGAAGCCTATTTTCTTTATTAAAAAACATAACATTAAGCCTGCACAACTAGT
The DNA here is from genome assembly GCA_031468815.1 of Morus bassanus. Classification (NCBI taxonomy): domain Eukaryota; kingdom Metazoa; phylum Chordata; class Aves; order Suliformes; family Sulidae; genus Morus; species Morus bassanus. The sequence goes on along the minus strand of CM062567.1, from coordinate 38,391,758 downwards.
CATAGAAAAAAAAAGATTACAGAATCAGTAGGCAGCACTGATGCCACTTTTCTGTATGTGAACTATAAAATTTGTACTTTGAAGATAGGTTAATGTTGTTATATAGCTATGCATACATAGTTTTAAAGTGCAGCATTCATCTTCCTAAATAGACATGAAATAAACAAAAAAAAAGTAATTCATGCTCACTCCTAGTCCACAGCCAATGTAGCATAATGTAACTTAGCTTAGTTCTCAATAGGCATGTTACCTTGCATCTGCTGTGGACTTGTAGTACACATGAGGACAATCACTCAAACTCAACTGGGGCTTGATAACATGTTACCCTGGTCATGCATTTGAGAAATTGGAAAATAAATAGCAAGGTATGTGCGCAATAGGGTAGGGGTTAGTAACAAGCATTCAATCCTACTTCTTTGTCTTTCAGCATAATCTGCACAGGTAAAATAATGACACATAATTTTCACAGGGCAGTGGCATTTGCTTGCATGCAAGCGTTAACTCTTCCTGTGTGAACCTGTTTCAATAAACTGCAATAAGCAGCCGGTAGTAATGTACAAATTAAAGCACTACTTTCCTCTACAAGAGTATTTTTCCTTTTTTTTTTTTTTTTTTCAATTTTTGCGTGAGTCTGGTTTTGTTTGTTCAATACACTCACTGGCATACATCATGACATATAAGAAGATAATATGAAGGGCTGCATCATTACCAGGAGCCTTATTATAAACAAAAAAATAAAAGCCCACTTTTTTTTTTAGAAAAGGTTCTATAATGTAATAATCAGACTGTTTCTTAGCTTACATGTTGGCAACACCATTTTCTCCAGCAAGCTGCAGTCAGCAAAATGCAAAGCAGACTAGAAGACCTGTGACATGACTTGGAACAATGTATGAATTTATTCCATTTACCTGCTAATTACTGCCTTTCAGCAGAAGGTTACTGGTTCCCGAGACACAGGACCTGGCAGCATGAATGCTCAGTCTTCTCAGTGGAGAGTAAAACAGGTTAATTTGGGTCATCATCAGTGGCAGAGACCATGAAATTCCTACAAGTTCTGTTTCTGCTTTGCAGATAAGCTTCATCTAAGGTAACAGTGCCTGCCAGTTTTAATAGCAACTTCATAGCAGCACTATTAAGACTGATATGGCACAGATGCATTTAATAAATAAGTTAAGTAATTCTTCTGGGATAACATTTTCTTTAAATTTTGTCTGAATTTTTTCATGTTTTGGTAAAACCTGGATGTGAAATATTTCCTTGTACTTTAAGGTTTTTTTATTCAATATTCTAGGTTGAGTTTCAGGAATAAACAAAAGACAAAAGGAAAGACAGAAAAAAATTTGGCTTCAGACTTGTAAATGGAAACACAAACAAAAAACCCCAAATTTGCTACTTTGCTTTACGCAGAGGACAACACCACAAAACATATTTTGCAAATTATTTGTTTCAATATTTTGAGGAGACTCAAGGACTTAGCCCAAAGTCATCACTTTGTAACAATTCTATAGCCTTGTGTAACAAAATGTTTAATTTATATGTTTTAAATACAGGAAAAAAATATTCAGAATTATGGATGTTCCTAAGATGTATTCATTCTGCCTGTTTTGAAATAGTATAACAAACTCAATGAGCTGTTAAGAGTAATAAGGACATCATATTAAATAGTTGAGAAAGTAGAGAGAACACAGCAAGCTCAGACTTTATCATCTGAAGAAAGTTGCAACACATATTCCTGGTGAGCAATCTTCATGCCCCTTTTCATCAGCATTAACATATTACAGTGTAATTTTCTCATTTCTAGAGTCCCTTAAACAAACAACAGTAGATGTAATCAAGAGAACCGGCTTCCCATTCTAGAATTTCATTAAAAATATTATGTCTAAGGATTAATACAAGGATGCTGTTACTGAATCTGCCAGTGCAAATCAAGTTACAGAACTAGTAATAGTTGAAAGCAATAGCACAAAGCAAACAAAGAAAATTCATACAACTCTACAGGTGGCCAGTCATGAGCTTTATCTTGCTCTTCTATGCTTGTCTTTCCTGCAAGACATTGGCTTGGACTACTCTGCAGTCCAAGCACTGGTTCATAGATCCCTTATAAATCCTTGGGAGAAGGAAATCCCTGTGAGTACCAAACACCTCTGTGCAAAATGAACATCCAGCATTACTACATGCACAGAGCAACTACAGTGAGCAAGTGTAGGCTGACACTGATACCATCAGCTGTGCTGACTTTAGATACCCACGTCCTTGCACACATCCTAAATCTATGCATGGGCTTGAGCTTTTTCATGAAGCTGAAATGTGTTGTACCTGACAAATTTGCCACTGCTTTGGATAGTAGCTTTATCTGAAACATTTTATTAAATGTCTGTGCTTCTAACAAAAGGTGCAGTCATGGGTGGACACCAGCTTATTCAATCTGACCCAAGCCTGTCCAACTCCGAGTCTGCTCTAAATAATTTGCAATACAAATGATCTGCTGTGAAGGCAGACCTTTTGTCATTGCCCATCTACCATAACCTGTGGCCCACCCAGATTTCTGTTCCTAGCTAGGCAACTGTTTCCAATGGCAAAGTTACAACATTATAACGTATTGAGTAACATATTTCACTTGTCTCAGGTGATTTATGACACTCATACTTTTGAATCCCTCTTCTCATAAATAGTGGAAACTTTTTACTTTATTTTTCTTTCCTACCAGAATTAACAACACTAATATGTACAAAGAATATCTGAACTGGTAAATAACTAGGACCTATTCAGAACAGCATGCATTTTTGGTTCAGACTATAAACCTTTTTATTTTAATTAAAATAGAAAGCAGACAGTTAACTGTGTAGGTCCTGTCTGACTAGATGCAGATATCATTAATGATTATGATAAAACAAGGGCTATGTTATGAGAGGTTGGGAAGAGAAGACAGTGGTCATTATCCACTAAGTGTTGTTTCAAGGAGATGCAAACTATTAATTTTTCCTGGAATACCAAATATAAACAGAGCAATATTCTTTGCCATATTAAATGGATATCTGAATGCTTTTCCTTACAGTCCAACGTGCTGCTTCAGAGCTATACAAAAGAGAAGAGAACAAGCAAGAGGACACAAGTAACCTGAGAAACCTGTGGATGGTTTCGCTTTGGCCAGATGCCCTCCATGCAGAAGGGAGTTCAGCAACATGTCCCATCGAAAGCTTCATGCAACAGACTCATGAAACAACATACTGTCAGATGCAGACAAGAGATGGCTCCATAACTTCAATAACTGCTCCAAATCACAATGAAGATCCAAGCCTTATTTGCTGTATAAACATAAAATAAAAGACATTTCCTGCTCCAAAGAGGTCACCATTTAAGTAGACAAGACAGACAAAAGCTTGGGCAAGAATATTATTTATGTTTCTCTAACACAGTTTGGAACTGCAGCACTAACTGATGGAATCCATTGTAGTCCTAAAATACTATTCACATTACAACCTACACCAGGTCAAAATTTTAAACTAGTTTGCTTGGGTAGTGGCACACAACAATTAAATATTGTGGTGCATTACACTTAAATCATAAATGTTACCTTCTGAATGTCTATTCACAGACCCAAAGGGATTATGGCAGTGCACTGAAGTTCATGCTGCCATTCTCAACAGTTATGACTGATTGAGCTAATTTAAAGTTAGCCCACATAAGTAAATCCAAGCTGCAATTACACCTCCAGACAGAAGTATACCTATTCTCAGTGACTTCCCTAGTGTAGGAAATAAAAAGACTGTAGTAAAACTAAGATCTGAACAAGGATACTTGAGTCCTGATCCAGCATCTTGCAAGTCTACCCTTGCTCTCTAGGGTCCTTTCAGTTGCAAAATTCATTCCTATATCTGTAAAATTCAGACTGCACTAATATCTCTGACTGTGGTGTATGGGATATAGGAAGCACATAAATTCAACAGGAGAAACTCTTTTCCTTCCCTCAACACTCAAGACAGAAACAGCTTCACTGCCAAGAAAGCCATATAACACATATATGAATGCCTGTATAATTTGGGTGCCCTGTCCCACATTAGACCCAGCTCTGGATTTATATGGCATTGAAATGGAAGGAAGGGAAGGACAACAAAAATTAACTTAGGTTGTAAGTGATTGTTCAGGGCTTGGGCACTTGTACTCTTCATATTTTGGTGTTACTTCTAGATATATCTTTTTAAGTTAATACACTCCATAAAAAGGCATGCCTTTTAAAAATAATCTTCCTTCAAAAGAAATTAAATCTCATGGGAGCTTGTTGATTAAACCTTCAGCTTTGTGGAACACCTGAGCAAACAATAGCAGCAAATTTCTGACACCAATATAGGCAACTTTCTCCAGAATAGCTGCTAAACTACATTGGGTGACAAATTCTCTCTCTCCAGTGATGGCAATGATGGCATTTTCCTGCACACCCCATGGTGTGCCACAGGTGGCAATCCTCTTTTGGTGGGACTTAGAGGCCTCTGGCCTCTTCCCTGCTGGCACTGGAGCAGGAAATGCTCATTGTCTGAAGTGTTGTTCTAAGGTAGCTTACCGATAGCCAGCAAGAGCCATCTTGCAGAAATATCATCAGCTTTAACTATTTATAGCACAGCCATTCAGTTGCAACATTTTTTTTCCAGCAGGGGACAGGGGGTCTGTATCTCCCATCAGTATCTTGACAGCTTGTGAGATGTGAATATAGCTGGACGACACATTACAATTCTGCAGACCTCTGTGAAGGGAGGGAATTTTTCATTTTACATTCAGAAGACTGCATGACGTTTCACACTGGTGGCTAAAGGATTAAAAGATAGATTAAATTTTGATAAAGAATGAAAATACTTTTTTCAAGTCTTACCATCTTTGGATTTTAGCAAATTCAAATTCTCTCTTTGTTTTTCTTTCTTTACTTTTTCTAAAGTAAAACATTCATTTTTGAAATCATACATGGAAGATTTCTTAAATCATTAGATTTTCTTAAAATGTGTAAGATTAGCTCTTTAAAGATATCCACAGTTCTTTAATTTCAGTTAATTTCTTTCTAATAACCATCCCACTGAGGTAAGCCACTAAAAAAGCTTTAGTTTTTCAGTTACACTTCTGTCAAAATCCTACATTAAATCAACACGAGACAGATCATCTACTCACCATGTGCTTCAAAGAATTCAACACGGATACCTTCAGTTATATAAAAAAAAGTTTCCCCAGAGGCAAGAGCTATCTTATTCCTTCTCACCTTGCCCAAATTGCTCTGGCAGAGAGGTCTTCAATCACCTTTACAAAACAACTCTCCAAGGATAAGCATTAGGCCCCTGCATCTGAACTTCTCTCCAGAGCCACTTCTGATCTGCCATCCAAGTGAGCTGCATACTATCTGCTCAGTTTGCCTGCAAATGGTGCCTCAAGAATATTATTCCACACACATGCCTTGCACCTTCCACCTCTTTGCTCTCATTTCTTATCACGATGCAAAGTGGTGGGATGTGTTTCCACCACAGAGAGCAAGTGGCTCCAGCAGTCTTGGCCATACATGTCATGTAGGCTCTCCTGTTCACCAGGAATGGCAAAATTCACTGAGGCCAAACATTTACTTGTCCTTTCGAAGACACTGAGGCATGTTCAATTTAGGACGCACCTGGGACAGCCGGGAAAAATGCTGTCCATATTTCTGGATGGAATTGCACATGGACAGCAGGGAGGGCAGCAAGTGGACCTGGCAGCACAGGGGCTGCGTTGTTTCCTCTTGTTGTCTTTCCACAGGCACATGAATCATAGCAATGGCTTGTATTATAGAGGATCCTACCAACTGTAGCAGAAATCTCCTTTCATGCATTTTTCCAGGGAGGGAGAAAGGACCAAGTCTAGTTGGACTGAGACTAAGTCAGGTGGCAGACTTAGGTCATTTCAAATCACAACTACATTTGAAATTCAAGACCAGCCCATGGATTGACTTTATTCAAGGAGCATCAATTCCAGCTGGAGGTATCACAAATAGTGACCAGGCCACTGAAGATTTACGTGCTTAGTTTTGAAGGCTATTGTCCTTTGAGCATACTACACAGTCTGACTCAAATGAGTGGCAGTAAACACATACAATCAAGACCTCTGTGTTGATTTTGCAAAGCTGTTTTTAAAAGCACTATGAATCTGTTTTTTCTAGAAGTAAATTGTTAAGGTAAAGTGATTTAATAAGCAGTAACTTCAAGTAAATATGCTGCTGAGCATCTTAGACGACACTTGCATTCATCCAGGAGCCATGCACACCTTTTTAGCTTCTTGTAAAGCCTCATGTAAAAGGGGAGAGAAGGTATTCAACTGTCTCTGATGTAGAAGGACAGAAGATAAACACAACAAACCCAAAGATTTTTCAAGTATGATTTCCTTCAATGTTTTCCAAATGGTGGCCAATGATGGTCTTGTGCCTGGAAAATCAGCCTGTACTTTAATGTGTCTGGGTACAACTGAAGCAAAAGAGCAATTGGGAACTACCCATGTTTAGGCAACTGCAGTGTTCTGAAGCTTATGCTGCTTCACCTGAGAGGTAGTACAGTGCCCCCGCTCCTCCTATTTGAATGACTCATGCTGAAGCAAGATCTTTGTTCAGATGTGATCCTCTGTGGCCTCTACACTGTTCTGTGGATTTGTCAAAATCTGTCCCTTTCTATAACGAAACAATGCTGTGTGTTGATGCAGCATTCATGAGTGATGTTGGAAGTTCAACCATACCTCTTGCAATGGAAGAAAAGCTGTCCTGTAAGAGCTGATGAATGAGGCATGCAACACTGTACTGGGATGTTTACTGTTTGACCACACTGAAGTATATGTGAGCAGGTTTTGGAAAACAGTATGGTGATTTAGCTAAATAGCAATGAGTTGCTGACATATTCCTTAAGGAAACTGAGGTGTGCCTACACAAGCATATCCACTCCCAGCCCAGTGATTAGGCTGCTCAGGGATCATGAGACTCCTGGAGAAGACAAGAGGCAGAAGCTAATAAGGCTGTAAGAAAGCCAGACATAGGTAGCGTGAGCTGTTGTGTTAGACTGGGCTCCTTCACCCAGGTTGCCCTTTCTTCTTATTTAGCACTGAATTTGGTCTTGAGATAGCCTTTTGCTGACTGACTTTACTACTAGGCAAAGGCACAGAATCACAGAATCACAGAATGGTAGGGGTTGGAAAGGACCTCTGGAGATCAAACTAAAGAGCAAGAGGGAACAGCACAGACAGTGGAAGCAGGGACAGGTATCCTGGGAAGAGTACAGGGATGCTGCCCAGTTGTGTAGGGATGGGATCAGGAGGGCCAAGGCACAGCTGGAGCTGAATTTGGCAAGGGATGCAAAGAATAACAAGAAAGGCTTCTACAGGTACATCAACCAGAAAAGGAAAGTCAAAGAAAGTGTACCCTCCAATGAACAAGAATGGTGGCCTAGTATGAACAGATGAGGAGAAGGCTGAGGTATTCAACAGCTTTTTTGCCTCAGTCTTCACTGGTAACCTCTCTCCTCACCCCTCCCAAGCCAATGGACCGCAGGATGGAGACCAGGGGGATAAAGCCCCTCCCACTGCAAGGAAAGATCAGGTTCATGACCGCCTGAGGAACCTGGATATACACAAGTCTATGGAACCTGATGAGATGCATCCCAGAGTCCTGAGGGAATTGGCTGATGTAGTTGCCAAGCCACTCTCCATGATATTTGAAAAGTCGTGACAATCAGGTGAAGTCCCTGGGGACTGGAAGAAGGGAAACATTGTGCCCATCTTTAAAAAGCATAGAAAGGAGGACCTGGGGAACTACTGTCCTGTCAGCCTCACCTCTGTGCCTGGGAAGATCATGGAACAGATCCTCCTAGAAGCTATGCTAAGGCACGTAGAGAACAGGGAGGTGATTCGAGGCAGCCAGCATGGCTTCATCAAGGGCAAGTCATGCCTAACCAACCTAGTGGCCTTCTATGATGGAGTGACTACATCAGTGGACAAGGGAAGAGCTATGGATGTCATTTATCTGGAGTTCTGTAAGGCCTTTGACATGGTCCCCCAAAGCATCCTTCTCTCTAAACTGGGGAGATACAGATTTGATGGTAGACTCTTCGGTGGATAAGGAATTGGTTGGATGGTTGTATCCAGAGGGTAGTGGTCAATGGTTCGATGTCCAGATGGAGACCAGTGACAAATGGTGTCCATCAAGGGTCTGTACTTGCACCAGTACTATTTAATATCTTCATCAATGACATAGTGAGGTCGAGTGCACCCTCAGCAAGTTTGCAGATGACACCAAGCTGAGTGGTGCAGTTGACATGCCAGAAGGATGGGATGTCATCCAGAGAGACCTAGACAAGCTGGAGAGGTGGGCCTCTGAGAATCTCATGAGGTTCAACAAGGCCAAGTGCAAGGTCCTGCACCTGGGTTGGGGCAACCCCCAATATCAATACAGGCTGGGGGATGAAGGGATTGAGAGCAGCCCTGCGGAGAAGGATTTGGGGGTACTGGTGAATGAAAAGCTGGACATGAGCCAACAATGTGCACTTGCAGCCCAGAAGGCCAACCATATTCTGGGCTGCATCAAAAGCAGCGTAGCCAGCAGGTTGAAGGGAGTGATTCTGACCCTCTACTCCACTCTGGTGAGACCCCATCTGGAGTACAGTACTGCATCCAGTTCTGGAGCCCTCAGCACAGGAAGGACATGGAACTGTTGCAGCGGGTCCAGAGGAGGGACACAAAAATGATCTGAGGGCTGGAGCACCTCTCCTATGATGACAGGCTGAGAGAGCTGGGGTTGTTCAGCCTGGAGAAGAGAAGGCTGCGGGGAAACCTTATTGTGGCCTTTCAGTACTTAAAGGGGGACTATAGGAAAGATGGGGGCAATCTCTTTAGCAAGGCCTGTTGTGACAGGACAAGGGGTAATGGTTTTAAACTAAAGGAGGGTAGACTTAGACTGGATATAAGAAAAAAATTTCTTACAACGATGGTGCTGAAACACTGGAACAGGTTGCCCAGAGAGGTAGTAGGTGCCCCATCCCTGGAAACATTCAAGGTCAGGTTGGCTGGGGCTCTGAGCAACCTGTTCTAGCTGAAGATGCCCCTGCTCACTGCAGGGGAGTTGGACTAGATGACCTCTAAAGGTCCCTTCCAACCTAAACCATTTTATGATTCTATTCTATGATTCTGTCTCATCCAAACCCCCTGCTTGAGCAGGTACACCTAGAGCAGGGTGCACAGGACCGCATCCAGGTGGGATTTGAATATATGCAGAGAAGGAGACTCCAGAATCTCTCTGGGCAGCCTGTTCCAGTGCTCTGTCACCCTCACAGTAAAGAAGTTTTTCCTCATATTCAGATGGAATTTCCTGTGTTTCAGTTTGTGCCTATTGCCCCTTGTCCTGTCATTGGGCACCACTGAAAAGAATCTGGCCCCATCCTCTTGACACCCACCATTTAGATATTTATAAGCGTTGATAAGATCCCCCCTCAGTCTTCTCTTCTCCAGGCTAAACAAACCCAGGTCTCTCAGCCTTTCCTCATAAGAGACATGCTCCGGTCCCTTGATCATCTTTGTAGCTCTCCACTGGGCTCTCTCCAGTAGTTCCCTGTTTTTCTTGAACTGGGGGGTCCAGAACTGGACTCAGTACTCCAGATGTGGCCTCACTAGGACAGAGTAGAGGGGGAGGATAACCTCCCCCGACCTGCTGGCCACAATCCTTTTAATGCACCCCCGGATACTGTTGGCCTTCTTGGCCACAAGGACACATTGCTGGCTCATGGTCAACTTGCTGTCCACCAGCACTCCCAGGTCCTTCTCAGTGGAGCTGCTTTCCAGCAGGTCAACTCCCAACCTGTACTGGTGCATGGGATTGTTCCTCCCCAGGTGCAGGACCTTACACTTGCTTTTGTTGAATTTCATGAGGTTCTCCTTGGCCCAGCTCTCCAGACTGTCCAGGTCTCACTGAATGGCAGCACAGCCTTCTGCTGTATCAGTTGCTCCTCCCAGTTTTGTATCATCAGCAAACTCGCTGAGGGTACACTCTGTCCTTTTGTCCAGGTCATTCATGAATATGTTGAACAGGACTGGACCCAGCACAGATCCCTGGGGAACACTGCTAGCTACAGGCCTCCAACCAGACTCTGCCCCGTTGATCACAACCCTCTGAACTCTGCCATTCAGCCGGTTCTCAATCCACCTCACTGTCCACTCATCTAACCCACACTTCCTAAGCTTACCTATGAAGATGTTATGGGAGACAGTGTCAAAAGCCTTGCTGAAGTTGAGGTAAACAATATCTGCTGCTCTCCCCTCACCTACCCAGCCAGTCATGCCGCCTTAGAAGGCTATCAGGTTGCTCAAGCATGATCTCCCCATGGTGAATCCATGTTGACCTCTTCTGATAACCTTGTTTCCCTCTACATGCCTGGAGACAACCACCAGGATGAACTGTTCCATCACCTTTCTGGGGATGGAGGTGAGGCTGACTAGCCTACAGTTTCCTGGGTCCTCCTTCTTGCCCTTTTTGAAGACTGGAGTGACATTGGCTACCCTCCAGTCCTTGGGCACCTCTCCTGTCCTCCATGACCTTTCAGAGATGATGGAGAATGGCTTAGCGACAGCATCCACCAGCTCCCTCAGCACTTGTGGGTGCATCCCATTGGGGCCCATGGATTTGTGAGGATCCAGTTTGCCTAAATAATCTCTAACCCAATCTTCCTCAACCAAGGGGAAGTCTTCTTTTCTCCAGATTTTCTCTCTCACCTCTGGGAGCTGGGATGCCTGAGGGCCAGCCTTAGCAGTAAAGACTGAAGCAAAGAAGGCATTCAGGAACTCTACGTTCTCTGCATCCTGCATCACCAGGGCACCCACCTCATTCAGCAGCAGGCCCAGTGTTTCCCCAGTCCTTCTTTTACTACTGATGTATTTGAAGAAGCCCTTCTTGTTATTCTTGACATCCCTTGCCAGATTTAGTTCCAAGAGGGCCTTGGCCTTCCTCGTTGCATCTCTGCACATATCCTGACAACGTTCCTATGTTCCTCCCAAGTGGCCAGTCCCTTTTTCCACATACTGTAAACCTCCTTCTTCCATTTGAGTTTTTCTATATGCTCTTTGCTCATCCATGCGGGTCTCCTGGCTCCTCTGCTTGACTTCTTCCTCACAGCAATGCACCGATCTTGAGCTTGGAGGAAGTGGTACTTGAATACTGACCAGCTCTCTTGGACCCCACTACCTTCTAGAGCCCTAACCCATGGGATTCCTCCAAGTAGGTCTTTGAATAGGCCAAAGTTAGCTCTCCTGAAGTCCAGGGCTGTAATCCTACTTGTCACCCTGCTCCTACGACGCAGGATCCTCAACTCCACCATCTCATGGTCACTGCAGCCAAGGCTACCCTCAATCCTCACATCCTCAACCAGACCTTCTTTCTTTGTTAGTATAAGGTCCAGCAGCACATCTTGCCTCGTTGGCTCCTCCATCCCATGTCAAAAAGTTATCCTCGATGCTCTGCAGGAACATCTTGGATTGCGCGCACCTCACCATGCTGCTTTTCCATCAAATATCAGGGTGGTTGAAGTCCCCCATGAGAACCAGGGCCTGCGATTGCAAGGCTACTTCCAGCTGTCTGTAGAAGGCCTCATTGACTTCCTGTTCCCGATCAGGTGGCCTGTCACAAACGCCCACAACAGTGTCACCCATATTTGCCTGCCCCTTAATTTTTACCCATAAGCTCTCAACTCGTTCTTCCTCCACACCTAGGCAGAGTTCAATACACTCCAGTTGCTCCCTCACATAAATAGCAACTCCCTCACTTTGCCTTGTTGGCCTGTCTTTCCTAAAAAGTATGTAGCCATCCATGACAGCATTCTAGTCATGCCAGAGCTATCCCACCATGTCTCTGTAGTTGCAATGAGATAGTGGCCCTGCAACTGCACACAGATGTCTAGTTCTCCATGCTGCATGCATTGGTGTACAGGCATTTCAGAGAGGTAATTGAGCATGCAGGTTTCCCTGTAGGGGTACAAAAGGACCCACTATAGCCACGCACACCCTTGAGGTGGTTTGTCTTCTGATTGTCATCTCATGAGGCCGCTAAGGCACCTTTGTCACTGCTCTGGTTGGCCTGGCTCATTCCCCCGTTGGATGTGATGGCATTAGCATTGCCACTTTGGCGCCCACCCCAAGAGTCCTTCAGTTTAAAGCCTGCCTCACCAAGTTGGCCAGCCTGCTGCCAAAGATTCCCTTGCCCCTTCTATACAGGTGGATTCCATCCCTTCCTAACAGGCTATGGTTCCTGGGGAAAGTCCCATTGTCATAAAAGCCAAACCCTCATGACAGCACCAGCCACGTAGCCAAGAGCTGATTTGCATTATTCGTCTGTTATTGGCTGCCCATTTTTCTCCAACTGGTAAAATGGAGTAGAAGATGACTTGGCCACCAATATTTTTCACTTGCTCCCCTAGGGTTTTACAGTCTTCCTTGGTTCTGCCCAGGCTCTGGCTTATAGTATCATTTGTGCCCACATGGAAGAGTAACAGCAGATAGTAATCTGTGCTCTTGACAAGTTGTGGCACCCTCTCAGTGATGTCTTGGATCTTAGCTCCAGGAAGGGAGCAAACCTCTCATGACTCCCTGTCAGGTCAGCAGATGGGAGCCTCAGTGCCTTTTAACAGAGAGTCACCCACTATGAGCACTCATCTCTTTTTTTTATGATATCCACTCTGTGCTGCTGGTACAGTTGCACCTTGCAGACCTTGCTCGTGAGTGACCAAGGGATATCCACAAGAGTAAGAACTCTGTCAGATCATCTTAGGAAGTGTGAAAAATAATTTGGAGTCAGCCTAAGTGAAAAAGGTGTATAAGTCTTCCCCATTGGAGGTGGCGGCACAATACCCAATACAGAAGGGGTGCTTGTTTATAAAAATCAGGACATTTTTGATTTAGCTAGTCCAGTTGTTATTATGCTACTTGTCTTTATTTATTCAAAATTGTGGCATTTACAGTGGTAAACATTAAAAATACAATACTCAATAGTAACCAATGTTTGTGCCCCATAGTATTCAGAGAGGACAGAAGCTCCTTCAGAGGGTCTCATGATTGGCAGCAATAACGCTTTCATTTATACTGCTTCTTTGTGTGAATGTAGCAGCTGGAGAAAGTCTTTGACTGGTGTTCTTGAGACTACAGACACCAGAAGAGAAAAGCATGCTCAATAAAGAGGTTTGTTTTGCTGCATTGCCAATATGACCACATTTTTCTACAGGAATTAAAATTGTTTATAGAAAAAGAAATGCCATTCTTGTTCCTTTGCATGAGACAGATGTGTGCTCCTCGTCCTCTCTCTGAAGGCAAGGCTTTCCAGTGGTTCCTCTTGGGATGGCACAAGGAAAACTCTCCCTTCCTTTTCAATCTACTTTAGCCATGACCTGACCTCAAACTGTGATGAAAGAACAGTGTTTTTATGAGGCCCATTCCGTGTTTGATTTCTCTGCTGAAACTGCTAGCAGCCATGGTTCCCTTCAGGATGGCTTTTCCAAGGACACCTCTACACTCTAGAATTTACAAGACTAGTGTTCTCTGCTATCCTTTACTTTGCTCTTTCTTGTTTTGTGGATTTAGACTTTTCTTGGGGTCTTATCAACTTAGTCATGTTAACTGGATGTAGCAAATACTGTATCAGCCTGTAACTTAGGTGACCTCAAACAAGGCTGGAAAACAAAAGGAACACGGTAGAGGTTATGTTGCCTATGCAGATGAGACACAGATCTTTCAACAGCACTGGCCATGCATTTGGGGAAGGTTATAGAGACAGGACCTGCTTTGCTGGTTTAAGTCACTAGGACCACAAGTGTTATTGCCAAAGGGACTGCACCCAGCCTAACCTGAGAGGTTAGGTTGTAAGGGGATGTTTTTCATATTTCTCTTTAATATTCTGACCACTTGAAAAGAACAAACAAGCAACACTGTAACAGCTATGCCTTACTTAGCACTGAGGATGTTATTTCTCAATTGGACAAGAAGGACAAGAAGGTTTGATAATACCATTTTAATGGTTTTACTTACATTTATAATAACCTCACAAAAAGCCTTGCTGCCAACCTTTTAAATCTCTGAACCAAAGGGGGAAACCAAAACACTACAGTGGTAGTGAAAAAAGCTACTGCAGAAATGCGGTTCCACTAATTTTGCAGTTACATACCTCTGCATCTTCAAATAGTGAGATTTTAAAATTACCTTGATGGAAATAATTGGTTTCAATACACCACTTGTTCTAAAACGTATTGAAAACAGACTATAATTTAACCATTCCATTGCCGATCTTCTGGAATTGTTCCAGGATCATCTGAATAGGTATCACAGAGCTGAGCTGAAAATATTAAATATCCTGATAACTTGATCAGCCCATCTAGTATGGGTCTAGAAGGCCCTGCTTTGTCCCTCAGCCTTGAACTGAGGAAGGAATGAGTCATTTAGAAGAACTGAAACGTTATGAGGAGGTGGGATGAAAGAATGAACTTCTGAGAAGTGCTGGGAGTTAGGAAGTGTCTCAAAGGAATGGAGAAGAAAAGGGTGATATAAGGGAACCTTTTTGGTTTTATTACAGGCCATCATACGTAGTAACATTTGCATCTGCCTCAGTACAAGATAAACTCAAACCACAAGCAGAAGGCTCAACTAGTTGTTACACTAGGTATACAACTTGGTTCTTCTTAGCTACCAGAGCTGTTTTTGACATGGTTAGAAATGACATAAAACTCTCAAAAAGAAAATGCACTTTATTTTTAAGCTACCTGTCTTTTGAGAATTTTCTTCAAGGTGTTTTTGAAATTCAATAAGCAAAAAAAAACAAACCACAAAACCACAGCTCATACTCTCTCCTGTTAGTATCGGCTATTTTTTAATTTCCATCTATTATTACAAAAATGTATAAAACTACACTGGACATGAGCACTGATGTAGTCCAGTTCCTCCTAAAAACAACAGGAGTTTTCAACATTTGGTTAGCTTACAATTTCACATGAGCAGGTTTAAAGAACAGTGCTTGACATAGATTAGATGCCAGCTAAACGTAAAGGTATTCTGAGGTAAATTATTGCAATCCTGCCAAAGTCAGTGATACCAATTTAGGCTATCAGATGATAGAGCCTTCAATATTCTTAATAGTGGAAGCTGATGAAAACTGACCTATAGTTACCTGGCTTTAATTTTGCTGTTCTCAGATCACTCTGACTTCACTCTGATATGCATAATATGAATGAGATGGGTCCCGACAGTATCACACTCTGCTGCTTCTTGGGGTACCAATGAATTGTCACCACTGCGCTTGGTTAGGCTGTGGTTTTCTCACCTTAAGGTCAGCTAAACTCCTGGTATACTGGTCTAGCCTGAGTTCAGAAGCAGGACTTCTTGTATGCCTTATGGGGGCAGGGCTTCTGCTATTAGCCGATCATATTAATTCTGTAATAATCTTGATTCTGCTCTATCTATCAGTATTTGAAAAACCTAATAGTGAGTAGTGACACTAGTGTGCACTAACTGAACACAACCATTTCTGTACACCACAGTCATCAACTGTTCGTATCAGCAGTCAGAGAAGTTGCAGAAATATAATTCTATCTTGCACTGTGATACTACGATGTCATAATACTTGTGGCTTCATATGAGTATAATAAGCAACACAAGAGAAACATTTGCCACTTGCTTTCTTAGTAAATACTACTTCTGTTTAAACTCAGAAATATTGCAGTTGAAAACCAAAGCCATAGTATAAATAGTTCAAAAGCCTTTAATTTCTCATACACCGTCTCAAGCACAATGCAGAACAATAAATTGCCCTGCTTTATCACACTTCTTTTTTTTTCCCTCAGGCATTTCTTAAAAAAAACACAGCTTATACCTGGAATCTCGGTTTACTCCTCTGCAATGACTTAGGAAAACTAACCTTTTAGTAACTAAATTTAAGTGTTATACAATTTATGTAACCACAGGCCTAGCCCACAGACTGCCATAGGACAAATTAAATTTTACTACAATTCACGTTTGCTTAGAAAAAATTTTACATTTCACAGAAGCCACATGAAGATTGTTGTTTAAAAAAACCAACCAGGGTAGGTTTTCATGGTAGTAACCACCGGTGACTTTTCACAGAATTTACTAGAACTGTGCCAGTTACTTCATCACAGAATTTAGCCCAGAATTCCTAATTATTACAGTAACTTTTGGGTAGCATTAAGTAACTCTTGCTGATCAAAATTATTCTTATGAATGCTGAAATCTCTGCACGCTTCTAATATTCTGGTTAAGTGTAAAATTTCATTATTACAAAAAGTTTAGACTGTCAACTGATCTCATATTTTGGAGGCAAGATCTGGGACATAAAACTGGAGTTTTGCCCTAAAATGAACAGAAAAATCTTCTACTTCTTTCAAAAGTTAAGTTACATAGGCTTTCACAACAGATTGAAAAAATGAAATTACTTTCTTTCGGTTCCTTCTACCCCCTAACTTCTGGGGGAAACAACTAAGCTTTAAGATAACAATTAACTTCTGAGAGTCTGCAGGATAGGATTTTGTTTTGGTTTTGTTTGCTTGTTACACAGACAGTACATTTCTTTCCCTACACCTACACCATTTGAGCATCTGTCTGTAGATAGAATTGGCTGCACTTTATAGCTCACACCAGAGAAGCTCCAATTAGAAGGGTGTATCACCCTGATGCCATAAGTTTATTTTTGCTTTGTGGAAGAAAGGCAAGAGTAATAATTATGTGCTCTCCTTCTGGGTCTCGATATACAACTCCTCATCCTGAACAATAAAAAATCACAGATAGCAGACACCTATGATTTACTAAAGTTAAACTAAATTTGAGGCGTGGTAGTATATGTCTGTCTGCTAGTGCTCATGCCAGTCCTTGTAAGGCCAGGCACTGTCTTTTGGGGAATTGTTTTTTGTTTGGTTGACAAGAATTTGTCTTTATTAATAGAGCAAGGGATAAATGCAAATATGATACAATTATTTCTTTATTATTTCTCTGGTTTCAGAAGTTCTTCTGTGTTAAATCACAATTCAGCACTCAAATAGCCTGGTGAGTAAGAAACCCTGAAGTAAGTAAACTTTCTACTTGAATGAAGAAGAGATCCTGCTCTTCTGTTATCAGACATACCCTTTGAGATATGTTTAGTGAAGCCAGAGTTGTTTTCATTGTGTAATCAATCAGTAGTGAAGAGCTCTTGCAGTTTCGCTTTCTGTCACAGTCTTAAATTAGTCTGATTTACATTTTTACTGCATTTACTACAAATTCTGATAAGGAAAGAAAGTCTTTGGATTTGTGGTACAATAACAAATGGTGAGAATTTAGTTTTCAGGGGCTGTGAAAGTAGCAGCTCAAAATGAGGAACTTCTGAAAGGAAACAATTCTCTCTTGATGCAGGAGTCTGTTGTCCCAGAAGCAGACAGCATGCTATCTGAAGCCCAGGACTGTGCTAAAATAGCTGTACCTGGCCCTTGTTCACAGCTGGCTTGCAGCCAGTAAACTTGAGTGTGGGATGAGCACCCTCCGTCTGTCTGCAACTCTCTATATAGATATACCCTGAGGCTTCCTGGAAGCAGCTTCCAGCTTCCTCAATTTTCAGAGCTGATACAGGCTTAGAAATGCCTATGGGGTACTTCTAGTGATGATATATAGTTACTCTTTCCAAGCTAAGGAATATCAAAATGCAGCAGTGGTCCATTCTTATTTCTCTCACTTTCTATGCTCCGTCCTGGGAACCTTTGACAAGCACTTTGCTTTTTCAGCACTGAACTTCCTACACACACACACACACTTAACTGGTCTCATTAAGTGAGATACAGGGTCACTTTGCTTCCCTGCGAATCTCAAAGGGGCCATAAAGAATGGGAGAGGCTCACGGTATTGTGCATGTTTTTTTGTGGAACAGGGAGTTCAGAAGTAGATCACAAAACACTCCTGGAAACTAAAATACAAAGAAAATAAATGTCATATTAGTGAATTCTTAGTATGTCATTCAGCAAATTCTAGCACACACCTCAGCCAGCTCTAGTGGTTTTGAAAAAGCTTGTACAATGCACTATTTGGAAAAGAACCACTGAGAGACCTTGTCCCTCTGAAGAGCTGCGGAACATCCCCTGGCTGCCTCCTGCCAGCCACATCCCACACACACCTCAGCTGCACCATCTGGGGGGACAGATCTGAAAAGCATTTGAAAAAGTCAAAATCACGAACAGGAATGAAATCCTTGATTTCTTTTAAGTGATCCGTGTTCAGCACCAGATAGCACTACACTGGGAAGCAGTTTCCTGCTCAAATACATCCTTTCATGTTGATGGCAGGACTTGAGACTTAGCAATTACTCCATTAGAAGAACAAAGGTTAACGAAAAAGAAGGCACTTCTTCCCCTTTATCACCAACTGATACAATGAGCATCCCTGCATCACATGATACAACCACACACCACAAAGTCCTCCTCCTATTGCCCTACAGAGTTTGATTTGCCAAGGTGAATGCAAAGCCACTTAAAAAGCATTTTTTTTAACAAATCGCCCTATTGACATCAATAATGTTAATGCATAGGATGTAGTGCTCATCAGTCTAAGGGTAATGCAGGCTAAGAGATCATTACATCTAGTTCTTAGTTAAAGGCTCTATTTCCAATAGAAAGTGTTAGGACTGCTGTGCATCTGCCATGCATCTTTCTCTAATTCCACTGTTCCATGTCTCTCGGAACTGCATGCCTCAAAACTCATTTGCTATCCCCCAAAAGAGATGAGTCAGCTGAGAAACACCTTAAAAATCCACTTGGAACAAGGACTTCTAGATTTAGGAGAAAGGACTTTCCCCTCAGACTGTCAGAAAAACTGGGAAGACTCCTAAGAGAACTGACCATAATGTTCATGACAGTGGATGCCTTTCCATGGCTGCAACTAATTCCCAGCCTCATCTAACACTAAAAATGGATTTCAGAATTACTCAGACTAGGAAAATACATCGTGAGATGAAACTTGACTCGTGAGCTCATCCCACACTTAGAGAACAGGAAATATAAAATAGTCAGGAAGCCTCTGAAAAATGCAAAGTAAAAGTGGAAAGATCAAAAAGGAAACCACAAGAGGGCAGATGGACTACATAATGGATAATGAAATTATTAAATACAGAAGGAAAAAAAGGGAAGGTGTCCTATCTCTTAAGAGAAACCTCATCTGGGGAAACGAGTATTTTATGCAGAAGACGACAAATTAGGAGCATGATGGGAATTCTACTTTTTCAACTTAGAGATTGTGGAATTTTTAGTAGCTGAATAGTGTTATATCAATGGTTATGGAGATTTGGAGGTCCTCCAGTTATCCATGGGAACGACTGACATACACCTTTGCTCCCACACACTTTAGCCTCTCTGGAGGGACTGGCAAGCAAAGTGACAATTAAATCCTTGGTCTTGTGACAGAGACTTTTAAATACTCACCAGCAAAGAAATCAGAGCTCAAATGATAGGCCATGCCTTTATTCACATAGAAAGTCACAGGAACCTAACCATTTGGAAGGAGACTAGTTAGGAAAGGGATTACTTTCAGGAATAAGACATACATGGCTGGGACCGTATGCTTACAGAGATTTTCTTCACTTACGGACAACACTGAAGTCCACGTTAAAGTGCTCCCTTACTTCCATGGGGTAGCATTCACCTATATTTATTTTACTCCTAGAGGGATAGTCAACTGCTGTACAGGAAGTTTTTAGCATCTTTTTGCTTTCTTGAATGTGCTTGAGCTCTGGACCAGGCCCTTTCAGATTTTGAATTTTCTAGGGGACACTCAGCTTTGGGGCACAGCAGCTGGGATTGTGCCAGTTCCCACCAGCACTTTGCTCAGGGAAATGGTCTGGACCTGCGCCTTTCCTGCTAAGGCAATCTGGCAATTCTGAAGCTTTCTTAAAAAGAACAACATTGCCAAATCAGGTGGCACTACAATATGGAGAATAAAGAATAGGCTCAGTTTATACCCTGAAAGATGTAGTTTAGATGCCTGCTTAGCTATTTCCATGGTCCTTGACTAGAAAAGCCTAAAACTACCAGCTGCCACTTCTACCAAATGCAGACTGCTCACCTTCCATTAAATGTAGCTATGTTTTCTACATTAAAACGTTACAGAAACCTCCCGATCACATTTCCTATCTGCTATGTAGCTTATTGTAAATGTATTTGAGTAATCTGTAAAACTTCTGATTTCAAAGGTTCCTTTTTTTTTAATGCTCACTCTACTGTCTTTTTTATTCTTATACTTATTCCCCTTTTAACCTTAAAGACATATAATCAAAAAGAAACACATGCCTATGCTAAAGCTTCAAATTCTGCTTGAATTCACAAGAGTTTTCTACTGACTTCAGAGGGGAGGGATCCAATTCCAAAAGAGAAAACTGTTTAAGAAAAAAACCCATTTAGTCAGATTAAACCCCACATTTCTTGACACCAGTTCATATTGCTACACAGATGACAATGTGAAGGTCATGTGCTCTGAACTATACAAATTTTCTCAGCATGGCACAGTTTATGGCAGCAACGGCACTAATATCAAAATCTGCAGATATATTATTTGGAATGGCTTGTACCAGGTGTAAAAACGGGAAGTATCTTCATCAGGAATGTGTGGTGTCTGTTATATATAGATCTAAAAATGAGATTGCAAACACTGTAGGAACAGAAGGCTGGATTCTTCCCTGGTTTATGATGTTTTAAATCAACTGCTTTCATTTCATTAGGTGTACATTGGCTTAATCAAGAGAAGACTTTGATGCAGGAAATTTCAGAATATAATGCAGCTTATTCCTTTTTATAAAGTCGCTTATACAATATATTCCTAATGTCATATACAAAACCACAGCAACCAGTGGAATGAAGGCTTTACATTACAGGTGATGGGACCTGAGACATTTCGGCTTTCTGCTGCTGGTTCCAATCTAGCCTAGGTAAGTATGATTAAACCACTGACTAGCCCACAGCTCTCTCGTGATCTCTGTAAAATGAGCCTGTTGTTAGCTCACCTGCTAGCGGATATCTGACAAAAATACCACCGCACCTTAAGTTTTTATTGTTAAGTTTCAGGTTAGCACTTCTAAATGGATAACTTTAGAGATAGGCTCCTCAGATAAGATTTGAGATATATTCATGGGGCAACATAGAAAACCTTGAACTGCCGATTTCCACATTCATGCAATCCGTGCCAGAGGATCTGAAATTTCAGGGACCATCACAGTGGCATGTCTGACGGAACTGATGAAAAAAGCTAGGTTAAATAATTGTATATATTCTAAGGTAATGGAGGAGTGAAGGAATCTGAGATAGTTGAGCTTGTCTAAATGTTAGTGGAACAAAAGCAAAAGCTCCTTGGGATGTTGTTCCTTGTACCATGCTGACACATAATCTTTCCACAAGGTAGCAGAGCCCTCAGGAATCCCAGTCACCGTGCTCTGCTCCCACACAGAGCACTTCCTAAGTGGAAAGGATCCACAGAGATCTCTCTCTCTCTCTCTCTCTCAAGCAGTACAGAAAAACTATCATAACTTCTGATCTTCTGTCCAAAGCCGAGGGAAAAGGAAAGCTGGGGAGAAGACTGGCATGTGGTCACTTCTTAGCTGATCATACATGATTTTAGTTCAGGAAATGAACTAAGATTTGGATCCATTCCAAGTTATGGGATATTGGTTGGGTGGCAAATGTCATTTACTAACTGAACAGCTGCATCAGGTACCTTTTTCTTTTTTTTTCTTTTGTAGAGTTGTGACAAACTAGTTTATGCAGAACTCTAATACTCTGTTTCAAATTTCTGCTTTCAGTTATTCATAATTTTGCTGCAGTCAAAACAATGTTAATTAAGTTAAGGTGCCTGTGTAATAAATACTAAAAATGTCAGAATTAACTCTGACCCTCTATGCATAGCAGAAAACAGGCTATCACATAATATTTTTTTCTGTAATTCATTTATTGCATTAGGCAAACACTAAGCTACTCTTTCTAAGGCACTGGACTGGTTCCAGAAGATCTGTTTCTCTCCCTAATTCTGCCACAAAGATGTTATATGTAATATCGTCATGAAGGCGCTTTTCTATGTTTTAGTCAGTGGACTACCTCAGCTTCCTGAAAAAGTCCTGGGGCCATCTTTTGCAGCACTTCCATGATTGTTTCATCTAAGTAAATAGCTAAACACTCAAAGTTTGGTTTTGGCCATTTTGCTTGCTTTGTTGTATGTACAGGAATAATGGTGATTAGTTTTGCAAGCCTTATAGTCCATCAGTAGTTCACAGACCACAAGTTAAAAAGCATGGTACTTCAGGTACTTAAGTTTGTTGTAGCCTTAATTTTGACATTTACTGAATGAGGCAAACTTGATTTTGAAAGCTTAACATTTTAATATTTCTTTGTATGTTGTCAGGGGTTTTGCCTGCAAGGTTTGTAGATGGGTGGGCTTGGCCCCAAGACACTGTCTTTTTAGCTGCTTCACCTCTGAAGCAATCAGGGCAGCCATTTCCCCCAAATTCTTATGTATAGGTAGAATTAGTTTAGCTTTGTGCAGTACAGTAGCTATTCATAGAGAATATCTTCAAAGAAAAAAAAAGAAATATTGTCCTGTGTTCCTATCATTTGCTTTCTTTTTCTGTATCTGATACAACTAGAGAAAATTTTTTCCCCAAGCAGAGGTAAGATAAAAATGAATCACTGTGATTCCACATTGTCTCTGACTTCAAGACTCCTTGAAGTCCCTCATCCATGAGGTGAAGAAATCTTGCTCTAGGGGGGTAGATTGTATCTCTTGACCCACTGATCACAGAAAATCCTTCCATCTCAGAGTTTTCTTAGTACAGAGGAAGCATCCATGCAAGATCCTGCTGAGAAAATAATTGTTTTGTGATTTGTAGTGCAACCACTTATCGAGGTATACCTCTTGAGCTCCATACAACTTATACACAAAAGCCTTCAGGCAATGGTCATGGGACACACCACCTTCTCCCTCACCATCCATGAATTTTAATTCTCACTCCCCTGTGTGTTAAGGCAAGTATTTTGCCTGTAGGAATCCAATCTTATATTTGATATACAAAACTACAGCAAATTACTGTGTGACTATCAGAAGACTAATTTATGTCAGGTTGAAAGTGTAACATAACATTTTATAACAACCTTACCCAGAGTGTTAAAAATTGTCTTATTTTATCACGTATCTTATGACAAAACATATTCAGCAATTAAAAAACCCTACAAAACACATAATGCTTCTTTAAAAGTTCATGAATTATTACTCACACTGAGTTGTGAAACAAAGTGAAAATTGGAATTGAAGTGCATGAGCTCGCATGTCAGGCAGCTTATATTCTTGATGTGTGAATAAAAGGAAAAATAAGATGATGCAGTGTTTTCCTATGATTTTAAAGGAGATTCCAGCAGAGTTAGAGTCAGAACTGAATTAAATTTAATTCTGTCATCATACTGGTTGAGTGTACCTATGTTAGCAATTTTTCCATGGAAACTTTCTGTTTAGATTTCTATTTTTTATAGAACCTTCCTTTTTGAAGTTACAGTGAGGCATATACTGAATAATTAATAAACCCTATAGTGAATACTGAATATACTATCTAGTTGAGCCTATAATTTTATTATTTTTATAAGTAGTTTTATATCACATATATGCAATCCATCCCTTTAAGAATAACATGGGACACCTGATTGTACAAACCATTTACAGAAGACAGAATTATTTTAGAAGGTCTTGGGTTTGTATCCATGAGGTGGATTTCGTAAACACAAATAAAAAGGCAAAGCTTGATTTAATAAACCTGTATTTCAAGAAAGCAATGCAGAGAGAATAAAGTTAGCATTTACTTGTGGGTGTTATGTGTTAAGTACTGCAAGTGACGTATCATTTACTAATCTGAGTCAAGTCAGAAAAACAAGCCTACTTTATTAATTTGGTGCTTTCTGTTCCATCTAGGAGATATGATAGTTGGAGAAGCCAAAACAGGGACTTAACACACGAAGTTTTGAACTCTCTAACATATTCAGCAGAAAGGCTAAAGTTCTGCGGAGATTAAACTGTTCCCATAGAAGGTTCAGGCATGCTGTCAAGGCAGCCAGTATAGGAAGTTTAGCACAACAGCTGTCCTGTAAATAAATAGAGGACAGTATTTTCCAGGGATTTGAAATCTTCACCAACACTTGTCAAGATGGACTTAAGCCCACAGAAAAGCAGTCCTCTGTAACACTGAAACTTTTTTTTGCTCTGGGCCACATATATTTATTCACGCAGACAAGTTTGAGTTTGCAGTACCCCCTGCTGTCTTTGAGAAGTCCACTGAATAATGCTTGTTCCTGTATTATCTGCTGTTGTCCCTCCAACACTGAATATGCTTAAGTTGTCTCACATGCATAGATGACATCAGTGCATTTTTCTGATCTATTCTTTTCACCTGTTTTGCAGCAAAAGTGGACTATCTTCTTCAGCAGTAAAGCTGCAGTCTTTTTAAAGTGAAGGTTAAGTTTGCTATATGCAGTTTATTTGCAAATCCACAAAACAGCAATGAAATAGTTCACAGAAAAATATATGGATCAGCAGTCATCTGCAAAACCTCAGGCACAGAAATGGAGCCACATTTAAGCCCCAGCAAAAAACAAAGCAAAGTGAAAAACTTAAGACCCTAAGAATCTAAAATGTGTCCTAGCATAGAGGTTAAAAGCTTCCATGGGCCTCGAATGTTCTGAAAAAGTTATATAGCTTATTTACAGTAAATTACAGTTTTTGCTTCAGCCATATTGTCATTCCTAGATGAAGAAATGAGGGAGGTAAAAGGTACTCATCTACGAAATCCAGCAGAGCCATTAGGCAAACACTGAAGATCAACAGGGCCTTACACAATACATTTATAGTCCAGTTTCCGTATTACAGAAGCTGATTTAAAGATACATATGCCACAGAAAATAGTCTTAACTTCTTTAGAAAACCTGCCAGGATTTTAGTTTTAACTGGTGGTTGCAATGAAAATATAAAAGGCAAGAATCTATGCTCACGAAATGTTCAAACTGATATTCTTAGGCCATATTGCAACCCAAACTCACATGGTTTCCAGGGGCTACAAGCATGAACAACACTTAAGGAATGTGAAGTATACTAAATGTACTATTTCAGCAGACATCTCAAATAAAATTCCATAGGCCAGCTTTTCCATGGGAAGGAAAAAAAGATTTTTCTGAAGGAAAATCGTACTTCATGAAAGAACCCTCGCACAAATAACTTAAAGGATGCCATCACCGGTCTCAGTAACAGACTGATAAAGGTTCTGTTAGTAGTTCTAACTCATAACAGGACTTCAAAAGATAATAACCAGACTTTTAAAAATAACAGCCCCATGCTGTATGTTGTAAACTATTGGTCATAATTTTTTCCTGGGTCAGCTTTACTGTACAGAGAAGAATCACAATTGTCTTTGCAGTTTCTGAGATTTTAAAAAACTTTTCAGGAAGAGAGGAGGTGGCTAGGACTGCCTAATTATTCAGGCTTAGAATTTGCTTAGAGCAGTATGTCATGCATTATTAAAACCACAAAATCACAGAATAATTTATATCGGAAGGGATCTCTGCCCAGCCCAATATCCTCCCAAGAGCAGGTTTATCAGAGCCTTGTCCAGCAAGTTTGGGGTCTCTCCAAGGACAGAGATCGCTCACCTTCTCTGGGCACCTGCTCCAATGTTTGACCACCCTCATGGTGAAAAAGTTTTTCCTAATCTCTAATAGGCATTTCCCACAATCCGATTTGTGTCTGTTGTCACTTTTCCTGTCACTGTACACCTCTGAGGAGGGTCTGGCTCTGTCTTCTCTGCACCCTTCCATTAGGTGGGTTGTGAGAGTAATAAGATCCCCTCTTAGCTTTCTCTTTTGCATGCTGAAGAGTCTCTCCCTGTCCCTCACATGCACTGGTCCCTGATTGTTTTGGTGGCCCTCCGCTGTACCAACTACAGTATGTCAGTGTCCTTACACTGGAGAATCCAAAAGTCGCAAGTAACAAGTAAAGGCTATTATATATTCTATACTGTACACATACTACATATGCATATATATATATAAGCATATATATAGAGAGAGAGGAAAGGCAAAAATAGTTTGTATTCCAAATTAGTATTGTCTTTTAATTAGACTTTCATTTTTAGGCCCTCATTACTTCTATTCAATTATTTTCACTGTAAATTTAATTACACTTAATTTTCATTTAAATAATTGATCATATCTGAGAAGAAAAAAAGTCGGTATCTCTGGGTCTTAAATGGCAGACACATTTAATTCTGGGTGAAAAATCTTACACACTGCAGTTGCTTTTCCCAGTTGAAGGCAGAAAGGTAGAAGCCAAACTCTGAAAACGCTCAAATTATTTTAAAAACCATTAAGTGTTTGGGAAATTAGCATTAACCACACCATTATTCCAGAACACACAGAGTGAATGTTCATACAGTCACCACACATAACAAACGAAACCAAAAAACCACCGATGTTCAGTAATGTGGGCTGGCAGTGACAAGCTAGAGCATTCCCCCGCGGAGAGAAGGCCCTTTCTGAAGTTTACTTCCTTCTAAGATAGGATGGCTTCTCGCCTCTGCAGCCTGCAGATGAGGTCTGTCCAAAGAGCTTGCTTCCAATTTTGTGGTTAATGTACTTCCAAGAATTATTATCCCAACTGTGAGGGGGAACTCTTTTCTTGAGTGATATAAACTACCTTGTGCAAAAAGTGGTGAGGACAGTCTTATTCTGGTCCAGGCTAGGCTTACTTCAGTTTGTGTTACATCAATTGCTTTAACCAAATGGAGACCAAGCCATTTCTAAACAAAATAAAGTGCCTTTGTAGAGGTATAACTGCATAACCTAAGCAGAGCAGTTTGGGGTGGATATAATATAGCAGGCTAAATCTTGTAAAACTTTACATAGTCAAATAAAAATAGAAATGGAGCACGGATTGTGTTATGGGGGATATCACCATTTTTCTCCCAGTTTCTTTTCTTTTTTTTTTTTTTATTTTTTTTTTTGCTACTATTATTCAGCATAGCAATGAATTGGGATGCTCTTGACACTGCCTTTTTGAAAAGTCAAGAAGCTTCCAGAGATTTTTATTTGAAGAGACATCTTTGTTCTTTTTTGTTTATCATCCATGCATCACTTCGAGTGATTTAAATGTGTCGAGAATAATACTGTAGGTATTTGCAGAGGTGCTCAAGAAGTACTATAAACATCTTCTATAAGCAGAATTCTGGCTTCTGCATGTACTCATTATTTTACTTCTCTAACGCCTTTTGTTCTTTCTGATCATATCAGTAATCTAGCCTCCGTTCATTTTAGAAGGAAAAGACTTCTAAAGGATATTGCACCTTGCCTGGGTACTTATTAATGCCTGTTCTTGTTCAGTGATTATACAAAGATTGTTTGTACAAAGAAGTTGCATTGGCTTGACTTAAATGGGTTTAAAAAAAACCAAAACCCACAATGTATTTAGGTCAGTACAAATTCCTGATTGGAAACGTCTGGATAATCTTAAATCTTTAGCTATATCAACTTCAAATACTTTACTGAAAAAAAGCAGTGTCAACAAGAAACTTGTGCTAAAATAACGAAAGTTAATTTTAAGAAACCCAGTTGCATTTCTGAGTAAATGAGGCCTAGTAAATTCCTCCCACCTAGTTTTATTTTCAGAGAAGGAAGCGTTATATTTGGAAGGAAGCACCTCTTCCCACCAATAAAGTTGTACAGCTGTAACCAATTTCTTCATGAGCGTGCAACCTGAATGCTTTTCTTTTGTTTGAGATGGAGTTGAAAGCTTCAGCTGTAGGTGAACCAAATTCCTGTTTATAGAGATTTAGTGATTTTAGCTTCTTGTTTAAAAGGCTTTGGGATATTGCTGAAGGAATTCTTTAATTACTACAGGAAAAAAATAGGTTCTCAGAGAGACAATGACTAAGGTGTGTTTCATCTGTATTAGGCAACATAAAAGCTTAACTCAACAAAATACATTTGTAGTATTTTATACAGATTTGTTGATAATTACCTATTTTATAAGTTTTACTCCTACACTTTTAGCTGTATAGAACCACTGCATCATTTTTTTTCAAGTTCTCCTAGCCTCTGGCATTACTGAGGCCTTCTAATAGGATTATTTCTTGACTCTCCAGTTAGCGCTGTGAGAAGGAGCAAGGCACTGTTCTGCAGTTCGGAATTATAAACTATGATCCTCTCTCCCTCTTAGGGTAAATGGCAGTTCCATCCTTGGAACACCATGCTGTCAGAAAACCCAGGCACCCCACTAAATGAATAAGCAGACCTATCAAAATCCTATCACAAATAATGTAAGCATATATCTGTGTGTATATATGCACATTTCTACATATAGATGTATACACATATATATACATGAACAGGTATATACATACATGAACAACATTAAAAACCTGACTTTGCGAACAGTTCCCAGAATCCCAAATCTCAAACCCCTGCTCAAGCAACATTCGGCTCCTACAGACAAGGGAGAAAAGGCAGTCCTGAAATATAATAAGCTTGCTCTACTATGAACCAAGGAAAGAAGAAGATCCAATGGCAAAGGGCCCTACTGTCACAACTCTTTCCTCAGACCAGTCACTCTCAACCTACTTTAAATTTAGGGACAACAGAGAAAACAAGGCCTTGGTCTGTGCATCTGTTAAAAAAAGCTTTAAGGGATCTGCAAACAGAAAAAAAAGATGGGTTTCAAGCCAGGCACCTCAGCTGGTCTCAGGTGCATTAGTACATCATAGAGTTGGAGTAAATATCTCAGATAAGTAGAACTTTGGTCATTTATGGTTTTACAGATCACAACCAACAGCTAAAAATAGTCCAGAAACCAGAAGGCAGTCAATGCAGACCATAAGGAAGACTTATAACGTAGATGGGAAAGAGACACTGCTTAATAAGCAAACCACTGATTTTTTTCTGCAGTAGCTCAAATTTGTTTGAGATGAAGTTTTCTAATGGAGTAGTGTACGGGAAAATGATCAGCATATATAGCAGATTACAGAACTGCACTGTCCTGCTGATTTACGACACCCTCACAATCTTCTTTGTACTAGTTGTCTGCTCCCCTTTGCACTGGGTCCTCGGTCCCAATGGCTCATGTCTCAAGATGGAATGAGATTGATCACCTCAAAAAAAAAGTACAGCCTTGCCATCCTTGAACAGGCAGCTTCTGTCCCTGCTGAGAAGAGAGAAAAGAATGAGCAGCTAGGTGTCTAACAAGGTAGTCCAAACCTCCTGAAATCAATGAGACAGAAACCATCATTTTCTCTTCCAGTTGTTGTACCACCTTGCTATTGCCTTGACTAAGTCACAACTGCTGGTCCTTACCCATCCCAACCACTTTCTCCTACTACTAATAGAGCCAGCTTGGTTACCGAGTGTGGAAATGGGGTACAAAAGACACTGAATGTGTCCCCTCAAATGACCACTTATATGCATTAAACAAGGGGAAACAAGCAGGTACTGTATGGAGTTCAGTGAGGTGACAATCTTTGGCCACTCAAAATGCTCAGCAAGGTGAGAATACCACCATCCAAAGGGTACCTCATCCATTTGTAGTAGCAAATGAGACAAAACCATTTTGTGATCCAAGGCAGTGAGAGGCTTAATGCCATCAGCACAGATCTTAATCCATCTCCAGGAGGTGATGCCAGTGTGCCTCTATTCTATTCACCACTCAGCAAACAAAATGACACGGGTCAGGCAGCACTGTGGCCAAAATACAGGATGTTAACTGTCCCCACACAGCCTCAAAACTGAAATGGAAAAACACTGGGTAACATCCAGTAATAAAAGTATTGAGTAATAATTAGCAATAGATTGTCACTAGACAGTAAGGAAATTGTATGCTTCTTCAAGTTGAGAGTTTATAGTCCTTAGAGAAGCACTGACAACTACCATCACTGTGGGACCCAACACTTACACATACACTTCCAGAAGTAAAAAGGAGTCTCAAACATAAGAGGGAATTAGGAGTGCTCCCAAAACTTCTATTATTCCAGTGAAAAATGCTGGCAATGAGGATGTGGCCTCTTTGCACTTCTACTCCTCCCCTGCAGACGAACAGTTCTGACAGAATTGAGCAGCATCACTCACAAAGTAAGAGGCAGTTTTCTTGCAGTGAAGGATATTCAAACAATTTGGATGAGCAATGCTGGTCTGGATTTACTTAAACCTGTCCAGCAAAATCAAATCTGCTGATTATGATTATGTAGATGCTGTGGTGAGAGCATAAACTTTCCCGTTTCTTAAGCATGAGAAAAGTCTGGCCCGATGACTCCAGAAATAGATTTAGCCTGGAGCTTTCTATGAAATAGACCTCCCACCTGAAAATAGCCTGCACAAGCACAAGTCTACTTTGTAAAATGAAGAGGGGCACTGGAAACATGCTTAAATCAATAATAATGACAGTTTTCAGGGATAAATAGTCCTTGGATTCACTAAGGTCCTTAAGACAGGTCCTTAAAACTCACTACCATGTCAAATGCTCCCACCTGGAACTTAAACAGTGGTGAGTAAAATAAAGGCCATTTCCTTCCACTTGACCAAACTGTCTACATTTCTTGTAGACCAACAAACCGCCCTTCTTTCTGGTTTTGATTTGTCCTGGCCTATTAAGGCGACACACTTAGAGCAGTTAGAGAAATACTGTCACCTACACTAGCCTCCTGTGGCCCTCCAGAGATCATTCTTTTTTCTCTCAGATGCACTGCCAGGAGCTGGGGGAATATGGTGTGCAGAACCTTCTCAGGGCTCATAACCACCCCTTCACCAAGGAAACCATGCTCTCAAGAGTCAGGTTGAACCACCATCATCACTGCTCTGTAACATCAAAGGTGCACAACACAGCCACTGCAGAATTGAGGATATTGCCCAAGTACTAATAGTCCTTTTCCTATGTTTATCAAACAAACCAACATCCCAGAGGAAGGAGGGAAAAGTATTTGGCTCCTGCTTTCCCAGCCAGCAGAAACAAAAGAAAATCAGAACAAAACCAAAACAAAGTGAATCATAAATTCCCTGCTGCCAATCTTGTTAGTTTGACGCTGCAGATCAGATGGAAGAACTGTACTCAGAAAACATTAATGCTGCAAAGCAGCTGTGAACTGCATGTAAACCCATGTAGGTGTGGAATCCCTCCAACTTCAGCTGGGGTTAGTTAAGGGATGGGGGAAAGGAATCCATCTGCTTTTTATGATCAGGGCCTAAATCAGTGGTGGAAAACCTGAGGCATGGAGGTTAGGGTATGGCCAGAGTTCCACATCGTACAGTCTGATCTATTCTTTTCTCTGAAATCCTATCCCAAATGAAAGCTCCAACAACTTTTACAGATCTATGATAGTTTACTTCAGCTGAAAGAGTCCTTCTAATCTACTTAGTGTATTATTAATAATACACTAAGTTTAAAGATTTAATTATTCTTTCATCCATATAAAAATTATTGTGGCAATGCTCAAAGGACGAAGCAATTACCAAAAAAAAGGCCAATCAGCAACATCTGACTACTAATCCAATGAGGAGAAACAAAGACAATACTGTTACATATTAAGAGTTTTTAATTAAATGATATATTTTCTATGTTTGTACATCAAAGAATCATTTCAGGTTTAAAATTTAAGAGGGAATATTTGTGTGTACTTCCAAGACAACGCAATGTGAACATGCAGTTTCTCGGGCATTCTGAAGCTACAGCTAAGCTGGAAATGTGCCACACAAACCAGTTGAAGGCAAAGTGTGAACCTGCCAATGTTTCTGAGTACATTTTTACTATCATCACAAGGAGTCATATCTGTTAAACATGTAAGAAGCCTCCAACTGCACTCTTTCATAGATTCAGACATCTGTATACCCCAAAACTATACAAAATGAAGTATTAAAAATAAATGCAGAACAAACAAATCATCACACGTATGCATTGAAGAACCTTTTTTAGAGAAAAGCTAAGAAAGTTTTTTGTTTACTAAGCTCCCCAAGTCTTTTGTGCTGGTACAATTTTGGGTGTTCAAATTATATGCTGGAAGATGGACTGGTACAGAGAATAAATTAAGCACAAGTAATCTGAACTCCAAACAAGCAAAAAGAAGTGAGTGAGCTCTTGCAAATAATATCTGTTCTGTTTGCTCCATGTAGAGCAGAAAAGCAGGGATGATAAGGATTCCTGTTTTGCTATGTCCTTTGATAAGTTTGTGGGGCTGGCCATGGTCTAGTTACAATATAAACACACAGAAGCGGGAAAAATAACTGAAGACATTGGGATTGTTATCTGTAGATATACACGGACACTATTACAAAGATATAGTTCCATTAAGAGTTTTGTTAGAAAGAAACTGAAAATAAGTAGGGCTTAGGATACACCTTTTTTTTTTCTTCTGTAAGATTTAGTATCTCTATGCCCATGGAACAGTCTTTTCTTTTACATACTGTGGTTTGCAAAAGTTGTTGTTGGACAGTCAGTAATTTCCTTAGGTTGAAATATGGTCAATTTGCAAGACGCAGATATAAAAGCTGGAAATAAGAGGTGAGACACTTCAGCATTCTGCCAGTACTTTATAATCCTTATTAAAATACCACCGATCTATCCTCTTTTATTTCACACCTTCCCTCACTAGGAGGTCCTGGCATCTAATGCAGAAGCATGTTAGCTCCTTTTGTTTCATACGAGATAACTAAATCAAAATATGTTCTGAAGAGTGAGTAATGTCCAAGTTTGTTTCCAAATACTGCATTATGCATAGGCATTTTTGTTTGTTTGTTTATAAAGCAGACCCATGACTTTCTAAGACTATGATGAGTAGTTTTTTGTTTATGTAAAGTGGGAGCTTCCGCAGCTGTTTACAGATGAAATTCTGCAAAGTGCTGAATACCTAAAATCACACTGAAGACAGTGGGTATATGCAAGTCAGAATATACACAAAATGAGTGGAGGTTTAAAGTAATTAAGTATATCGTAGCTTCCAACCCTTATACATTCTTATGCAGATGAGGAAAAGGATAGATTTTGTGGAAACATGCCAACTTTTTTTTTTTACCATAAGATTTATGGTCTAATAGACATTGAAAGGTATCAGAGGAATGCTTGAAGCCTTCACAACTATGCATTCCTCTAAAGGAAACAAGGGAATCTTTGGGTTGTCTTGGCACTTATCTTCAATGGGCATTCTTATTTTCTATGATATGGAGTTGCATACCTTGCCTAGGATGGTAAACAGCAAATACTGTCTCTGTGGAAGTATTAGATCCCCATTCTTGCCCACGTTTCCCATGTTCTCTCAGATAACTGTTCACATAGTTTCTCCCCACTCCTTTTTATTTTTTCTTAGTCCTGTGCTATTCACCTGCAAGTTTCCTCATTTTGGATTTTTTGCAGCACCATTTTAAGATTCCGTTTTAGTATTCCAGAGATTCTGCTTTTTTTATCCCTGTTCAATATCTACTTCCAATGATGCAATGTATTTGTGGATTTGAACAGGTGATCCTAAGTAAACCATGTGTAGCAATCTGCTCAGTGGAGGGGAGAGTCTCTTCAGAGGTTCTCAGCTGCTACTGGAGAACTACATAAATTTTCACTAGTTGATGTTCTTCTGTTCAGAATTGTAGTGGCCATATTCAGACCTCACAATCCGCGTGATGATAACAGGCATGTTATTTGTATCTCCAATTTAAGCTGTCACAAAAAATACATGTTTATTTGACAAACCACCCTTGGTGGTGATTGCAAGTGATTTGCAATATTCTTGCAGCGGAGCTTCTGACAGTTTGTTCGCCAGAGATTATTTGAGAGGTTTACTAATATGGGGTTTTCCTTCATTTGCAAACGGTTCTTATTCTGAACTGTGGATCTCCTTTCCAATGATGTCAGGCTCCCTCCACAGTCAATGATTGCCAAGCCTTCTCTTAACAAAGTTACCTGATTTCCTTTTCCTAGAGACTGCAAACCATCCCTAGTGCTGTCAGTTAACTTTATGCCAAAGCCGCCTTCTCCCTAACCTCACTTAAGAATGTGAGACAGGCATGTCTTTCAAGAACAGGAAGAATTCCCTGTGTAATTGCCTGCTTGAACACTGGGGATTCTCTGGTACCCCACATACGATTTAGCGAGTGGATTTTTGCTGGCATCTATGCCTCAGTGCAGAATTCTCCCTGTCACCGGTATTTTTGGCTCAATGAAGAATTTTTAAATGGGAAATTCTCAGGCTAAACAGAAGAGAGCCTGTTCTGAATTTGCAGGCTCTAAAATACACAGCTCCCTGTGACTGGGAAATCCAGAAACGAAGGACCTGGATTTTCCTGGGTAAATTTTGATTTGCGGCAGAGGAATGGACAAATAGGAAGGAAAACATGAGATGGCACAAAACCACGTGGGATTTGTGTCCCATGTCTTTGCACTCCAGATCACTGATGCAAGTTAGAGCTGCCTTAGGATTGCTTTAAATCACCCCCTAACTATAGCATCCTAAATGATCTTCAGAGTCAGAGCGTAAGAGAGTTTGACACTCTGTCAGTTGTGATAACACTTCTACTCTCAACAAAGAAAATGAGGAAGTGCTTGTTCTAATTTAGGATTTATTTTTGTGAAAATGACACTACCCTCTCAATTCATTTTGGAATGAATTTGTCTTTTTTCAATTGACTTCATGAATTATTATGTCAGTAGATGCCATGAAATCCTGTTACAGGTTGGGTCCTCAACTTAGGAAGCAAAAGTGGAAAAGGCAAAAATTTCAGAATGATAGACTCCTGCATTTTTGAGATGCTGTAAAAGCTATTAAACTGAAAGTTTCTTTCTATACTATTAACCTTCATTAAAGAACAAGTTTACCTTTCATTGAGATAAACTTACAAAATTGTGTTCTTTTTCTAGCCAGTTATTTAAAAAAGTATATGTTAATTGTCTCCAATTGTCTGAGTGAAACAACATACAAGGTTTTACTAAAGTATTCCACTATAACCCATAGTAAGAACAGAGCAAGTTATTCAATACCTGTGTAATTGCAGGTTCTTACAAGAGACCAGTGAAATAGCTTGCATTTTATAATTCCAAGGCAGACTAACACTGTAACAATGGTTTATGCTATAACATTAAGTTAGTTCCAAATTTCCTGAAGTAGACAAAATGAGACAAAAAAAAATCCTTTTTTCTAGGCTACAGGTAACTGGAAATAGAGGCAGCTTTGATCTCCTGTTTATCTGAAGCTTTGTCCTTCTCAAAATGTGGAAGTCTCTCAGAAAGTTCAACTAAGCAGGATTTCTATCTATTGTTTCGGGGCATCTGGAACTAGTGGGGAATATAGTGCTTTCTCAGCTCAACATTTTGTTTTTCCATTGCACCCTGAAGCTACACAGTGCTCTGCCAAGAGAAAACTAATTCAGCAGTATAAATTAAAAATAGGATTCTCGTGACACAAACTGCATAAATATGTTTAAATCTGTATAATGATTTTGCAGTAGTGATATGTCTCTGTTATGAAATCTTCCCAAATTGTGCGACATTTCTTACATGGCCAGTATGCAGAGGCAAGCAGAAATAAAATTATTAAAATTGTTATTGAAAAATGAATCAGTCATTTTTTTAGGGGAAGGTGTTGCCAACCATTTCTTTGTAATATCCAATTACTCTTGGTTTATTTTTTCTTTAGAACACACACAAGTAGATATTTTCAAGTATGACTTCAATAGTGTAAAAATCAGAACTGTAATAAGATGGTAATTTTAAGAAGTTTCAGATTCACGTCATCCTTGTGTAAAAGCCATAACAATCTTCTCAGTAACACTCCACTATTATAAATGCAGCTGAAAACAAGTACTTAAACCATGCTTTAAGTAAGACTCTGAAGCAAGTATTGGCTTTTCCTTACTACTTGACAGATGGGTGGTGTCTTCAATAAAAGTCTTAATCATCCTCAAAGCACCAAGGGCAGCAACTACCAAGTCTTTCAAATTCAGACCTCTAGCCTTCCAGGGAGCACTAGGACAGAATAATCAGCTTTTGGGAATCCAGAACAGTATGGGTGGCTGGTAGCAATCTATCCTCAGATAAAGCCCAGCAGTTACAGCAGTTAATTACCACCATATAACTACTAAGTTATTAGTAAAAATTGGTTATAGAAAGACCAGCAGTCAAAAGTCATTGAAAAAAGTCTAAGGGCCAGACCATTTATGGAGATAAGGGATCCAAGACCATAAACTATCAGTTTAAGGAAGAAATGAATTAAAATTACTCTAAACATGTTTCTTTCTTTATCAAAATGGACTTAAAATGAGGCACATGCATTTATAAGCAGATAATCAGATGCTCTAGAAATCTACTCAGTTAATCAACCTTGTAGGCAGGTCTGAATAGCAGCATATCCTTCTTCTCACACCCAGTCCTGCAGCTGCGCCTAAGAATCTGCCTAAGCTGAAACAGTTGTTAAGCTAAGGGACTTAGGGGTCTTCAAAATAACTTCTTCAAAACCAAATAAAACAGGGCCTACCAGCCATTTGAGCTTTTTCTCAGCTCCATTCATTCGAAGTATCCTTTAAGATAGCTATTACCACCTCTGAAATGGATCTACTTAGCACTTAGCCCTGGCTTGACAAATCACTTTGGTCTACTTTCCATTTATTTCTCCCACAGAACAAAAGAACAGGGGCAATTTCTGAGCACTTTCTCTTAGTTTGCCAGTTTGTCGTATGGATAAATGTTATTGATACCAACCCAATGTCCATCACAGTTTTGTTTCATAATAAATAGGCTTAAGTAAAGCATCTGTTGACCTTGATAGATCAGCCACATGAAATTCTTATATTTAATATTCATTCTGATTAATCTTGATTTCCTGTCTTAGAAATCATTTGAATTATGCTGGTGATTGACACCGAGACATTGCCTACTCATATGCAAACAAAAATGTAAAATCTACAGTCCTGATATTGTTAACAGTGCTGAGGATTCACGCTTACCAAAACCACTACAGTCTGAAAAAGGCCTACACATCTGACTGTACAAATTAGTCTCCAAAACTGCAACTTATTAGGGAAGACGCTTATCTTGCCATTTCACTCCTCTTTGCCACCTGCTATTTATTGCTTTATGTCTTATCCACACGGGTACTTGCACACACCTGATTTTGTAGCATTATTCACAACAGCAGCTTGGGTGGCATGAGTTTCCAGGATCATGGTCTTAAGTAAGCAGGAACAACAACTCCTTTGCTGAGTCAACTCATAGTGAGCAGTGGAGAAATTAGAGTAACTTTTGAAGTAGCTATACTTGAAACAGGTGGATGAAATGACAAGACGTCTGATGCCAAAACCCTCTGTATTATTCAAAATAATGACTACAGGCTGACCGCAGTCAACCCTGAAAACATACTGTGGACTACCGTGTGTCCATGTTACCTTTTTTTTTTTTTTTAAGTGTAAAATTCACAATACTGTCACAGTTCTGTGGTTTAGCATCTCATGGCTATGTGAACTCAGTTTCCAAACTCTAGCTCTGTGTGTTGAAGTAAGAGAAGGCTTCTTCACATGGTATTTTTCTGGAAAGTAGCGTTTGTGCTCGCTTTGTTTTCTTCAATATAAACTAAATGGAGTGGACTCATACGTCAAAAAAAATATGTTTGGATGAAGGCAAAACATCAGAAAAATATTAAAGTGAAAGTATGAGAAAATTACTAAAATAACATGCAAGATAAAGCTTGCTTTGTCACCATGAACGATAGGCTCTCCGATATACCAGCTACCTGGAACTAAGGTTTTTCACGCTTTCCGCAAACGGGCGAATACTTGTCTTTCCATTTACTAACCGCTCTACTGCAGTTTTAGGCTTTGCTAGTCTTTGGCTCCCACAGCAATGCCAGGAACATCCCCACCTGCAATACAGTTAAGAAAACAGGCAAGGGCTCTGCTTATGCACACGCTTAATTTTACAGAGATGAGAACAGCCTGGGAGCGTTACCCATCGGGGGGATCGGTGGAATCGCTTATGGCTGGACAGTCAGGAGAGCCTTATACAGATTGTGAGGCTTTTCTTAGTGACAGTTTTGCTCAGAATCAGTAATAATATTGTAGAACCGTATAAATATGGAAAAAAGAGATATGATTATAGAACAGAAGGGGGGGGGGGGGAAGAGCCTTCCTGACAAGCAATCTCTCACTTTTTTTTTTTTTTTCCCCTTTTAATTTTAAATAAAGCTGTCTGCGAATTTGAGCCTAGGGAGACCTTCATTAAAATCAATTAATCAGTCAGCCTCTCTGCTGAATAGCTTTCTGGAGACAAAAAGCCGAACCAGGGTTTGGGAGCGAGGCGT
The DNA here is from genome assembly GCA_031468815.1 of Morus bassanus. NCBI lineage: Eukaryota > Metazoa > Chordata > Aves > Suliformes > Sulidae > Morus > Morus bassanus. Next base: position 38,353,402 of record CM062567.1, on the reverse strand, counting down.
GCGCGCCCTGTGCGAACTTCCCTCGCAGGGCCGCGGCCCCGCCGCCTCAGCGGGCACGGCGGCGGCCGGAGGCGGGAAGGCTCCGTCCCGCGGGCTCTAACCGGCTCCTGGGGGGGGGCGGGGGGGGGGGGGCCACACACCGGAGCCCTCCCGGCGGCGGGGGGACCCCGCTGCCCGCCGGGGCCTGGCCGGCCGCGGGGCGCGCAGGTGCCCCGGGCCTGCCGCGGGGCAGGTGAGGGCTGGGTCTGGCGGCCTCGGCTCCCCTCGGGGAGGGAGCGGCCGCCCCTCGGCGTAGCGGCCTCGGCGAGGGCCCGTCGCTTCCCCCCGCCCCGCGGGGCGGTGGAGCCGACGGCCGCGCCGGGAGCCAAGCGCCGGCGGCCGGGAGAGCCCCCCCCCCCCCCCCCGCGCCGCGGCCTCAGCAGCCACCCCGGGAGCAGCTCCCCCGGCCCCGCCGGCCGCCGCGGCAGCCCCCGGCCCCGCCGCCGCCCGCGAGAGGCTGAGGGGGAAAGTTAGCGGCGGGGCGCGCCCTCCTCCCCTCCCCTCCCCTCCCCTCCCCTCCCCACCCCTCCCCTCCCCACCCCCGTTCGGTGCCGGGCGGCCGCCTCCGCCGCCCCCGCGGCGAGGAGGCGCGGGTGTCCCCCGGCGGCGGCGGGCGGCCCGGGTGCCCTGCTCCTCCCGCTGCCGGCGGCCGCCGCCGGGGCAGCACAGCTGTTACAGAGCCGCGCTGGTCCCTCCTCCCAGCTGCGGCTGCCTCATCTCCCCCCACCCAGCCCGTCCCTCCCCTCCGCCGCTCCCGACGCTGCTGCTGCTGCTGCTGCCGCCGCCGCCGCGGCCGCCACCTCCTCCTCCTCCCCACCCCCACCCTCTCTCTCTCGCTCCCCATCTCTCTCTCGCTCCGTCCCGTTCCCCCCTGCCCCCGCCTCTCCCCGCCCTGCCGCCGCCGGCCCTGGCAGAGCAGGCACCGCAGGGGGATCTCGATGTAACACCATGACAGGCATCGCCGCCGCCTCCTTCTTCTCCAACGCCTGCAGGTTCGGGGGCTGCGGGCTCCACTTCCCAACCCTGGCGGAGCTCATCGAGCACATCGAGGACAACCACATCGGTGAGTGCCCCGCGGGGCCGGGGCCGGGGCAGGGGCCGCGGCCGGGGCAGGGCAGGGCAGGGCAGGGCAGGGCGGGCGGCGGGGGCGCCCCGCGGCGGCGGGCGCGGGGGCCGCGTGTGCGGCGGTACCGGGGGCGCGGTGGTGCGGGGGGTGGGGGGGGCACAAGGTGCAGCGGGAGCCGGGGCGCGGCGGCGGCCGCCGGGGGAGGGAGGTCGGCGGGCGAGGAGTGGCAGGAGGGGTCTTGCGGGCGACGTGGAGGGCTCCTCGGGGAGGCGGCGTGCGGCGCGGCGGCGGCATGGGTGGGTGCGGGGGAGGCGTGCAGCCCGCCGGCCCTGGCGAGGGGGAGTTAGTTTGCATTGGCAGGAGGGAGCGCAGAAGCCCGGAGGAGGCGGTGGAGGAGGGAGGAGGACGGGCACAGCACGCCGCCTGCTGCTTCCGCCCCGGCTCTGGCTGTCAGGGCTCCGGGGAGGGAGGGAGGGAGCCGCCGCCGCGGCAGCCATTCCGCTTCCTCCTCCTCCTCCTCCTCCTCCCGCCGCCGCCGCCGCTGCGTCCTGTCAGCGCTGTTGCTAGGTGTGGCGGGGAGGACGGGTCGCGCTCCGGCCGCACCGGCAGCCGCAGCGCGGGAGGCGCCTCTCGGCGAAGGGACGGCGTGAGGGGAGGCCGGGGCCGGCGGCGCGGTGGGCGGGCCCGGCGGTGGCGGGCGGGCAGGAGGCCAGGCGGCGGCGGCGGCGGCGGGGGGGGGGGGGGGCCGGCGGCCCGCGCCGCCGGTGCAGTCCCCGGGGCCGGGCGGGCGGGAGGCGAGGACGGCCGCGCTGGCACCCGCTGCCCTTAGCCGCGGAGCCCAGGCCAGGCCGCGGAGGGCGGGCCGGGCAGCGCCGCGCCGCGCTGGATCGTCACCTGTAGGCTCCCCCCCTCCCCTCCCCTCCCCGCGGCGCGGCGCGGCCGCCGCCCGCCGCTCCCCTCAGCCGCCCGTCCCGCCCGCGGCGCGGGGAGGCCGCCGGGCCTGCGGGGCGGTGACTCGTCAGTGCCTTCCCGGCGAGGGCGCCTCATGGGCGGCGGGCGGGAGCGTGCGCAGGGGCCGCCGGGGCCGCCCCTCGGCAGGGCGGGCCGGCGGCGCCCAGGGGAGGAGGGGGCGGCGCGGCTCCCGGCCGGCCGCGGGCGCCAACTTTCCCGTCTCCCCTCCCGCCTCCGGCGGGACCGGCCTGCCCGCGCCCGGCCGGGCCTGAGGCGGGGCGGCGCGGAGGGGTCTGCCGGCGGGCGCCGCGCCGCCCGCCACGGCTTCCAGCGGCGCTGCTCCCGCCCGCGCCGTGCCCAGGCGGGCGCGGCCCTGCCGCCGCCCCGCACCGTCGCTCCTGGGCCTCGGCAGGTGTGCTGCCAGGGCTTCTCGGCTGCGCCCCCCCCGGAACTGCGCCGCTTTCTCCTTTTGCTAATAAAACACAGCGCTCAAAGTGTCAAAAATCGAGCTGATTCTTTGAAGCAGACCAAGTTTTAAAATCGGGGCGGGGGGGGGGGGGAATACAGAAGTTTTAAGTACCCGGGGAGCGGAGACTCCCGCGTTTCGCTATGAGGAAACGACGTGCTGCTACAAAACAAACGAATCGCTGCTACGAAACAAACGAAGCTCGCGCGCGTTTCAGTTTATTGGGTTTTAATAGGCAGGCTTGAGTACCTGAAAAAAAGTCTCTGAAGCTTAAATTGCGAGTGTAAGTTATATTAATGTTATAGGTCAGCGAGATGAAAGGTGCAGTTCTCATAATTATCACGATGCCTAGTATGAGGTAAGAAAACCACATACCGCAAAACTGCGTAATTTATGACTCGACGTGGTGCAAGCGTACTGTTGTGATATTGTTGGGGTTTGTTTTTTTTTTTTTTGAATCTCAGATGATTAGCTTTTCCTACACGGTGCATCGCGTTATACCAGAAAAGCTTAGGGGAAACAGTTTCCCAAAATGAAAGTTCATAAGTCATCCTGTGTGTCCCTCAAGTGGATTATCAGCCCCCGGGTGCCACAGCCCACAGGGTGTCAGAAGAGATAAGAGTCCGGCCCGTGTGGTCTGTGTGTTGCTGTTTAATCCCTGATCAGCCAGTCTGAGACTTTCCCGCAGAGAGGAGAAATTTATGCTGAAATACTCGTAATTTCTTAATAACTGTATTTTTAATTCTATAGGCAGTATTCATTACTTTTTTTCTTATCTCAAAGTTCAAGTGTTACAGATAGAACACACACACATGTTTAATTGAGCGTGTCATTTGCCAAGACTTGCAGGACAGAACTGAAACTTTGCACGTACGATGTCACACATGCAGCTGATTGAGTACACACTGGTGCAGAATGACATAAGGTTGCTCGTGCTTCATCTTTAATGTTGCACCTCAGCGTGACGGCAGGTTAAAGTTGACCTGCTTGCGAATACAAGATGCGGGTACGTAATGTTACTCACCTATATCAAACACTGGAAAAATCAGTAGGGCGTTGCACTGGTGACACCAAGTATGGATCCCAGATCTCGCGTGGAGGCTCAGCTTTATGGTTTGGTGCAGGTGTGAGGCTCCTGGATGGGAATCTATGAAAACTCATCACATAAGCGCTCAGGCAAAAGTTGATTAACCTTTCCGAAGGCAGCCAGGAAATAAAGGAGTAAACATCTGAATAGGAGCTTATGTTGGAATTGCTTGCTCAGTAAGCCAGATGCAAACAGCGTCCAACTTTTGCTGTCATACAGGTCTAGAAACGTGCGCTGAAATTTGTTGCTTTAAAAATTGACTGTAGTTTTTAGCATATAGAGCAAAGAGTAACATGCCATATAAAAATACATTGCTTTGGACATTCTGTGTGTGCTGCAGGAATAAAGAAAGCTTGATTGAGTTATATTCCATTATTAGTTCAAACTGAAGTGGGTGATTGCTAGGCAGATGGTATTACAGCGCAGATAACAAACTTGATGCTGCAAACAGCTCTCTGTGGGGAGGTGTGTGCGGCCTGGGCTCTTGATGGTCTTGCTGCTACAGTGCTGCTGCTCTGCCACATTTCACGGGATGGGTTAATAATCGTTCACATCATCAGTGGAGTGCTGGTAAGAATTTGGTCATTTTTCAGAGCTGTATTGTGTCTCTGAAAAAGTGGGAACAAATACTTACCAAGATTTTTTTTTTTTTTTTTTTTTTTTTTTGTCAACCTTGCAAATAAAGCTCAACTTAGTATAAGAAACACTGTTTTGGCATTCTGGGGACAGAATGTATTTGGTTTCTGAGGGATTCTGTAGTTGCTTTCCCTACTCATAACATAACACTCATGAAAAATCATATAGTAATGAAATAATTCAGTGTACAGTGGTTTGGTTTTTTTTCTCCTACATCTTAGTGGCTGCCTGATTACCAGTTACTTGAAAAAGTATCAGTGCAGATAACCTGGGAGAGTTGTGCCCATTGGATGAAGTATTCATCTCTGAGGTGGTGCTGTGTGCCTGTCAGCGTATCAGTTGCTTTCTGGGTTTTGCACTTATGTATTGAAGACTCGTGAAGAGTTAGGCTAGCTTAGCCCTGCCTTGGGGCCTCTCGTAAGGCCCTACCAGTGTCTTCTGCAACGAGACCACGTTCTGCAGGAGGAACTCTTTTAAGCGTGCAGCAATACTATCAAACAGTGTATTCATGTTTTCTGTGGCTCACAGCTGAAAATAGGCATTGATTTATAACTGCTGATGAGTAAATGTTTCTCTGTGAGCTACTTCTACCAGCATGTTGTCCAAGCAACCTGAAGTGCTGTTACCTTCTCTGCAAGTGTGCTGAGAGAAGGGGGGCTTTTAGCCTGCCTTGCTAGGCTGTCTCCCTGCCTCTTGGTTTTGGCTGCTCCGATCCCTCACAGGTAGTTTGGTTGACTTTTCTGATATCTCTAGTCTGGGAGCAAAAGGCCTAATTTACTGCTATTTGCTAGATTCATACTGTAGAGTGGAATGGACTTAATCCAGTCAATTCTCCAGAGTACTGTCAAGAGAGGAGGGGAAAAAAAACCCAAACAAAAAAACCAAAAACCCAAACCAGAAAACCAAACCCAAAACCCAACCCTGAACTGCTGTGGCAACGTGGCAAATTTTATTGCATTTCTGCAGTCCTGGTAGTGTCTTCAGCTGTGATATTAGGAACAGCACCTCTGGTTCCACAGAGTGTTTCTGAAATTACATTTAAGTCTAACCTTGGTATAAGTATATATCTTCTGGGCCATTTTCAGCTGTTGATAGAAGTCCAGAGAGTCACTTTGGTTTCTGGGTTTTTTTGGGGGGTTTTCCCCCCTCCCCACGATTTGATTCTTCCTCAATCTATGCATAGCTGAACTGCATCCTTTAGAGTGGGGGGGTCAGGTAGCTCCTTAAAGCTAGTTGCTAATACAAAGTTTACTCTGATGCCAATGTTTAAACTGAATCTCTTAATCAGATTTTAACAACATCAATTTATTTTAATTTTTGCTTTGTGTTTATCGTTGAAGAATATTTTTAATCACATGTGCAGGTAAAGTTGTTGCTTGTAAGAGCCACTACGTGTTCACTTGCTTCGTGACGAGTACTGACATGATGCACACACCTGTGTAGCCGTATGGCTGATTTGAGCAGTCCTGCTTCTCTGAAACTCATTGAGCATTGAGGAAACAGGTGTGAATGAAAGGATTGTCTGAACATACAGTGGTGGGCCCGAAGAGATGGAAGAGTGGATGGGAAGAGGCACAAAAGATAAATCTGAAGCCACTCTTACCTTAGTGAAAGTAGAGTTTTGTTAATTGTATTGCACTGAAACTGCAAGAAGAATTTGAAGGGGGGGGAAAGACCATTTGCTTATACAGTAATTACACAAACTAAGATGATCTACTGTTGCAGAACATTTCATCGTAACTTTGTGAGAAGTCCTGGTGTTGGATAGCTTCCAGTGAGGTATTTGTGTAGTATTGCTGTCAGAACTGGGATCTATGATGCTTCTCATCAAAGTTGACCGATTCCCAAGTATTAGGATGGGTCTTGCAACAGAACAGTACTTGCTGTGGGAGCAGAGGCAGCTGCTTTCCTAAGTGATAGGGTTAGCAGGAAAAATAAAACTTCTTCAATAAAAGAATAGTTGCAGAAGACGGACCAAGATCTGACATATAAAGTACTACCCATCTGGAAAGTTCAGGTCATATGGAGGGGGAGGGAGGCTTCTGAAATTCTGTGTCTGGTGGTAACTTTGACATTTGCTACCTTCAGGGACGTCAGTTCTTATTTAATATTAGGCAGCCAAGGGGCCAGATTCCACAGCAAAGAGCTCGAGTGGTTTAATAATCCATTGGCTGAATGCATGCAGCTTGCTTAAAGTTGGCCCTTTCAGTGTTTTCTCAGAAATGCTAACAACAGTTGTGCTGTGTCCTCACTTTGATAGTAAAAGGTGTTGAAATACAAGCTGGCTGTGAGCACGTGCAAAAATGGCATTTGGTATTGCTAAAATGTGTGCTTCGCTCCCCTCTCCTGTGTGGCCCAAACTTCCACCAGCTTGTTGGATAAAGTGCAGTATGACATAGATGACAGCTTCTGTATTGGACACCACAGTATGTTGTGTAGAACAAGCATAAAAAGATGCAACCCTTTTATGTTGCTGAAGTTGAGGGTGAGCGGCTACACGTTAGCGTTCCTGGAAGGCCTAGCAAACTTAAGTCTGTGTGAAAGATTTTGTTTGCTTAAAGCTGAGCTCTTCAGAAGAGTGTGAACATTGTTTAAGTGATTACCATCATGTAACTCTTTTAGCATTTGCTTAATGTGTAATTTAACATTTGGAGATGAGACTGGCTGTTTTGAAGAGGTGGTGGATCTTAACCCAAGGCTTTTTACACTGAGAGCGATGTGGCAACTAGATATATAGGATGCTTGGTTCAGTGTGTGGAAATTGGAAGACAGACCTGTGCTTGGTTGCCAGTAATGCGCATGAACATGTGGCCTTGCAAAGTAAATGAACAGGTACGTATATTTACCTCAGCATTGGTACTAATTATTGTTCATGGAAAGCAACTTTCTACATTTATGGCTACATTTATCTTAAGTTCATCCTCTGCCTCGTACTTCTACAGCTGTTAATTTTTGTTATTTCTTGAAAATGCCTGCCACAGTGGTGTGGAAGGATGTATGTTCCAAGGACGTTCGTTATTCACTTCGCAAGTTGGTGTGGTGGGGAAGGCTGTCTATTTCAGGAAGGCTTTTCTGTCAGATAGAGTCTTTCTTGACTAACAGTTCTAATCAGCACTTTTTTCCCCACTTGTAATCTTGAGCAGAGCAGATTTTTGGATTATTTTCCAGTTTCAAGTCTGGATTCCTTTGCTCTTTGAGTTTGAATTTAAATTGTGGTAGAATGTAAGTGCAACATTTGTAACACATTCTAGGTTATATTAATCGTATGGAGGTAAATGGAATCACCATCAAACTGCAACTAAAGCATGATTTTTGATACTTCTGTGGCATGAAATCTGTTCTTGTTCTGAAGTTACCAAGTACATTGAGGCTAAGGCATAAAGTGTGTTAATGGCGTAAAGCTTGAGTGCTATATTTTCTAGGAAGAAAGGGCTGAAAGCAAGCATCTGTGGACGTGCTGCAAACTGATTTTTTTCCTTCTTAAGATTGAAGGCCTCATGTAAAGCTAATAAGGATCTTTCCTTTTTCCTCTGCCAGCTTGAGTGGCTTTGGGTGAGACCCATTGCAGGGCTGCATCCCTACCATTGGCAGGGATTGCTCCTCTTGTACCCCAACAGATCTACACAAATACGAGTCAGAAAACAAAAAACTGAAGAACCATCAGGTAACTTGTAGCAGTAGTGTTACACTTCACCTGTGTAGGGCATACCTACCTTTGGGGGGAAATTTACAGTGATTATCATGTCTACTCTTCAGGGCATGAGAGGATGTTTTCGTAGCTAACCTGCAGTCCTTATGAGAATTGTAAAATAATCAGGTGGCTGCCAGTCAAATCATCTTTTTTTCACTTCACCATTTCTTGGGGAATGTGAAAAGACCAGGAATTGTATAATAAAAAATAATTTGAGGAAGAGGTGGTGCTAGAAGATGAAGAAACATATCTGTTCAGTCTGGAGACGATCTCACCTGCCGTTCCTTCCTCTTATATAATATAATGCACATACAAACAAGTAATCAGAAATATTTTGTGTCAAGCTGCAGAATACTTTAACGCAAAAGAAATAAGCACTGGAGGGCCGCTGCTTCCAGTGTACTCTTTATGTTGCTCCTGAATGTGCTTTTTCTCCCCCCTTTATTTATAATTCTTCTTCTTGAATAAGCTGTGTTTCACTGAGAATTATTTTATTTGTCTCTAGTAAGCACCAGTAATTCAAAATTTGGATGATAAACATCTAAGTAAATATTGGCTATATACACTTTGAGAAAGGCAGAGACAAAGACTTCAGTGCTAATTTGAAACAGCAGCAATTACAGGATTGATTCGATAAATCAGCTGCGTTTAACAAAAGAGAGTCCTTGGTTTTAAGGGACTGTCTCAGTGAATAATTTCACAATTAAAATTAAACAACCAATTCCTGTTACTCAGTGTCTAACTCTATCTTGAGACTTTTGGAGATGCTTTGGGGGAGTACATATGGTTTATTACACTTTAGTTACGAGAGGCTGGAGCAGTATTCTGATCTGTAGAGTAGAAGAAATATTCCAGTTTATGGTTTAATGATTTTTCTTTGCTATTAGTATTTGTGTTTTTCACCCTGGATTCTTGGGAGGCTCCTTATTAACTTTGTGCCATGTTGAACAAGGGGAATGGATTTCTTCACCAGAGATACTGATGACACCGCAGTGCTGTTTGTGTCTCTGATGAGTGCCCAGGATGGAGTACATTACTACTGTGCAGTTTCATTTAAGATACTGTAATTCATTAAAGAATGAATTGACTTGAATACAGGTGTTAGTTATATCTTCTTAATGTTCCATCTTGTGTTGCAAAGGATGGAGTAGACATAGAAGAAGAAATTTAGCAGTTTAAGGGAAAAAATTGAGTGGGATTTTGAAGCCAAGCTGGTCAGTTCTCTATGGCCAAAAAATTAGAATTTAATTGTGGATGAATTTTGAAACATTTCTTCTGATTTTGAGAAAGATTTCACTGTGTGCTAATAGAGGCCATCTTATTTTTAAAGAGTTTTTTGTGAAAAGTGGAGCACTTTAATTTTGAAATGTTGGCATTGCTGAAACTGCTCCAACAAAATGTTTTTTTTTTTTTAATTTAGGAAATATTTGGAGACTTCTGAGATTCCCCCCCCCTCCCAAAGACTACTTTGTCAAACTTGAGTAAGCTGCAAATGTTTCTGTTCCTTCTGGAAATTCATTTTTATCCCAACATATTTTGACAGGTAGTAAATATTCATTGCATAAAAATAGAACTGCTGAATATCCGAGAATGCCATGGAAAGGAGAAATAGATGTAAAGTATCACTTACTTCTTCAGCAGTGTGTAATGCAGTCACCATCTTAATTTTTGGGAATTATCCAATAGAAGCAAGTGGAGCTGTAACCCAGGAACTGAGAGGTAGTAAATTTAAGATGCAAGAGATCCAATTTCACTGCTATATGAGATTGGCATGGATACATGAATGTGAACTCAGCCCCTTATGCGGTAGATGACAGTGGCATTCAGTGAAGAAAAGAACACTATGTCATTATTTCAGTCATTTATTTTGATGCAATCCTGCTGTGTATCTTCATCAGGGAGTGTGTGTGTGTATTAGTGTTATGGGAGTGACCTCAAAATTCATTTAAAGGCTTCAGGTAGACTTCAGATGCTTGCCTGTTTGAAGGTGAAAGCTGCATACCGAATTACTGAGATCTACCCTTGGTTCCTTTGTCTTCAGATCAAAGGATGGACGTTGATCCAAGGGACAGTTGATCCAAGTGAAATTTAGTGACAAACTTGTAGGGAAACCCTGGAAGTTTACATGTTTTCCTAGCAATCTGTTGGAGAAGTATTTCAGTTTCTCTAACTTGCTGTTGAGTAGAGGAGTGTCTGCTACCTCGCAGGCATCACTGATGGTTGTACTGGGTTAACTGGGTGATCTGAGAGTTGTTAAGGTCCTAGTTTTGATGCAAAAAATAACAGTGAACCACTCATTTACTTGTCTCTATTTCAGTTTGGGGCCAGGGAGCTTTTCTTCCTGTTTATCCTGTTAAGCTCTTGGGTCGCCTTCAGAGCCCTCCTACCAGGTCTTCATCATCTGAACGGCGGTGTTTTGGTTTTTTGGTTTTTTTTTTTTTTTTTTTTTTTGTTTTTTTGTTTTGTTTGTTTGTTTGTTTGTTTTGCATAGAGTACAGGGAGGGGAAGGATAGGTGGAATTCTAAGAAAACCCCCAAATAACTGCTTTTCCCAATGAATTTGTTTGGGCCATATTGCAAGAGCTTCCTGACTTACTTAATGAGTATGCTAACGTGAAAAAGATGGATTTGTGGAAGGGGAGCGAAAAATTTCCGCAGCAGCGACTGCACAGAAAGAGGAAGAGGCTCAGGAGTATGCTGCTTTGCACTCCCAGGCTGGGGGTTATTCATCCAAATGCAGAGTACCCTGGATGTGGCAGGGTGGACCAGACAGTTGACAGCTTCATTGACAGTAAGAAATTCACTAAAAATTGCTTAGAACTACTATGATATTTGGAGGGAAAAGGAAAGCTAAAAGGTGTTTAAAATAAAATCCCATGGTTGCACAGCCTTCCAGGGAGGAACTAGGATGATCTGGGGTCCTCTACTGTAGTTATATAAGTGCTCTATGCTCCTGGAAAGACACCGAGCAAGGTAGTGGTGTGGTTGTGGAGGGTGGGAAGATAATGTTACATGGTTTTTTTGGTACGTACTTTCATTTCACAGGACTATGCTAGGGAGTTTTCCTTTTCCCAGGATCAGCGTAAGCACTTGCTATACTTTAGAGGGACTTTCTAGCTGTGCTGTAGGACTCTTTCCACGCAGTCCTAGCATTGGTAATAATTGCATTTTCCTTACACCTCAGAAAATCTCTTAAGTTGACTAAATACTCCTGAACTATGTAAATGCTCTTAGAGATGGGAAATGCTGACACTGTAGCTTTATCAGTCCTCACGCGTTATCTTCAGCAGCCATGCTTAACAGTGGTTCCAGATTTTGATCTCTGTCCCAGAGCAGCTATCCGGAGAGTTAGCTACCTGTACCTAACATCTTGTTCTTGTTTCAGCTATCCAGAATAACCCCTTTTTCGCTGGCAAGTTTTGTGTGAGATTGTGAAGAGCCTGTCTTCAGAACAGAGCAAACACCCCATCTTTGCTGACAGTTACCTTGCGGCAATTACCCAGGGCTCTCTCTAGACCAGATTCAGCAGGGAGATAAAGTCTGTGTTGGAAACTGTGATCTGGAACATAGTTATATACCAGTGAGTTCTAGTGGCTTGCTCAACCTGCTTCCAGAGCCAGGGTAAATATCAAGAGCTTGTTCAGGTATGTGACAATAATTGGATGCCCAGGATGGAGAAAAGGTATTTGTTGCTCTTACCTTCTGTGGATATTTTTGGTTCCATTCTTGTATTTTAATATTAAGTGGTTGGATTTTAATTAAAAAGAACAAATTGTCTTTGAACAGCCTTTACCTGATGAATTTTAGTAGCAATTTTCATACCTCTGAGTTAGAAATCATCATGAAAGAGATGGGTGAGAAATTCTGTATCTGCTCTTGCTATACCTCAATTCTATGTATGGCCTCAAATGCATTTCAAATATTGAAACAAATATAAAAATGAACATTAATTTATAAGGTTAATGAATGTCCTGGAGATATACTGGGTTAGTTGATAGCTGCATTTTTTTTCTCAGTGGCAACCTGACTTTTCCCTGTCTTTCTTTTTTAAGTAAAAAGTGCAGTTCCTGTAGCAGCATCATCCCCATACTATGTTATTCCACTGACCTCTGAAATGTGGAGGGTGTACAGCTAGTGACCTCTTCTGTTCTTGCAAACAACACAGTGTGCCTGCCACAGGATTGCCTACTACCACTAAGTATTCTGGAAATGAAGGAATGCCTCTTCCCTGACCCTGCCTATATGGAAGCCGTAGCATTTACATTTGGAAACCAAATCCCCTTGCTCCACCACCCAAACCCCAACCCTTCGTTATTGGAAAGGAGTGGAGTTTTGCTTGCAATCGTGTAAGTGGCTGCTAAAGATACTTGGTACCTCATGAATTCAAGATTGAGCCCGAACACATAATTTTGCAATTGTTTATAGCAGGTGTGCATAAATATTGAATGCGCATTAATATTTGTTTATAATCTCTAGTGGTGCTTTGTGGCTAGAACCATGGCATGGAATTGAGTATACAGTTTTCTAGAAAGTATTGTTAACTTATGTGGTGTAATAATTTAAAATTTATTATGCAGTCATTGTATTCCATTAGACTTGTTATATTGATAATTAGGAACAGTAATTCACGCTGATCTTTGTGCATGTGTAATTTTAAAATATTAGTTGTAATTGAAGACCAAGTAAATGTTTGTTTCAGAAGCCTGCAGAGATGCAGGTGGTTAGGAGAAGAAGTGAGAAATGAAGAGAGGTGGTTAGGAAGAGCCCACATATTTAGTTTGTTTTTGGCAAATTGACACGAGACTGTAAACTGCAGAGGTAAGAAGAAGAAAAGCCTTCCAGTATCTGTATTTTGGGAAGACGGTTGCATGGGAATAGTCATCCTATCATGAGTGAGAAAACAGCATACAAACTGGCGGGTGGAATTAAATTTTTTTTTTTTTCTCGTCTGTGTTGACCTGTGGAACAAAGACGGACCTTCACATCTTTCTCTCTTCTGTTCTGTCCTAAACCAGGAAAATTCAACTCTCCTCATCACCTGCCACCTTTCTTCTTATCTGCCAAGCCCTGACTGGTGGTGGAAGGAAAGGGATTATAAATTCCATACCTGCCTGTTACTGTCTGTGGAGGAAACTCTGCTCCGGCGGTGTTTAGCTTTTGATAAGCAGTTACGTTCAGCAGAGCATTCTGCTACACATACACACAGACCACAGGCTTTGGTTCTGGGTGCGCCACAGAGTGGTTTGCACATTGCATAAGTATCCACCTAGACAGGTGTTCCACGTACATTCTGTGGTAGAGTTGGTGGGTACCTGGTTTAGGCTTTTTAGGGAAGTCAGAAATTGCCTGCTGTTCTGTTACTGCTTTAAAAAAAAATCTCCAGCTGGTGTCTGTGCTCCCCTACTGCTGTCCCTTCTGACTGTTCGTTCTGTTCTCTTCTCCTGTTGCTCCACGGATGAGTGGTTTATTGGAGCCTTTTTATTACAGCTGCTGGTGTTGCTCTTCTGTCCTGGAACCACTGAACCGCTTCGTCCTGTAAAATCTCAAAGCCTTCTTTTCGTGTGAATGCTGATTGTTCTAATTTATTTATTTTTGATGCACTGTAGGGCAGGTGTGTCTTAGGAACAGGATACAACACAGGCATAATAATATGATATACTGCACTTGTGTTGTTTAGGCCCCTGTTTTAGTATGTTAACCACATAAATACGGAAGGTGCCTTTCTCATCTTCACCGTGCATGTGATGTTTCTCTTTCAGACTGAAGAACTAATGCTGAAACACCAGGTTTCAGGATTGAGGAGACTTGGATCTGCACATATTAGCTCCGTTCTTTACTAGTGTCTAATATCTTTTTCCTAATTTTCACTCTGTTCCTTCTAGAGAAAACAAAGAAGCAGAGTATAGCAAGGAGTAAAGATGAAGAAATCTGAGGTTGAAGCAAGGAAGGAAAAGAGTTTGTGAAAGACAAAGGAGTCTGCTTTTTTTTAATGAGCTCTTTAACAGGAGGTCTTGGTTGGGGTTTTTGAATCTCAGAAGCTGGGCAGAGTTACCTGCCTGAATAGAAACCACGTTTTTTCTTGCTAGTCAGAGACATCCCTAATTACCTAAGCAAGTATACAGGTCACCCACTTTCTCCTGACTCACTTTGGGGTTGGATGCTTGGGGTTGTTCGTACAGTCTGCTTGAGGCATGTACTTAATGAGATTCAGAGCTCTTAATGGATGCTAAAAGTATCCCCAGTACACTGCCTGCAAAGTCCTTATCTAATTTATCTTGAAAACCTCACTTGTTCATATTACTAAACACCTCCTCATGTCGGATCATTTCTATAGGTTATTAATAGCTACCTTTTCAAGCTGTATCAATTTCTCTTAGTATTTTGAATTTCCCTCCTCTGTAAGTGACCAGTCATGGTCCTATTTTTTAACTCATTTTATGTAGATCACGCTCCTTAAGAGCAGCATTAATGATCTGGATGTAGATAAGTCCCCTCCATATTTTCATTTTAAAGCAGAACTGTACATATCTGAGACTTGAAATTTTTTGCTTGGCTTTGATGCTCAGGATGCTGAGAACTGAATGCTTAATCCAAAGGGCAGGGTTCAAAGCATTGGGTCTCAGTTACTGACTGTGTATGCTGAAGCACTCCTGGTGAAGAAGTAAGTAATCTCCTTCTCAGATATGACATATCCTCTTCCTGTTCTTCCAGGAATACAGTAGACTTTCTCTTAAGGTCAGTTTTAAAGCCATCCTGCCTGAAGTCCTTGGATTCATTAGATGTTGGGCTGGTGGCCCACCCCTCCCGAACAAATACTGTTTTGTTGCTGTTGTAGCAGAACTGCTTTTTTCTTTCTTTCTTTCTTTCTTTCTTTTTTTTTTTCCTTCCCCTTTCCCCTCCCAGTGGTTCCACAGCAGAACACATCTTTTTTGAGGACCATAAAGGCCTTCCCTTTTGGGTACCCTTTGGTTGCTTTCTACCTTGTTGTCGTGGGTCGGTGGTTTAGTAGAGCAGACTTCTTAATAATGGCTTCTCTGGCAGGCAGTCTGCAGCTAATTTTGAGACTGCTTTTGTGGACCTCCTCTCCTGACTTGTACACTGATTTACTCACCATAAGCCCATTGCAGGTTCCTGCCTTTGAACCTCTGGAGTTAAACAATTGCACATCTTGCATGACAGCAGTTTTTAGAACCCAGTAGGGAGGGCTAATGACAAGCACTCAAGAAAGCAAGGTTATTGGTTTGTTGTTTTGGGTTTGCTTTTTTTTCTGGATTTTTACAAAGAGCAGAACATCAGCATGAAGACCGTTACCAGAAGGTTTCACATTTCTATTTGGGTAGATACAAATCTGATTTGGATTCCTTTCCAAGGTGGACTTCTGTCTGACAAGCATCTGAGACAGCAAATTGGCTGTGCCCCGTTTTAAAACAGTGCACCAAGTTGAACTGCTCTGTGTTGTGTATTTTGAGCCCCAAAGTGTCTTGCAGCATGGCAAAGGAGATCTGCTTTCTTCGTTGGTATCCTTGCTGTGCAGTGGAGTATCACATGTTGTTGATTGTTAGGTGGATGAAGCTGAAGTCTCACGGTCTTCCTGTTTCCTTGCTCTCTGCTAGTTGATGCTGTGGTGTTGTGGCTGTGCAATAGGATGTGGAAAAGGGTTCCTACAAACAAAACAGCTAGTGAGTAATCATGGCCTAAGCAGTATCAGTTTATCTGGGCAGAAAAACATACTGACACTTCTGGTTGAGTGTATATCCCTGTGAGTTTGACAAAACAGGAGCTTGCCTGTATGGTATCTCACAGAGCACCGCGTGCTGGCTGGCGCCGAGACATGTGCACTGTTTGGTGCCTCTGGTCACATAGGTGATTGCGGGGCTGTGCATCCCAGAGAAAAGCACAACTGTGATATTCCTCTTTTTGTAACACTTTGACTGTCACATATCCATAGATACACCCTGAGTTTTCTTTACTTTGAGAGGGGAGAACTAGTGATTTGGGGGATGACAACATGTATCCAAGTTTTTGCATAATCGGCATAAGATACTTTTCTAGGGGGGCTGATATTTAGGAAATGCTAAGCTTTTCACCTTCTGAAAACTGATGGTCTTTTGCAGTGTCTCCTTTTGGTACCGAGTGCTTTTTAACATTGATGTCTATGGTTTAGTTAAATAAAGCTGATCGATTGTTATGTGGAAAACCTGTAGTACTTATACTGACTAAACCGAGCTTGGCAGCTTTTCCTGCCTGACAGCCTGAGGAAAGAGAAGATGTGGTAGCGAGAGGTAGGTCTGTGTAGAGGCTGCACCATCCTCCCTTCTTGGATGCTGTTTCTGGAGATGGCGCAGGGGAGAGCACAGGGCTGTTCCTGTGCTGTAGCACAGATTTGAGAACACTGCGTTTCTAGCGATTTGATGGACTTGTTAATATAGTAGGAACTTGTTTAGCTGTAATTTTGTTTCTGTTGCTTAGGATGTGTTGTAATATGAAAGACATCCAGTAACGATGACGTGACCTTACGAGAATGGCTTGAATAACACATTGGCTGGCTTGGGGAGATGCAGACTTTTTAGCAGCTATCTTGGTTGGAGGAGAACAGAGAAAAGCCTTTATGTTTGCCTGCCACAAAAATGTAGTAATAATGAGATACATTGCTAAGTGCGTGTTCGTCAGTTGTGTTCAAGTGCTCAGATAACCGCAGTGATGGTCACAGTTTAAGGAGTTAGATAAATGGCATAGTGGCTTGCGGTATTTTAGTGTTTGTTCAGGGCTTGAATTTGAGGATTGGTTGGAGGCATTTCCTGAGAAAGAACAAGTTCCTACACATTTTGTGATCTGCGGGTCGCATGCTGAGTGAGCGCGTGTATGTGGTTGGCTGATTTTTATCAGTTCCAGTTTTGAGGGAGCAGCTTATACAGAGGTCCTCTGAGGAGTAAAGATTTTCAGATAAACACAATCTTTTCCTGCTGATGTACACTTGTGGTGGCGTCAGCTTAATGGTACTGTTTTGAAGTGGATATAGGAAAAAGAAAACAGTGTTCCTTGTTTCCTGAGCATGGGTTACCAGCACTGCACTCCACAGCTAGCTGTGAATACAAGGTGTCAGGATTAAGTTTTCCTTTTCAGCATATATCCAGTGTGCCCAGAGAACTGAATGTGCCAAAGAGGATTTCTAAAAATTGCCAATGCCTTACCACTAGATAGGGATTTCTGCGTTGTCTCTGACTTCCATCATTTCTTCTCTGCACCCAGCTTTAAAGCCAGTTGATCTGGATCAAGGGTTTAGAGTCCTATATTTTTCTTTGCCATTTCCCACTCCTTTAGTTGACTATAGGTGAACAGATAAAGCATTGCATCTAAGAGAGAGCCAATGCTTTTCTGTGTATATATGGACTACAGAGGAAACAAATCTGTTTATTAAATACAGTGTAGAAGTGGAATTTGCATGATTTTGTCTCTATGTAACTGTGAACCAGCATTACTGGTGCAGATTCTGTCTAGTGGGGTGAGGAAAATAGGAAGGCCTTTTACAAAGCAGATTGGAATAAGATCCAAACTACTTTTGTCTACACAGTGCTGATAGGTCTGGGCTTTTATAAGATGTGTTACGTGTTTTGCCATCTAATCTCCTCCTTCCCGGCTATTTCACTTGGTGTAATAAGATCTTGAACTTTTGCTTCAGCAGTACTATTGTAAAAGAGAAAAGAATAAAATGCCAACTCTGTGTGGTGGTGTTGGCTGTTGTGTTTGGGGGAGTGGAAGGTTTTTTGTCTGGTTGGTTTTTTGAAAGCTCTGCCACCTTTCCCTTTTTTTGCTAAGTGTTTCAACCAATTTTAAAACTAGTGAAAATCCTAATTCTCAGCTTTCGTGCATCTGGCCGTGTCACTGTGAAGAAGTGAAAACGTTCCAGATCTTGGTCTGATTCATGAGCGTTCACCTTGATTTAGGTGGGAGGAAGAAGGGAGTACTTTATTATGAAAGAAAATGTTTGAGCTCCTCGGTAATAAGGTAAACATACCTTGCACTTAAGCAGGAAAAGTGTTGGTGGATAACAATGGTAGAATTATAGTTCAATTGATTGACTGTAATAATAAACATTAATGTTTGGCAATGTGTCGTTTCCATTTAGAAGTGACTGCAAGGATTACATGGCTCAGCAAACCACGGAGGAAGAGAACCAACCCGGGAGGTGGAACCAGTCCTGGGCTGGTGACAGGGCTGGGTCTTCTCCTCCTTACAGCAATTGTTGTGAGATGCCAGGGAGGTGCGTGGGCAGGAAGGATTTGTGCACCTAGGACTTAAAGAGGTAATTTGCACCTCTCAAAAGCAAAATCTTTGAATGATCCCTGACACTTTTGGATTGCACATGGATGATTTCTCTGCTGAAAAGATCCTGATGAGCATATCAGGAGATTTAGGCTCATAAATAAGCCTATACATAAATATATAAAAACGAACAGGTACCTGCATGCAGGATGTTTACGCTTCCTTTGTCTACATGTAAATATATTACATGTAAATAGATACTTTGTTTTTGTTTTGGGTAGGAAACTGAAGTCCAATTTCCCTTTCAAGGCGGTGAGATCACAGAATTCAAAATGGGTTTTACTCTAGAGAGATTAGATAAATACTTTCTATTTCTGATTGCCTTTTTTTTTTTAAACAAATGTTTACAATAACTATGCTCTTGTTATTGTTTTTCTCTATCACACAAACCCTACTGCTGAGGCTTTGGTAACTATCTTGGTTGTGAAGAAGAAAATCTTAAATGGTCCAGATGCGTAGGCGGGTGAGGTGAGCCATAAATATTTATCCCAGCAGCCAAGTATTTTAACTTCTAAGCTTTGTGTTGTGTCTGTGAGCTTCAATTTCAGAGCTGTGTCTTTGAGACTATTTCTGAATCCAAGGTTTATTAAGTGCTCCAAGGACTTACTATTTTTATTAGTTGCTGTATTTATTTCTTGATGACTTTTGAATTTGCATTTTTTATATTTTTGTTGTTGATTTTTTCCTCTCTTTTTTGATTTTCCTATTCTAAAGTTTATCTGGTTAGAGCTTTTGATGTGGCAAATGTTGAACAATTTTACTATACATCACCTGACTACAGTACGACTTAATGACTCTCTTATACGTTCTTGCTCTTGTAGCTCCGTGAATTCGGCAATAATTCATTGGCTTTTTGACACTGATAACCAGAAGCTGCTGTAAGATGTGTATTAGTAGTACTTGAACCTGGCTTGCAGGGCAAGTGGGAAAAAAAAAAAAAAAGTCATACCCTGAGGGAGATGGCAAGTAGGAGAGAGAAGTTGTACAGCACATCAGTGCTGTGAAGACCAGCAGAGTAGCTATCATGTGTAGTCAGTAAAGCTGCTGAGGCTGGCAGAGTAGGCAGGGGTGTGCTGAAGGCAGTGATGCACAGTTTCAAGGGGCGATGGGTTCTCAGAGGAGTGCAAAAATAGGTGTGAGCTAGTGGTCAGCAAAGGGAAACCGCCTCTCTCTCAGCCTCTGTTCTTCCTCAGTTTTTCGGTGAAGTGGGGGCTCATGCTTCTATTGTGTATGCTCGGACCAGGAAACTATGCCAAAAATAGCCCAGGGAAGGTGAGGGAGAGATGAAGACCCTAGATGGGTAACAAGATGCTGCTTCTGACTCTCTTACTAGAGTTTTAGCTGTTGGAGAAGTAATTTATCTCTTTTTTTTAATGATCTGGGATTATATTTGACTTTGTATTGAATTACAAAAATGTGGTGCTGCCAGGTTGTCCTTGCAGAAAGAGAGAAACTGGAAAAAGAAAGAATTGATTAAAATGTAAGCAGTGGTTGGACAGAGATTGTAGAAAGAATGTTCTTTCCTGCAGTCAGCAGATCTTTTTCCTCTCTTCTGTTTTGATTTTATTTTTCACGCCTTACGCATCCTCTCTGTTCTTCATAAACTTAAAGAATTGAACTAAATGGAGTCTTTGAGGCTGGGTTAAAGGATCTCATTTGCTAGTAAGAGCAGATTAGCTAGCTCTTTTTTAAAAGAGAGTTGTATTAAAAGATGCCCAAAAGATTGCTTTTCACCCAGAAAGTAGTGTTAAGTTGTGAAGTCACTGAGGATCAAAGTGGGTGCTGATGAGCAGCTTGTCCCTTAATGAGTGTCACTTGCTACATCCTTATACTCTTTCAGTGTGCTTATCCTGCATTTGCCTTTCTTAGACAAGGGACAGTCTGTGATTTAGTATTATGCATAGAAGAATAACCACTGTTGTGCCAGTGACAGGGGTAGCTGGAAAGGAGCATGCCTGTGATATTAGGTTAATTTTAAGTTACTTACTGAAGCCACTTATTCTTGAATCGGTTCATCTATAGAAACCACTGCCCATAAAAGAAGCTATGGCAGAAATCGCAGGTTATGGACGTAACGTAGTTTCTCTTTCTATGAATCAAAACCATATTGTGGTCTGGCCTCAGGCCACCTTGTGGAGTCTGACACTGCTGTGAAGACGGCTCGTATTTATTTTCTCTTCTGCCTTCCTCCTCACCCCACACCCGCACACTCCCACCTGCTGTCAAGAGTGTGAATGGTGACTGTCTTGAGGTCTTGTCCGTCATGAGGCACTGTTTCTAGGTCACCACACTGTTCTCAAGCAGCACATGCATTCACAGGTGCGTGGGTTTTGGTTTGGGTTTTTTTTTTCTCCCCTCTTTTAAATCTAGAGAGGTTTGCCTGCAAGATAAAAGATTAAAGTGCTTGCAAAGGTAATTTAAAATGATGTGTGGTTATAACCAATTTTTTACATAAACTTCAGCTCTGCCCCTCCTCAATCCATGTCGCTTCTTTCACATGAACACTAATATCCAAAGACCAAAAGAGGGTTTTTCTAGTCACTCATAGGTCATGTTAAAGGTAGATGTTGCCCTGGTATTAGAGGGCTAGAGTGAGAGTTGTGTTACCTTGACCATATTTACCTCCCAGATGAGAACAGGCTTTGGTTGATTCTGTTGGCTGTAGGTGCTTATAACAGAACCATTTTCTCCTTCTCTCCACTGTAGGGAGGAAATTTGTGTGGCCAAAGCTCAATTAGAGTTGAAGCTGGCCAGTACTGTGAGGGACAATAAAAAGCACTTTTTAAAATATGTTAATGGAAAAAGGCAGGCCAGAAATAACGTTGGGCTGTTACTTGATGAGCATGGTCACCTCACAAACAGGGACATAGACAAAGCAGAGCCATTTGATGCTTTCTTCGCCTCGGTCTTCAACACCGATGATGGGCTTTAGGACCCCCAGAGCCCTGGGCTAGAGAACCATGACTGTGGGAATGACAAACTCCCAATCAACCCTGAACTTGTGTGGGACTTGCTGTTCCAGCTGGATCCCTATAAGTCGATGGAGCCTGATGAGATTCATCCGAGGATACTTAAAGAGCTGGCTGATGTCATAGCGAGACCTCTCTCAATGATTTTTCCATGCTTTTGGGAATCTGGAGAGGTCCCAGTTGACTGGAAGCTGGCAAATGTTGTCCCAGTCTTCAAGAAGGGCAACACAGCTGACCCCGGTAACTACAGGCCTGTCAGTGTCATTTCTGTGCCTGGAAAAATTATGGAGATTATTCTGGGAGTTATTGAAAAACACCTGAAAGACAATGCAGTCATTGGTCCCAGCCAGCCTGGGTTCATGAGGGGAAAGTCCTGCTTAACAAACTTAATTTCCTTCTATGACAAGGTTAACCACCTAATTGACCAAGGGAAGCCAGTCGATGTAATCTTTTTGGATTTAAGTAAAGCTTTCAACTGTCTCTCACAGTATCCTCCTGGACAAAATGTCCAGCGTACAGCTGGATAAACACATAATGCAGTGGGTGAGCAATTGGCTGACGGGTTGGGCTCAAAGGGTCATTGTAAATGGGGTTACATCAGGCTGGTGGCCAGTCACTACCGATGTTCCCCAGGGATCCATCTTGGGGCCGGTACTCTTTAATGTTTTCATAAATGACTTGGATGCAGGGCTTGAAGGTTTACTAATTAAGTTTGCTGATGCCACAAAATTGGGAGGAGCTGTTGACACTCTTGAGGGCAGAGAGGCCCTGCAGAAAGATCTAGACAAATTAGAGAGCTGGGCAATCACCGACTGTATGAAGTTTAACAAGGGCAAGTGCCAGATTTTGCACCTGGGGCATGGCAACCCTGGATGTACAATACAGACTGGGGAATGAGAGGCTGGAGAGCAGCCCTGCGGAGAGGGACCTGGGGGTTCTGGTCAATGGCAAGTTGAACATGAGCCAACAGTGTGCCCCGGCAGCCAAGAAGGCCAACCGTGTCCTGGGGTGCATCAAGCACTGCATTGCAGCCGGTCGAGGGATGCGATTGTCCTGCTCTGCTCTGCTCTGCACTGGTGCGGCCTCACCTTGAGTACTGTGCGCAGTTTTGGGCGCCACAGTACATGAAGGATATAAAGCTACTAGAGAGTGTCCAGAGGAGGGCCACAATGTTGGTGAAGGGTTTAGAGGAGAAGCCGTATGAGGAGCAGCTAAAGTCACTTGGTTTGTTCAGCCTGGAGAAGAGGAGACTGAGGGGAGACCTCATCGCGGTCTACAGCTTCCTCACAAGGGGAGGAGGAGGGGCAGGCGCTGATCTCTTCCCTCTGGTGACCAATGATAGGACCCGAGGGAATGGCAGGAAGATGTGCCAGGGGAGGTTTAGATTGGATGTTAGGAAAAGGTTCTTGACCCAGAGGGTGGTGGATCACTGGAACAGGCTCCCCAGAGAGGCAGTCACGATGCCAAGCCTGGCGATACTCAAGAAGCACTTGGACAACGCCCTCAGAGACATGGTGTGAATTTGGGGTTGTCCTGTGCAGGGACAGGAGTTGGACTCAGTGATCCTTGTGGGTGCCTTCCAACTCAGGACATTCGATGATTCTATAATTCACTAGGAGAGTTAGGAACTTGCATTAATATTTTGCAGTCATTTGTTTTAGTTTTCCTCCAGTCTGTTTTCCTCCCTGCTCCGAGTTTGCTGCTCCCCGCCCTTAGCCACTCTTGTATTGGTCTGTCCTTAATCCTTTTGTGTCTTGGATTATGCCTTATTCTGCACAGGACTGAATGAGGTCTTCTGGATCATCGAAGTGCACAGGCAATTGTGTTTTGTAACCCTGTTTATAAATGTTTTGGCTTCTGTTTTAAAACACATTCTGATACGGCCTCCCATTAAGAATACAAAGTGTTAAAAACTAATTTTCTGTGATGTTTACAAATCTTAGCCCAGATTTCGACAGGAAATTTGAATATTTCTTCTCTTCTTTCTTTTTATAGTTTTCCTCTTCCTATTTCAGCGTCCAGCTTACCACATTTTGCACTCTTCCCTGTTGCATATGAAACTCAAGGAGGAACATTTAACTTGAGCTGCTCTGGTGTTTAAGAGTGTGATGAGTGGTGATAAAATCTTTTTCAAATTAACCTTGACATTTGTCATTTTGTAAGTATACTGTATCTAATGCTGGCACTAAGCATCTGTGAGAGGCAGTTATATATACAGCTATGGACTTCAGGTGTGTGTTATTCAGAATAAAGCCTTTTTTTTTTTTTTTTTCCCCCTGTAAAAGTTGGGTCACTGGTTAATTTAAGGAATGTTAATTTTCTCTAAATCAGCGACCCTAGTGCATCATGCAGTTTGAATAAGTACTCTCAGTTTTTAGGAGACCTTGCAGCACCTCACATAAGGCTGAAAAAATCCTTTGAGAGAATTTCTGTGAGCTGTTTCTTTCTACTAAGGCCTCTGTACAGAAGTAATGGTTGGTTGTTGGTTCCCTGTCTGCATGGGAATCAGCATAATTTCTGCTGATTTTTAAGTTGCAGTTGTTTAAAATCTTCGTCTCTGGAACGTTCTTGGCAGTGATAGTCCATATGGTGTAGGATAACTTTTTGTGCATGTCTTGCCTTTGTTTTGTTTACATAGTTTTGTTCTGTAGCAAATGTTTCTCCTGTTACTTGTAAATGTGCCTTTTCTCCAGCAACTTTGTATGCTGCATAAGAATAAATTGTTTTAGTTCCCAACTGCAAATGTCCCGCTGGTTCAACAACTACTGCTTTATCTCTTTCAGTCACTGTCCTGGGTATGAGCTCCCGACCCACTGTGTCATGGTCTTGAGGTGAGAGTCCAGTTAGGCACTAAATCACATGCTAATGGTCTTTTAATGCACAGCTGTCATATCATGTACACTGATGGTATATTTAATGGTAAATCATGCAATCAATGATGTAGGTCTTTCAGCTTTTTTTTTAGGGCTCCAGCTAAAACATAGTTTGGAAAAATCTGGTGGTTAGCCATCTATTCAGAGGGAATCATAAGATCAAAGAGTATTTTGCTGTGTGTTTAATTATAATACCACATGGTCAAATAAAGTTATTTCGTTGGTGCAGTGGATTGTTGGAACCCAATGTGACCAATATTTGCTTTCAAACCGTAGAAGTTACTTGAAAAAATGTATTAGTAAGGAGAGAATGATATTAATTATCATGTCTATATACTGTACTAAAAGGGTTTCTGGAAATTTTCCAAACAAAAATAAAATCGAGTATCTCAAGATTTTCACAAAGGTCTGCATTACTCTCCTTGTTTCTCCTACCAGAAGCTAGATTTGAATGGAGCAGCAATTGTGCCACATAAAGGTGAAGGATTAGTGAAGTAAGGTCCAGAGCTCCTGCTGCTTCAGGCTTTGCTGAAGAAGACCAGCCCATAGGTGATCAGGATGCATCTGCAGACATGAGCTGTATCTTTGAAACTGGACTTTGGCTAATCGTTGTCTGGCACATACAGGAAGTCTGTAAGTAGTGGAGGAGCAGGCAAGAGTTGGCACGGGAGAATGAAGTATTCTTCTGTGTGTCATTTTGGGTGTCCCTCCCTTCCCAGCTCTTGGTCAAGCCCAAAACTGACTTCTGGCTCTGTTCCAGACCCATGATTTTGAGGTGGGATTGGCTTTTTGAGAAGGGGATGGTTTGTGCTTAACATAGATGTAAATGTTTTTACTGACCATGCCTTCTCAATACTCATCTGTTGTGCTCATCTATTTCTTAGAAAGTCTTCTACTTCAGCTTTTAGGATCTGACCACTAAAGTTTGCAGCCTAGGGCTGTAGAGGGAGGGGATTAAGTTCTGTCTAAAATACTTTAAGTGGCAGCTCTGATCTGGGATAGAAAAGATAATCCTCAACAGGCTTGTAATAACTGTTAAAAAACTGTTCAGCAGAGGAAGAAAGTGCTTCTGCTTTTCTTCAAAAACGTAGCACCAAAAAACATTAGAAGATGGCCAATGTATGTTAAATTATCTATTTTGCACTGATGTAGCTGATGCCATGCAAATCCTGATTGTGTAAATGTGCTGGACTAGCACATGTATGTCACAGTGAGCTATCAAGGCACCTGCCAGCATCAGTATGGAAAATAAAATCTCACCCTATTGCCAGCACAAGGCTGCGTAATGTCTGTTGATGTAAATCTTCTGTTTGAGCCTAGTGTCCTTCTTAAGAGGATTAAGAAGGAGGGGTGGTGTTTTCTGCTAGAAAACACTCTCAGCTGAAGAGGTTAATTCTGAGTACTTGCTTTGTGCTGAAGGTACAGTGCATCTATTCTCAGCTTCCTGTTGACTTCTGGCTACTAGCAGTAAATCAGCCTAATGTAATGCGAATGTTGTAGAACAATGTATTTTAATGCCCTTATTGTGGAATGCTGCAACAAGAAGAAATGTTCTAACATCCCCTTCGAACATCCCTTTTATATCCCTTTGAATGTCCCCTTTCTATACATTTTATGCGGGAATAATCTGGTCCTGAGTGAATGCATACCTGACTAAGGTGTTGGAATCCCATAGCCAATTAAGTGTGCAAAGAACAAACTTTTAGACTTTAGGAGTAATGTATATTCATTTTCCCCTCTACCTCCTGTTGTTTTTTTTCATGCAACAATTGCAGCTGAAAGAGGCAAGAAAACTTGCAAGCTATCAATGGCTACATGATATTATTATAAGCTTTACAGTCTCCCCTATGCTATATATATTTCATATAATTGGCAAGTTCTGTGACTAAGAAATAAAATGGAATTTTTCAATCCCTTGTACTTGCTAACAAAACAAGGTATGGCATTCAGATACAGCTGATGCGTTGTACTTAAACTGTTGAAATTTTGTGTGCATGGCTTTATATTTTTGTCTGTTTTGCTCTTAAACAAAGCGGGAAGGAAGGAGATGATGGAGAAGGTGATTCTTTATCCAATTTCCATTTTCTTCTGTCTTCAGAAGGTTTGTAATAATGTTGCTGTGTACATGCAAATGATGTTAATCAGGAGATTTTCGTATCAGCTTTGCCAACGTTTACATTCACTTTACACGTTGAATTTGCATTTGAAAAGGGCTGTTATAATCAACATTTAAAGGATAACATAGTCAAATTTACATTTGATTGAGTAGAAATGTTAAGTAATTTTAGCTGAGCTGTTGCTAGGAAACAAGCCAATGTTTTTGTATTTTTTTTTTCTTAATCCATACTGCCTTTCTATTTAATTGGCAATTCGTCTGGTAATACAAAACCACCAGCACTCAAACAGTGTAACTAAGGTCTTTACTACATTTCTAGATGTATAGTTTTCCAACTCATCAGAACTTAAGGTGAAGTTTTGGAGAAATATGCATGTAAGTGGTCTAATAGTCATCCATGACTACTTGTGTGTGTGATCATGGGTAAAATCAGCTGTTTGACTTGTTTAAAAAATGCATAAATTCTGGATGTTTTTATGATAAGCTATCTTTTTGGAAGTATACTAATGCATTTCCTTTTTTCGTGGTTGATGTTTATAATGTTAGTCACTGACAGAACATCATGCTGCTGCCCAAGAATTCAGCTGAGTTTTATGCATGACTCCTCAGGGTTTGTATGCTGGTTTTGTCCTTGTCCTGGGTGATCATTTTGATAACTGTGTTACTTTCATTAGAGTGGGCAAAACGAATCATAGCTGCAAAAGGAAATCTTCTGATTTCGGGTATGCTCTGGCTGTTGATTGTGTATCTCTTGGAACTTGCAGGAGGACTCCACAGCTTGGCACTTCCCAGCAGTGTTCATCTGGCAAAAATGCTAATTAAAGGGAAGAATAGTTCCTATTCATATCAGTCCCAAAGCATTTCAAGTGCATTATCTGTGTGGTGCATATAAATGTGGCTATCCCCTGAAACTTGTTACAAGGCAGTTGAAGGAATGTTGCTCCTTACAAGGCCAAATAGAGACTCTCTTGCCTCCCCATCTCAGCAAACCAGACAGAATACAATTTTGCTGTAGATATACTGTCCTTCTCGCTTCATGTACCTCAAAGTTTTTTACATGGCCATGGCCGTCAGTCAGAGGCTGGTGGTACGGTGACTCTGTAGGCAAAGATAGCAGCTGTTCTTCACAAGTCAGTGGCTCACAGGCATCCCTGGGCATCCAAACTTCTGCAGACCTGGGAAGAGGGCCGGCCCAATATTATCCCTTTTTAATCCCTTCTGAAAGCAGCAATAATTCTTATCTTTCCACCTTCATGGTGAAGTGAAGTGGGCAGATGGGCTTCTACCTTGCGCACAAAACTAAAAGGATTGAAATCTCGGTGTGACATCTAAACCTCATAGCTTTCTGTCTGAGGCTAGGTGTGCTACTGGCTTTAATCATATTGACAGTAGTTTTGGGGCTGCTGTTATTGTAACACTGCGTAAACAGTACAGGCATTCCAGATCCATGCTGCAGGAAAGACCATGGATTCCTTATATTTTTATGGTCTCCCAGTGGTATGGGCTGCATTCCTCAGATTCTGAGTAATCTGTGCACGTGCAAAATATGTATTATAAAATCTGGTCAGGCAGGGCCTACTATTGCAGTGGAGCAGACGTGCATTTCCTTCAGCTCTCAGCACCTGTTGCATTCCTTACTGGAAAATACTGATTAAAATAGCTTTTTCGTACTACTCATTTTATTTGTCTTTAAAAAAAAAAAAAAAAAAGGTAAAAAAAAAAAATTGGCCTCCATGGTGCAATGTGGTTGGAAAGAAAGCTCAGGCAGCTAATTCTCATTTGCATACTAGTTTTCATGTGTTGGTAGTTGTGAACTTGCAGTTCTTCGGTGGCATTTGGAGCCTCTGACTCTGGGAGGAAAGGCATACAAGCTGTGTAGCTTGAGCCCTACTATGGAGCAACTGAGAGCTGCATTTTTGGAGGGAAAATGGGTTAACTTGGTGGAAGAAGGTGGAGAAAGGACAAAGGAGCAGTGTGTCTGTACATCAACATAACAGAGTTCTTGTTCATACAACAGGAATAGGTAGAACAAAACCCCACGCTTACATGTAGAGAATCGTAGTAACTTTAAATAGCCAGGAGAATTCAGATGCTCTACTCAGCTTTTTAAGCAGTTAGCCTTGTAACATGCTCAGGCTGAGTACAGAAAACTAACTGAGCACATTTGAACAGAGTATTGAGGATTTTGGTGTGGTGGGCGGGGTGTAGCCACGAGTGTGTGCACAGGTGGGAGCTTGTGTGTCTCACTCCTTGCTTGTCTCACTCATGCCTCCTCTCTCTTCAAGACACGATTTAGCTTTCTCAGTATGAAATCTTGGAGACAGAATGCACTTGGAGGTGTCAACTGCATCTACATAAAACTTCATGTAAATGGCTATCCTCGTGTAGAAATTACCAGTTTTGTTTTGTTTTGGTTTTTGTTTGTTTGTTTGTTTTTTTACACTGAAGCCTTACATCCTTAAGGTACGGACAGGGTCTCAGGCGGGATACATAACAAAAGACAGGAGTTACCACTTAGCAAAGCTGTCTAGTAGTTCGGTTTAAATAATACTACTTTAAGTGACTGTTAGAAACTTTAATACCTTCCACTGCTCCCATGTTTTATGTGAAATGTTCAAATAGCATATGCGGGTGCCTTTTGGGACACTGGCCATTGATACTACATCTGTGTTAGGTAGTGCAAGATCACTGTGTACTGCTGGTGCTTACAACTCCTTTAGAACTTCTGTTATCCACTGTTTCCTTTCCCCCTGGAACAGTGACTGCAATACAGAACAGGTGTGGGTTTTTGCTTTGTTTTTTCCTGGACAGTATTGTACTAGAGACTGAAACACTGTCTGATTTTACAGGCGTGAAGATGCACAGAAAAATGTTCTTATCTGGTTAATTCTGTATGCTAAACTTTTATTCTGGGTGCTGGATTGAATTTTTTGCCTTACTTGAATTTGTACGTTGGCCACCCCTTTTCTGGGAACGGGGAGGATAACCTAAAGATGGATGCACAAATGCAACTTGTGTTATACTCCTCATCTTTGGAAGGGTTTCTTGACCTAGCAGAGTCTCTTTAAGTAGGTGAACTTACTCGTTCACCTTTTAATTTTCATTATTAGTAATAAAATATCCTTTCAAATTTTTTTTTTTAAATTGATCTCAGGACCATATTGAACCTCTTTATGGTTCCTTTCCTGGGTATACAGCAGTGCTTATTCACTCACGCATTCACTGTGTTTTATCTTTTATCTTCATCTTCAGGAAGGAAGCCCAGGACTTGTTACGTGTTCATAGTTGGGCTGATCCTTCAGTGTTTTACTGGGTGTATATTATTACGTGCTTGTAGAGCCATTGATTCTGTTACTTGTTGCTTTGTTTTAGCTTGAAAGAACTCTCCTTGTTATTCCTCTGTCTTACCAATTAGCTTCCATTGCTACAGTTATTACTGAGGTTGTGTACTCTCAAGTGATGCTACTGGATTTACTTTCTCCCTGTGCTTACTGTATAGTTGTTTTCATTGTGTTACGTTTCCAGGTGTTTGTGCACCTCCTTCATGAGAGTTTCCAGTGATGGTACTGTTGCTAGCGGCTGGTAGGTGGAAGTTTACATGATTTTGGTAAGGCTAATTTCTTTCTGGGTATCCTTCCGCAGAATGAATAAAAGCACAGCAGCAGTGGACAGCCAAAGGGGACTCCTAATACAATTGAAAAAATGACCTAGAGTCTTGAATGTTTATTGCAGTAGTCGGGTTTTGAAGAGTAATGACCTACTGGATTTATTATAACAGTACTTCAAATGTGGGGGGAAGGAATTTTTTTTTTTTTAATGGGTATGCAATCTTTGTGTCTCATCAGTGTATTCCTTTGTGTTAAGCCTCTTCACAGGAGGTAAGCGTGATTGCGTAGCCCTAAAAGCGGATATTTATCCTTCTTGGTGATAGATTAATTAATTGTTAACAGCAATTTAAATATACCGTGGAACTGCATACAGCTTGAGATATCCAACACATTTTGTTTGAATGGCTGCAACATAGAAAGTCTAGTCTAACTCAAAGGAAAAGGATTTCCAGCCTCCTTCCCCATAAAATGTTGCAGTTTGATGGGTATAAAAGGCACAGTCTACTCTTCCTGACTCTGATGCAGCAACATCAATATTTCTGTTTGAAATAGAAGTTTGTAAAAATTCAGCTCCATGGGTACTTCAAGGTGCACAGAAAGAAGAGAAAAAAAACTTTAAATCTCATTAAAGCCTGTTGCTGATTCTTGGTCAGAGTTGACATCTCCAAAGCTCTCATGTATACTGTTAATACTCTGTGCATATTGTGTTTGGCCAAAGTCTTCAGTTTGGGGAAGAGGGGGAAGGCTCATTATTGAAGGCAAGTGCATTGGCTCTATTATAATGATGAAGTTCCATGTGTGGATGAGATGAGAAGCAAAATGATATCAGTCCTAGTGATGTTTAGTTGATAGTTCTTAATAATCTGCTTGGACTCCTTGTGACTCTGCAGCTTCTTCCTCAGAAGGCAGCATGAGTTCTTGAAAATGGTTGATAATTTTTAAGTCGGTACTGAGAATGCGCTCAACAAAGGAGGGAGAAGAAGAGGGGACAGAAAGGAGAGGTTTTGGTTTAGTCTTTCCTCTTTTCGTGACATCACAAAATACCGTTCATCAGGTATCTACTGTATTCAAACACTGATGTGTATTTGGTTTTGGCTCCCTAAGGTATTATTCAAAACTTAGTTTTTCTAGCTTCATTCAAAAGTATATTTTGCCAACTTATGTTTTAATGCATAGATGCGCATGCGCGTGTGTGTGTTATGACATAATATTATGTTAAGTCAGCATCATTATATTTGTTTCTTTCTAGGAGTTCTAATTATAATCTGAACTTCTTTTATTAGAGGAACGATAAGGTTGAGCTGGTTGCTGAACTTGATTTTGCTAAATCATTACTTATGTCATTCTCTCGTCGTATTGCCAAGAGTGATTTTGGCATCCTGGTATGAAAATGATTATTTAACAGAATTTTTATATCCAATTTCTGTATGAGGCTGTTGGAAGGCATACTATAAAGGTGTATGTAAGTGAGACAGAATTGTATTTTCGTACCAGTGTAGCAGAAAAGGCAATCTTTCCAGTTACCTCTTGTTTCAGGAGCTCTTGTCGCTCTTGCGCACTGAGGGCTGCTGCCTCCAGCCCCTCTGCATCAGTGGAGAGGGACAATTTTCCGTCCCTCCTACCTCGCTGATGGCACTTGAGTTGCACAATTAGTCCTGACTTGTGAAAAGATGGCAGAAATGTGAAGTGTGAGAGTGAATGGCAAACCACAACTCACTCACAGAATGTATATCCCTATTAATGCAATCATGATGTCAAGGGAGGGACTTGTGCTATATGACTCCATGGCTGGAGGCCCTAATATGGTGTCCAGTTAACGATGGCGATCATTTGAGGGAGCAGAAGGTTCATTTGCACCATGGGGTAGGCATAGTCCAGCAGCTTGTCTCCTGTATATGCTTCTGGATTCTGGACTGGCTGCTCTCTGTGTTTCGATGTCCCTATGCTATGAGACAAAGATTGTTTAATGTTTTTCTTCTGGTCTTGGCTGTGGAAATGAACTGGACTCCAGCACTGTGTCTGATATCATGTCACGACTGTACTGCCTCACTTTTGTAGTGCTTCATTAGTGTGATGATGAGTCAGGGTTTTTTGTTCCCTCAAGCCTGGTTTAACATGCTTTCTCTGATATATGGAGACCACTTTTGGGCTGTTTTATCCCCCTCCCAGAATTATTGTTCAACTAATTTTCTTCATAGTTGTAACTTCTCTTACAACCTTATAAGTGGACTTCATGCATGATGTGATGAGCTCCTGGTAGATGAAGGAGTTGCATGCCCACTTCATCAGCATAGTGGACAATCTGAAAAAGGATGCAAGACCACAATTTTCTGTTTTATTTCCATACCAGAAAGAATTCTAATGTTGTTCTTCTTAAAAACTGCATGTTGATGTATGGCTGTTTCGGATAGCCCACAGGCTGCAGCAACAGCCGTAAGTTGCTGCCTTTGATACTGTGCCACAGGCGTGGGATTCTGCCAGAAGGCCCAACCACAGCTCTCCTGCCTTCTGTACTGCTTTTTCTAGGCCTGGCACAAAACAACATCATGTATGTAGAAGCAACTACTTGGGTTGTGTGCGTCCTGCATGAACTAGAAAAAAGAGGATAACTGGAATAGTTTGCCTTGGAGCTGACACAACTCTGGTGTCAATGAAACTTCTACCACTTAGTTGTCCAGACTCCTTCCATCTCCAGCCCAGCAGGAAAACTCAAACAATCCTCCCTCTGGAGTGTAATTCTCATGTATGTGAATATGTAGGAGAGCCTGAGCTCAGATGTGTAGGAGTTTTCTGAGTGGGCACCATCACTTTCTGGCCCTCAACCAGCCACATGAACTCTTTCCCCCTTGGGTTGGTTTTTAAGTGTCTAAGGAGAGTATTTGCTAAACTGCCAGCTATGCCACGTGTATGAACTCCATGTGACATAGACATAGCTGCGGCTTATGTTTCAAAGGGAGTAACAGCCTTGTCAAAGTATGCCCTCTTGTATTTGATGGTGTTTACTTCTGGACTCTCAAAATTTTGCTTCAGCCCTGAAAAAAGCCATCAGGCCACTCAAAAAGATCAGCCAGGTACGCCAAAGCAGCACTTAAAGCTTGTTGTCTGCCAGAAGAGTGCCAGTGGTGAAGCTTGCTAGTCTGCATCCTTTCTCCTAACTGGAGTTCCTGCACCCTCTCTGGGCTGGACCTCTGTAACCTGAAAGTCTTTGGCACAGATACCACTTCCAGCCCCTTCTGAGGAGGCTGATTGCATCCAAGGTTTTAGAGCTGGGATGACATCTCCCTAGGTTGTTTGCTGCCTCTGGGAACCAACTTCTGGATCTTCTGAAGGCAAGAAAAGGATCTGCTGAGCAGCTATGGCATCCTGGCCTGTGCCATGTCTGGAAAGGGACAGCAAAACCCTAAGGCACTTAGGAGATTGGGATCCTGCGAGGATTGGCTGTATGCCCTGTTATCTGATGTTGGGAAGTATGGCAGCTGCCTCTCCTTTAAGCTGTCCCCACTGGGTCATCATAGGTTATTGAAATCACTCAGTCCTTCAGATGAGGTTATTGTGGTAGTATCCAAACTTGAGAACTTAATAGGTGCCTAAATTTGCTAAGGTAAGATATCTTTTTAGCGTATTGTACCTCTTGTCTTAAAACGTATCTCTCAGTCCTCTCCACGTCTGGACCTGGGTCTGCCTTTTGCTGTCGATTCTGAATGCAGAAGCAAAATCCCAGACCCAAGGAGTTCCTGTGCTTTGAAACCAGCTTTGTTAGCTCTTGTCCTAAACTGGATAGTGTTCTTTGAACTGGTGGCCGCCTGACATAAAAGGTACTGCCTGCTTGCTCTAGCAAATGAAGTTAAAGTAATACAGCAGCACCTGCAGTTCCCTAAGCATTACTTACTTGAACAGGTTTTGCATTTAGACTGAGAGATTTTTTTCTGACTTCATTCTGGCAGTACTCTCCCATGTCTGGTGTCTATATTTTGATTTTTGGGAGTGGGTCTCAGTTTTGTTGGTGTCTGTTGTACCCATGGCAGTCCCAAAAGCAGCCAGGAGCGCCGTGCCCTCTCCAGTCCCCATCACACCTGCAGATGTGGTGACATGTCGTCTGTGGTATCTCTGGTTTGTCAATCAATCTGCTCTCGTATTGGACTAAGTTGCTCTGCTGCTGAGCAGCAAATGATACCCGGCAGCATAGGCCTGTCAATAAAACACTGCCCTGTAAAGGGGAATCCTCAGTAATTAAATGTCACAGATAGCAAATGGAATATAGACTTCTTTTGGCTCTATTCATATTAAAAAAAAAAAAAAAAAAAAAACAAAAAAAAAAAAAAAAAAAAAAAAAAACAAACCAAAAAACCACTTCAGTTCTGGATTACTGCTCTGGTTCCTTCAAATGTCCAGTAAGACACAAAACCAACTGGTGGGTCAGTGTTGCTGCCACTCATGTAGAGTAGGAACAATGAGAAGAGTTGCAAAACCACACAAGTGCACTGGAGCAAAGTGAACTGCATTCATCAGTGCACTGATTTCATTGCTACTTTTATTCTTACCTTTCTGCACTCATCTGGATTGTCATTGAGAAAGGCCACTGCAAATTGCACCTTGAAAGCCTTTTTTTGTTGGGGGTGATGGTGATGTTGTTCTGTTTGGTTTTGTTTTGTTTTGTTTTGTTTTTTTAAGCTGATCGCAGAATATTGCCAACAGAAATCTGTTAAAAGAAAGGATATATAAAAACAACAACAAAAAAATCCTAAATTTAAAAGCTATGAGATCCCCCTACTACTTGCTGTGGCTCCCTGGCTGCCTGGACTGTTGGTCAGGTTGCAAGTGCCCTGTAAAGTAAGTGTTGAGGCACCCACTGTAAACCACTTACTGAGGCAGAGCTGGCTTGGCCCTTTCCAGGTTTATGATGACTCTATTGAAAAGTGAGGAACTTCTTCACATTGCTGTCGGGATCTGAAGCCCACTCAGGCTGTTTTCTCCATTCTCCTCTCGTTACTTCCCACTGTTTTCTTCTGACCCTCTGTGCCCAGTGGGTAGCATGGAAAGCCGCAAGTCCAGGTGTGCTGGAAACAACATTTCAGGGCAGTTGTGGCACCCTTTATTCCTCGATGTGAAAAAATGGAGGTCCCCTTCAATCTGGAGAGGTGAGGAGTCCGCCTTCCTGCTTCAGTAGCTGCCCTCTCTGTCAGTGAGATGTTTCGGGCAGAAACCAGTATTTTGCATCTTTCAAATATAATATAACACAAACTCTTCTTTGTAGCTTATATTATTTAGCCTGTACTGATCTGTAACTGCATTCTCTCCCTGCAGCATGTGGTGCCAAAGCTGCCACTTGACACTTCATTGGCAGCATCTGAACTTTTTTTGGGAGGTGGGGAAGGGGATGGAGGTGAAGCCTCTTGACAGCAAAACATGCTTAAAACAGGTAGCTTTATGGGGGAAGAAGCCTGCCTTCTGAAGTCTGCTCCTCACATAAATGGTCAACACCATGACTTAGTCGGGCACCAAACTGAAATGTTGTGACAGCAAAGTGATGTTCTGCTGGATGAGATTGTCACGTGTGGTGTGCTCTAGAGCTGTACGATATGGGTCAGTCCCCACTTTGTGCCGTGCTCTTGCCTATGTACACCGCTGTGCCCAACTGGCCCTTACTTTTCAAAGTTGAAGTTTGATAGTTTTTGATCATAAGTACTTGGTTCCCATTTCTTTCATGTGATTTGATGCATTATTACTTTTCAACCTGAATACAGGTTATTGAACTTTCTTTCCCTGTTGTTGATGCCTAAATCTCACCAGTATTTTGAGCAGAGTTGTAAGCTGGCAGCAAGAACCTCACTTTTCACCTTGAACCAAATAAGCATTGCTAGACCACAAGGCCATCTTGCTAACAAGCAGTAGCGATGCTAGCGCTGCTAGTAATGAACAACGTTAATAGCTGAGAAAATTTACGCATGGCTCTTCAATATTTTACTGCACCACAAGGTAATCTGCCTTTAAAACTGTGTGATAATCACATTTCCCCCTGCCTCTCTCACTTACCTTCTCCCCTGTTTCCTTTAAATCTTTTCCTGGGGCAGGTTCCTGCTCCCCACCTAGGACTGGGGGCTCCTCTCCCTGCTGCCTGGGGAAGGTTGGTAAGCCAGCATTTAGCTGTTGTGATAATAATTTTGTTTTTCAGGTTTTTTCTCTCTTGGCTTTGTAGTTGGTGACATGGCAGGTGAAGAAAAACATCATTAAGCCACTGTGAGATTTATTCCCTTTGCTTTCTAAACTGGTTTTACAAAGGAGGAGTGTGTAATTTCTTCACTTCAGAATGCTTCTTAGATTTTGCCTTTGTCTGATTTATTACCATGCCTGTGCTAGGTATAAATATTAAAACAGTTTATCATAAATTGAGTGTTGTGAAGCCAGCATCTGGTTTAGATAATGTTTTTTTGAGGCTAAACTTTCACTTTATTCTGTACAGTTCATAAACTACACACAGGTTTTAAATACCTTTCTTTAAACTCAGGTCTTTCATTATGTTGTTGAGTGGCCCAACACTTGCAATATTTATTAGAGTATTCATATCCTCTGTCATGGCTTTAGTGTATGTTTTTGGAGCTGAAATGTTAAAATTCCCCAGCTAATGCATGGGGGTAAGGATGCACTTCAGAATGAGATTCCTGGGTCCATCGCTGCTTGCTGTCTACTGTGGCTCTGACTCCATTTCATCTGAAGTGTTTCTCCCTCCGATACTTGGTCAGGAGGCAAAGTACCAGCATTGCGGCAGGTACATACACCCATAAAAACTGACAGCCCCCACCCCAGATTCTTTAGCTACACTGATAACATCCTAAGACACCATGTAGTTTTCCATTTATATGTTGTGAATCTGTTTAATTAGCTTAAAAAAAGTAAAGGCTTTGTTTTCCTATGTCTCCTTTAGAGGAAGAACTAGGTGG
This sequence comes from Morus bassanus, assembly GCA_031468815.1. Classification (NCBI taxonomy): domain Eukaryota; kingdom Metazoa; phylum Chordata; class Aves; order Suliformes; family Sulidae; genus Morus; species Morus bassanus. The sequence goes on along the minus strand of CM062567.1, from coordinate 38,316,640 downwards.
TTGGATTGACAGTTAAGTATATTATAATGGGTTCTTCCCCAGATTTGAATTTCTGTAATAGAACAAATGTTTCTGTCATATGCCGTAATCCTGCTCTCTCATGAGATATCCTGAGAAACCTCAGAAATGGCATATCAAAATTGTAAACCACAAAGCATAACCCCTAATATAGCCCTGGGGCAAACCTCTGTCTTCTGAATTGCATGGCACAACGGAGATCATAGAATAAAAGAATGTTTTGCCTTGGAGGGTTTTTGCTTTCCTTTTTCCAAGCCAGTTCTAGTATTTACAGTATCTCTGTTCTCTGCAGATTTAATTGAGTCAATTAAGATTCTTAGGCTTGATTCCCCCAGGTGTAGGTTAAAAGTTTCTCTTTTTTTTTTTTTCCCCCTCTCCCGCCTCCTTCTTACCAGCTGCTGTTTCTTGGTTATAGAGGAAGCAGCTAGCTGGGATTTTGGTAAAATTTGAAAAGCTCTCTCAGTTGCAACAAGCTGATCTACAGTACATGCAAACAGGAATAACACTTTACTTCATTTGCCTTTATTTCTGCTTCCTCTTCTGCCCTTTATGTTGTTTCAGCTCTTTGAACTGTGTCTTCTGAGGTTTGTTTGGTTTTTTTTTCCACGTAGAAAACAGTCTCTGTGTTTTTTCAATAGTCTTATCACCTTAATTAATTGCGGCTTTCTTATGCCTTGCTGCAAGAACTGGCGGTGGACATGCCTATATTTCAGCCATTCCCATATTCAGTTCTGTTCCTTATCAACACCGTTACCAAAGAGCTGTACTGGTAAATTTATGTGACCGTTCATGGCCATTGATGTTGAAGTGGCAAACCTTTCTCAGGTCTGTATTTTGTAAGCCATGTAGTCCTAGATATTTAGATAACAGTCCTCTGTTAGCAATGCGGTGTGTCTCATTTCTTGCTTGCCTTCCTACTTTGCTTTTGGGCTAACTGAAGATACCCAGGTACACCTACAGACTGCATTTTCTTGTGCATTTGGGCATGTGCCAGGCTCCTGTTCAAGTGTTAGCTCTCAAAGGTTTCAGTTTGGTTACTTTCAGGACGTTTGGTTGGCATCCATGTCTTGTACATCAGATGGGATGCTGCCAATGAGCATTTCCTCGGAAGCCCAGGGTAAGAAGTGTTGTGACTGTGGGTACCAGGAGTGTTTTTAGTTCCTGTACACAAAAAAGCACTTTCTCATCTCTGAGATCAGTCATCTCCATTTGGCACAAAGAACAATGTTGGTTTTGGTGTTGTACTTTGCACGTGACTTGGATTCTTGTTTTGGAACAGTTATTTTGTGCCAGTTGTGGTATTTTAAAGATATGTTCTCAGAACTCCATAGTCACTTCTTTGGGGAAAAAAAAGAATTAATATGTTCAAGAAAGTACTGCCGTACGTATTGTTGCTCATTTGGATTACCTAAACTGGTTGTTGATATGACAAATTTAGCTGGCAATAATGTAACTTTAAAGGAATATCGGTGGGAGTCTGTGTCATTGCTTTAATCCCGAGAACAGTGTCTTAAAGCAAACCTTGGTGGTGGTCTTAGTTTATCCAGTAGGTCCAGGCAATAATAAAAAGTCTGTTCTTAACTTGGAGCCTTGTTTCAGAGGCCAAATCAATGCCTTGTTTTGCTGTTACTCTGTCTTCGGCTAAAGATTTGAGAACAGCTCACTCCTAAGTTTCTTGCGTAGGCAAGATTACCAAAGATGTTTGGTAAATTTGTTACAGCATTGGCAAGAGGAGCAGATGATAACTCTGCTCCAAACAGGAATAAGGGAGGAGTCAGTGCCCAGAAGACCCCTGGACATGATCACAGCCTGCGTAAAGACTTCAGGTTTGCCATGTTCAGGCTTCGAGTGGTCTCTTGTACAAATGTTAGCTAGACAGCAAACTTTGTTAGGGATTAGATGCCGCTTTGGGACTTTCTTCCTGTGCATAACCTGGTATGGAAATCAGTAAGGTTCCCACCTCTGACTTTTACTCTGTTAAATACTGTTATAAATAACAGCTGTCAAAACAAGCCAGCAAAAGGTACGTATGTGGTGAGCCTTGTTGCAATGGTTTGGGTTTTTTTACTGTGTGACAAAACTGAGCTGCTAGCAATCTTCCCCCTCCCCCCCATTTAATAACAAAGATTGGCAAAGCTTTACAGCATATTAAAAAAACGCCGAAAAACAAACCACCTGATTTTGGGCAAACTATAGCCTTGAATGTCTTTATGTGCATGTCTGGCAGCAAAATCTGTACGTTCTGTCTAGAGCTTGAATTTCTTTCAAAGGACCAAATTCGTGGGAATGGGATGACTTCTGGGGAAGGGAAAGAGAGGTATAAACACTGTACAGACAGCTTGGGTATGTGTGGGTATGCACAAGCAGAACGATAAATATTTGCAATGGATTTTAGTCCCAATCAAGTACTTGCTTGTGTGCAGACATTCATGTGTCATCAGTGACATGGGTGGGATCCAGAAGCGTGGTGAGGTTGGGTGGGTTTTGCCTGCACGGGGTGAGGGAGGAAGAGGTTCATGCCTGTGTGATGAGGGTTCTTCTGACTGTTTTTGTTGTGATGATGTCTCATATCGAGAAAACACATTGCAGGTTGCAGCTGGTAGACAAGTAATATTGTGCTGTACAGTGGGATTCCCCACCAGGTTTGCTTTAAAATGGTGACGTCTTATTTAATTATTTATTTATTGGCTTTGGCTTCCTGTTGCATAAGGGAAGTCCCAGCTTTTCCAGGGCTTGACCCCATGCCTCAGAGAAATGAGTTGTGGGGTAAGAATTTGCTGGGCTTGATATTGTGTTTGAGCAGCAGGAGTTTTAGCTCTGTTCGATGTACTACTGTAGATAATCCTGGGTCAGAGCCACAGAAAAAAGTGACTGTGTACAACTGTGATTTATGTTTAGGCTTTGGAACCGAGTATTAGTCAGCTGTCTTTTCTTCACGTGGGCACAGCGGCTGTTTCAAAACTTGAAATTCTTATTTTAAAAAAACCCAACAAAACACTGCTATCAGAATTTGGTTTGCAGACCGGGAAACTTCACTCTATTGAATCTGCTATGAGCCTCTTGCACAGCACTGATTACAGGACTTCTTTGCCTTAATACTTTTCTGAAAGCATGTATCTTCTGATCTTGAGCCTAACGTTTCCAGTATCCAGTCATCTTAATACTTGGTAAGCTCTTCCAGTGGTTTATTCTCACTATTAAAAACATGTGCTTTAATTAGGAATTTGGACTCTTGTGAATTAAAATTTGAAATCTTTCTGTTACAGCCTTCCCACCCCGCTGCCCGGTAGCTGTCCACCTTGATTCCCTAGTCTTTCCAAAACAAATCTTTCCCAGATAGACTTCCCCTCTCCACCATGCTGTTAATGTTGCAGGCATTTCCTAGGTGACTTCTGATGCATGGACCAGCTTTGGTTTCTTTCATCCTGATTCCCATCAGCAACGTTCTGCAATTTCTCTCTGTATCTCAGGATTCATATCCTTGGCGACCATGTCAGTAGTAACTTGCTTAATAACATAAACTTTAAAAAGTTGCATAGTAAGGGTCTAAGAACTAGTGTAGCAATGATACCAGTCTTCAGTTTGTTCAGTTAGTGAAGTGGGGATTTGAGTTTAAAGCTCTATTTAAAAATTTATATAGTACTATGGGAGGATGTTAGCTGAGTAACCAGCATCCCCAAATGTTCAGGGGGAAGAGAAATACTAAGGTTTCGTGATTGGCAATTAGTTTTTTGCTGGGGGGGCAGGGCAGGTGAGAGAGAATGAAGAATTACAGGCTGATACCAGCATGGGTGAAGCAAGTGGGTTTTGGCACCTCACTTCTAGTCGATAGAGAAATAATGTGGTTTCAGTTCCTCACCCAGGAGGGGCTCTGTTCCCCTTCCCTTTGTGCTGGTGTGTGGAGCAGAGCGCTCAGTGGCTGTGTTCTGCCCTGGTGGTGGCCAGGAGCTCGTGGCTGCATTGGATGTCTGTGCCTGGCTTGGCTAGGACAAGTCAAGGAGGCAGGCAGAGTAGTCAGCCCCTGGGCTTAGGTTGTCCATCCTTGCTTTTCTTGGTGCCAGGGAGAGCAGCCACCATGCTTCATGCACACGAAAGGAATCAATGAGCCTGGTCTCATGTTCTCTGTACAAATGAACTGCAGTCTGTCCCCCACCCCGTGGTGAGGAGGAGGGAACATGCAAACTGTAGCTGTGGAAAAGATCATATTTGGCATTTAGGCACTTATCCAACAGGTGAGTGCATTCTGGCGGTGCTAGACTTGCGCAGGCTGTTTTGGAGCTACCTGTATGGAGGAAACCTGTATTTTGGCTGCTGTAATGCTTGGTATGTCTGCCTTAGGACAATCTCTGTGCCACCAGATCTTCTTCGCTTCTGTTTGCCCAGGCAGAGAGCTGTGGGAGATGTGCTCCTTTCAGTCTACAGCCTTTAGGGCCAAGGCTGTGGTTGGAGGATACTCTTTTGGGGTTGCTGGTTTACTTTCTGTCCTCCCTTTCCCCCACTCTTGCGCATCCCTGGATATCAACAGAAGATCCTACTGTGGAGTTTCGTTTAAATTTGTCAAAGCAATGAGAAAGCTATTCAGAAGTTGGACTTGATCTTCTTTCTGTAAGTCTATAGTGATTGGCATTAATTATATTCTCTTCCTTTATATCTTTACATATAGAATGCTGCTTTAGTCACTGTCAGTGTCAGGTTAATACATTAATTACATGTGTCACCCTTCTTTAAATGTTTTCTTTCAAATTTTCTGAAACTTTTTTCTATGTTCTTTGACTTGTTGAAAATAAATTTCATGAGCAGACATTGAAAAAAGGCTTGAGATACTGCTGCAGTCTGACTCATTCCATGTCTCCAATGAATACAGCTACCATATCAGCAGCAATTAGGAGAGTTTCCAAAAGAAATTTCCTTTAGACTGCATCGGAGAAGAATATTTCTAAAATGAGTTCCCATAGCTTTCAGCAGGGTTTCCACCACACGTCTCTTGACGATACCCATGCGTGTTGACACAACAGGAGAAGGCTCTCAGTTGGGTCAGGGGCCATGGGGGGTGGTTGCTCTGCTTCCTAACTTCAGGTTTAATACCTGATGCAGCGTGGCATCCTGGTTTGAACAGGAATTGGCAGTCACTGCAGCCCATATGCTTCTGTCTGTGCTCACCACTTTCTCGCTAATGTGAATGAAATTCTGCTTCCTCACTTCATATTAGTGACAAAGCAGATGAATGCTTTGCAATGTTTTGCGTGTAGCATTAAAGACCGAATAGAACTACTACTGTGTTTGTCAGCTTTAAGAAGGCATGCTTTTAAAATTGGTTCATGTTTATAAATGCAAAGTTAAGAGCAGCCACGTGTCCTATTGGCAAAACCTTACTGTAGCTGTGGAAATGAAGCAGGTAGTCAAAAACTTTCTCCTTGACCTGCCAGGGGGAATAAATGTTCTTTACACTGACATAGGTCCCTTCTGTAGCCTCAGACAGACACGTACTTGCAACTTTCTGAAAATACTTCAAGATTATTTATTGTTCAACTAAATTAGGATGTATGTCTTCTTAATTTATTTCTACTAACAGATGTCATGCATACTAAAGACCTGTGAAATGTCTTGACTAGTCCTAACTTTATGTTTAAAAAAGAAACTTCAAAATACCATCCCTAATGGAATTTTATTACTAATAGTAAGACTAATTTCTGTGTCACTGTTAAATGTTGTTAGTCCTTAAGAAGCTCACATGCATTCTTTAAAAAAAACCAAAATCTAATAACTTTGCTCCAGAAGACCAGCAGATGTTTTGGTAAGGGATTTGTATGAAGATTTTTTTTTTCTGTTTCAGGTTTTGCCTTTTCTTATTGCCATTTGAAGATTTTAAAATTTTAATACTTTCTTTTAAACCTTCTATTTTGAGGGATTTATAATATTCATTTAAAAAAAAAGATAATCCTGTGAACAGATATTGGCCATGTTCTTTTAACTCAGCAGCAAAAATAAAAGAAAGGCTATGAAAGTTAAAAAGTGGTGGGTTTTCTCTCTCTTTTTTTTAATTCTCTTTTTGCCTAGTTTCAAAATGTGATTAGTTGCTACTGTTTTGATAATGATGAAGTATTGTGAATTTTTCATGATATTTTGAGAGATACAAGCTTATTTGAATTGTCACACTACCTCTTTAACCCCTTCCCCCATTTCCCCTGCCATTTTCTATGACGCCTTGGGATATTTTTTTCCATCATTTTGCCCTAAATACTGTTAGAGTAGATGCTCAGCTGCAGTGGGTCTGGCAGATACATAGAAATCAGAAACAGGCCTATTATAATAACAAGTAGATACAGCTCCTGAGTTTACACTTGGAACTAGAAAAAAAATCCCAGTTTTCTGTTGGAGTGTTGAATGCAATGAAAAGTCTTTCCTTTTTCACCAACTTAAACTGCAGTCTGATCATGGTGGATTCCAAGTTCATCTCAATGCTGTACTTAGTTTATATGCTGTAGAGCATAGAAAGCCCTGTTCTTATAGCTGACATGAAGGTCAGGTAAGGTCATTTTAGAAGATGTGTCCTTTCCAAGGAGGAGAAGCTCTGCAGGTAGTTAAAGTGTTTAAAAGCAGGTGAAGAATGAGTGTTCTCTGTCTTCAACTTGTGTGTTTGCTCCTTGGGGCAGTGTGTGGGAATAAAGATTTCCATTTTCCTCCTAAACAGCGTAGGAAAAACTATCTTAGATAAAATTGTACCATGTTCGTACTTTAAAGTGCTCTCTGTACACTGCCAGTTAGTCTTTGAACAGCTTCATTTCCAAAGGCAAAACTTTTTGATTTCTCAGGGGTGGGGGAAATTACCCATAATATGCAGCCATAGAATTTCCGGGATTAAAATACTGTGCATCTGTGTTTTGGACCATTTGGTGTGAATTAGTGCAGTTCCAAAATCCAATGGAATTGGGAAGTAAATAGGATTGTGCATTAATGTAGCCAAGCAGAGTTTTAATCCATCCTTCTTTGGTATCAAAACGGCCCAGTGCTGAGGAGGAAATAACTTCCATCCAGCAAGTCCTCCGGACACTCTTGGGACCTTCTCAGGCAGGGCTGAGGCTAGCACCACTGTCATTTCATGAGTCTTGCTACCCCAGCTAGCAAATTCACTGTTTGCTTGGCCGTGTCCACATACCTTGCAATCCCACCCTCGGATGGCACACGGAACTGTAGTGACACCTGGCTAGCTCTCATAGCAGCAGACATAAGGTGTTAGGGGTCAGTGATATGTGCAATTTTTTTTTTTAAATATTTTAAATGAAACATAACACTGATTTTATTTTTGCTCGCATTCCATTGTACTTAATTCTCTTCTTAGCAAAGTTACAGCAGCTTTGAGGACAGAGAGGAAAAGGCCCTTGGTGGCAAAGCATATGGCTGTCTTTGAATGACTTCTTCCATGAGTTGCAGGCTGATGTACTTAAAATTAAGAGTGAGAAACATCTTCCCTGCTGTGGGTCCGGTTTGGTGGTGGTTTTTTTTGGTTGTTGTTGTGGTTTTTTGTTTTGTTTTGTTGTTTTTGTTTTGTTTGTTTGTTTTTTGTTTTAATTTTTGTATTTATAAACTTGAGAAGACTGCTTCCAAGTTTTTACTGTCTTTAAGAAAAGAGAAAGGGGAAAAAAGTGAAGCTCCTTCCCAAATACCTTAACTGTAACTCCTTTCAGTAGGGTAAAAGGTGGGATAGGAAAATGCTGATGCCAAAGAATAGATAGTGCTGAAAGTCCCAAGTGCTTGCTGGTCTTTCAGATAGGCATGCTCTGAGTGGTGGAGAAAAATCTGTCAGTTCTCAGCTTTTATATTTCAAGCTGCAGTTAGTCACTGAGATTTATTATGAGAAACTCCTACACTAATGGTTGCAGTTATCATAGCATTAGTTTTATTTACTTAAAAGTTTTAAGAACACTGCCTGCAACTCCTACTTTTGAGATTATTATTCTTCATGTGCAATGTTGCACCATCTTCATGTGCAGCTTATGGCCTCAGCTTTACGGGAGAGGAGAAAAGGAATATTTGTGCAGGGCTGCTTTCCCACATTTGTTATTCTCTGGAGACGATACAGAAAAATGTCTTCCTGCACTTTTTAGGAAAGTGTGTTTTGGTGAAGTATGACTATGCCTCTTTGATCATTGCCTTCTTCTCCAGGCTATTGCTCTGCTTAGCCTGGGTTGGTGGCCCTGACCAAAAAGCTGGATGTTGTGCATTGTTACTCAGAAGGGGAACTTCTTGCACAGTTCTGCAAAGTGGCATCTTAAAAACATACATTTTAGTGCCTGATGTGTTAAAATGTGTGTGCTTTGTCACATAAATGGTGGATTCTTGTATTTTACTTATTTTTGTATCTTTTCAGTGACACCCCAAAGTTAACAGCGTTCTTTACAATTCATTAATGATCATTTCAGAAAGTGATCCTTTTTTCTTTCTTTTTCCTTTTTTTTTTTTTTTTTTCCTTCCATTACTGAACTGCCTGGATGTTCACAGTTATAAAATACAAATACAGTGACTGCAATTCATCTGACATTACTAGCAGTTTTATTGTCTGTTTTACAAAGATTCTATCATGTTTTTGCTGTCTGGAATTCTGAAGAAACACTGAAATAATACAATTGAAAAGAATTATTGTAAGAGGAAGAAACATTATTTGAAAATACTGGAACATCTTTCACTGAAATGGAGGAGGCATTTAACGGAAGTACTTGTGGCAGTAATTGAAAGACATGTTTCACTAGATGCAAGTAAAAATGCACACAACTTAGGAAAGGAAGTATGTTTTTGTTTTATCTAGGAAGAGAACTAATATTGAGAGGTAACTCAATAGTTTCAGTTTAGCTTGAGCAGTTTGATTATTACAGAAACCTTAAATTCCCGTGCCTGCCAACTGCTTGTAGATTCAAGTGCATATAATTTGGGATTTGAGAATCTTCTGGCATAACAACTTAGAAATGCTGTTCTTTTTATTTAAATGCTTGTTTGATGCAATAAGCTTAGCCGTCTGAAGTCATTTGTAATAATGGTTAGTGGCTAACACCTCTGCTCCAGCATTGATAGCAAAACTTGGCTTAATGTTAAAAAAAATACACAAACTTCCCATGTAGCTCAGAAAACTTGAGATACGCAGGAAGAGAGTTGTGTTAGGCCATTTTTTTTTAAATGGTTGCTCTGAATGTTCATAGAATCATTTAGGTTGGGAAAGACCCTTAAGATCAGAGTCCAACCATAAGCCTAACACTGCCAGGACCACCACTAAACCATGTCCCTAAGCACCACATCTACAAGTCTTGTAAATACCTCCAGGGACAGTGACTCAACCACTTCCATGGGCAGCCTGTTCCAATGCTTGATAACCCTTTCGGTGAAGAAATTTTTCCTAATGTCCAGTCTAAATCTCCAATGGTGCAACTTGAAGCTGTTTACTCATCCTGTCCCTTCTTGCTTGGGAGACCAACACCCACCTCGCTACAACCTCCTTTCAGGTAGTTGTAGAGAGCAATAAGGTCTCCCCTCAGCCTCCTTTTCTCCAGGCTAAACAACCCTAGTTCTCTCAACCTCTCCTCATAAGACTTGTTCTCCAGACCCTTCACCAGCTTTGTTGCCCTTCTCTGGACATGCTCTGGCACCTCATGTCTTTCTTGTAGTGAGGTGCCCAAAATGTTCCTGACATTCCCTGTTTGTTGAGGGCAGCAGAGGAGGTTCCCAAAAGCAATCCTGGGCCAAAACTTTACCTGGCTGGATGTGTTGTCATGACGACTTGGTCTGACTTAAACTCACCTGCAAGATGTGGGGACTGTACAGCTCTGCATCATTGTGCTAGCCACAATATTGCCCTTGGCTTTAAGAACTGAAGCGCCAGCCCTGGCTGCTCTGAGTTTCACTGCAGAGGTGCTCAGCTTAGTGTAGGCAGCCTTGTCTGCAGCGGTGCTGAACTGGTGCCTCCCTCCTGGGGAGCTGGAGGTGTTTCCAATATGGAAATGGGCACCTGGGGATGCTGAGCCATGTCTGGAGTTTTACCTCAAGATGTGGCATGTGCCTGTGGAGTAAAAAAACAAAGTAAACCAAACCAAGATAGCCCCCCTGTGTGGGTGGGGGGAAGCCTACTGCATGCAGACTGCTTAATTGAGTCTTTCCAAATTAGTCTGAAGGGTCTTCAGGAGGAGGAGGCGCTTTGATGATGTTTTTAAGTTGGAGCTAAGTGCAATTTTTTATTGTCCCTTCGTGTTGTTTCGAAAGCATCTCTTGTTTTGAGAGTATCCTGTTGAAAGCATCTGTCTATATTTCTCATTTAATTTTTTTTTTTTTAAATCACAACATGACTGGCATTGAAATAAAGCATTCCTAAATTTTTGTGGTTAAGGTTATGGGTGCTTATTGATCTTTTAGCTGGGAAGAAGGGGATTGCATTCCTTGTAGCTTCCAAAAACCATAAGAAATATGGGGCCTTGAGTTTTGTGAACAGGTGGAAATATAATTCTGACCTCCCCTCATTGTATATTTTTATATTCTGGGATAATTTGCTGGATGCTCCTTTTTCAGAGAACAGTTGTGTTGTGGGTTTATATTTCCTTGTGGGATTTTGTTCAAGTGACGCCTTGTGCGATTTAGTGCTTTTCCCACAGTTACGCTCTTTACATTAAATATGTGCATGTGTGATTATATAGAGGCTGCAGAACATTCGACTAAGGGTTTATGACACCCATGTTTAATTCTCTTGCCAGGAGCAGTGGTGGCGGGTAGCTTGGGTGCTGTCAGTGAGAGCATCGAGATGTTCCACTTCCGTAGGAACAGCACCAGAGGGCACTACAAGGCAGCGGATTGCCCTGCGCTGCAGCTTGCTGCACACCAGTTGCCAAAATGCAGCTCCTCATGCTCCTTAAATTTCTTCCTTTTGCTACTGGCTTTGTAATTAGCTTTTAAAATGATGATAGCTACTCTCTTCCTTAAATGTGTTAACTCCATCTTGGAAATTTCAAATCTCTTTCGGTACTGATTACTATCCATGCGTGCAGATTTCATTTTTTTTTTTTTGTGAAGCTTCAAAAAATAATTTGTAAATAATTACTAAAAAAACCCCCACTATTTACAGTCCAGTTTTATTTAGCACCCCAAAATATCATCCTGAGGTCACTGATAAAAATAGGACTGGTAGGAAAGGACAGACTGGGCAGTTATGATGATGCCATATTAAAAGCCTTAAAGAAAACTGCCTCCGATTTTATTTATGAACAGAGCAAATGTGTGGTGTGTTTGTCTGTAATGTTGCTTTCCCTAAGCATTTTAACCGCTTTTGAGAATCTTTATAACTGGAAGCCATGCTCTTTCCTGTAATGTTTAAGACAACATGGCTGAACTGGAGATTTAGTTAAGTAATTGAGAAAACTATCTGGAAACTGATACCTTTTATTTTTTAAAATGATTTTAAACTTGATTTATTTTAATGAAATTTACTGACCAAGTCTGACTAAGCAATTGAGTTTTAAAATGTGCAGTGTTGGGGGAGGGTTTTGGCGATCACATATATTATCACTTGTGTTATCAAACTGACTTACCCGAAAACGAAATATAATTGTTTTAATGTTGGATCATTTAAAAATAGCTGTGTTTTTGTAGATTTTGGTAATTGTTCCCGTTTTACTTAGGTAGTCAGTATTGGATGATCTGTTTATTGAACCTCTTTTTTCGGTTAAGCACATTTAAAATTAGGCTGGCAATGCTTTAGAGTGAGGAAATTCTGAGATATTACAGATACTAAAAATCTGTTCTGTTGATACTCATGAAAGCAAGGGCTTTGGCATTTTTCAGTGAGCTTTGGTTTAATATCCTGCTGTCTTTCTACCGACATTTTGTGATTATGTTTGACTGTGTGTGTGGTACTTCACTAATCCCTTGAAAGGCGAGGCAGTTTTAGCAAAACATGTGGTTCAGAACAGTTTTCTACATATTTATATACATGCCTACATGCTGCCCTCCTCAGGGCACTGCTTGCTTGTGGGAAAGCAAAGCAGGTAATTTTCTTTGAGGTCCCTGTATGCCCAAATCTGCGTGCTGCACTACTATTTCATTTTGCCTGCAAAATCATGCCTTCAAAAAAGTAAGTGTATGCCATGTTTAATTTCAGATTATAGGGTCATAGGAATTAATGATGGCTTTTTTAATTGGCACATAGAATTATACTTTTGTTCTGGTTTCAAAAATATGTCAATTTTTTTTTCCTAGGCTTAAAACTGTGTTAAAGCTACAGAAGGAGCAGAGGTTGTATTTTAGTTGTGGCTAAATCCTATCCATTTCAGTGATGCCTTCCAGTTAATGTGGTTGGACCCTCTTAGATTTCCTAGGTTAAATTTCTGACGGGGGCTTAAAAAGAGTTCAGAATGCAAATCTCTTTGATAAAGAGTGGCAGAGCCTGTTGCACTGAACTTGCGGCACCGGGAAGGAGAAGAATATGTCTCTACCCACCCACTGGTGCAATGTGTCCTCAGCATGGCCGCGTTGCTGTGGCTTTCCTGCAGAAGTGGCTGAAGTCCATCAGACCTAAGGTCTGTTACGCAGCATTTTTTCACAGGCTTCACTGAGGATGTCTTTCTAGGCAATAGAAATGGGGCAAGCTTGTGTTGATCATGCTGGAGAATATTCTCCCAGTCACCTGCAAATTGTGGCTCAAGGTCTTCCTGAGCCATGGTGGCATCTCTTTACGGTTTACGAGTAGATAATGAAAATTAATAAATGCTTCTATGAGCACCTAAAAAGAATCCATGTCTCCCATTTCCATTTTCCAGAAGTAAAGCCTCATGTGAGAGAATGACTTTATAATGCAGTGGAGAAGCTCAGAGCCATGCAAGGCCTTAGGGCTCATCTGTGGGGAACAGGATAGCTCTTCTGTCCCCAGGCTCCTCAGGTCCCTGGCAGTAGCTTTGCCTTCTGAGAAGATCCTGCGGAGAAGAAGTGCTGGAGATTTTCTGATGCCTCTGGCCATGGACTGTGTGGTGCTCTCCATGCTGAAATTCAGGCTGTGGTTCAGGCAGATTCACACATGAAAACATGCGTATGAGGGCAAGAGGGTAGGAAGGTGTACGTAAATATGCGTATGAACACACGCAGAAGACTCTTGCAGGCTAATTGCAGTGGTGTCACTTCAGAAAGCTTTCTTCCTATGACTTAAACCACAGGCATCGACAGCACTTTGCACATGCTACATACACTTCCAGAAAAACACAGCTTTTAAAATTAGTGTAAATGGTGTTAAGTCAGCTTGATTTAAAAAACAGCAAAAAAAGTGTTTTGGGTAATTTTAAAAAAATACTAGCATGTTATGGAAAATACATTCACAACAGTCTGGACTTTCAGAGGAATGGAGGGAGGGAGGGAGAATGACATGGTTGCATTTCGATTCTTATTCTGCATTTATATATAGATAAAGACTTCGAAAACCAACCCAGATTTTCTGTTTTCAGGCAAGTTTCACTGAAGCCTGGCTAACCCTGTGACTGAATTGAAAACTCTTTCTGCAAACTTATATAATAGTTTCTTAGTTTTCTTATTGTACTGCTCTGACAAGTTGAAAAATAAAGACATTGGGTCCACTGAGTGAGAGAGTGTGTGTTAAGTAAAAAAAAAAAAAAAAAAAAAATCTATGTGGGTTTATCGGTCAGTAATAGTCAGACCATGGAACAGCTGAAAACATGGAAACAATTTCCTCCCTAATTTGGGCAGATTGGAATGCATCCCCAAAATCCAAACGGAAATAGTAAAATTTAAAAACATTTTATTAGTACCTAACCCTGCTGCACCTGGCCAGCCTAATTGCCTTCAACCTGGTCATTACTCAAAGGCATGAAGTTTAGCCACCAACAGCACTTATTAATGTATAATAGGAATTTACTTGTAAAACAGAATTATTGGAACGGTGTGATATCATAAAGACTGAGGTGCTGACATTTTAGATTGTTTTATATAGGGATGTTGAGTTATAATTTAGGAGTTGGGTATTCTTTGGGTGATTAATCATTCTTAGGTATAATTTTAAATGTCTGGTGGATATATGTAGAATTAATGTTTGTAATGACCAGCTCATGAAGCATACTTATGTGAATAAGGTCACATTTGGCTTCTGGACAATCTACTTCTCTAGCGTTTTGTGAAAGGTTGGTGCAAAACCTAGAAATGCTGAGGCAGCAGATAAATGAAACGTTTCAGCAAGACAGCCCCTCACTGATTTCTGTAAAGATGTCAAAGCATAAGCCCATAAAAGTGCTTGCAAATTCTCCCCTTCATATCGATGGTGTGAGAAACTGAATACATTAATTCTGTTGGACCTCAAACTTAGAATCTGTCAATATGATTCCAGTGATTGATGGTTACAGACTTTTACCTACCTCATAAATATAATGTGCCTTGATTACAGAGGCACTGCTAGTGCTGCTATAGTTAGTTATGTCAGCACTTCCATTGTAAACCCTGTTTCTTTAGGGGTTTATAACTCCATCATAAAAATTCACTCTGGGATGAAATTTATACCATAGGCTTCTAGACTGTAAGAAAGTCATTTAAAATACAGATATACTAAAAAAATCGGTTGAACAAAGGCAAAAAGCCCAGACTTGCTGATTTTTTCATCTGTATGTGGTATTTCTGTAGCTGAGAAATTACTTTGGTTTTGAGATGAAAGGTTGCTACCTTTTGCTCCCTAGTGGAAGTTAGGCTCCGTATGGCTGTCTGCATATATTCACGTACATACATGTATATGCTTCTGTCATAAATATTTTAAAACACAGTATGTGTGCAATAACTCTTTCAAAAAATTCTTGTAGTGTTAATACCTTGAAGTTTTTAGCCACAACATAAACCAACACTAAACACCAATTTATAGATAAAATATAATTGCTGCAACAAAGTGTGAAGGTCAGAGGGAAAAGCATTAAAAACATATTCAGTTAAATACGAGGATTTGGGTGTGATCCTCACCTGGACTAAGTTCATTTCAGTAAACCTATATAGGCTTCTGCTAGCAAAATATCACTGACCCCATGTGTGATCTTTTCTTAAAGGATTAATTTTTTAAAAGCTAATATTAAGCAGGCTCTAATGTGTTATCTTAAAAACACAAAAAATTTTGAATACTTTATGATTACCTGCTAGAGGTTTTACTTTAGTAATGTTCTGTGTTTCTTGATTCTAATGCAGTAGAACAGACCTAGAGAGGTTTCTTTGCTGTTGGTGGTAAACAGCACTGTAAGATGTCATTTTTTTTTTCTTTTTAAATTACAGTAGAGTTTTGAATGCTTTTTAATGGTGCTTCTTAGTCATTAATTCAATATTAAATGTATTTTTGTTTTTGTGTTTTGTGGCTTTTTAAAAATACACATTTGTGGTTTGGTTTTTTTTTTTTTTTTGCTTTTACACAAAAAAAAGCTAGTGTTTGGATTTCAGAGAAAACTGAAAACAGTATATGTAGCATATGAGAACGGTGTTTCCATATTCAGACCTGGTGATATAGTAAATAATGTTTGGACCTTAATATGTGACACATCCTCCCAAGGGGGATGTGTTTACAAGTAGTGTAAATTTGATCCGTTACCATATAATTAGTTAGTGTCTTAATTTGTATTAACCTTTTCATACTGTGCATGTAACTGAGGAGGCTCTGCTTTTCAAACAATACTGAAAAAGAGAAAAGGAAAACTTTGTTACTTCTATCCCTCGTTCTTTCCCGTTGCTACTGGCTAAAACAAAATAAGACATCTAGCTAGCTATCATTTTTATGAATTAAAGATAGAAATAGCTGAGGAGGATCCGTTAAAAGATACTTATTTCTCTATGTACCTAAATACCTTTAAAAAAAAATCTAGATGAGTCTGAGGTGATGGTTTTCATTGCTAAAAGTCCTGCTGCTTTGAAATATCACAGCTTTTGATAAAGAAACGAGCTTAGCCTCTTTTTGTTTTAAAGATACAAGTTAACCTCAGACAGATACCTTCATTTCTTTTACTGACATTAGCTCTCCAGTTTGTTTGCTGTTGGATTTTTGGTGTATCATTTCTAGCATGACCGTGACTTTTTGGTAGCCTAGAATTTTTGCGTTTGTAATACGAATTGAAGCTGTGTAATTTTGATTCTCTCCTCTCTCTCCCTCCCTTCCCTCCCTACCCCCACCCTACCTGCAAATAAAATGTCCAATCCTCCCCAAAAGCAGCTTGCATATATCAAAGACAGAACCTGGAATCTTGAATAACTTTATTTATGAAAGAAGAGGGAGTGGGTGGTGGGACGCAAGCACTAAACCTTTTGAGGGCAGGCATCCGGCTCTCACAGTTTACTTGGCTGGTTGGATATCTTGAAAGCCTTAATTTAAAAGTCATCTTACAATCCTTTTTAATTGGCTCCAAAGTAAGTAGTTGAGCATTTGGTCTGATAAGGAGGTTTTTGGCTCTACGTGTGCCATAAAATCAGCAAAAAGAGGGATCTGTTTAATACAATAATGATGCTGGGCTTTTTTGTTTCTAGGGTTTGCCCTAAACAGGATTTACCCCTTAAGGCAGCAGTAGCACACCATAAAAAGGCCATTCTTTTACTCCACAGCAGCAAGGCTTTAACTTTTCTGGTTTTCAGATTTCTTTTTTTAATAGGCAGCAATAACAAGACTTCCATAGGGTGGTTGCTGTGAGTACTGTACGTGGTGTCTAAGATCAGAATGCTTTGCCTACAATGTTTTATTGCCTTTGGTTTATAAAGGCCTGGGAAAGAGCATCTGAGAAACTTCAAGGTTCAGCTCGTGTTTCTGGAAACTTTTCTGGGTGGGAAAAACTTTTAGATGGAATAAAATCAACCCAGTTTTGCTGACTTTTACATTATTGCTTCAGAGTTCTCAAATCTGTGTCCTTCCAAACACTGAAGAATATCCTAAGTAGTTTGCATTGTAACCAAAAAACAAACAGTGAAAGCCAGAAAATTTAATTGCAAATGTGGAATTAAATACTTCCACGCACCGTTAACTCTGTTGCTATAGAAATGTCAGCCTTTCTTTGCTCCCACATATCTATTCATTAAGTAGTTGTGTTTTTTATCTGAGGATTTGTTCCTGCTTCCCCAGGAACTCGGAATCCAGTTTACAGCTGTGGAGAATATTTATTTGGAGAAGCTAGTTACTTTGTACCACCCTCTCAGCTCCTTTTATCATTTGTATTTTCACAAGGTTTTTAAAGTCTCCTCCTGACGAAGCTGTAGGCAATCTGCTTTGACAGGTAGCATGTAGAGCAGGCACACACACACACACACACACACACACACACACCACTGTCTAGTTCATACATTCAGTGTGTGTGATGTGAAATTTCATGCAAGTCCTATGATGTTATAATTTGCTTGTTTGCATAAGAAGATTGTTTTATGTTGCTTGTCCAGCAGGTTGGTCATGATTGTACATTACCTATTTATTAAAATTCCCTCGGTAAGCTCTTTGTCTACTAGCAAATTAACGTTGGGAATCGTATGGCTATGAGAAGTCTGACTTCTCTGGAATTTCGTGTTTTTCTAATGCTGTTTTAGTGCGATGAGCATCCTGTAATGTTGGTGGTAGTCAGATGAGCTGCCTTCAGATGCCACTGAAGCATGTTTGAAGGTGCAGCCACGCTCCTGAGGACAAGGGAAATTTTCCTCTCCTGCTGTGTAAGCCCATGCTCCTTACTGCTCATGGTGCACTAGGTGATGCTGATAAAAAGACAACGATTTCAAAGGGAAAAGGGACATGCATTAGGAAGCAGTTCTGACCCAAGGTCTCCTAATCTTCCAGTTGCTAAATAATTCTTTGAAATATTTTAGTTTTCTGGAAGTTACTAGGAACTCCTTTTATTGAATATTGCTCTTGTCTGTCCCTGTGAAGTCAAAGCTGTATGAGCTCCTGTTTTTTGATGCTTGTTTGCTTCGCACCCAGTCTCTTATGGTTTTCGTTTGTACTGATTAATTCAGAAAATGTGGCAGACTTTTTCTGATGTTTGTTTGAACTGGGTCATCTTGTTGCCATGAAGTTCTTTGGAAGGGAAAGACTAACAAGTCAAAAGAAGGATGCTCGGACTGGTACGGATGAAGCAATGCATCTTTCCCCTTCTCCAATAAAAATGAGTCCACCGACCCTCCCTCCTGACTTTCCTAATCCTCTTGAAGTATTGGTGTGTCTGCTTTCTTTGCACCTAGAGGTACAGTGGGCTTGCAGGAAGGAGTGGTTATATTCATTCTGGCAGTGTGAGCTATCTTGGAGCACTGCATGGCGTGTGCCCTGTTTTTTGCTCATGTGATAGGGTGTAAGCTGAGCCTGCTCCTCAGAAGAGATAAGATTATTCAGTGGTCACGTGCCAAAGTATACGTGAGGTCTGGGAAAATGGTGTATCAGTCTGCATTCATTGAAACTGGTCACCCTGAGAAAAGCTGGCACTGTTTGCGAACCTGGGTGGTATTTAAGAGTGGGGAACTGCCCTCTAGTGCAGCCCGTGCTGCCTATTTTCTCCAGCTACCTCGATCTCTTTAAAATGCCCTGTGTAATTAAGGATGCCAGGAGTCTTGAGCTACTTGGGGTAGTGGCCTCTCCTTCCTCCGTAAGGCTCTGTGTATATGCTGACAACTCTGCGAGATACCAGAAGTAATGATGCACCTGACTAGGGATCAGATCCTTTCTCTCTCTTTCAGTCTCCCACCCTCAGTGTAGCAGAATTCTGTTGCTGTATCTAGCAATAGAACGGTCTGTCAAAATGTCTTCTGGTGACACTTAACTTCAAAAAAATTTTGGTGACATTTGGCATGCAGTGTTAACAGAGAGAACCTGAAGAGCATATCTGAAAGGTCATTTAGATATATGAGAACAATGTGTCAGAATGATGATCTTTCAGATGATTGTGAGGGGCTCAAAGAGTCTGTAGGAAGGTAATCTGGGTGCTAATGAACTTTACAAACTGTCCAGCTCTGCGGAGGTTGCTCTAATGCCCCAGTTAACCGGTGCATTTTTGTTAATTCTGAAGTATGGATGTCACTTGAGTGCTGACAAAATACAGGGGAGAACTTCAGTGGCTTTTGAGGCTTTTCTTTATTCTTTTTGTGAAACTGGGGACTTTTTTACAGCAGGTAGCTCCTTCATTAGCTTGATGGACTATTCTGACATTCTTAACTCAAGAATAACTGTGTCCTTTTCCCCTCTCAAAAACTGTTCATATGCAGTAGATTCACTGTGACTTTTCAAGCTAGGTATTTTTTTGGAGGGCCTTGGGATGTGGAATTCTTGAGATGGTGAAAGAATTAAATACTGATAGTCTATCCTTTAAAAGGAGCAAGGATGTTTGTGTGTATATGTACATGCATGTGTGCATACATGCAGTCTCCCATATGAAAACTGACTTTCAGATCATTTAGAATACGGAAAATACTTCTTTGGTAACTGTAAAGTGCACATAAAAATTTTGAAGCTTCTTTTACAGAATCACAGAATGGTTGAGGTTGGAAGGGACCTCTGCAGGTCATCTGGTCCAACCCACCTGCTCAAGCAGGGTCACCTACAGCCGCTTGCCCAGGACTGGTCCAGATGGCTTTTGAGTATCTCCAAGGATGGAGACTCCACAACCTTCCTGGGCAACCTGTGCCAGTGTGCAGTCACTATCGCAGTGAAAAAGTGTTTCCTGATGTTCAGACAGAACTTCCTGTGTTTCATTTTTTTGTGCCCATTGTCTCTTGTCCTGTCACTGGGCACCACTGAAAAGAGCCTGGCTCCGTCCTCTTTGCACCCTCTCTTCAGATATTTATACATATTGATGAGACCCTCCTGCACCTTCTCTTCTCCAGGCTGAGCGGTTGAGCTCTCTCAGCCTTTCCTCACAGGAGAGATGCTCCAGTCCCTTTGTCATCTTTGTGGCCCTTTGTAGGACTCTCTCCTGTATGTCCACATCTCTTGCACTGGGGAGCCCAGAACTGGACACAGTGCTCCAGGTGTGGCTTCACCAGTGCTGAGTAGAGGCGAAGGACCTCTACTCAGCACTGCTGGCAATACTTTGTCTAAAGCAGCCCAGGATACCATTTGCCTTCTTTGCCACTAGGGCATGTTGCTATGTTCAACTTGGTGTCCACCAGGACCCTCAGGTCCTTCTCTGCCAAGCTGCTTTCCAGCTGGGTGGCCCCCAGCGTACATTGGTGCCTAGGGTTGTTCTTCCCCAGGTGCAGGACTTTGCACTTCTCCTTGTTGAACTTCATGAGGTTAAGGGTTCTGTGAACGACCTACATAAGTTTCATAAGCTGAAAATAATTTCCAAGCTCAGCTATACAGTATACTCTATTTGGCTTCATTTTAGTATGTCCAAATGTTAAACCAGTTGAAATGTTACAGTTTATCTGGGGGCTGAAGGGGAAGTGAACTTTTCCTTTGTTAACTAGTGCTATTATGAAAGTTTTTAGCAAGTCAGAAATATATACTGTATTTTTTTTCTCATGCGAGCAGTCTGTACAAAAATAAATCCCACATAATCTGGCCATACACGTTTGCGTTTAAACTGATACAGCTTAATATTTTCAAGCAGAATAGACATGCAATTGTGACTGTGTTACCCTCAGGTTTCAGCATTTTTCTCAAAGAGCAGGTCATGAATTCACCTACCACACTAAGTCATAGAGAAGCAAATGAAATGTAGTCCTTCTCATCTTTGAATGTTCTTCATATTGCCTTTATTTTATAGCACGGCTGCTGGTGTTCTGTAAATCTTTGATTTTTCTAAAAGCTGCGGCTAGCAACAAATTGTAGGCATAGGTCAGACTATGAGGATCAGAATAGTCTGATTTTCTTCCCCTGCTGTTCCCCCTGAAAAACGAAGAAGAAATATCTGTTTGATAAACTGAATTTATGTAGAAAACTTCTAGATGCCACAGTAAAATTTGCTGTGTGTTCCCAAATGAATAGACAGAGCTCTACAGGTTTTGTCATGCTGTGGTGTCTAGGGGTAGATATGTGAAACAAGGCAAAAAAGGTAAAGTTGGGTAGGTTTTGTTAATACTCCTCTAGATTTAATTGTTTTACCTTTGAGTCCACTGTTGGATTTATTCTGTTGTCATTCACAAGAAGATGGCAAGAATCTTGCAAGTAGCTTGTGGTCCAAAGATCCGTTCAAAACTTAGGCTGAAGAGAACTAGGTGGAACTGCTGAACCTGGAGGTGAAAATGTGACATTCATGCTTTTTTTTTTTTCTAAAAAACATGGATGCTTTTTAAAAATACAGAAGATGGAACACTTCATTAAAAACACATCAAACATACAGGTATTACATTGCAAGAATTTGTTAATGTGTTTTTTCAGGTACTGTGGCCCATAAGAATGTTCCTTGCAATTCTGAAGCACATTACTGTTCATGGCACTTTTAAGAGTCAAACATACTAGCTACTTTAATCGGGATAATAATTTAGAGTGTCAAAAGGGTAGTGTACCTTCTCAGCATTTCCATTTGGTATTATTTTACTCCTCCAATAGTACTTTATAGTTCCCAACCTTACCTCAATTAGCAGTACTGAGAGATGCTAGTTCAGCATTTTACCTCTAGCCAGTAGGGCTTTCTTTAGAATAAATGTCAGTAATTTTATGTTGCTAATTTGAGGTGATATACCTACATGTAAAATTACATTTTAACTTTCTTGTTATACTTGCAGTGAGAGATGGCAGCATAAAGAAATATAAGTGAATGTGACTGAGAGAGAGTTCAGGGCTAGAAGGTTCATTATGGAACTTCTGTAGCTCATTTTGAGGTGTACTGCAGTTTTTGTTAACTCTTTCTTCCACTTTCCATCTATTTCCCCTGACACATCTGTCCTCATGAGATTTTGTATTTTAAAAACTGTTGATTTCATTAGAGGCTTTGGGGCAAAGTAGGGTTGGGATTTGGATTTTTAAAGATATTTAAATGCTGTTAAATGCCACTTCTTAATCATTGCTTCTTTAGTGAAAACAAGACATTTGTTAGTACACTAAAAATTTCTATCTGAAAAATGTCAATATAAGTGTTATGTAGGTAAAATAAGGGAACATGATGTTTCTTAAAGTCAGGCAGTTCTTGAGAAAGACCTTAAGGAAACTTGTCCCAGTTAACAGGAAGCAAGCAGAAGGAAAATATTTCTGAGACATATGCTGCTGATCAAGCACAATAGTCATGACAATACTAATGATTGGTATCAGCAGACACCATCAAGAAAAGTCTGTGCTTGGCCATTGTTCTCTAATTCACCACGCAGAATAGAGGGGAAATTGCATGAGAAGGCAGAGCTGCAGTTTAAGATTAAAAGTATCAACTATTCCATAAGTTACTTGGGATTAATTTTTAAAGATGGTGTCTCTTTACCTGTATAGTTATGTATTTCAGTCTTTCTTGAATTAGGTCTTTTTCTAATAGTTTAGATTGTACTGCAGATTCTCTCAGTTACTAAATTACACTTTTGTCTATTTGGTAAAGAAAACCACCACATATGTGTATGCTAATAAATTCATATGAGGCAGCAACTCTGGCCATACAAACCAATTGAGAAGTAAGCCAATAATTGCCAAGTCGGAGGAAATAGATGCTTTCTACTGCAGTACAAAAGCCAGTATACTGATTAAAGAATTTACTTTCTCTTCAGTATATTCTTATACCTAAGTAGAAATTTCCAAGGCATATAACTCGGATCTTTATTATAAATAGTACACAGTTGCTTAATGTAGAATAATTTGTTTCTTGTTTTTGCAACACACATTTAAAATTGTTCTTAAATGCCTTTATTTATAGGATTAATTGACACTTCCTATGTCATTTCATAGTTGTGAGGTTTTCTGTAGTCTTTGCTTTACTGTGTGGATATGCATTGATTACTGTGAAGCAATTTCAGTGTTTAGATTTTGAAAATGAAAAAAAAAGCTTAGTGCACTGTCTATCTTTAGTCATTCTGTACATGAGAAATCTTCTATAAATTTACATAATGACTGTAATTTTAATTTAGTTGTAGCTGCAGAAATAAACTTGGCTTAATTTTGAGTTGAATAAGAGTGTCATGTTCATAAAGGTTCGATTAAAAATAGTGGTATTTTTCAAAGAAATTGAGAAACATTATTAAAGCCTCTTTAACACAACAATAAATTTCTCAATAATTATTCACTCATGTCTTACTGGTGATTTGAAAATTTTATAATGTTAGCCTGTGTGCATCTCCCCATGCCCCCCAGTTAATTTGATTTTTAACATTGGGGGGGGTGGGGCACAAACTAGACAAGTTAACATAAAAAGTAGAAAAATTTTCCATTCATATCACTTGTTGTTATTCTGCTAAAGCTGAAATGTGCCACCACTTCTGGGTAGCATGAGTGGTACTACTTGTAGTCATCTAACACAGAATGAAATTACATACGTCATTTTTAGTAAAAGGTCAGCATTTCTTTCAAAAAGTTATAGAAACTTTTTTTCTTCCAAGCTAGCTATGCAGATTTCTTCTTTTCTCTGCCTTGAACTTTTGGCCTTGCCCTCAAGAATATGGGTGGTATATGTTTTAAAATTGATATATTAATGTTGAATTTTTATTGTCACCGTTTCTGTTCATGCGCCTTTCAAATCCTTCATTTGTTTGTTTCTGAACTTTGGGCATATCGTAAAAATGTCACCATTGTGGCTGAACATTAAGCACCTTCCCATTTTGCTCTGGGCCGTTGAAATAAATTTGGACCAGGTGCTCCTCTCATAACAGAAGTCCTTGATGTGCCCTGATAGCGAGCGGGAGAGCGGAAGCTGTCAGCCTTCAGCTGGCTTGAAGAATGCAATTAGAGCAGTTTTAATACTGTTGAGGGACCCCATCCAATCAAAGCTGTTTGAGTTAAGCCAAGTCTAGGATCCTAAACATGTACTTTAAGCACGTCAACTTCGTCTTTTTAGTAGGAGCGGATCTGTCATTCCTACACGCTAAGTGAGGGTGGGTTTTCTTGCTGTTTAGGGGTTTTTTTTTATCCTAGGAGAGATACTCCCATTCCTTACCAACTTGCTGTTATTTTATCTGTTAGCTTTGTCTTTATGGCGTTGTTAATATTCGTGGTTCAAAGCATTTATTGTCAAATTAAGGCTTAAAATGCATTTTTAAATGTCAGAAGTACCTATGCCTTTACATAAACCCTACATTAGGTGAATTCATAAGCAGTTCATCATTAGGTTTTCCCGATTTGGCTGGTGAAAGAAAAGGGAACATTAGTACAGATCAAAACACATGAAGTATGTAGAAAAAGCCTAGAAAGCAGGCAGTACTACAATGAGGTACTATTTTTACTGAAGGCTCATCTTGAGTTAATTTCAAAACTGGGTATGATTCATTGATACCAAAAGCAAAGCGTTGGAAAACTTGCTGGGTCATCCTTTTTTTTTTTTTTATTTCTCCTTTGTTTAATTAGGATTTTCAAGTTTGCTTGTTGCTTCCTCCATTGCTCAGTGTTAGAGGTGACTTCACTGGAATTAATGCTTCCCCAAGGGATACTCCTCAGCTGGATGTTTCATTTGTTTCCCTGCTTTTCCTTTGTTGGTAAAGTTGTGGCTCAGTTCCCTGTTCTGAACCTCACTAGGTTGCAAAGTAGATAACAAAAGTAGATAATGAAAAGAGTTTTTCAGCGAACTCTGTATTTAGGGATACTTTTTTTCATTGATTGGGTTTTGGTCTTTTGCATAGTTTTGGTCTTGCATAGTCTTTTGCAAGATCTACCTAAAAGAACAAAAAAGTAACAACTATCTGCTCTGATGCCTCCCCAGGTAAATTGTAGTTTTTCAGATGAAGATGGGGAAGGGAGTAGAAAGTGAACTTAGTTTGTGTGGGATTTGATAGACCACATTGTGTTTTGCTATATCTTTGGTTAAATCAATGGCATTAGTGGCTTAAAAATATATGATCGTCTTATAATATAAGCTATGATTGCTTAGTATGAAAACTCTTTAGTTTTGTTCATAACTTACTGCATAAAGACATTTCCAAGTTCTTGGAGATTTCCATGGTTCTTTATGTCGTGAGTTGGAAAGGGAAGTACTTTGTGCTTTCTAAGTAACTGTCACCCATTTCAGGAATTTTTATATATGTATATAGAAACTAGAAAACAGCCAGAGTTACTTCCTACCTCTTAAAAGGCAGACAGGGGGAATTACAGACTGGTTATCTTAATTTTGGTTCCTCAGAAGATACTGGGACACATCATTGGATAACAGAGAGTAACAACAAACTGTGGTGTTTGTTCTTGGCTAATGTCTGCTTCTTCTCCATAGGGAGCATCTCTTCCTTCTCCGTTGTCTTGTCTGTGCTAAGCCTTTTCACACAGCTTCTTACGAGAGCACCATGGTGTAGACAAAAGTACTGTAAGAGGAATGCCAGACTAGAAGGGAATTGGCTTCAAGCAGGCAGTGATGGGCAGACTAGGTTCTTGAGAGCTTGATTCTGGACTGAACACTCATTCTGTGCTTTCTTTTGCAACGCTGCAGGCAGTATGAGTTAGTACAGGGAGCAAAAAAATAAATTTTTCTCTGCCATTAGTTCCTACTGCCGCCTTTCCTGCTGCTGGAGACTAATTCCTGGCCCTTTCTAGTGGTGTCTGCCTTTTACCCCCTCAGTCTGAAATACAGAGCAGAGTCTCTGTTTCACTGCTGTTAGTGGTGCTGGGAAGGCCAGAGCTGAAATGGTTAAGTCTAGTTTTGAGTCAACAAAAGAAGTGGGCCAGTTGAGCTTAGTCCCAGCTTCCAGAAAAGCCCTCAGTGGGTCAGACCTGACACTTTGTAAGACTCAGGGAGAAATTTGTGTCCTTTTGACACCCACCCTCCACTCCCCCCAATGCATATTTGGACGAAAAGTGACCACCTGAATTTGCAGCAAGAAAGATTCTGGTGTAATGGAAACAGCTTGAGACTGTTACCTCAATTTCTGGAGGTTATTCAAGCAAATGCTAGCCTTTTGGCAGATGAGTGGACTAAACCACCTGAGGTCCCGTCTCATCTTTTGGCCAGTTGTAACCAATTTTGCCATTGGGATGAGGATGCCAGGGAGGTGGTGGACCTATTAAATTTTCTGGAGAAAGACTCCTTTTATGCCATCAGGTGATGGAAAGGCTATACAGTGACATGGCGCCTTATTTTGTCATCCGGTGTGATGGAGAGGTGATGAGTGCTATAAGCACAGGAAAGTATTCAGGAGGAATTAATGCTGTGTTGAATATCAAAGAATGGACTTCCCAAGCAATGTTCTCCATACTGATCCCCTGATGTTCATTCATGTTTTCATCTCAGTCAAAATTTCTTCTGCCACAGGAGGTGAGTTTGTGGGAAGTTTTGGAGCCTCACTGGGGCTTGTGAAGCATGGCTTGTTGGCTTTTCATTGCAGAGAGCCTGTCCTTTGCAAGAACTGTGTGTCAGGCTGTACCACAGGATTGTCTTGAAACCAGTACTGTGAGGCTAGCTTGGGGAAGAATACAAGTGAAGTCAATAGCCCGTTTTTAGTTCTTCTGGATAAGGCGTTGTCTGGCACAGTGCCTAAAAGGGGGCTGTAGTAGCTGGAGAATTGTTGAAGCCAGCACACTGCCCACAGGCACTGTGCCTAGATTGAAAAACTGCTATCAATCTCCCATTTAAAAAAGAAAAAAGGAAAAAAAAAGTATGTATTAAAAGTTCATTACATCTCCCTAAAGCAATTATTTTTTTTAAGTGTAGGAGTCAGATTTTTATTATTTTTTAAGACTAATATCATTTAAACAAATATTAAATTAAAGAATTGGATGAATTTTAGACAAGGGTAATATTAAATCTGTTTCATTTCTGTGGAAGAAAAAAATTACTTGCTGCATTTGACTAGACTTCCTTCACTCCAGTAATTACTGAGTATTTTAAATATGCAAGAGCTGTGTCCCATCTGTAATTACAATTATTTGCTTTCCTGATACATTGAGGATGGTGAAGGTAATGATTCTACTGCAAATTTAAAGCAGGTTCTGCTCATAAATTATTTTCCTTCTCTCTTGCAGATCTGTCCCTGCAAGCCATCTGCTGTTTGAGCATATTTTTGTTATCACTTGCAAATACTTTAATCAGCCTTAAGTGCTGTCACTGCGGATTAGAATATTTGCAGTGCAGGAGGGCACAAAAAGAGGAAAGGAATTGCAGGAAAAATATTTGGAAGCAGTGGAGTAGTAGAAGTAGCTTTGACATGTCAAGTTATCAGTTCTTCCACACTCCAAAGCAAATACAGTGTTGGAACTCTGCAGAGAAATAGATTCTGCTGTCATAACTCTGAGCAGAAACTGTATAGCAGAGAGGTGGTTGCCAAACTTCTGCTTGTTGATGCAGAGATGGGATGTTTTCCTGAGTGGCAGAAAGGAGGAGGGTGTCAGAGGAGGCAGTCCCCTGTGCCTTTTAGCAAGTTAAGATGGGAAAGCAGAAAATCCCTTCTTTGCTGAATATGCTATATGGCTTAGGGTAGTTGTTTGCCTAGTATCAGTCAGGAGGTGATGAATGCTGGTACAGGGTTTTGCTCTTATAGTAGGGATGGTTCCTGTCCGACACGCATGCCCACATTTGAAATGGTTGACTGTCCTCTCTTTAATCCCTTTGCTGAACTTGACAGCAGTTAATACAGTCTAAGCAGCAGCTATATTTTATGGAGGATATCTAAGGAATAGCTTTATGTAACATTTAACATTGCCTTTTCTTCAGTAGCAGAAAATCTGACTGTGCCTTACGCTTTGTGCACAACAGTGCTAGCTAATTCTGTGCTCCTGCTGTTGTATAGCTTGACTTAACCATCTGCAGAAGTACCAGCAGTGGTGATTTAGCATTTGCAGGGCAGCCAGACCTTGATGAAATGCGCAAGCCCTTCTCCTTAATACTACTGTGAGCTGTATCTCTGAAGCTGTAATACCTAATGTATTGACCTTCCTCCGCACACATACCTACACAGTGTTTGAACTCTAAGTTGTGTTTTATGATACCTTCACAAAAGCTGGAAGTTATTGAAATACTAAAGATAGAAATTCTCAGTCTGTTTTTTCTAAGGTTCCACATCTACATTATGCACTCTGTTCAGCTCCCCTTCCATGGGAATGCTATGTCCTTGTGCCTAAAATGTCATCTGAGTTCCTGGAATTCTCTTGATGGAGTCCTGAAAAACATGGGGCTTACGAAGTGGTCATTTACCTATGAATGAATGTGTGCATGCATGTGTAGATGTGTGTAAATATATCTATATATCTGGTCTGTATATGTGTACATACATATACACAAATGCAGTGTATGTGTGCATATGTGTATATACCTACACACACAGAATTTGCTACCTGGTCAAGAGAGAGTATGATATTCAGTGTTTTATATCTACCTGTATATACAGGGCACTGAGACAGAGAATACAGCCAGGGCAGGATATCAGAATATAGTCATGTGAGATCACACTAGAAGCCTTTCAGCTTGTTAGTGGGATAAACAAGGAGCTTAATTCATTTATCAGTGCAAGTTAAGTGGAACACGATGCCTATAGGCTTAATTTCGTGTCTCGAAAACTAGAATAACCTCCTTCAGCTACGATATGCCATGCACAACAAAAACAAAGGAAGTCTGTCGCTGCATTCAGCAAGCCTGGGTATAGACTGTGCCATCACACGTTGAAGGCAATTTCTCGCAAGCATAAGGGATGAATTTCTGTGGTTTTTTTCCCTTACCTTGGATAAATAATAGTTGGCAACTTAGTAGCCACCTGAACATAGAATGAGTTTTCAGTTCCTTGATTTGTAAAGTAACCTCTTCAGGAACCTCTTTAAACGATATGAATTCGAGACTCAACAGTTTTGACCTTGAAACTCTGTGAGTCTCGAATTCATATCATTTAAACTATGGAATCATGTCCTCTCCCTGATAACAGTTCAAACTTCTCCTGACTTAAGGTAAACAAAGATTTCTGCATAGTGGCTGTCAGTTGAGATTTTTCTGTAAGAACAGGTAGCAGGGTCTGTAGCTACATTTGACTTGGCTGTTGCTGTTACTTTGAGAGTTGGTTTTACCACAAGAGTAATTTGATCAGCTATCAAAATAAAGTTGTATAAATCAGAAGACCAGGCATGTATTCTTATCAGTGGTAAACTAATAAGATAATTAAATTAGGTGAATATTAATAAATAGATGATAAAAATAAGATCAGTGCAAGTCTAAGAAACAAAACAAAACCCTAAATCCAGCAGCAGTAACTTTAAGCAGACTGTTAAATATAAAGTTGTGGTTCTTACTCTGTTCCTTAAACAGAGTAAATGCAGGAGTCCCATGGGGAAATATCGCTGTCAGTGTTACTTTTATGAAAAAAAGATGTATGTTTATTATGCTTTATAATCTACAGGTTTTGTGGTTTTTTTGGTTTTTGTTTTTTGTTTTGGTTTTTTTTTTGTTTGTTTTGTTTTTTACAGGGTCTACTCTACAGTGAGTATCTTTAGTTCTAACTTTAGGAAATATATTAAAGAAGTCTTTCAAATTCTGGATTGATGGTACGTTCTTGCGTACAACCTTTTCATGTTCACCAGCCTCAGGGATAGCATATGCACATATATTTATGAGGAGACAGTCCATAAGTCGTATTGACCCTTTAAGACCAACGTGGACTTAAAAACATAGCGGAGTGTCTATGTTTTTGTGCATTTAGCTGACTGCAAATACTAATAATCATGGTAGGAAAAGTTCCTACTAGAACATATATAGATGGTTCAGTGTGGCTTATTAGGGTCCCTCAAGCATTTCCATTTAGAGAGTTTCAATATTTATCTTCTTTTCTCTGAACAGAACAAGAGAAGGCTAGTGTTGTGTACCTCTCATATGAGCATGTGGAACTCTGCTCCAGTGGATGAGAGCTGACCTTTTTAGGTGGAATATGCTCCTTTAGATTGAAAGAGAAGCAGCCTGACTATGGGGCAGGCAGAGAAGCTTGTGAGTTACAGGGGAGAGGAAGCAGGGAAGGTAGTAGTAAAGATCTGAGTGGGAGACACATGCTGATATTTGCAAGACCCATATCCAAGTCAAAGACATGACCAGATTCACAGTTACTTTATGTGTAAAATGCCAGGGATCAAAAACAAGGTATCATTGAGCAGGATCAGTTAAAAAACCGATTAAAATAATAAAGCTTGAAGTTGGATAAGCTTAGGTGTATAATGTTTTGCACTGGGCAGGATCAGATGGAATTACAGTAAGCGGTAGTTTAGAGGATGCCTCACTGGAAACAATATTTGATAGCTGAGATGGGTCAAAGACTTTCTAGAAAATATTTTTTTTTCTTGGCAGCTTTTTTCAGCATTTCAAGAGGAAAACAGTTAATGATACCAAATAATAGCTTTTCTACAGGAAGGTACTGAAACATTTTCAGTCAGTGCCCAGCAGTCCCCTATTTGAAAGACCAGAGGGTTCCAAGGTAAACTTCAAGCTAGAATAAGCAATGAAAATATTAGGAGAAATACATACAGTAGGCAGGTTTAAAAAAAGACATACTGGGATATTGGCAGTGTGTTTATGTTAAGGGTATGTGTGGTGTTGATAGATGTCACTCAAAAAGTTGAAGGCATTTATTTTGTGAAAACTGTTGTGAAACCAATTTGAAAATTAGAGTGCAGAGAAGTACATTATTCATAACAAAGTTTACTCCAGTTACCAAAAGATAGATAGACATTAATTAAAGACATGCTTCTTTGTTAGTTGTTATAAAAATCTCTTAACTTCAGAGTCTTCAAACTCTGAAGTTCTTTCAAAATATCAGGAAGCAGGAGGCTTGCCAAGATGCATTAAAGTGATAAAGACACTTGAAAGAAATTCAGAAGGAAAGATAACCTTCAAGGCAATAAAAAGCATGCACATTGGTGTAACTCCAAAAATAGATTGTATGGAGATAAATATGTACAAGGTCTTTCACAAATCTGTGTGGATGTGTGCTTTTGTGGGAGAGCATTGGTATGTGATCTATAAGTGAATACTCCAAATTGATGTAAAATACGATTTGCCATTTGTGAGAACTTTTGGTCAACATACTAGCAGAAAATGAAATGAAAAAAGGAAAAGCAAGTAAGTACTGTCATCTCTTGTGCAGAATTTACTGGTAGCTTTTACCTGGGGAGAAAGTTCTCTGTTGGAAAAGATGTTTTTAAATTGTGAAACTCACTAAAAAGATGGATACTTGCAGTCATAATTTGTCTCTATTGTAAAAACATTTGTTTACATATTAATTTGAAAAATACTTCTGGGAGGATAAATAGGGTTTTCTTCTGTTGGGTGAATACAGCATCCTGAACGTCACAGTTCCCTTCACTAATAAAGTAACCTCCTGTTGAACTGCTTGTTACTTCACTGCATTATGTCTCTTTTAGACAAAAATAAGCTGTGATATCCATTTTTTGTTTTGATATTTAAAAAAATAACAATACGTATACCAGCTGACTTTGTCCGCTTTGGAATAGCTGCTTCTTCCTTGGTTTCATCCATCCACTTCCACTTCTTCAGATGGGAAGAAAGATACAATGGCAGCTATGGATAGGAGGTTTCTCCTTCTTTTGAGAAGGTGTATTTATTCAGGTGAAATTATAAGATTGCTTAGAATTTTGTGTTAAATTGTGTGTGGATGTGTGTGGTGTTAGTTGCTTTTAGTATTTCACAGGTGGTTAGCACTTAAACCTTGCTGACATTGTACTGCAGTACCTGGATCTGTTGTTCTCTCCGGTAGTACTACTGAAAACACTGATCCTTCTAAGGAGTCATCTTTTACCCTTAAACGACAGATTCAAAGCTGTGACATTGCTTTGAAGTTTCCTGTTCATATATTATCACAGGGGAAGCTGCCATACTGTTTGACAGGGACTGTGGGGTGAAGGACTTGGGGTCGGGGGGCTGCTTTTTCTCTGGACACAGCTTTGCACCTCAAATGAACATTCTTTTCCTCATTACTTTTGGGATACTTCTTTGAGAGCTATTCATACTAGGCATAAAATCTCAACACAGGCTATTTAAAATGCTGCTTTTATTCTTGCCTGTTAACTCTCACAATTGAAACCCTAAGGAATATTTGAAAAGTGCTGGTCACAATTTCGCAGGTAATAGGATCATAAATAAACATCTGTATGCAGATAAGGACTTAACAGAAATCCATCCCTTGAATGAAAGCCTACTCTGCAGCTCTAAATTGCTGGATTTATCTCAATAACATGCAAAGTACTACAAAATGTGTGTGAACAACACCCCCAAAACAATTAGAGATATCTGTCCTGTTGTGATGGGATTTAGAATTGGAAAGCTGAGGTTAGATTGACTAGATATTATAGGGGAGGGGGAATCTTGAGAATGTGTTATACTTGGAGTGCTTTTTTTTTTTTTCCTTGAGGTGATAAGCATCTGCAGTTCCCATTGAATTTCCCTCTAAGAATCACTCTAACCAAAATATGACTTGACTTACATGTGCCCCTCCAAAAAAAAAAGTTAAAGCTTTGCATAAATTTTAATTCGTGTGTAGTTTTGATCATATTGATGTGTAGATAAGTGTAAACTTTCATGTACACACATGGACAAGTCGATAGCAAAAAATTGTAACATTTTATTCTAAACTGTAAACTGACTACAAAGGAGATAAAAAAAAGAACTGACTGAGTGGGCCATGAGAAACAAGAGGCTATAGAGGTTCATTTGAATCCATTGGAGAAAGATGACTAATGAGAGAAATAAACGTACAATGCTTGGTTTTTTTTGCCAAGTTTTTCATGGACAAAGTACGTGAATTTTGGCTTGACTCAACTCTGACAAAATAAGCACTGTGATTATTGATGCCCTATTTAACCAAAATGTGGATCCACAATTAATTTGACAAGCACCAATGTGCCAGTTATTTTGTGCAGAAGAAATTAATTGCTCTTAACCAGAAAAAAAGTAATTTGATGAAGAGTAGGTCAAGGAAGTTCTGCTTGACAGTCTAGTTTATTCCTAAAGAGAAGGGGCAGAGGTGTGTTTTTTTTTTTTGCATAGGAGCCTCAAAAAGATCATAAAAAGCTAAAGAATATAGAAGATGAAGGGGAGAAGGTCTTGTTTTGTTACTGTTGTTCCATTTTACTTTAAAATACTGTTAATTTGTATATTGCTTCTTGTCTGCTGAGAAGTGACTCTGTGTTTATGATTTTTTTTTCTTTTCCTGACAAAATCACCATGTTAAAGACTAAAAGTCACTGAGTGCATGAGTTGATAGTGATAGTGGACTTACTCGTGAACTCTTGTAGAGACCAGTAATGTTTTCAAAAACATGCAAATGGAATTTCAAGGCCATCCTCGTGTTACAGGTATTTCTTACTTAGTGTTTGGTATCTTGTATCTCAGCAGTGCTTGGTGGTGTAAATGCTGGGGTAATGTAACAGCCATAAAAAAGAAGGCGCTCGTTTACTGAAAATAAATCAAATGTAGGTTTAACAAGTGCCACTGAAAGAAAGTTGTGATCTGAATTTGAAGGGAGCTAAGTTAGGCTGCTGCAAAATCTGTCTTTGATTGTTCACGCAAGAGTAATAGCAGAAATTACTGTTGCTCAGATTTTTTGCTGAATATTTAGAAACTGTTTGCATAGCTGAAATTCCAGATATATTTTCCTTGATTTTTAAAAAGATGTATTTTAGATAGATAATATAAAACTATATATATAAAATGTGTATATGGGTTTGTGGTTTTTTTTTTCTTTGTTTTCCTGCTAGCTGATAGATGCGCAAAAGGTACACTTTTTTATATATAGCCAGCCAGCCAGAAATAAATGTACTTTAAGTAGCTAAAACACACACAAATAATTGTTCAAGTGTTCCTTGGCATTAGTAGGTGAAGATATTTTTTTTTTTCTTCCTCTGTTTGTGTGTGCTTGTTCT
Source organism: Morus bassanus (assembly GCA_031468815.1). NCBI lineage: Eukaryota > Metazoa > Chordata > Aves > Suliformes > Sulidae > Morus > Morus bassanus. The sequence goes on along the minus strand of CM062567.1, from coordinate 38,282,718 downwards.
GTGTCTGTTATTTTATATACCACCGGAACTTAATCCATTACTATTTTAAGTATGAATCTCTTTCCTTTTTTAGTGTATTTCCACTTGTACTTGTGCTATCTTGAGAGGAGGAGTTTTCTCCTCTCATTCTGTTTGCCTGAAAGCCAAAAATTAAGCAGCATTTGCTACCCTTTTTGCATGAATGTTTCTAAATTATCCCACATGGTTTCTTCATTCCCATTAGCAGAGGTGAATGGGCAGGAGGTCATATTTGAGGACCTTAGTAATTTCGTCACATTATTTTAATACTGTTTACAACTGCAGTGATTATAAAGACTTTTGTAATTTGTAGGCTGATTATCCTTTTACAATTTCACTTGGTTTTTGAAATATTACAGAAACTTCTTACGTAACATGTCTAAACCAATTATAATTCCTGTATACATTAGATACCTCATGTTCAAGCTGCTAATATTTGTTGTAATCTTTAGTACTTCTAATGTTTCTCTGTAACACAAATATTTACTTGAAATATTACCTTTAATTTTAACAATGTAAGTATAAAATAAGTTCTTGCAGGTTTCTTCTTTTATGCTGCAACTGCACCTAAGCCTTGCAAAATACTACTTTTATTCTCTCATTTTGGTGCTCTCTTGAGCAGAGACTGCCAAATAGTTCAAATTCCTCTTCCATTTGACTGTGTCTGTAAATGCGGTGCAACTGCTCCTAGTTTTCTGCACTCCAGTCCTAGAAGGAAATTCCCTCCCTTCCTGCCCTCTCCTGGATACTGTCAGTACATGGATAACTGTAATATTTGAAATACCAAGCAAATCTGTCCCCTGTTACAGGCTGGAGCGATGGGAGCTGTGGTGTTCTTTCAAGACAGGATATCCCATGCCCTTCTTTACTAGCTGATCTGTGTTGTAAGAGGTAAAAACAGTGACCCCTTACATGAATCCTGAGAAGATCCACCTTCCAACTATAGTTAATTAACAGCTATTTTAAGTCTGTAGACAGTAATACTAGTGCTAACATCTGCAGTAGGGCAGGGTGTGAAACCCTGTATTACAGTAGTACCTCATTAAAAATTTCTTAGGTACACTTTGTAGCTTTCTAGTATGCAGAATTAAAGCGGGAAGAAGGGAAGCATTAAACCTGTCTAAACTTGTGATTTAGGGTGAGTTTCGCCCGAAATAAATAAAGAATGCATGTCTTGGGATAATTCTCCTACTCACAAGAAGCAGCATATTCCCTCCTTTAGTCATACAATGCTATTTTCTACTGAACCCTGTGGGCTGGCTGTTTGGAATCTCCCTCCTTAATGCTTTGAAGGAAAATTAGACCTGGAACCAGAGAAAACACTCTTTAATACTTCACAATACATGCTTCACTGTTGTGCTTGTAGGTATTTAGCAAACAGAACATAGTTTCTTGCTCTTCATGGTATAACTTAATTAATAACACTTACTGCTTCTGTCTGTATGTTCTAAATTTGGGCAGGGTTTGCAAAATCTATTTATTGCCAGGTTTTTTAATTGTTTCAGTAACCCCATCATGCCTGTTTCCTTGATGTCCATAGTGCTGAGAGTTTCCCAACTAAGAATTGTTCTTCTAGTCTTTCAAAATGGAGTCTCTGCTACTTTGGAAGAGGAAAAAATGGAATTAGAAGTTGAATCAATTTATTTACCTTCAAGTCACAGCATATACACTAATAACATACTCTGAACATATTAAGAGTGATACTCCACACGTTTGGGTTTTATTTTATGTATGGTGGGTGACCCAAGGATTTAAGTAGAAATAGAGTAATGTCCTGTATTTTTCTAATATTCTGACTTTTATATATTGAGAAGTAATTTATTTCTTCTGTTCCACTACAGTTGCTGGGACTATTTTGAGGCATTGATACACTGATCACAGTGAAGAGAAGCAATTTTAAATCTGAGCTGTCACATCAGTAGGAGAGTCCCCACTAGAATAGCCCCTCTGTTTTGATCCAATAGAGTTAAAATACAGGGAGTGAATTTCTTCTTCTGCTGAAGTCAGCACAACTTTACTAGGATGATGTTTTCAGATGTATTACCTAAAAAAAGATATATATTTTTTTTTTTCTAAATTGCTATTTCTGGTATGCCATGTGTGATCCCAGATTAAATAAGTGTTAATTCTTTAATTTTTAAGATTTTTCTCCTTTGCTCTGAAATTACCAACAATTTTTTTTAATGGTAAGTCTATTTACATTATGTACTTTACTCATACTATTTTCTGTGTTCAAAGAAAAGTGAATGTCTGTTTCTAGACAATATTTTATTCTAAAAAGTATGTTTCTAACTGGTGAAATCTCCCTTTTCCCCATAGGAACTGTAAAACTCCTACACTGTATATATAATTGTCCAGCACTGAGTAGTCATTGTATGTTTCACATCAGCAACTGTTGGCCGTTTCCATATTATTACAGCTGCTCCAACTTCAGATGCTGATTTTTTTTTACTTCACTTTTAAAATAAAATTCATAATGAAATATGTTGCCTTTCGATTTCAAGGAGTGTCCTTATTATGTCCTGGTGAGGGGTGTGTGTGTAGAAACACACATTTAACTTCTGCTGTACTCCTTATGTCCCCATCTCCTCGGTTTCTTCTTTGTTTGACCCTATCTATCTTATGTAGTAAAAAAAAAATCACACAATTACATTACAAATTGCACTAAATTCTTGTTTGCTTGTGGTTTTTTAGTATATGGAAAGCCAAATTCACAGTAGAAATGCTAAGGTTTTAGAACTGCTACAGTAGAAAAGTATCTTTTTGCGATCAATATATTTAAGTTGTTAAGACATTTCTATCATCTTTATTCTATGAATTATTTGTAATTTGCTGTCTAACCAAGCTTGTGTAAAAGTACTTGCTAAAAAGCTGTGTTTGAGTCTTTAATAGATGAATCTTTTAGATTTTTTTTTAAGTATCTTTAGTACCTTATGATTTAGAGTAACAGCAATCTTTTATGAAGACTGTGCAAAATAAATGTAAAAATTTGTCTTTCCTCATGGAATGAAAATTTCAATTATGGCAAACAGCACTGGTAGCTAATTAATGCTATATTAAATTGGTGGTAATACTTCAAGTTACTATCTTTCCCAAGTTGACATTGTGATGGATGACTATTCTTGAGATATACATGGTAGCTAAATGTCAATTCCTGTTGATTTTATTGAGTATTTGGAATTTATTTAGTGTTGTGCCCTTGAAAATATCCATAATAAACACTCCCATTCTGTACATGCTTTGGAAAGGAATGTATAGTAGCACTTCTACATGGTATGGTAATCCCATGTATAAGAATGGGGCACATTTAATACCAGTGTAGTGATTTCTTTTCAAACTCAACAGCCTTATTCAGGATCTACATTTTGCCATTGTTGATACTAGAATTGGAATAATCGTCAACTGGTCCACATTTTTTACAGTACTGAAAGAGGAAAGTCCACTTTATATTAAAACATAACGTTTCTGGAGATGCCAGGCAAGTCTTTGTAGAATTACCTGCCAAACAACGCTTTTATGATTATTGCAGGGTTGTAATACAACATCTCTGTATCTGCATACATTTCTAAGAAGTTAGAGGCTTCTCTGTGGTGGGGATACAACTGTTAATGTTTGTTCAGCGGTGACTTCCAGCATTCAGTCTAACCAGTTAGATTCTGTATATAACATCTTGGGTTTGTCTTTGGAGTTACTGCTGGGAAAAAATGGTTATTTTTTGTCAGATTGGATTCCCTACCCAGCTACCCATACACCTCCCTGACCATGTAAGGCAGTCATCTCTGTATGAGGGGAGGAGGTGGTGTAAGATACCTAGATGCTGTTAATTCACAGCTAATACAGTGTGGTGTCTTGGAAAAGCTCGAGACTGTATCTTTTACTTCCATGGGAATGATCACAGATTCTCTTCTTGAATCAGTTAAGACCTTAGATTTCCAAACCATTAAGGAAAGGCATTGTTGGTACTCTACCGGCAGAAGCATTCATAGGACTGTTATCTAGGGTCGAAGTGGTTGTGGGTGCTATTACTTAACTTCCCAGTTCCTGATTTCTTTTATACCAGAAGAAATAAAGAGCACAGCATTAGGTGAGTCTAGAGGTTTGATGGAACTAACTTGAATGTGAATTTGGAATAATTTAGATTTCCAAGGCTTGTAATATGTGACCATTGTTAATCACACTAGCAAGCTGGCCATCCTTCAACTTTGACATGATTTACAGTATTGGTATTAAGCTTTGCACTATACCAAAGGTAAAGGTGATTTACCAGCTTCTAGTTAGGATGTTTCTTCTGATTATGCAAGATATATTTCATATTCTGTGACAGACTAGGGTGAATCATATTTATCATTAGCAAATATTTCACTCTTAAAAGAAAGAGGAGACCAACAGTACCAAGAAAGAAACCCTGGCAAAACAGTGTAAGTGGAAAATGGGATATGAACCAAGATTTAAGGGAAATATTGGTAACTGAGATTGATATAAACCACTATATCCAAATATGGGTTCCTTATCCATAAGCCATATTGGTGCTCTGAAAAAGATTAAAAGAGTCTAATAATTAAATTAGCCATTTTGCAAGCTGTTTTTCAATATTAGATTACTCTTCCCTTTCTCTTCACTGCTCCTGAAGGTAAAATTTAAAAAGGTTGAACGTTTTTGTTTATGAACAGCTAAATTACTGTACATTACTGTTAAGGTTTGACACAAGGCCAAGATTCATTTTTACTTGATGGTCTAGTGTTTAAGAACAAGAGATGTCTGATTGGGTACCCACTCTTTCTTGAGTGCATGCCAAATCTTGTATGTCAGCATTCCCTCTGATCTTTTAATGAGGGTTAAAAGAAGAAAACCAAGGGTTTTATTGCAAGTGGAAAGTAGTTTGCAATAGAGAGATTTAGTTTTCTTTTAGTTATTGAAATGATGGTAGTGCATCAAATACCATTTTATTTTTATAGGAGCTTTTTCTCTCTCTCTTTTTTTTTTTTAAAAAAAAAAACCCTCCAAAATAGGAAGAGGGAAACCTCTCAGAATTTTTGTTAGATAATTAAATGCTTTAAAAATATTCTTTGAAGTATACAAATGAATGTTGGACTGAGCTTCACAGTTGTTTCGGGATATCATGAAAGGCAACAGTTTGGCACCTTTTTTAAAATATCTTTGTTAGTGCTGGGGATGTGTGTCTGGTATCTGCACCCAGGATGGTCACAGGAGCTGTTTGACCCCTTCAGTGGAATGTGCTGGGAAGCAGCCAGTGAGCTGCAATGCAAATCTCTGTGGCTTTTTCCTCTGTGCTTTCTGCTATGGGAAGATCCTGGGCAAATGAACAGGGCATAGATGTACTTACTGAAAAATTATGCTTTCTTTTTCTGTAGTACTTAATTGAGACTATAATCCCCTCAAGGATTTAGCATCTTTTTTAAACTGTTAATACTATTTTCCTTCCTATTGCATTCTACTTCTGAATAATAGTACTGTTTCATCTGAATTAAATCCTTCAGGTTTGGGTGGGTTTTTATTTGGTTTCTCCCCTGCCTAACTATGGGAATTCAGATCTGTCTTCACTTTCCTTGATAGCTCCCTCAGCTGTAACTCTAACAGTGCCACCAGGAAGAAAAGCAGACTGCAAGCCTGCAGCTCTTCCTGGGAGTTACGGAAATCCATGATGTCGTTCTCTGACCAAATGACCTGAAATATGAGAGAGCTGAGGAGGCTTCTATATTCTGTAGAATATAATGGCTATATTTCTATGCTTTGTCGATTGAAAATCCACACTTTCAGGCAAAAATATGGGGGGTTTTGGACTACCAGTGAATAGTGGATGAGAGTTCATTACGTGCTGTTGGAAGACAGTTACTCACAGCATCAGAACTTATACAGAGAATGTCAACCAGGAGTTGTTGTCAAAATCACAATTAAAAAAAAAAAAAAATCCGAAACAAACAAAAAGCAAATAAACCTATGTTTAACCTCAGGAAAACAACTTCCCATGGGTGGGTGAATGATGGAATCACCCACACAGATCCCTTCCACAATTTTTTCCTTTTTTCCCTTTCTCTTTTCAGATAAGGCAGGAAAAAAATAACCTGGAAGTGCTGTTTCCTAAAACTACGTGTGTATATTCCTCATTCTGGTCCATTTGGCCTCAGAATAAGCATGGCAGGTTTCTGAGAATTTTTGTGAGCATTTTGCTGTACCTTATTGGTCAAACCACTAACGCTGTAGAAAACAGTTCAGATTATGCCATCTCGGGTTAAGCAGTTCAACCTATCCTTTCCATAAAATCTGTGTATTTAAGAGGACTGTACCCTTCATAAGGAGCCTGTTTGAAAATCTCTTGGTAGGATCCATTAATCCTGTTAATGACTTTGGTGAACCTTATCAGTCCATTGGGTTTTAATATCCATATGCTAAAATAGTTCTGCCTAAATCTCATGACCCTACTTATTCCAATAATATGCAATGTAGCTTGTAATACAAAAGAACATGGAATGCTGCTGCTGTTTGATTTCAAGGGATAGAGAGGGATGGCAAGAAGTTTAAGTAGGAAGCAAGCACACTGAATAAAACATTGGAAATGCCTGTGGAGGGCAGCAGTGACTCAGTTCATTCAGGAATAGGGCCATAATTCCCCTAAGGACTACCTTTGTGTCTAGCCAGAGTTTACAGAAAGCACCTCAATTTAAAAAAAATAGCAGAATGAAGAGCAGAGCAGCACTGAGATGTTTTGGCTCTTGGGAAACCTTGTGTTTTCCCTTGGGCTCCCTAGCTGCTGCTGCTGCTGCTGCTGTGTGCTGGCACCAGCAAGCAGGACTTGGGCACCTTTTGCATTTGCCTCCAAGAAGCTGCTGGAATAGCTGCTATGCTGCCCTTCCTGCAGCTCTGGCGATGATCAAGTGATTTTATTTTCAATGGCACCTGGATTGCTTGAATCTGTTCTGCTGTCAGTGAGCTTGTATGTCTCTGTTTGTTGGTAGATGGCTAGGCAAGAGTAATTTGTGTGGATGGAGAAAAAGACAGAAGCTGTATAAAGTTTGCGGATGATGTAATGTGGGTCAAACCCCTGCAGAAAGAAGTGTCAGAGATGTAATGTTGATTTTATGTGCCATAGTTGTTTGGTTTTTTTTTTTGATGCAGTTCCCCTTGTACAAAGTTGGGAGGAGGAGATGCCTAATTTTTAATACGAGCAGTTTACAACCATTCACAGTTAAACAGTTTATAGGATTCTTGGTAACAAAAGGTGGTCTAATTATAGAGGAAAGGAAAACAATATAGTGAGGATATTTACAATGTGTGACCTATTTGAATTATGATCTTGTTAACTATGCAAAAATGACAAAAAACAGAACCATCCCAGTGAATTAAATGTTTAGCCTTTCATTAATGAACTTTTTTAATATAGAAGATATGGAGGAGGTTAATTTTTTTTCCCTTTAACATCAAAAGAAGCTTGCACTTTGGGTGAACCTGTACTTTCTTAAGATTCAGCGCACTAGACTTCAAACTGGAAAAAAAATGACAATATTTTTTCTTTACAACTAGCCCACACTAGAGTGTTTAGTTTCTGCCAGTAAATCACATGCCAGGGTTTCTACTGCCCTTTTAAATCAATTGAAGGTGTGATTCCTTTCCCTGTGATTTTTGTTTAACTTCCCTTTTGTAGTTGATCTTAATTGTTCTTATTTGCAGGCTTTAAATGTTGATGGACTGTGTCATTTATAACCCTTTTTCATTGTGCAATGACCTTCATAGGGAAATTTCATACATGTTTTCATTGGGCTTTGGTGGCATTTTTGTTTTATGCATGTAAGTGAAACTGGCAATAAAAATTAGTATGCAAAAGTATGGCTTTCTGATTAAAGCAGTGTTATAAAAAATCTGGTTGCACTATAGATAGAAACATTTCAAAATGTTTTGCAAACCTACACTGAAACTGTACTAACACAGATTACCAAACAAATGTCCCCAGTGAATGAAATTTTGGTTTTTTTCTGGACAGAAGCAACCAACTGTGAATTTTGCCCGTAGACTAACGCTTCACGTGATCTCAGTTGCAGAACCTCTACCCATTACATCTTCTTACTGCTGTGCTTGGTGGGAGGAGTTGTACCCTCTACAAACTGAGGTGCAAAGAAACCCCATGTCCCCTGTTAGAGGATTTATTGGTCCCCCTGTGAAGATAAATGAGTTTCACCCAAGACATTCTGTCTCTGCCATGAAGCTGCTATTGAACTGACAAGGTGGCAGGGGTGTGAAGAGGTGATGGAGAAAAGGGAATGGTGTTTGCTCCAGTGCAGTGATAGTTGTGTGTAATAAAGTTAAGGTAACTTTAGATGTGCTCAGCTCAGGTGTAGTAACAGCAGTGTCCCCCTGTCAGCATGTGGCTGGGCACACGCTGCAGAAATGTAGAACAAAGCGCAGTAAATCAGATTTAACCTCCAGGGTAGTGACGTAGTGACAATCATCTTCACATTGGCTCTTAGATTAAATTAGACACGGAAGTCCAGAACTAATGGTTTGCTCTGATTATTTTCAGTAGCAGTGGTCAAAAAGACCACTTTTGTATGTTCTTGCTTATTTGCCTTAGTCACAGTTGATCTGCCCTTTTTGAAAGGATATGGGATAGGTAAGTATAACGGTCTCTTTTTTTTTTTTTAGCCCCATCCACTCTGTACAATTTTTGAATCACAGACTTTCTGGCATATAAGGCAGATCATGTGAAAGCTTTAGCACTTGGACTGGGATGTTGTAACTAGTGCAGATTTGCCCTCCTTGCTGAAGGTTGATAACATCAGCAACTCATCTCCGGGAACAAGATGACCCTCTTCCCCTCTTGGAAAGATGCAGCTCAATAGTTTGAAGTTAGAAAAACATGAACTAATTTGGGTTTAGCTAATTTATGGCTGTACAAGAACAGAACTTTCTCATCTTAGTTCTTCCTTGCTGTACTTTTGAGAAGCCTGTTCCAGCAATGTCTTCCGGGGGGCCACTCCAAATAAAATCCTCACTAGTTTCTCTTTGAGGAAGTTCTATGCACTGCCTGAGAATAAATCAGGTCGTAAAGATTATGCTTTTGATGCTGGATTTCAAGTGAAAGTATCATTAGTTGCAGAAGTCCAGTACAAAAAAGCAGAAATGGACTATTTAGGCTACATATTAAAAATAAGTATTTTTGTCCCACTACGTAAAGGGATGGCTGCTTTCTCATGTATTAAATAGAGTAACTTCTGACAGTAATTTGGACGAATGTATCTAAAAGTGATAGAGATGTGGTTTTTGGTGGTATGTGAGCTAAGTGTGAAGAGGCTGCAGTGTTTTCTGTTGGATATAAGTGCTGTCGGTAGTACTGAGAGAGCGCACTTTTTTTTAGGTAGCAATGTACTATTTCAGTGCCCATTACCGCAGCACGACATGCAGAATTAGTCTATTTTTATTGCATTAATAAACAGAGCTTTGTCCTCCTATGGCCGTTGGTGCTGCTTCTAAACTTGATCAGAAGATATCCTGTAGGGCTAAAGGCGAAATTAAGGATTTGGGTGCTGCAAATGCTTTAAACTGGTGTTGCATTTCCTGTCAAATAATCTGCAGGTTTATCAGCGTTCAAAAGAAAAAAAGCTAGCCTGCTGTTCTACCACAGAGCACGTTAGAGGGCAATATGAGGAAACTCCATTTGATCTCTCTGCTCCCCCCATTCTCTCTATGCATTAGCTCTGCTGCGTCCTGTTGTTCTCCCTCTTTCTGGGGGGAAAATGTGAGCATGCTATATGTGGAAAATACTATGCTCTGAGGATATAGCCAGTAGTGCCAGCAGTTCAGCAAAGTTGAACTAACATACTTGGCTCATAATAGCATTTTCTTCTATAATATGGTCTCACTCCATCCATGCTCTCATAAATTAAGATCGTTTTGAATGGGATAGCTATCATGTATGACCTTTTTGAGGTAGGTCAAATACAACAAGTTTGTCCTAACTCTTTAGAATGGGCAGATTAAGGATGAACCATGGTTTTCTAATGTCCCCACTAGTCCTGTCTCACTGGATGGTCTTTTCCTTATCTTCCTTTTACTGCTGCACTTTCTTTCATGCTGACATCTTTATTTTGCATTCTCATGAGAGAAGGTAATGATGAGGATTGCATCATATGATTTATAAAAGGTCATTTCACCCCAGCTAAGAGACTTTACTGTCTATGTATTGTTGTTTCCAGACTCAGGAGAATGACTTAATTGACCAGACATGAAAATGGCCATTAGTCTTTGTCCTAAACAGGCTTAACTAGACCTCAAGGCTGGATTTTGTTTGACAGTAGCCAAAAACATAAAGGTTTGCACTATGGGAGTGAGGTTCCTAGAAGGAGCTGAAGCATCTCTGATGAACTAATTAACTTAAAGCTTCAGTGCTTGGCAAACAACTACTCATCAGTAGTTCTGACCAGAAAAATCCTGTGGAGCAATATGATAAATCATCAAAATTAAATATGTTTTAATCAGATTTCTAATGAAAACCATAGAGGGTTCATTCATGTGTATTGCACAATAGAGTGATTCTCTGCAACGGTCTTCTTACAAGGACTTTGCTATTGAACAATGTTGCAGAAATCAGTATATAGCAAACCACTGTAAGATGCAAGAAACCCTGGTTTGTTCTGAATAGTTCATTTTAAAAAATCACTTAAAACTGTAGTACATGTTAAAGAAACAGTCGAACATAGTTTTAATTGTTCTCTGCCTTGGGTTCTTAATTCGGAACATAAAGGAGTTTGCCTTAAGAGTTAGGTGAAATAATTAGTCTTCCAGGTAATTTTATTTTAAGTGCTGCCTCATATGGTGCTGGTGGTAGGATATTAGGTAGGGTCCTAATGGAGAACCTCCTATGGGACTCAGATTTTTATTGTGGGGTCTTGTACTTAACCTCAGGGTCTGAATTGTTGAACCATTAACATGATTGCTTTCCCAAAATGTTGATTAGGTATTAGATTTGGAAAGAAGAAAGCAGTGAAATAGAGCTTAATTATAATTCACTCTGCTGCTCCTTCATATTGCAATTTCATTGTTTCACTAGTTCTTTGTCGCTGTGGTCTGCTAGAATAGACAAGACCTGAATTTTAAAACTTGAGTCATGATCTCTCTTTTCCCACAGCTTTTATCATCTATTTAAGGATATGAAAAAGAGATTGGTATTTTTTCCATAGCTTATTGCTCCTAAAGCTGAAGTGTTAAGCAAGAGAAGCAAGATGGAAAAAATGTGCTATGGCTTGTAGCATAAATACCCTATAACCTTTCACACAGTCTAGGTGTTCAGCTTCCCCCCTTTCCCCAAGTCTATTTTGAAATTGTTCTTTGGTGTCTCAGTAACAATCTGGTGGCTTCCCATGTCGTTCTCTAACCTCACACAGCTGGAAGCATGCCAGGGCTATTAGAAATCATACGCAGCTTGACCTTGGTGCGCGTGTCATGAGTGTTTGTCCCCCATCAGCAGTTTCACATTCCAGCACCAAAGGGCTGAATTATTACAAATGATTTGCAACAAGTAGCAGTTCTGTCATTAGATATTTGTCCTGTAATTGCAGGAAGTAGATCGGGTGTATGAGGACAGCAAGAGAAAGTGACTGAAAACATATAATAGCTGGAACAATTTCTCAATTTTAGGGTGGTTGAACATTCTGTTCTGTTTGCCTTTAAAAACAGGAAGAGTGGTCTTGCTGCATTTGCACCAGGAATGAAACACAACTGTGCGCGCACTCTTAGCAACGGAGGCTTCCACTGTACAGCAAACATACTGAAAAGCGTGCCCAGGATGGCAGTCATGCTGCTGCAAAGATGCTTAGGAAAGAAGAGGATGCCAGAGCAGGCTATGGCTGGTTTTAAGGTTTTCAGTGTTGCTCCTTTTATCTTTATAGTTATGCTGCAATAGGTCTTGGGCAGGTAGAACAGGGGAAGCCGCATCAGGGCCAAGTCACCATTGCTTCTACATTCTCTACAAAGCTAATGGCTAGAGGAATTAATACACCATGGAGGTGGTAACATGTTAAGCAATTTCTTTTCATTTTTTAATTTTTTTTTTTAATAAAATGTATGTATACATTTAATTACAGTAAATCTTACCCAGCCCTTCCTGGAAGATGACAGCAGTTGGTTACTTTCTTAGGTTCGCTAAGAATGAAAGTTAAAGATCACTCTACCTCCTTTTACTAGCTTTTGGATGCGTTGGCAGGTGTACGCTACAATTCAGCTGTGGGGTTGAAATATCAAAGATAGTAAGTTTGCAGAAACTTTGTGCATACTTTGGGTGTGGGGGATATTGTTGCCTCTGCAGAGTAAGTGACAGGGAGAACTGTCAAGTTTCCCTTTATCTGGCAGTCACTTGGTGTGCATGGAGCTCAAACAGGGCTGTTTCTGACTGGCCAGTAACATAGAGTTGCCTATTTAAAATAGCAGGATGTCTTGGGGATCTGTGTGGAAGCTGAGGAGAGCATATGTGGGATTTAGAGTGCATGCACTGGAACTGGCAGGGAAGAGTCTGAGGACAGTAGAGGTACTACTCTGGAAGGTAGTAGGGTGGCCACTGAAATGGAGACAAAATGTGTAAGTGACATACAACAAATCTAGTGGAAACTGGTTTGGTTTTTCCTCATGTTCATAAAACAGTCAATCTTCTAAGCTGAGTTTTGGGATAATGTCGTGTGAGTTCAGGTCAGAAGTCTTATTCTAGAAAGATCACTCTAGAAGTAGCTGTGGAGGTGCTTTTGAGAAGTCATGATGAATGAATGCATGATTTGGTCTCTGAAGCAAAAAGTGGGGGACATATTAGTGGATTTAAAGTGCTATGAGATTCTGCTGCTGAGGGGTACAACTATGCTGCTCAGATTTGCCACAGTACTTGGAAACAAATCATGGTGCTCTTCCCATAAAATTGCCGGAGGTCTGCAAAATGAGGTTACTGGTTATGGTCTTTCTTAATCAATAATAGAGCTACTGCTTTTTGATTTACAGTTCCCTGGTTCAAATTCTTGTAGAATTGGATATCTCATCCTCTAAAACATTCCTAGGTTACAAGTAACTTGCTAGAAGGATGCTGTTTAATTAGTTTGTATAAGAGAATTTGCAAAACATTCTCTTGAGAACTGCTAGAGTATGGTCACAGAAGAGCTGTATCATTAGGCTTACCCGAGGTTTATGAGAGTTCATGGGGGTAAGGAGCAGTTGTTGCTATGAATGTATTTGTCAACTTCATAAAGTTTGTAATTACAACTGGCATTCCTTAGCCTGTTGATATCTGAAAAGAGATATTATTTGTGACGCTTGTAGTTGGAGAGCTCAGGGTAGGGGAATGTAAACCACTTGATTAAAACCTGCTGTGCTAATTGTTTTACTCTTGGGGAAAAATACATTAATGTTTTACTTGAAAATATTTCCTTTAAAAATGTTAGCTTTGAGAGGAATGTTGGATTACTTTAGAGAAATAAATAAAACTGAGCTGTGATTATTACATCTTCTGTTTGGCTCTTGAGTGCATGTATTTCAGTTCAAAATGGCTACAAATTGAATCTGAGCAACTTTTAGCTTTGCTTTTGGTAATAACTGCATCTTATTCCTTCAGAACTTTTATGCAGCTGGTTTAAATAAAATAAATTCAGATTTCCTTTAATAGCCTTCCAATGTATTTAACTACTAATAGACTTTTCTGTGGCTTCTTGAAGTTCCCTTGCACCATCATTAATATAACTGCAACAGGGAATTACTGTATTTAGTGCTCCCTAAATTGTTTTAATAGGTTTGGAGTATGTGTTTGTTCTTGAAACTCCATTTGAATTTCTAACTTCCTTGGGCACCCGAAGAGAGACTTAATAACTGAGTAAGTCTCCTGAGGCATGATCCCAAGCTGATACAAATGCACTTGCTGACTTTGAGTTTCAGGCCAGACTACTGTGGGAGAGTTCATTTTTTAGCTGATAGCTTTGCTAGCATTTTTATGTGAGTCATGGTAACAGGTATGAGATTACCTAGACTGGAAACAGAGACCTTACTCATCTGTTGTCATAACTTTACCATTGTAACATCTTCTCTGGGAAATAAATGTTTGTATTATTCTATCCTGTGTCACCTAATACATCAGAACAAAATATATACATTTACCTTAGAAGTACAATGGCTGTCTTGAGTCTGTTACAACTCACCCTGAAAACGCGAAGTGTTGTAATGCTAGTGGACAGGAGAGGGGAGTGAACAACGGGATCTGGGAGTGAAAGACAAAGTTTTTGTTGTTGTTGTCTCTTTCTGTAGCTTTTACAGCAGATGTCTAATTTGATTTCTCTTTTGTCTGTCTTGTGTACTTTTAATAATTGTCTGCCCTGATTCAATCTGGAGTCTTGAGTTCTGATGTGGAGCAATGTTTTTGAAAGAAATGCTGGCAAGAATTGTCTTTGTCTGACAACGTGACTATTTTGGAAATCCAGATAATTTTAACCTTGGGCACCGTATAATGTATTTATGTAACTATATTATCTTCTCAGAGATTAAACCATAGTTCCTTTATACAAGTACTGGGAAGCATCATGTTGTGTCTGTGATGTGACTCCTAGCTCCACTAAATTAAAACTATATGGCCTATAATGTGCATTTCTCTATAATCTGTGTAGAACAGATTATTTGGCTCCCCCTAAGAATATCTTGTACAGATGGTGGGTTATCTCTACATCATGATTCTTAAAAATTAAGTCTTTTGAGCATCCTAAAAGGTTTTCTCATTTCTCATTACTAAGAAGAACGGATGGTGTTTGTAGAACTGGTTGTGTTTGCTCATTGCTACATACTCGAAATCAGGTATGTGAGGTATTAATCTTAAAAGAAACCCCATATAAAAGAGAAAAACTATTTCATGTGGTATTACCTCTAGATGACTTTGGAGAAGGGCTAATGAAGTTCTTTCATATGTAAAACTTACCAAATATATATATATATATAAAATCACAAGTTTTGAAGAATTACAGATAAAATTGTTTTCTCAATAGTTTTTTGCATTACACTGAAATTCAGAGTTTTGACTATAATTTTGAAACTTCTATAATAGGGGCTTAGCATGTGAACTGTAAAAGAAAATTAAATGCTAGGAATATATGTGCAGAAAGTAGGGGGAGGAGTGTGAAAATAAAATCCTTGAAAAAATGGCCAGCTGCATAGAGTAGTATCTGACATTTTCTGTTAACACAACTGAGAATGTTGTCAGTTATTCCCTGAAACATGATGCTTCCCTAAAGAGGTTACCTTTGGGACATACTATAGCATCTCTAGGTCTGTATCACAGATCTGCCTTTTGAAATGTAGCAAAGAAAAATGGCTAATCTCTTAAACAATCTTCATCTCATTTTGCTGTGTTCATTAAAACAATTTTTTGCTCCAAAGTGTTAAACTCCATGTTTCAAAAGCTGATTAACAAAGCACCTAAGTGCTTATGTTGTCAGAACATCATAACCAGATTCCATTGCTAATCCCATGAAAAACTGGAAGTACATTTTTTTCTGATGCTTCCCAGCTACTTCTGTAGTTGAAGACACTTTGTATCAGTTGTGTTCATATTGATTCTTAGCACTGTCAAGTTAGTGTGCATTTTTAAAGGTAATAAAAATAATTTAAATACCTCATTGCTGTCTCCCTATTTTGATGATGTATTTATCTTCCTCCTTCTTCTAAAATACTCTGCAGTCATCCTGTTTAACCCATCTAAAGCATGCTGTCCCCGAGAAGACATCCTTGCTGGTGATCTCCGAGGAGTGCCACTGCTGTGGTGCTCTTCAGTCTCCCAGACAATGTCCGGTGCAAACAGAGATTGCTGGAACATACCCATTCATGTTCATAAAGAAAACAAAGTAGCTGAAATGAGGTATTGTTTACATGGTGGTTTTTGCCTATGTGGAAGTAAGGCCTGTGTCATGTGGATGTGGAGCAGGACATACATGGCAAGGTATCTAATGGAAATCAGATCAATGCCCCTAATAGTGAAAATTGCAGTCACAAACCTTTCTGAAAAGAACATAAGCGATCGCAGTGAGAACACTTTATTCATCTAGGGTGTGTGGTCTTGTAACTTCCACAGCTGCTTGTTTTCTGAGCCACTGGTAAAGCAATGCAAAGTGGGACCACTCCGGATACATCTGTCCTCTGGTTTTATGCGAAACAGTTGCGATCTAATTGTTTGTTGACAGCAGGTATTTCCATCTTTGCAATGATTCATGAAACCCTGTGGCTTTGTACCGAGAGCCTTAAGACAAACCATTTAAACTCAGAAATGCTTTGGTGAAAGATGTCATAATCCTTACTGAAAGGTGTAAGGCCATGGCAGGAGTTTAGGCAGCTGTAGCACGCTATTGTGAACCACACGGTGGGGTTGAATGTATGGACTTTCTCACTTCTGTGGAAGTGGTTCTGTTGAATACCTAGGAAGTGGAAAATGAGTAGAAAGTAGGAAAGTGGGACAGAATCTTACACTTTGTGCAAAAATCAAGGTCATGATAGCTGATGAGCTCACACAATTTATGGGCACACTTGTGTATCTCAGTGCTTGTATTAGCCCGCTGTTGTCCCTGATGATCATTTCCTTGACATTATTTTGTTGGGCTACTGGTTTCCTGTCTCTTAATAATGACATGCTCTCATTTTCTTGCGAGTTCTTATATCCATCAGCTTTCACTGTGTAATCACTTAGCACAAATGTAAGCAGACATAAAAATTCTAACTTTCATCTTAGTTGAAACTTTGAGTGAATTCTGACTCCGAAGAAAGCTTGTTCTCGGAGGCACTGCCAGCCTTGTCCTCTCTTAGCCACGATGTATTATGTATCAGAGGTCTTGTTTTTGCCTCATGAACTTTTCACTGAGCAAATTACCATTTATCTGAGGCTTTGTAGGGTACAGTTCCTGCACACTTCATTTTATCCTGGCTGATAAACTCAGTAATGACAAATTAATTGCTTCCATTTTTGACTGCTTCGCTGGAGAGGCCTGACCCCAGAGTCCTTTTGCATGACAGCAGTAGTATTTTGAAAAGTAAAATCTCTGCCCTGTTTCTGTAGCTGCGGCCCAGGGCAGTCTACCTGTTTTCCACTATGGCAGCTATGTCAGGAGTTGAACTTTCACTACACTGTTAACCAATATGCTGCCTGGCTTGCAGCTTCTGGAAGGCAGTACCTGATTTCACAGGGCAGCCTATGTCTGTCTGCCAGTACTGCCATGATTATTTCAGAGAGTGGGAGCATCTGATAAGAGCATTCTCTAACTTCATCTTCTGTGTTCTGCTGCCAGTGCTGTCATCATGGCTTGACAGCCCAAAAGATGAATGTAATGCATCA
This sequence comes from Morus bassanus, assembly GCA_031468815.1. Taxonomy (NCBI): domain Eukaryota; kingdom Metazoa; phylum Chordata; class Aves; order Suliformes; family Sulidae; genus Morus; species Morus bassanus. Next base: position 38,265,359 of record CM062567.1, on the reverse strand, counting down.
CAAGAATTCTAAAAACAAATGTCTTCAGTCCTATTTGCACCAAGTTCTTAACCAGATAGACTCAGTTCTTCTAATACTATTTTCACTTTGGTATCTGTCTATCTGAGTTATTTGATCTTAGGGCCTCCATTGTATACCCTTTTATCATGTATGTTACTTCTCAAAGGCAATAAGATTAAGCTGTGTGAAGAAGGGTTGCAGGATCAAGCCATTTGCTCTTCTAAGATTGTGCCAGAGGCTATAGCATATAAACCAAATCAATCTTAATAACTGTCTAAAATACCTGATTGTTTTGTAAACACCTCTTATTTTCTTATATCTGTTATTTTCTGAGTTCATTTTGGTTTTGAATAGTATTGCTTGCTTTCTCACATCCTAGGCAGGAAACAGCAACAAAGACAGAGACAGTTTTCCATGTGACATGCAGAAATTTATCTTTATCTATAGCATGCTGTAAATTGAATTTGCATAGTTACATTCTTTCCAAACTCGTGGCGGGGAAAGTATCAAAGTACGAACAGTTTTTCCATAATTTGTTCTGCAGTTTTGAGTTGGTATGATGTACTCTGTGATTTCCATAAGTGACAGGGAATGAAGGATAAAATAGTCAGCTTCAAATATCTTACTTTTACAAAGCCAAATTTAACTTTGTAAAATTATTACATTCAGAAAGCCTTTGTTTTCCCCGTCTGTGTTCTTATCCTAGGCTGCAGCTCTTGCACACTGTGACTGTACCTTTTGTTCCTGTCTAGCATTTTGTCTGGTTTATCTCTGAGGTCTCAAAAGACTGGTTGCTAATCTGAACAGGCGAGCTGCACTCTGTCCTGGCAGTATTTGAGAGTTCAAATGTCTGGCTTGTCTTTTGGTGCCAGTGCCAGTTCATTTGGCAGGTCAAATACAGACCTGAATTTTGTTATTGGAGATCGTTTTTTGTTCTTCAGATTTCCTCTGAAGTTAAAAAATGGCTGCACAGCTGCTATAAGCAGGGTGGGGGGGAGAAAGAGAGAGAGAAAGAGAACACATTGGAATAGGTAAAATAAACAAGAGTTATAGCAGTTTTCACATACAGCAGTATTTTCTGGTTGAGCTCGGAGCCAAATGCTAGTAGCTCATCAGGTCTATGAAGTTCCAGGTCTAGCAAGACTGCAGCAATCACACTGGATGTACCAATTCCTGAAACTATGAGTTTTCCCCAGAAACAGTTGTGAGATTTGGCTGAGGGCAGGGGGAAGAAATGCTGCTCCATATCCAATGGAGTGAAAAGTTCCTTATGGCCCAATCCATGTTATTCACCATAATGAGAGTTAAAGAATTTACTGTCACCTAGAAGATGCCATGGTCTTCTGGGACTGGTGTTTTCAGGAGTTCTGTTTGTTTCAATAGGCTGACAGTCCTAGCTTAAAAGTTCTTGATGCTCTTGAGCTAGTTCTAGGAGCATGTGCATTTTTAGGATTTTTTTTTTAAGTTACTTTTTTTTTGTGTGTGGTCAAAATATGCAAATAAACTGTTAAAATACACAACAAACTGTTAAAAGCATTCCTTTTCAACTGAAGCAATGCTTTTTGCAAAAACAAAAATCTTTTTTTGCTACTGATTTCTGACTAGTTGACTTAAGTGGTGTATTGAAGTTGAATAATTTTCTGAAGAATGTGCCATAGTTTTGGAATTACAGATAAAATATAGTTCCTAGCTAAATCTCTTCATGCAGCAAAAATCCTATTCAAAATACTGCTTCTATATTAGTCTGATTTTTGTTTTTTCCTGTATATTTTCTTTAATTACTTTCATTTCAGTCATCCTTCCCATATATAGGTGGATGGTGGTAAATTCTGTTCTGTAGCAAATTATTAAAGCTCTCATTAAAACTTTAAAAAGAGCAGGAATTGTATTAAAACTAATTCAGTTGATCCTAATATTGCAGTAGTAGTAGTGCAGCTGATTGTGATGACAAAATAAACATCACATGAGATCAGAAAGTATGTACATCTGAGAACTTGCTGTCCTTTTGGTCTTTTTCCCTTTGTCAGCTCTGTACTTTGAAGAGTGTTTCAGATGGCGTGTATGGAGGTAGCTGAAATTATGGGTCTTGCAAAAAAAAAAGCTCAGGGAGCAGTCAAAAAGGTAAAGGAAATTTGGCAAAATAGAAGAAAAAATAAATGCTGATGGTGCCAGAGGCTGGCAGAAACTAAGCTGGGAAATTCTGAACTGGGAGGGGTTTAGTTTTCCCTTTCAGAAATTGGCTTCTGTTAAATAGATAAGGTGCAAAGTTATCTGGCAGGTTATCCTCTCCATTCTTGTTTCAAAGTAAAGGAGAGGGGTTAAAGGAAAACTTAGCAGAAGAAAGAAAGGTTCTGCTAGATAGTATCTCCTCCTGTGTTCATGTTGTCAAGGTGCTCTTGTTTTGTCAGTAAGGCTATTTGTTTATGATAGTTCCTTCTTCTATACCTGTTCAGCAGGTAACTTTTAAAATACCAAGCCACCTAAGATCTGTAAAGAAATTGTGGTAAGACCTCTCAATGAACTTCCATTTTCTATTTCAAAAATGGTTTTAATTATATCCTTTCCATATCTAAACCATTGTGAGGTCATCAATGATGGCTGGGGTTTTTTTTTCCCCACTGTAGCATCAGTCACCAGAAAAACAGCTCTTAGCATAAGAGGTCAGCTGACATAAGGAACACACAAATGAGGTCAGTTATCTGTTCTGTCATGAAAACTATTCACGTTTAACTGTGTGTATTCAGTGCAAAACAGCTCATATTCATTGCTTATCAAAGAATAGTCCTTAAACCTCTGAGCAGTACACAAACTGATTAAAAGAACAATCAGCAGTGCATTTTTCAAAGTCTTCTAAAGTCTTCTAACTATCATCACATTTGATTCCTCTAGTTTTACATTAAGCTCATCACTTGAAGGTATTTTTTCAGTCACACAGTGTAAGAACACTTCAGGATTTTGTGGCAGATGAGAGTTTATAACATAAAACATAAGTCTCTACGCACACACCCATACCCTCCAATACAAAATAAATGAAAACTGAAGGTTAGATGCAATAACATCCATTACTTATGCAGACGTATCCATAACAACTAGTACTTACCTCACTGCTTTCTGCTTAAGGATGATGAGCCTATATATACACTCTTTTTTCTCATCATGGCGTACTGTATCCCCTGTGTTTTCATAAAGCACTGTAATTGGAAATAGTCTGACAGAAGCCTTCCAAGTCTTCATCTTGGCAATGAATCTGGCTGCAAAGTGATTCTAGTTGTACGAAGCATTTGAAACTGTTTATCTCTCACTGTTGGTATTCATTGATTTGTTTGTATTTCTTCAGTGTCTCCTCTAGGCCTATAAAATTATCCACAGTGCTCAGCAGACATGTTGCCAGGAACATGACAGTGAACTCAAACTGTGTGCTTCTTTTTGATTATCAGGGTGGTAGTGGCGGTTTTGGGTGCCATCCTCCCCACCCACCCTGATCACTCTGTTTTTGTGGCTCCAAGCACTTGTAGATTATTGAATGTTTGGATGCAGGCAGTAACTAGTGTTATATACATTGACAGGACAGAATCTCTTACATTTTCTCCTCAGCATTGTACCTTACAGCTTGAGTTCACTGTATTTTTATTTACAGTTAGTACACTGTAAAGTATTACTGTCTTAATATTACTGGTAATGTAGGCAAATGGCATTTTGTTTTGTTGGAACTGTAAAAAGAAGTGTGTTTATGGCAAGATTTTTAAGTACAGTTATGCTCACATCTCACTGTAGATATTCTGTTGGGCCAGCAAATATAATGTAGCATAAAGAATCTCATTTAATTTTATCCACAGCAAACAGAAAAGGGTTGAGGCATTAAAAAAAAAAAGAGTTGAGCAAAGAAACAAGTTTGTCAGGATTGTTAAGCAGTCTGTGGCTGAGCTGGAAATGGAACTTGTAGCCTTTGATCCTAGCCAGTGCAGAACATTCACTCTGTTATTTAAAATTTGGACCAAAATTAACTTTGGTATTTAACCATTTTCTTTAAGATAATCTTTACCATTAATGATGGTGGGCTAAACCAATACTTCGTGTGCAATGTTCTCCCAGTTGCCTTATGATAATTCTTTTTCATCTTTGCTTTAAACCTGGAGGAATGAAGCTGCTCCTTGTTCTATGACGATCTTTATACCTGGACAGAAAACAAGATCTAGAATGTCTTGGTTATGCTGGAGACCAGGACTGTGTCTGGACTTGCTGTAAGAAGCAGAAAAGGATAGAATATTCTATGTTATCTCCTTACCTGTTCAACAGAATCCATAAAACTCTCACATCTGCTTCACTTCTTAGGGATCCTGTCTTAGAGATATGTGGCATAGTTTGTTACTGTCTCCACGTCCACTGTTGCAGACAATGTGCTAGCTAGTAGGCTCCCTTCTTGGTTCATGTCAAGTATAACTGGACTTAAAGAAAAGTAACCGTGGTTCTTTTACTGGTGGCATCTATTCAGATTTCATAACATGCTCTTCTTACATTCAGAGTCCCAGTCTCTGTGAAAGCACTGAGCAATAATTGCAGCTATTGATCATTGTTAGCCAGAGAATTCAAAGATCCTTTAATGGTCGTGGCAGATACTACAATGTTCCTTTCCCCTTCCACTCCAAACTTGCTCTTAAATAACCAGATCTAGTGTACAGCAGAGATGTAATTTGCATAGGTAACATATGAGGGGAACTACAGGGGAACTGTTGTAGAAAAAGTAGTCAACTTTCCTTTTTGGTAAATAAAGTGATCAGCTGGAGATTAAGAGCCATTTGACTTCATATGAGAAAGGAAACCGATTAGCAATGACCTTTTTCATGCCTGTGTGAGGAAGAGCTAGTGTGTGGATTCCCCAGACCTCTAGTTAGTATGCTGGTCCTTTTGACAAATACCTCCAACTGTATCCCTCCCCACTGTTAACTTGACATGCATTAATAGCAATGAGGAGATGTTTTTCAACACAGGTTTTTGTCTTAATTCAATTCAAAAACATCACATAGAATATAAAATATAATCCTTTTAAGAAACAGAGTTAAAACCTTTTGTTAAGAGCTGAATTTTTTCCTCATGGGTTTTACTGGCTTGATCTGTTAATTAAATAGTTCATACAGGTCTTTTCCATCTCCTGTAATAGAAACTAAATTTGAAGCAGCTATTTTACAGCTGTCTAACGTTCTCAGGAAGGCCTCACTACTGTCTGATGCTGTTCAAAGGTGCACTGAAAAGAATTTATGATCTTGGTTCCTTTGCAGCTGGAGTGGCCTGTTATATTGCAAAACGTGCTGATTTATAATCTCAGCTGGTAGCTGCAGAGGAAGGCCATTTATTGCATGGACATGGAGAATGGACTATTGTCTTTCCAGCAGACACTACCTCAGGCTGCATCATGACTGTAGTGCAGTCCACCTCTTCTCTCCACATCTCTCCTAGTCCACTGATGATTTAGACTGAGGCATGTTGTACCTTCCTGTGTCTTTCTTCCTCAGTCCACTCCACCAGATTTCTTTCTCTTGAAGTCAGATTCCAATGGGTTGTTGGAGTACTTGGGTCTCATCCTGTATTGGAATGATATGCCAGTACATGTCTTCAGACTTGGAAGCTGCAGAGTGTTTACCCCAGTGATACAACGATAGAAAAACTTACATTTTGATTGCTCATGTTGAAATTCTGCTTACCAAGGCAATACAGAGGGCATTTTTTGACAGCTGTCAGTCTGGTACATTCCATTGTTACTAAATTTAGTAAAGTGTTTTCCAAGTATGTAAAGGAGGAAAAAGGTAGATCTAATTAGGATAAGTGTAAGCAAGGCTAATTACCTCATCAAATTGGCGAGCTTGGCTTCTGAGCTGATGCAGTGGAAAGCCTCTGGTAAGGAGTGTCTGAAGCTTTTTATGATTCAACCGAATTTTAGGACTCTGTTAACCCTTTCAAAGCAAAACCAGGAAACCTTCACCCCAGCATTTTATGTTAGTACTTGGCATGGACAGATTTCAACTAGCAGGAAAAGCAATCTTTAGATACTTTTTGTTTGTTTTGATTTCAACTCCCTTCTCTTCCCCAGAAAGAAGAAAAGCAAAACAAAACTTATTAATGTTTCTGGCTTCAAGGATGGTGCTGACATGGGAACCCTCGAACAATATGCTGCTTTTTCTTTGTTACGGGGCTTTTCTAAGCATCTTGTGTGCAGTTCATTGGCAGACAGACAATGTCAGTCTCCCACTGAGGTGGTTTAAGGTGTTTATTTCCATACTCTTTAATTCATGCCACCTTCACCACAGTTTTGTCATAGAAGATACTTGTCTTCATTTTGACTAGGCTATTAGGTAGTCTACTGACTGTTGTGAAAAGCTTTAGAGCTAGAATAAATTACAGAGGAGTTACTAGGCATTTCTTTGTTTCTCACTGCAAATCAATACCACTCTGTAGAGCAAGGGGTGAGCACACTGACACTGCATTAAGGAATTAATATTAAAAGCTGCTAAAATCCGAAGTGAGTGGAGAGGGAGATATTTCACTTAACTTTAGTAGACAGATGTATTTAGAAACAGGAGTAGGGAATAGAAAAGGCTTGTTGGGAGGGGCAGGGAAAATGCTTTGGGGGAGGGGAGTTTTCTTGCTGGTGGTCTTAATTTCTCTTGTAATCCAACTACCATACTTATTTACTCCATGTTAGTCCTGAATACAAAGAGAGTTCAAGGCAACTTTAGCTAAATATCGTGAACTAATCATGGCAGGAATGCAGTTATATTGTCCTGATGCTGATATGCAGGTGTCTGTTGAACCTGGAGAAAGGTTTTGTTGCCAGTTGAATTCTTTTATTAGTTTGTTTAGAAACAGCAAACCAAACAAGTTCTTCCGCTGAACAAATACCCTTTTAATAGGCCATACCTTTTTAAATAAGTGTTCAGTGGAAACATTTTAAAGAGTTTGGTTAAACTTTCTAAGCTATTTCTTGAGAAGGGAGAAACAGACTACAAATGGGAAGCCATCTGGTGTTGCATGTAGTAACATACTTGGAAAGGTGATGTTATTTTTCTAATGTTATGTGCAATTATATTAGAAAGATGATTATTGAAATATGTTTTGAGAAAGAACTATTATTTTTAAAGTAGAAAGTGTCTTTCTATAGACTGGTTATCTCTTTAGGCCAAATTATTTAATGCTCTTTAGAGAATTTCAAAAAATTGTGTCTAAAAATAACTCTCAACAGTACGTAACAGTATAGCTGAATGAACATGGAGCCAAATTCATCAGAGTTTAAATTGTCCTTAAATTCAGCAACAGAACTGTTATCTACTAAGTGTCTTCATTTTATCATATCCCTTAAATAATTTTGATAAATGTATGCTGTGCTTTTTATTTCATAGTCAGCTGTTGATCAGAGGAGGAACAGAATAAAAATAATATTAAGATTTATTGCTGTAATAATGGATAATGCTGTCAACTTCTAACAGTTAATTGCTGCTTAGTAGTAACAATAGTAGAATTTAAAAGGTACTAAACCATCACTTCAGGAAGTAATTTTTTTTGGCAGCAATTAAATGTAAAATTAGCAGCTGGATTGTTTAGGGTAATGTGCATCTTTTCTTTGAGATGCCAGGAAAGGTGTATATATAATGTAGATATTTATGTATCATGATCTGAGAAGGCCTTGCTTGAGTTTTCAACATCATTGATGTCCTCCTTTCCCTCCTACCTGTTTCCAAGCTCTTCTTCATTCTAATTACTTACAATACATAAGAAGAGAAAAAGAATTATGTTTTGGTGATTCTGAAAAATCCATTCTTCAAATGGCTACAGACAGTAAATTTAACACTGTTTTGAAACAGAGCAGTACTACCTTTTGAAGTTGTACTGAGCTAGGAGTGAGGCATTGCTTGTCTGCATTCTTACAAGACATCAGAAATACACAACATGGCAAGCTCATGCAAAAATAAGTGAACAGATTTTCTTTGTACATAATTCAGTGCAAGGAGAAATTTTACTGTTTGTAGGAAAATTTCTTTTCTATCTTCTATCTTACCCTAACGTAATTAAAACAGATTTTTGAAATATCAGTGCATTTATTAGATTGCTTGATGCTCTTGGGTGTTCCTGAGCAGAAAATGAGCTTTCTCTGCTGAGAAGCCTTCCTGAGCTTGACTTGTATGAACCTGGAGCACCACTTCCACCTGCCAAAAATGCAAGTGCCCTTCTGTTGCTTTCTATTACATGAAATATTAAGGAAGTACAGACACTTCAGTTTATGTGAATGTCAGGCAAAACTGTAGAAGCCAAAGAACTGCATGTAATGTTTTGTGAGCTTTTTTTAGTGAATAGTCTTCCTGTTGTCTTAATTGTAAATATGGGTTTTTTTATTATGGTAAGCTAATTTTGTATTAATTGGTGTGACTATTTGATTAATAATTCTGTATGCAAATTCTGTGAGAGGCCAAAGAGAGTATTAGTGTTTTAAAGGAACTGGTAACTTACTGCATTTCCTTTGTATTCACACTGGGAAATTAATTTTTTTTTGTTGAACACAGCACGTTTTTGATTCGGACAATAAAGTAAAATCAGAATGTGTAAGAACGTGCCTCAGCCTTAAAACATCTTTGATTATTAAGCTCATTGATTTCCTTAAATCTCTATTTAATGTCAGCATTTTTAGACTTATCTGAATTTATTTTCTATTTTAAACTGAAGCCGTGTGGTGTACCCCGTTTCAAGACGGCGGTCTGCAGACGCAGAGCCGGGGCCTCGTGTGGCACTCCCAGTGCCCCGTGTCTCCATGGCGGGTTGCCACGCTCAGGTTCCCTCTCAGTTGCTTGCTCTGACTGACCTCTCTGGCTTCCCCTGAAAGGAGCAGATTATTATTGTTGTTGTTGTTGTTGTTAAATGTGGTACCTCCCTCCCAACCTTCCTGTCACCACTGGCATAGAGCACCTGAGGAGGCTACCTGCCTGCCAGAAATGACAGGGGAAACACTGTGGCTGCCGCCAGTGCCTTGTTGAGGAGAAAACTCTGATGGTGAGAAATGGCTCAAAAACGCCTCCTGTTGCGGGAGGTGAAATAACGTCTGTCAAACGGCAGCTGCCGGCCACCCCGCACCTGGGCGGCACCGGGGAAGGGAAATGGCAGCCGGCGAGGGGCGCTGGCGGCCAGGGGCCTTGGAGCGAGCTGGGCACACCGTGCTTGTCCCTGCATGGAAGCGCACGGGAGGCTTGCAAAGACTGTGGTAAATCCAGTGGAAACTGATCCTCGTTGCTTTAACGACCCGTCCCTGGTGGTATGTCTTTTCACACCAGAGCAAAATGTCTCGTTTCTCTTTTCTTGTACGAGTTATGCGAGGTGTTTATTTGCACCTGTGTCTCCCCGTGAAGGAGTGGCCACCACTGCCTGTGAGGGAAGGGTGTTTCCCCTCCCTGGCTGGTCGGGCTAAGAGTTAAAAGTGACTTTCTCTCCATGAGTTGCAGCTCTCCTCCCCTCCCCTCCCGCTCCTGCCCCTGCGGATGACACACCAGGGTGAGTCAGTGTGGAAATCTGCACTGGGCTTAATGATGAGGAAAAGTCATTTGGCTGTGCTGAAAATCTGAAGTTTTCTCACCAAAGGAAACTGGCACAGCATTCCCTGGGACAAAAAACATCTCATCCCTCCACAAGCTTGGTTCATGAGCGGTTGGGTGAGGGCAAAACCTCAGTTTTATCTTGGCATTGTATAAGTTCAGACCATTGCACTGAGACAGCAAATTACAGGATCCAGCTTCAGTCAAGCTGCAAGACTTCACCTCTTCCCTGCTCTGCAAACTCTTGTTCTCTAGCACCTGGACCAAGGTGGCCAGATGTCATTCAGTGGAGGGCACCAAACCACTTTCCACACTTGGCTTCCAGTGGCTGGAGATACTGGAACTGAATTGGTAACTTCAGTGTGTGAAATAATCTATCTCACCTTACTAGTTCTCAAGAGAAGATAATTTGAAATGCTCTTTCAAGACCAGGTATCTAAGGTACAAAAGTGCAGAGGATCTGCTCCACCGTTAGTACTTAAGGGCAAACAAAATAGTCTTGTTGCTCAAGGCTTATGGTTAACAGCACTTTAAGAATTTCTTCCATACCAGTCCTTGTTATCCCAGTGACTGAATATTAGACTTTAAAAAGGTGCCGTAGAAGAGATGCAATAAACCTAAATAAAAATAGTTGTCAGTTTGTTTACAGAGTAGATTCTTTGCATCACAGTAGTGCACAGATGTGATGCCTTCCTCTTAGAGCGAGAAACCTTACCCCCTGCAAGAGATGTGCTTATACATGATTGTGTGTATGTGTGTGTGTGTTTCTTGTTCCCTTTGGAGTAGGCCTGTTGCTGGATGTTTCATGCTTAGCACTGGTGACAAATGTGGAGTTGTTCATAGTCTTGGATAAGGCACACTGGTGGTGAAATTATTTCCAATGAAATAGAATTGTGTAAGAGACAATATGTCCAAATGAATTTTGGAAAAGACATTTCAGGAAATAAAGGTTATCTGAGCACCTGGCATTCTTACGCAGTCAATTCCCGTCCTTGCTCCACCAGCCAGGGTTGCCATCTTCTGGAGGGGGCTTCTGTTGGGTAATGCTAAGTAATGATGCCATTTCCTTCTTCCTTACAAGAAATTGCTTATTTTTCTGCACTCCCTGTTCCTGTCAGCAGGAAGTGAAGATTGGGAATCCAGTCTGTCTCCTACAAGACTGTGCAAAGTAGTAGCCCAGAAGTTAAACTTCTTGTAGCAATTTTAGGGACTCACAGGAAAAATATGTATTGTTCCCTTCTAATACAACCCTCCCTCAAAAAATAAACCAAAAAACCCTGCAATCACTGTTTGCAGAAGAGTGAAGACACAGTAAATAACTTAGAGTAAAAAGCTTTCCTTTTTGATTCCTGGTAAAGGTGAAGAGGTTTAATTTGTGAAATACTAGCTGTGCTGCCTATAGTTGTTCATTTTAGTGTTTCCAGCCAAAATTAGTAGGGGCCTGTTTTCAATGACACTTGAAAATTTAGTGCTATGTTGATAGTCTGAAATGGAGATCTTCTGACATTGCAGATGAAATATATGCCACTGAAGTTCAGTTGTGGTTTAGCTGGCCATGGAGTTGGGATATAATCATATTATTTTAACTCCTGGAGATCATTACTACTTTGGGAAATAAAACCCTCAAGCATCAGAATTGTCGAGATATATATTTTGAACTTTTATTTAAAGTAATATTAGGTTTTATTTAGCTTGGAATGTTTAGCCAGGTTTTCGTTATTAAAACTAGATGAGAACAAGGGTTTGAGTACTGGAGTAATAAAAATAAAAAGGCAAAACACAAACCTATAAATTTTCAGGCTTTTTAATAGGAAAACTCACTGTTTTGAAATAACTGCTTGCTTTATGCAAAACTGTTTATCCTAGAATATGGATTTAAGCATGTACTCACCTCACATGCTTGATTTGAAAAAGCACAGACTTGTGGTTTATGTAAAGATGGCTCTTCTACTAGTAGTTAACCAGGTTTTGCCCAAAAAAGGCCAAACCTCCCAATGGATTTGCCCAGGCAAGGCCCGGGTTTGCATAGAAACCCACTAAACTCAACCCTCAATCAATCTATTGCCAACTCCAAAAATTATTTCCTCATAATTTTGGCAAAATGCTGAATGCAAGAGAAATGCTCCTCATTTTTCTTTTTTTGTCAGATTCCAAATGTAATGGGTAATGATGTGTATGACCTTAGAGAGTGGAGAAATGTGTGAATTTTGGAAAGAGGTTTCTGACTGAACACCTAGAAAATCTGCATGCAGGGCTGCGTCTGTTTTGGAAAGCTCCCTCCATCTCTTTTCTTCCCTTCACTCCAGTCTGTCAGCGCAGGGAATGAAAAATGCTTTCCCTGACAGGCATCCCCATACCCGCTCGCCCCCGGGGGTGTCACAGCCATGCTGGCAGAGTGTTTTTATTGGCCTCGTGTCACCTGGGGAAGTGATACAACTATGTCAACAAGAGAAGCCCTTTTGATGTGCTCTTGCTGTGTCCCCATTAGAGGGCTCTGCCAACAGAGCTGTGGTGTTACCACTCCTGCAAGAGGGCACTGAGCGTAGTCGGGACCTACAAAAGTGACAAAAAGAGCATCATACTAGTGTGTGTGTCTGGGGAGGATGCTGCATGGCACAAAGGTGGTTTTATTGTCGTTTCAGAATAGAATAATACCCCTAAATTATGGATTTAATTATTTTAAATTAATTTTGGGGAGCTTCCGATTCGGGTGAATTAAAGGTGAGTGCCTTTCCACAGTATATGAGTTTTTAAAACTCTCAGACAAAGGAAACATTATAGTGTGGTGAGGAATAAAAATATTCATTTCATTATTGAAATGGGTTCATTTTAGAGATTGCTAATAATATATGTTATGTCCTGTGTGCTTGACTGTTAAGTGAGAATGGACCTTTTATTTTAACACTCTCCAGTGGCACCTCGTGAGATTATTTGACTTGAATTAAATGTTGGGAAATTCCATGAAAATGGCATTCTAATTTTTCTCTATTTCAAGCTTCATTAAGTATATTTGCACTTAGAAGTTGCAAGCAAGATGTTAACATTTCAAATGCTTAAAAATGGAGTACGTCTCACAATTTAAAGAGTAAAATAAAGTAGCAGCAGACTCTTCCAGCCCCACCAAGGGACTTTTCCAGTGCTCTGCTGGTCTCCTGTTGATTTGATTAATGAATATTTTACCTATTAAAAGTAACCATTAATTATTGAATTTGGTTGCAGCAATAGTTGTATGTTTCAAATAAAAACTAATTAACATAATAAGTGGAAAAGCATCACGGCACATGAAGTGTGCTTGCAGTTCACTACATCTGAAAGATCACGAGACGCCTTTTTGACATTTGTAGCTTTGCAGCTAGTTACCAGCCATTACGTTCCGTTTGAATAGAAATTAAGTATCTGATTTACAGCATTACTTTTTATATTCTGAGACATGAGCTACCGAGAATATTATGAGGATGTCTGCAATCACAGTGCACAGTAATATTCTCTTAAGGAATTGCAGTTATACCCTTCTACACAGCTCACTGCTTCATAGTTGCTGCTGCAGTTTTGGGTGGGTTTTCAGAGGAGTGGGTGCATGGGAGATGGCTTAAAAACTGGTTGTTCAGGTGCCATCCCCTCTGCCAGAGGCAACCGCAGGCTGAAGCAGCCATACGTGCTAGCCTGTTGTTTAGCTGTGCCAAGAGGTCTGAGGTGGCCCACATGGACTGGGCTGTATCTCTAATTGGACCAGCTTCTAATGGGACCAGGAAAGGCCGCAGCTTGAATTTCTCTGCTGAGAAAGGATGCTAGTTGTGCTCGCTTGCTGGAGAGAGGGGGTTCAGATGCAGGGTGATATGTAGGGAGCTCACACACCTTGTAAGGACAGAAAGGGAGCTGTGATATTGTTCCTCAGGCTGCATATGACCTTCAGGCTTCCCACTGAGAACGCTTACAGTATATGCTCCTTTTTTTTTAATTTTTTAAATAAAGAATTTCACAGATTCTGCACTTGGTTTACAATACTGTAAATTGGTGTAAAGCAAGAAAGCAACTCTTAGGGCAACCTCAGGCAAGTTCTGGTGAACCAGATAACCAGATTGCCCCACTGAGGAATAAAGGAACAGAACAGTTGCTTGCATCTGTCCACTACCTCGCGGTTATCCTGGCACATTTGATACTACCCAACCTCGGTTAATGCAAATTATTTTGGAGACAGAGGAATGGAAAGTTCTTTTAATTTCTGGCAAGGGAAAGCTGTTCTTAAGGCAGTAGATTGTCTGTAATAAGGACCACAAGAGTAGCAAAGTAATATATTTTCAAATAAACAGATGAAGGCATGACTAAGTTGATCAAGTGTTTGGGTTGAGAACCTCTGTCCTGTTCCTCTATGTGTGTTGTGTAATTTATATATAGTATGGGGCACTGTAAAGTTATGCACACTCTCATTTTTCACTTTAATTGCCTATTTGAAGACAGCATGACAGATCCAAAGGTTGCTTTCAGCAACTGAGGAGCACTGTGGTCACTTACTAGTGTGCAATAATTAAGTTAATTGCAGAAATTAGAACATTTTGAAGATTCAGGATCCATGATTGGACTCCATGCATTCTTCTTCTTTTCTGTTGTCTGTATCTGAAATATCTTTTTCTTACATACGGTTATACCATTTTTTTTTTTTTTAATGAAAGATACTTTTCAGAAGATTTGCAAATCCTTGTGCTTACGTTTACTTGGCCATTTGGTTTTAAAATTAAAAACTGAAAATGTCAAATGATCTACTCAGTTGTGTTTGCTGAGCTACTATTTTAACCTGAAATCCTTTTAGTAATTATGCATTAAATTAGTACACGTGAACCTGTAATCAGAACCCTGTTTCGCTGGGCAATGGGAGCTAAGGGATGGCTATTACTTCTAAGAGTTCACAGTCTGAATTAAACAGTGGCAGCTTGCAAGGATGAAATAGGATTTCTCAGTAGTAGTGTTGTATAAAAATGTACTGTTCTGTTTGCTTGTATAAAAAATGTTCTACTGTTCTGTTTGCTGTAAGACTAAACCACGGATTTATTTCTGTGTAGATAATCTGAAGTAGCATGTAATACCTTATCACCCCACAAGATACCATTTTCTCATGCAACAAAGCTCTGACTTCTTGTGTCTCACATAATTTGTGTTATAAAATGGAGTTTCACATGTGCTGGTCTGCAGCAGTGAATGGATGCTGTTGGTTGTGGTGTTCTTGGAGTTTTTTCTGCTTTGATTTTCATCAGGTTGCTTTTGAACTTCTGTGGCCTCCTTTTTTCATATGGTCCCTCTTGCAGTGATATCCTCCGACTGCTTCTTACAGGTTCTGCAGTCATATCACTCAGTGAAGGTAAAATGCTGGAGTGTGATGTCCCTGGGATCAGGGTACATTTCCTATGAAGAGGCAGTTTTTACAAATTCCCATTTTCTTCAGAAACTTCCATGAAGACTGCCTCAGAAACTTCCATGAAGACTGCCTCACTTCCTTGTGAGGGACACCTATGTGAAGAGGCTAGTGTGTTGTTCGGTCAGCAGATGCTGCTTTCTATGCCTTCCAGCTGCCTGTGTGAGCGTTCCCAATATATAATTGTTGGCTTTCTTTTCTGAGGCAGCCTCATTTAAATAAACCTTCTGTTTGATATTTGTTTTTGCTAACCACTTGCCTACATACATAATATGTATTTTGCAGTTGTTAAGGTTATTGCTAACTTCTTTGTGCTTGCAGGCTTTAGGAGAGGTCCACAGTAGTTTAAACTTTGGCCTGTGACCTGTGACACCTTACGTTGGCTTTGGACTCTGTTATCCTTCTGCATTAATGCAACAATTGCAATCAATCAGTTGCTGAGTGGAAAGTACACAGGCCTGCTTTGAGCCACAGCAGAGTACCACTAGAGCACTGTCAGCCTGATAGAGCTGTCTCCCAGCAGGCCAAAAAGACTGCAGTTTCGTGACCTTCTTGTAATATTTATGTGGCTTGTGTCTTTTGGGGAGGGGGAGAGCAGTTCATGGCTTCATGCACTTAGAAGCAATTTGATGGGGGAAATAAACTGTTTGCAGCTAACTGAGAAATTTTTCCAAATCTGGGATAGACCAAACAGGGAGAATTTTGTACTAAAAAATATCCTGAAGCCTCTAGTGTTCACTGAAACTGTGAAAGTTGAAATAAATACCATGTTTTCTTGTTTCTACTTGCGTGAATGTAGCTTTCTTAGTCATCTGTTTAATGAGAGCTTAATCTGGAGATGTGGAAGAGTTTGGTATCTAATCTGTTTCACATACTCTGATAAGTCCATATCTGTGGCATTTAACACCTTGATCTTGGAAAGAACTTAAACTTGTGTGTAATTATTAAGGTGTTCTTGAAGTCAGGTAGGTTTAAAACTCTTGCAGAATCATGGTATTTATCCTCCAGTGTTCTGTCTTTGAAGTGTAGAGCATCATCCCCTTTTTGGAGATGCAGGAAAATTTTTTCTATTAAAGGTATAATTAGGGGACCATGCTAATATCTGTAAAATCATAGTTGTCTGTGATCTTATCCTTTAAATTCATAAGAAGACCTGAATAACACTGTATTTGGAATTGAAACTGTGACATTTATAGTGGCTTCCTTGTAATGGAGGGTTTGGATGGGGAACAGTTTACAGTAACAGTGAATTTATCTGTTTCTGGCTTTTTAAGCTACATCCGTGTAAGAACAATTGCGGACGTCTGAGGAAGCCAACAGAAATGTTTGACTTGGCATGATTAGTGAAGCGAGCTAGTTTCAAGGGAAGTGTAGGTTTTAATTAATTAGCTGAGCTGACTTATATCAGCCAGTTTTCAAGGCCAAGTGAAATATAAGACAGGCACTCTGTGAACCTGGTGGTGGGCAAGCGGAATGTGTGTATGAATGTTCTGACAAAGCCAGTGGTGAGGCTGGGGGTACCTCTGTGTTGGCAGTTCAGCTCAGTGTGATCTTGCACCAGTCTAGCACAAAAAGGTGAGATTATCATAAACATCTCGAAGTGACTTGGGAGATAGATCATACTGCAAGTCCTTGGTCCTTGTAAATATAAGTTTTAGTGCTTTTAAAATCCTTTGCAGGGCTGTTATTTTCATAACATTTGAGGCATTTTGTTATTCAACATTAAATGAAAACAGAAGTAACACCCTTGGGTTGGCAAGGGGAATTTTGTCTTTTTGCTTTTGTTGCAACTATTTGGCTTAAGTAATGCCATGGCTGATAGAAGACATGTTTTTCAAACCTAAGTATTTTTAAGATATGGGCACCTCCCTACACCCTCCTGCCCTGAAATGTAATGCCTACAACATCAGTGAAATCTGTTGGAGGGTTACAGCTACCAAAAAAATCTTGAAAATCCAGTCACTTCATTTGTGTGTGAACAGGGATTCATATGTTCTTCTCTAGGCACCTGGACTCTTCTCAATCTTGACCTCAGCTTCTGCCTGTTAAGTGGTGGCACAGTGGGGTAAAAGCAGCACTGGCCACTTCATATTCAAGACCTTGAAGTGTAGTTTAAATTTTACCTCCTTTAAGTCGTTATTTTTTCTTCTGAGACTATCTTTACCACTTTGCTAGTGGTAGTGGTCTTTCCTAGTCCCTGTAAGAAGAAAGCTTGGGTTGTAAAATAATGCCAGTGAAATTTGTTAGCACTTCTCTGTGTGCCCTTTATAAGGTGAAAAGTGATTTTTCACAGTGATTTAAATGCAGGGACTTTATGAAAGAGAAGTTCTCGTGTGAAGTTGCTTATGATAACTTTCTTGTATCTTGTAGGGCAAAACTTATTGCTCCATTATATGATAACATAGATGTGGCATGTATTTTTGTGCAGAAATACTTATGTAGAATGAAGTTATATAATTAGACAGGATGCTTATGCCTTTTTTATTATTTGCTCTCTTTAAAATACTTCACTAGGTTAGGATTTTGCAGTGTTTTCAAGCTGCAAGTTATTTCTGCATAGACTGAGGTGATTTAGTAATTGTAGCTTGGTTCGGTAGTCAGTGATTCAGTTTGTTAAAACATGCTCCACAGAAAATGCCTGGCTTCATCTGAGCAGTTCAAAGATGCTGCAGTGCAGTTTATGGTCTTAGCCTTGATTACACACTCAAACTACTTGTCTGGTTGCCCACTATGAAATAGGTTGTGGATGTGAGAAATTGGAGGCATCTTATCCTATAGGTGATTAGTTGAGTAACTCTCTCGTGTTAGCACCCACACTTCAGTCTTTTAATAGTGAGGTGGTGGGACCCAGAACAAAACCCTGGGGTAGTTTATATGAAACCAAAATTTTATTTTAATAACATTTCATTAAAGAAAAAGAGAAAAAAAACAGGGTTTCCAAAATCTAACACCATAGTAGAATAAGAGGACATAGCTAAAAAAACCCCACAGCATTACAGAGAGTACACAGTGGTTTTCTTACTCCTGCTGTGGAATGAAATCAGTGGAACATAATGCTTATGAGACAAGTAATGAAGGCAGCTCATGTACAGTGGGTTGCAATTTGTTCTACCAGATTTAAAATGTTACAGCAAAACTAACGAAGCAGTGAGTCTTTGATAGCCCGTGTTAATTCAAGAAGTGAGGGTACCTAGTTAAAGAAATGCTAATCAACCAGTCCCTTCAAAATCTGTAGTTATTTTTCTCTGTGTGTGCTATCTGGGTATTTTTCTTATAAGAAAGAGAGCTCAGATCAGTCCTAGGTTGTACTGCTTAAATACTTTTCAAGGAAAAGATTTGTCATCTGTGAGTGTTTAATGCATTATAGGTGTCTGTTTGGAAACTATTTAGGCTACTTTTGGCTGACTTGGACCAGCCTGTGCATGTTTGAAGAAGCATTGACTAAACATTTAACATCATACAGGGCTATTTTGTGAGATTGACAACAGATTTTTGCCTCCCCTACTCCTCACCCCAAAGTCAGATAGTTGAGAGTGTTGGCTGAAACACAACATCCTGGTCAGTGGGGTAACACGAGCTCAGAGACTGTGGCTTTGGTAACACGTGTGGTGTTAGGAAATGCTCCAAGTGTCTTTATGAATGTGCTTAGGTATGAGAGGAGCAGAGCACTGGTAGTCCAGGCTTGAACATTCAGCATCAGGGAGTACTGCTATTTAATCTCACTGTAGCTGTGTTTGCTATCTTTTTTTTTTTTTTTTTTTTTAAAAAAAAGGGCTAATTATTGTGTTTGGGGTTGGTTTGGAAGGTTTTTTTGGGTCGGGTTTTTTTTTTGGTTTTTTTTTTTTTTTTTTTTAAGCAAGCCTGGGATGGTTGCAGTCTTTTTGTAGTTGTTAACAATAATGTATATTCACCCTGTGCTCAAAAGTGTGCTAACTAACATCAAGAAAGCAAGTGGAGACTGTCTAAACTGGAAGTAAGATACAGGGGACGGAGCGGGGTGGTGGCGCAGTCAGAGGCCCCAGGGAAGAGGGCAGTACAGGGAAAGAATTGTACATATGTTCAGTCCTGTGGTACAAGAGTGAACAAGTGGTTGTAGACGTCTCCATGTTATTTTTACTTTGTTCGTACATCAAGACATTTTGAGGGGAGAGGAGTGGGGCAGCGTGACAGCAAGGGCAGGAGAGGGCGATGAGAGGCAGGACGAGTAGCAAGAACTGGGGTTAGGAAGGGGCAGGAGAGAGGAAAGGTGCTGGCTGAGGTTGGGCAGAGGATG
Source organism: Morus bassanus (assembly GCA_031468815.1). Lineage (NCBI taxonomy): Eukaryota > Metazoa > Chordata > Aves > Suliformes > Sulidae > Morus > Morus bassanus. The sequence goes on along the minus strand of CM062567.1, from coordinate 38,246,110 downwards.
GGGAAGAGAGAATGGAGGTGGAACGGAATTGACCAGTGGTGTTTTAAGACAGTGAGAAAAAAGCTGGCAGTGATGAGCAAAGTGTAGATGTGCCCTGGACAGCAAGGCTGTTTTGGTTTTAGGTGGGTGCAGTGGGGCTGCCGGCGCGGCCTTCGTGCCCCTCCACCTGGGGAAGGGCTGTGCTGGGGCCGCGTGGCTGCTGGCACCTGTGGCACAGTTGGCCTGGTTTCTGCTCTTTTACGCTCTTCTCTCAGGTTTATGTGGTGGCCCCAGCACAAGTTTCTGTGCTTTCTTTTTATCTTCTGTTGTTATAACTGGGGAAGAGAAATAATATCCAAGTGTTATTTGTAGTTCCTGCTACAGCACAGAAGTGAATGCGACGTTCTCATGACTGGCAACACAGCAGCTGGTTGCAAGAGGAATAAAAATGTGTCAAGCATTTTGAGTGCTAATTTCATATAAGATTTTCTGACCACCTCCTGGATTTTTTTTTTGTTGGAATTGGGATATACAACACAATTGACTTGAAATACATATGAAGTCTGATATGCAGAGGTGGAAGGGATAGATACACCAAGTAGAGATTGTGTGGAGTGTGTTCCTCGTGTCAGGCAGCACCTACTGAGAGATGGGACTCTGCTTTGTGCAGGTGCCAGCAGGCGAATTTCTCTGTGCTTTGACAACACGCTCCTACAAAAGTTACAGGGCTTTTGGTTTTTGTCTTTGCATTTTCCTCTTCAGCTGGTGTTATGGTGAGCCGCTGGCGAGCAGCAGAAGGGTGGTGGACTCTTAATTAGAGCTTTCCTTTGTCCTCTCCCACAGATACGTGCAGCACTCTGATGTAAACCAGCCTCAATTTTGTCTCCTTCAGTCACAGAAACTGTTGTTTATAGTTGGAGGTTAATCCCGTTTAAGAACTGGATTAGCAAAGATGTAGTCATTTAACCACAGATGCCTAAACTTGGGTTGAGGCAGTTCTCAGATGATCCTGGCTGGGATTAATGCTCTGCAGACATTCTGAATCGAGACAGTTTCATGGCAGGCCGTGAACAACCAAGGTATAAATCTAACGGAGCTCGCCATGACAGCAGTTGTATCCTTGGCCTGCTAAATGATTGTGGCTTTTGTAGAAACAAAGGCAAGCGAAAGATCTTTGTGTGTTGTGTGAACGTAACTTCCTCAGAAGTGAATTATAAAGATAACACAGAAGATAGGTGATGCTTTGCTGTCTTTGGTTAGCTTAATACGGAGTATGGTTTGCTGGTAATGACTGCAGAATTTCTCTAGGCACCAGCAAGATCTGCTGCTTTTCAGGATAACAGGTTTGGGGTTGCTGGTTCGATTGGCACTTATGCTTTTATCCCTCTTCTCTGAACTTCTTTAAAGGTTTTTATCTCTTTAGTGGCATATTGATAAAGGCATGTTAGCAAATCCTGAAGCCTGAGCTTTGCAGGAGCAAATGTAGGAAGAAAGGTCAGGATCAATCTGAGCTTTGAGAGGGTGGGACAGGGGATTCCTTGCTCACTGAATGAAGACATTATCTGCTTCGGGCAGTGGTGTGACCTCAAGCACAGTCCCCATTCAGTTCAGTTAAAAATATTCCTTAAGGCAAGGCAACAGAGACAGATTTCAAAATAATTGTATCATGTTTTAAAAATGAAACAAAACCCACAAAAACCACCAGAAGCAACTGATCAGGTCAAACAAATGAGGCTATCAAGATAATGAGCTTTTTAAGATTAACAGTGCTTCAAATTGTAGGATGAAGCGAGAACAATCCAAAATACAGGTTTTGCTTGGAGTTTCTTCCCCCTCCAACAAAAACTAGATGCTTCTCAGAAATAAAAGATGAAAAGCAGCAGTGCTATGGGGAGCCATTTAGTAAAAGAAGTTTGTATTCTTTATAGTTAAAATGCAGAAGTTGCACCCAGAGTTGCTTTTAAAGTAATGCATAAAATATGTTGTTAATGACTACATAGTAATCTGCACAGGCATGGTGCACATTTTCCATTGGGAACTTCTGAAGTCTGTGCTTAGCTCCTAAAGGTGCATTTCTACAATGTAGGGCAAGGCTGTATTTGAAACCTCAAAATAATCCTATTTTTTTGTATAAGAAAAGTATGTAAACTATGGGCATACTCCCTTGGTTTTGGTTTCAGAAATTTAAACCAAGACTACTTCTTTGTTAGATAAAAGCAAAACTTAACTGAAAAAGACAATGAAAACAGTGATTGAAAACATATTCTTTCATTTAAGTGAGAAAGTTAGCACTCGAGGGAATTGGATTATGTTTGCTTCAGGGCTTCTGGTGGGCAATGCTCTGCTTGGCAAGCATTTTGCTTCAAGTACATTTTTGTATTACTTTTCTGATTGAGAGCATCAGAAAATAAGCTGTAGAGAACGGAGAAAGCAAAACTCAGAGATGCAGAAGAAAAGTATCAAATCCCAGCTTAAGAGATCTAATCGCTCTTGAAACATCTCAAAATGTGTCAACCATGTTTAGAAATAGCTACATTAAAAAAGAAGAAAGCTTGATCCTTTTAACACCGTAAATCATGGAAAGCAGTGAAAACTAATACTTATGAGGGGGATTGTGAAAGCTTGTGCGACAGTTGGAAATTACATCACTGTTGATGTTTCAAATTCTTGTGTAAAGTAATGCAATACTGTGTTTATGAATGAATGAACAAATGATTGTGTTCTGCTAAGCATACGCTATATGGATAAACTGGGTTGAGCTGTTTTATATCTCTTGTCTTTGCTTATGTTACTTTGCAGTATACAGTCCCGTATGTTTCAATGTTGTACATATAGAAAACTCAATTCAGTGTATGTATTTTTCATTCCAGATACAGACCCACGTGTATTAGAGAAACAAGAACTTCAGCAGCCAACCTATGTTGCTTTAAGTTACATTAACAGGTAAGTGTGGTTATTTTTCAGGTATAACTGATCTAGGTTTGCACAATATGTGTATATATGCATACGCCAAAATGGTATGCCTGTGTATGCATTCTGTTTTGTTTCATGTTATATGACACTGTGATAACACCTGTTTTGGAAAGACAGTTGAATTAAAATTTAACTAAGTTTTTTATCACTTTTATATAGGGCACAAACAGCCCTTCAGCTGTACTGCTCAGATACTTAAGGGATGAGCTTTTAGCCTTTTATGTTTAAGCTAAATCGTGTGCAAAACAAGGTAGTTTATCTTTGCTTAATTTTCTGCTTTCTTGTACTCTACACAAGTGAGTGGAGAGAATTTTTTTTTTTTTCAATCAAAAGTGAAATTTAACTGATAATAGTCCAATATGTAAGGGAATTTTTTACAGTACTTTGGAAGTTTTTTCAGCCATAGTGTCTATCTTTAAAAATCATGCTTATTAGCCCTATATAACCTACCACTTGAAAAATTTAAGAAATTAAATCAATTTTTAAAGCATTAATCTACGTAACAGAGCCTTGGCTTTTCAGTTGTTGACTGATGGCAGAACTGAAACCTCCAGAGTACTCCCAGCTTGGAAGAATGGAAGTGTTGCTCATGTCTCAGGCTGTGTTATGGTAAAGAGCAGCCTGAGAGCTGCTCCGTATTTTCCCTCTCACCTAAGCACATCGCAGAATTCAATGGAGGTGGCTCAGATTACTTTTCCTCTGGGAGAAGAGCGACCCATGGAGCATGCTGCATGGAAGGGAAAGATGGCAACATTTTATGCAGTCGCCGTGCCCCTTTTTCAGTATGTTTGCCAAACTGTCTTCTAATCCTAAATGAACACTGTACAGGAAGTGTAATTCCTCATTTAAAACCCTTTTTCCTGTTCTAGGTAAATCAACATGCTGCTATTCTGGGATTACTTTGCCTTCTTTTACATCATACTGTTTTGCTGATCGGGTATACTGTGGTTGAAAGTTCCAGTTAGTTGTGTTTTGGAAATGCATTTCTTGGAAAATATTCTGTATGGGATTATTGGCTTTTATACGTGGGATACCAGTTTCCTTTTGTATCTTTGCTGTCTAGAGGATGAGATACAAACTCACAAGCCTGGAAAATTAACCCAAAATTTAATTCAGGGTAGACTGAGTTGATTCAAACTCTCATGGGTCACACATAACACAAAATTTTTTTTTCTAATTCTACTTCATGTTAAAAATGAAAAAAAAAAAAAAAAAAACAAAACAAAACCCAAGAAACTTTTTCAAACACAGAATCCACTGTTTGGCTTTGTATAATATTTGCTGTAGAGAAAGGGTGTCGGTGGGGGAAAGACGACTTTGGGGTTTGAAAGTAAGAAGTGGTGTTCACTTGGTAAAATGACTAAATTTTCTCCACTGCATGAGACTACGATGATTAAGAATAGCTGTTATTGACGTGATTTCCTACTTGGCAAGTAACTCCTGTTCTTCCTGGAGACAGTCCTACCCTTTAAAGCATATTTTGAAATTAGCCATGACCCTTTTTAACACTTGTTTCTGTTGATCTCATTTAATGTATGAAACTCCATGCCCCCCTCCCAATATGTGGGCTTGGTATGTTGTTGTGTGTGTTGGTATGTTTCCCTCTTTCCATTATATACTTGGGCGTTTTCTCTTGTTGCTTCTGTGGTTATTTTATTTAATGTGGGGGAGAAGGAAGTTTTTTTGAAAATTAGGGAAAAACTGTTTTAAGACTACAGAAAGTGCCGCGGGACTTGATTGTCTCATTTGGAATCAGACTACTTTTAAAGTAGTTTGAAAGAGATACCTCATCTAGATTCCATGATTTTGGTACCCTTTTTAACTGAGTTGTGTGTGACTGAGACAGTTTTAGTAATTCATTACATATTTTGTCCAAACTTTCTTACTCTTTCAATTCTGAGAAATAATTCTGCAGGACTGACTTCAGTTGTTCTTCTAGTAAAACCCAATCTGAACTGATTCTTATTTAAACCAGCTGCTATTTAGTTGCTCTTTTAATTGTATTTTAATTTTTTTCAAAGTGCTGATATCTTTCATTGAACCACCTGCTCTATGCAGCTCAAGCTCTTGAGCGAGCAGCAATATCCATTACACTACAAGACATGCCTTTCTATTTCCCACTACATATGCCAGAGCCAAGTTCTGCTTTGTTGTCCCAGGCAATGAACTCAGATTTTGTAGCCTAATACATGTCATAAACATGTTGCATACTGTTAGATATCAAACACCAGATACTGCTGCACTTTTTTAAACCCATGCTTTTATGGCTTCCAAGTGGAACTGAACTTAGCTTGGTTCCTGCTGTGAGTTCCAGACCTTAAAACAATCTTCCTCTGCAGGTTTGTATATTCAATATGTTCTGTGTGGGCCATACACCCTCGTGGAACCTGGGAAAATAGGGATTTCTGATTCTCAGGGACTGTCAAAATTGTATGATAAGATGTACACTTAATATATGTTGTGGTAGAAAGATTAAGTGGGTGTGCTTTATGCTCTGCCGATTGCCCTGTTGTATGGTGACCATTATAAGCTAAAACAAAACATAAATCTGGATTGTCTGGTTTGATAGCTGGGAGGATAAAGTATCAGTAAAGCAGATAGTAGAGGCAGGAGGGTATAGGAGTCTTTGTTTTCAACCAGAAACATACTCTTGTTTCCATTTCCCTTCTACCCCTGGTTATTTTCTCAGGCATATTAATACGGCAATACTGTACGTGCCTTTAAGTTCTGAAACAACCTTCAGATTGTGGACGTCTGAGTCTATAAGGCTCTGTCTCCTTCTCTGCTGGAGATTTACTGCCATTACAGCCTTCAGTAACTACACACAGATGCAGCTTCCATAGTGTGTAATCCTCATGTAGGCAGATAACGTTCCTTTTAAAACCGGTGGACAAAATATAAATTATAGGTAATAACTGTTTATTATCACTACATCAAACACTTGCACCAGGCACTGATTGAATTGCAGCAAATCCTCCTCTCAGACAAAGTTTAGTGTAGCCTTAACGCAGTCCCCGGTATTGATGATTGTTCCCTACTTACTTTCTGTTTGCTTTCTTAGAAGTCAAAATTGGAGTCAGTAAGGCACACTACTGCTTCCATCCTGTAAATACATGAGTGGTCTGCCTGCAAGGAGTTCAATGGTGCTGCTACAGGAATGGGGTACTAGCTGTGATCTGTCAGGAGTAGTTGCAAATAAGCGCTTGGGCCAACATCCTCCAGTACTTCATAGAGGCAATTCCTTTGTATGTGGGTCAAGATACTTTATATTTTGTATTGCATTGAAATGCAGTGATTAGTGGCAATATTTAATATTGCTTATACTACTAGTTAGATAGAGTATTTATAGCTTTAAGTTAATTAACATGACTATGAATTTTGCTTGGTGTTTATTGGAACCTACACAGTGCTGTTTGTGCTTCTGAGTCTGTTGGTTTGGGACTTTGGCAGCGATGGTTCTCAGGTTTGCTGTATTACTGTGGTATGTGAAGCCCTGGCATTGCATCATACTATCAAGGCTTCTAGGCTTGTGCAGTCTAATGGAGAAAGACTCCTCAGTATTTGCATGTTCTAAAATTTGTTTAATATGGATACTGCTGGTTACCTGTTAGTGATGAAAGCAGCTGTTGTGGGAATGGGTTGTTTGGGTTTTTTTTTTAAAAACAAAACAAAACAAACATCCCAGCATTATTACTGGCACAAGTGAGAAGACACAGAGGCATACAAATACTTTCTCTGGCTAAAAAGGTAATACTAAAGAAAATGCTAAAAATAAAAAGATTTGATTCCAAAACTTAACTCATGTAAAATCCTTTACAATTAAGTTTTAAAGAAAGTATTTCAGCTTTGAGATGGTAAGTACCAGAAACAGGAAAAAGGCATAATTTAGTGGAGTAAATTCTTTTCGCCTTGAAAATGGAAGATGGGAAGTGCCATAGTAACTTGTGTTACTGGAAGCATATGCCGTAAACGGAACAACTAAATGTCCATTTAATACAGTTTCTATACAATACATTTTCCTTAGATACAGAAATTGTTTTGATTAAAAATTTTCATCATGGTGAGGAAAAAAGGAAACTAGAATGCACCTACAACTGAAACCTAAGATGCCTCAATTATATAGTGTTTCTACTGCAGATCACATAATAGCTACACTAGGGAAATGCTGAAAGCAAAGACTGTTGTAATCTTAAAATCTTTAAAAAGCTACCAAAATACTTTTAATTACATTCATCCTAGGTTCTTTTTAATAGTGGTTTTCTATTGATAACTGAGTTCATACAAGAAAGGTTATATAATAAAATAGGTTTTAAGCATTGATCCTGCAAGCAGTTACAGCACACTGGGGTGAACATTTTCAGTGTTGCCTCTAAGTAGTCTGTGAAATGAGGCTGTTGAATGTCTATAAAGTTTATTCTTCTGCACAACTGGGAGCACAAATAAAGCCTGTGATCAAAACTGGATGGCAGTTGTGGGTGAATAGTCTAAGATTGTCCTTGCACATCTCTGAGCCAGTCCTAACGTTTTTTGCTCCTCCCTCCAGATTTTAACTTGCAAGATTTTGCCTCACTGTTACCATTATAAATTCCTGTAGGCTCCAGGCTTCTCCCTACATTTCCCTTTCCTCTCAATGGTCATTGACTTTTCAAGAACAAATTTCCCTACTCTGCTTCCTTTTTTAATGCCACTGGAAGTAAAATCAATCATTTCTGTGAGCATATGCATTTTTGAAAGGAATTAATTGCATGTAAAGTTCTAACCACTGCAAACTGTCCCTGTGTCTTGTCCGGCTCACTAGTTCTGGTTCTACTGTTATTACCAATTTTTTCCAGGAGTAAAATTAACAGTCAACACCATAGGATTTAATGGTCATTTGAAAGTTATTTTTAAAAGTGTTAAGTCTTTAGGTAATGATATATTTAGTATGCACTATGTTACTAATGCAATAATAAGAAGAATGTTTTGGATTTGGAGGCGATGCCCTTTGACTACATCCATGTGGTTTCTTAGCAGGGCATCCAAGCCACATGATACTGGTCCTTTATTTCTTCGGCCTTAACTTTTTTTTTTTTTTTTTTTTAAGGTACTACGCTCAGTGCTGGATAGAAATTTAAAGTGCTTCTTACTCCTTTCTGTACAGGAGGCTCACTCTTGCCATTGGCCACTTCCATTCATACCCGTTCTTTATCACCAGGGTTATCTCCTGCTGTGTGTTTAGTGGGTTTCCTCCGACAGCTGGTTCTGTGTATGCATTTAGTTGTAACAGTTAAACATACTTTCAGTAAGTATAGCAACTTATGTTAAAGCTATCTAGTAGCATCCACAGCAACACATTGCACTTTTTCCTGTGGTTCTGCTATGACAGATTTTCCTGGAGTAAGCTATCAGCAGTAGTTAAATAAGAAGTTAGTGAAAGACTCCTAGAGCCTCTCAGAGGTCATACCCAATAACTGGATGTGCCACCAAAAAGCTCTATAGAACATTTTGTCAGCAGCAGTGCAAATCCTGTTGCTTCCTTTTTTTCCAAAAGCATGAGCATTAAGTTGTTTGAATAACATGTGGAAGACCAAGATTCAGTTTCTTCCTCTCTGATTCCTTAGGAGTGTTTTAATTATAAGACTGTTAACTGCTGTGGGGTAGGACATAATTTCTCCTCTTGACAATACTTCTCTTTGCCTCTTGATGTCTGTGTACTGGCATTGGAATGGCTGTTGGGGCACAGTTTGGAATCAAACTTAAAGTCATGAGGCTGGAGAGAAGTAAGTTTTGTTTCTCCTTGCTTGCTTTCTTAATGGATGCTTTTTCAGAAGGTGTATGCAGAATGGAACAATTCTGAAACAGTGAGCATCTTCCTCTAAAATAAGTATTCACTGCATTATTCACCTGATAAGCGGAAGATCAGACTTTAAGTCTTTCTAATTCAGGCCTGAGATTTCAACTTTGAAGGTGTATTATTAGTGGTAACTTAAATTAATTGAGGCATGGTGCAAATAAATACATAAAAACTCTTAAAAACTGATTTTTAATCTCAAAATAGTTAATTTGACTTTTTGAATGAAAAAGCAAGTTTTTTTTTTTTAAAAAGTAACTAAAAACCATCCTAACTTTTTTTCAGTATAGCATACACTGTCTTAATTCTCATGTCATGATTCAGAAGCAAAAGGGTAGAGACAAGAAAGACTTTTCCATTTTTGGAACCCTACCAGAGATCAGTTTTTCTGCACAAGAAAATCCGAGCCAGTGCATCTGATAAACTATTGCTGTGCCACCTGTTCAGACTTGCTACATTTTATAGTGCCTAGTACTGAAGCTCTTGCCCTTTGTCTTAAAATTTAACTTTTCCTTTCTGTAACATGATACTGCCTTATTTGAATTGAATATCAGGGCTCTGTCAAAGTGCAGCGATTCCTTTAGACTATTGATTCTCATCACATCGAAGGTGCACGCCGATGCTTCCAGTAGCTGCTGCGTTGAATGCGTGTGACAGAATACAGAAAGAAAGGGATCAAAGTAGCATGTCAATTGCCAGATAATATTTTTCTGTCTGAGCTTATTTTTAGGTTTGCAGTGACCAAGTAGATCATATGTTTTTATTCATGTAGCCATATCTTTATGCTCTGCTATTTGACTTGTTCTGGAGATGGAACAAGACAAACTTCAGATGATAATTCAAACAAGATGTGCAGAAATGAATGTTAGTTAGGGTAAGGGGAATGCCTTTTGGTTTGGAAGGATTTATGCAGTTGGCTTTGTTTTCTCTTTCTCTTTTTATCAGTTTCAAGCTAAGTGAAACTGAAGATTTATATAATGTACAGCTCTTTTATTTCATGTCAGCAGTAAAGATCAAAAAGCAGATTGGCATTTTAAGGAAAAGTCTTAATGCTATGCCCTGAAATGAAAGTTACATGATGAATTAAAGCATGTAGGACACTGAAAGAATGTGTTTTAGTTGTGGGGTTGTTTTTTTGTTTTTAATTGAGAGGTAATTAGCTTTCTTCTGGCAATGCTCATATGGAAGACTCAGGGACAGAAAAAATACCAGCTCATGAATCTCAGGGGAAAGAAGCGTTGCCAAGTCAGCATCGTTCCTTGTGAGTGTGTGTATACACACCTCTGTGTGTGTAGTTCAGTTAGCAAACGCTAGAGCTGTCAGTATAAATCCTCAAGACTTTCAGCATTCTTGTTTTCATCTTTTGTCAATGTGGCATGCCAAAATTGCTGAAAAAATCATCTTGTCTTTCTGGCACTGTTCTTTGTCTTGGTCAGTCCTGTTTCAATTCCCAGCTTTCTGCATAGGTCTCTTGCAGAGGTCACTTCATTTTAGGAAGAGAGGGGAGAAATTCTTCAGTTTCCCTTGCTTTCAAAAGGACGGCATTTCTTTTCTGTGATGTTTGAATTTGATCATCAGCAGAGTAGTGCTCAGAAGGACTGTGTGTTTGCTGTTCGAAAAAATTGTCTTCTGTGTGGGGTAACAGCTCTCTCAGTATCTACTTCTGTGTATGGTAGTACAATAATGCCCTTAGTCTTATATGACTCTAGTAATAACATACATTCATTCTTTATATTACAGTTATTTAACATACAAAGCTGTTAGAAAAACACACTTATGTGCCAGTTTCATATCCTCTGCAGAAAGAAGAATTTGTGGAAACTCTATTCTGCTTTGATTTCAGAGTAAAGGATGAGCAAAAATTTTACATTTGTGCATTAGTTTTCTTTCAAGTGCAATCTGAGATAAAATGGCTGGAAACAGTGGCTGTTCTTCCTATCATTACAACTCACAGAAACTGCTGCTGCATACAGCTAGTTACCTCCTATGCTGATATGGTTTTTTTCTTTAAACCACTATCAAGAACAGCAACAAAACATTACATACACAAGAGAAAATGGCAGGCGGAGTAGATAACTTTTTAGGAAAGGTCCTTGCTGTCCAGTGTTTTGCTAAAAGCTTGTCGTGACTGTCTGAGCTATATTTGATGACTTACAGATTGGCAAACGTACCATCCCTGGAGTCCTGAGAAGGTCCAAACCAGCTGCTGGTGATATTAATTGACTGTGGCCTGATGTTTTTTTGAATCTAAAGTTTACGTATGGCTGGTCTCTTATACAGAAGTAGTTGTGCTTCTTTTTCCAACTTTATTGTGGTTTTTTTTTTTAAAGTAACAATATTTCACGGTAATGCTACCTGTTTAGATTTGTTGCAAAAAAGCATGCATAGCATTAATCTACAGTAATGAGATTTTCAAATAAATTCAGTAGTTCAAAATGCAAATTATTGCATTACTTTTTTTCCCTATTTTAGCTTTTAGATATATTAGTACACTGCATATTCTTAGATTCCTTCCAGTAATGAATATCCCACTAATTTGTAATTTATTAAAATGTAACAAACTACATTCCAGAGTAATTCCTGAAGTGTCTATGGGCACTTGATGTTTCCCTCCCTTCTCCTTCATTCTCATTTTTGCATATAACACTTCCAGCTAAGCGCTCTCACACATCATTTGCAAAAAGTCTTGCTAGTGTTCAATGAGGGACAGCGACTGTGAGCATAAAGGCCACATAACAAAATAGAGTTGCAGCACAAAGTGTGTCTTTGTATCTTATTGTAGACATTCAGAAGTAGGGCTGCAGTTTGGAGGTTACATACCAAGGCTGTCCAAGTTGTGCTTTAGGACAGCCTATAGCCTAGTCTAGAGATTAAGTGCAGATGAGAGAATATTCTTAGTGCTGGAGAACTTGGCTCATGAGGAAAGAATATTGATGTCATCTTCCGCTACATAAAATCTACTCCAAAGTGTTAGTCTTAGCCTTAATTTTCATTAAATATTTTTGTGGTTGGGTTGACCTCTCAATTTGATTTTGAGCCAGAGGGAAAGTTTGTATATCCTGCAAAGATGCGTTCATTATCCCACCACTTCCTCCACAATACTCCAGTGTCCCAAGAAATGGAGACCAGGTGGAGAGCTTGACAGAGCTGGCTTCTTCCCTTATGTTCCTAATGAGGCCGGGGGTGCGTTCAGCAGGCCGACAAGGGAGTTTTGCAGTCCACCAGCAAAATGCTCTTGGAAGATGGCTCTCTGAGATCTATGACTGGAATAACACAGGTTATAACACTCACCAAGCACCTTCAATGTGGAGCTGAAAGGAACCCGTGTTGTGCACTGGAATCCCAATGAGGCTTCATGCTGTGGAAACGCAAAACAAAACAAAGATTAAAGCTGAAGTCAACTGAAAGCAACTGGCGGATACAAAACATGAAAATAAGAGAGCAATGAGGATATATATTATGACAAGAAATTAGTGAAGCTTGACTGCCTTGATTGTGAGCAGGTATTATATACTGAAGGAACTTTTAATATGATCAGGAAGAAAAGGGTCCTGTGTAACTGAATTTTATTTGGCTTTTGATTTTCCTTCAGAGCTGCTCTCATAAACTTGCAAAGTGCTATTAGTGCTAAGAGGAGGAAGTCCTGGCACATCATCTGTAAAAATTTTTTTAATCTGGTTATTTTTGCTGAGATAGTATGGCATCACGTAATCAGAAAAATTTTCAACAGTGTAGAAACATGCAAAACCATGGGACTACCGTTTTTTGTTGTTGTTATGAATGCAAAACCAGAGGATCGATTGCTCTGATCTTGTGCTTGGATTTTTCTGAAACTTCTTGTCCACATCTCAGAAAGTAAAGAAAATTTACAAGGCTGTAAAAGTGAGAATTTGCACGATGAAGTAGAAATAAAACCCTGAAACTGGTGCACATACATGGGCTGCTTCTGATATACAGCTGCTGTGAATACAAGTAGACAGTTACATACCTCTGAATTCTGAAAGTCTAAAATCTAATTCAATGCATTTTAACAATAGTTGTTGTGTATGTTGGCATTACACATTGTTTAAGTGACCTATGTTGGACTAAGGTGGCCTGAAACAGTTAGCAAAACTTGCTTGGTTCAGCAAACAAATGCTATTGAAGGGAGGCTTTATTCAATTAATTTGGCTCAGTTATAGTACAATTAGTCAGGCTGATTTAATACTTTCTGAGTCTTGGTCTCCCTGAAGCAATACATTTGCAGATACTAGATTTCTTGTTCTAATTTCCCAGAGAACTGAGAAGGGTTTTAGTTTTTTGCTATTGCTGGGGTTTTGTTTGTTTTTTTTTTTTTTAAATCAGGCACATTTTGTTTCCTCAAGTGGTGTGAGGATACAGACAGAGATGGAAATAATTACAACAGTAATTCCATCTACAGGTGTAGATGGTCCACAGGGGTAGACACTGCTGATTTGTCCTTGATTTACACAGGACTTGTTGTGGGTTTGCCTTGCATGTCTGTTTAATATCTACTCATTTCTAATTAGAGTAGTTCTTGCAATGTATGTGAAAGACATGGTAACAGAGAGAGAAGTAGTTGTGGATTGTGGTACGTGCTCTACAGCCTTGGCACTACCATCTGTACCAACATGGAGAGGTATTTCGGTGAGACTAGCCTCATCATCCTAAGTTTGTGTGACAGCCCATGTTAAACTCTCCTGTAACAGTGTGACCTTTCTTTTTCAACACAGTTATTTCTTTGGTATCTGCTGCCATGGTATACTACAGGGAGTAGTGAAGATTTGAGTAATTTTCCTCTGACTTCCTTTTAATGCTGTTAGACAGAGATCATGGAATCTGGGGGTTTTGGTGTGGGTTGTTTTTTTTGTTTTGTTTTTCTTCCAGCTTGTCCTCCATATACACTTTTCCTGGCCTTTCTTAATGTCAGGTGTGTTAATCCATATTGCTAACGAAACTGTTATAATGAGGCCTGCAGCCTATTGTGTTTGCAGTAATGAAGCTCAAGGATCACTAACACTTCGTAGCTGGCTTCTGCTCCTACTTCCTTCTCTGGTCTTCCTGCTGCCCCAAGCCTCTTCAGGCTTCTGCCACTGTCTCTTATGTCTCCCTCTGTTGCTGGCTGGGCAATGCTAGCAGTTTATTGGCCTTGAGGAGAGCATATAATCTTGGTGTGCCTCCTTACAAGCCAGTGGGGGTACAAAAAAGGCAGGTTGTTCCACAATTGCATGTAACACTTCATGTTTGCCACCATCAGTGTTGGGGGCTGACCATGTGCCTTGAGTCAGTAACTTTCCACAAGAACTCTTGAGCTGGGAATAGGTTGGATTTATTACTTGCTTTTGGAGTGTAGATAGCAAGACTGTTCCTGTTAACATCCAGTTCACGCATAGCTCCTGTGGTGGTGGTGCATTCCTTGACAATTTGTGGTAGTAAGTTCCCCTGTTGCTACACACAATGTAAAGTAATTTCAGCAGAACCAGAGTTTTTGTTGAAAGCAGTTTCCATCCCTGCACTAACTTCCAATGTGAAACACTCTTAATAAAGGGTTTAAAAAAAACACGCCCAAAACATCTCTCTGTTCAAGGTGAGTCTATGCATATATGTGTGACTTCCTTTTCTGTTATTTCTTATTTCATTTGCTCACATGCCATTTCTAAAAGGTCAGTATTTACCAAAAGTTGTTAAGCAGTTTAAACCAGGTCAGTTGGGAATGCTGTTTGCAAGAGGTAGCTGAACAGTTTCTGTCCTCTATATAGAGGATTATCAGGGCTGATGCTGACATATTCAAGTTCTGTGGTTAAAAAGAGCCTGTCTTGAATATTTCCAGTGCTGAAACTTTGAGCGTATGCTTTTAATGTGATCTTTGGGATCTGACTGACTCCAGAAATACTACCTCTTACCTATGTTGAGATCCTAGAAATGCCCTGAATTTGCACACAGTGCTATATAGCAACTCTTTAATAAAAAGAAAACCAAGAGTGTTACCATTTTCAAGAATGAAAAAATATATCTTGCTAAATGTAATTCTCATAATCTGCTAAATATACTGTAAAAATGACATTTTGTGGGGGATTTTACACACACGAAGGGGAGTATTTAGGTTTCCTGTTCCCATTAATTTTGCCATGTAAAACACATCCCTTTATTTTTTATAATTTTTCTACTGGTTTCTCTTTCACAGTTCTTAGTCACCCAGAGGTTGCCCTTTTTTGTTGTTGTTATTGTTTGCCATTTAATGTAGAAAGCTGGGAAAAGGGTTTGCAGAAACTTGTCGGGCAGTTATATAAAATTAATGTATTTTTCTTTGTGCTAGTAGAAGAAACATACTATCAATAGGTAAGAACTCCGAATTTTTCTTTTATTGCTCCATGTAGTACAACCTCATTTATTCTTATTGGCACCTAAGGTCCTGTGCACATAATTGATCATTTGCATTGTATGTTTTAAGGGCCTGTGAAATGTTGCTGGTAGTTCTGATTTTGTCCATCTGGTTCAGTTAGAACAGTGTAACTCAGAACAGCTAGGCTGGAAATTGCAGACAGTACTGCTGCTCTACTGGGAACCAGTGTACATCCCTTTCAGTTAACAGTGATTTCCCTTTAGATTAAGGGCCCTTGTCTGGAATAGTGCATGGACTTCAGGTGTATCCGCCTCGAAATCTGTTACAGGAAACTTCCTGTCAGAGTTTCTAATTGAATTCTTTTGCAAATCACATCTGCATAAATGAGGACTAACTTCAGCAGTGTGTTGCTTGTGAGAGATCAGAGTTGACTATCTTCCTGCATGACTTGGACCATTAATATTATGAAGCTTATTTTTTCTTTAACAATATTTTTGTGCAGGGATTAAATCATTCCCAAAACTGAATGTAACACAGATTTAGTTTTGATTTCAGACTACAAAATTTACAAGATTTTGCTTACATGATATGCAATGTAAAATAACAGCCTATGTCCCTTCCCAAAAATATAGTAAGTCTAGGGATTTTTTTATTTTTATTTTTGTTTTACTATGATTGAGAAGTAAGGAAACGTTGCCAGTAGTACAAGCTTTATAGGGAAAGATGTCATATGTTCAATGAGCTAGGCAATTAAGTGCATTTTGGCTTTGTATTCATGTGATCCACAAAAGATATTCAGTTTCGTCATTATTTTTCCTTTCCCTTTGCTACCTCACTGATGGTGTATGCGAGCAGAAAATACTGCTTCAGTAAAATTCGGGCTTAATTATTTTACATCCCGAATGTCTAAAAAGCATCTTGGGGGCTTTGTGCATGTGTTGTGATGAAAAGGCTTACAGTTTCTTAGAAAATTATTGTGATGGGGAAAGAAAAGTACTGGCACAGAGGTATTCCATCCACATTTCTTGAAAATAGTTTCTTTGCAAAAATTGTAATAAAGTAGAAGTCCATTAGCCGTGAACAATTTTTGATTTGTAACGGCAGTAATTGTATGCATACTGCTTGTCAATGCATGTTCTCACATATGGTATAAAACTAAAACATTGCTATCTGAAGAGTTCTCTATTTTTGCTGATGTCCTCATTTTGTTTGAGACATCGTTTATTGGGGCGGCATGTAGGGCACAGTGAAACTTTCACGATGAAACCTGAAACTGGATGAAACAAACCTGAAGGTTGGATCAAGTTCACAAGAACATTTGCTGAGGTTTGTAAGTCTGGGTTGAATTTGCAGCCAATCTGTGCTCACTTACTGTGCGTTGAAAGAACCACGAGAAATGTATTGGTTTCATATGGTTTCAGCCTTCAGTCATTTCACACTACTGGTGACTTCGGTAAAAGCTGGGCATTGCTCGCTCAAACTCCAGTGAAAGTGAACTGAGGCCCATGTAAAGTGATTTAAAAAGTCAGGTGTGGTGAGTGGTTTCACAGTATCATCAGGTAGGAAGGAGACAGAAAGCGAGAGACTTGTCCTCCCAAATGCACGAAGAGGAAAGGCAGGTGTAGGCAGGATCTCCCATCACACTCAAGAAGCTTCCACTTGGTCATTATTGGGCTACAGTGCAAGTGTCAGGACTGGACCGTGCATGCAAGGTGGGGTTTTTGTTGACAGGGAAGAGAGGACAGGGAAAGGCTGATAAGTAAAAGTGAGGATCGCTTCCCCTTGCAGGTGCAAACATGGGAGTTTTGTGGAACATCTGTTCTAGTCAGGAGAAAACAAGGGAGAAATTTTAATTGTGGGATATGAGTATTTGGGGGGAATAAAAGACTGGATCAGCTGAGTTACAGTATGACTGAATCATATAAAGAAAGGAGAATTCAAGGGAGGGGTTACGCAAACTGAGTCCAAGAAGAGTCCTTCAGTGTGATGGGGGCGGGGGGCAGTATCTCATTTTGGCAGTTAAAGAAGGGAGGCACTAAATTTCTTATTGAAGGGTTATTTCTAGACCCTGATGCATAGATGTAAAAGGAAAGCTTTCTATTTTGAATCATCTCTAGTAAATATAATCTTCTCGCTGCTGGGAGAACTTTGTTTCCTCATCCTCAGAAGTTGAATCATCTCTAGTAAATATAATCTTCTCGCTGCTGGGAGAACTTTGTTTCCTCATCCTCAGAAGATACTTGCTGGTGTTGGTGCTTGCAGCTCTGTCTGGTGAGCGCTGTGTCGCAGGAGAAGTCGCATGGATGCATGTTTGAATATCTAGGACTTGGTATCATTCTTTTGAGGTAAAGCCACTAACAAATAGTTCCCTTTTTTATTTCTCTGTCAACAATGCTGAAATCAAATTAGCTCGCACTTGAAGCTGCTGAATTTTGGTTTTAGTTCCAAAGTATGTGGAAATGTATTTGGCAAAAGAAAATTCAATAATAAATAAAAAGTGATCTCCCAAAACATATGTAGGAAGCCTGGTTTCTGGGAACCCACCATACTTCATGTCAATCAGAGTTGTGGAACCTGCTGGCCATTTTTTCCTAAGCTTAACAGTAGGGTAGAGATCTTAAAAGTTAGATAAATTAATCTCGTCTTCATTTAATAAGTTGTTGGCTGGGCAAGAAAGACCCAAATGAACGCTCTGGGTACTGAGGGAGAGGACTCAGCTGCTAAATGCTGTCTGGCAATGCAACCCTGGAGTAGCCTTGGCACTTAGGAGTTTAGAGAAAGCAGGTTTCCATTATTTTTGCTGGTCATAGGCAATTTATTTTCTGTCCATGTCATCTAATGGAAAACTCTCTATGGCATTCTGTTTGGCACTCTAACATTTCTCACAGTATTTCCCAGAACTACTGGTCAGTCCTTGGGGAACATCTATGAGAAATTAAGTGCCTTGCTAAAATGCTGGCTTCAGATTAGTGGGAGTTGTAAAGAATAGCGTAAGGTAGAAAAAGTTCTAGGAGGAACTTAAAATAAGAAACCTCCCAAGAAACCTCCCAAATTAAATCTTCCAGTTACGTCTCTTTGGCACCTGTCTTCCTGAAGATACTGTGCGCTGCAGACAAAGGCAGGCAAAGTCTGTGGAATTGAAATTGGGACTGGGAATCCCATAGTAGCCATGACAGAGAATGTTATCTAAAGGGACACATGCTAGCAGTCTTGAACAGTGGGGCTTCAGATGGGTCTGTGTGCTCATTTCATTTGTAGCCAAAAGTTTTCTGCTAACTTTTGACAACTAGTCCATGGTATCTGAACTGTAACCCCAGTTTTCAAGTGACAGACGCTGAAGACTTGGCTAGATAATTACATTAACATTTACTTTTGGGTATCAAGCCTAAAAACTACATACAGAAAGAGGGCATACTGACAAAACTTTTACATGAGAGCAACAGTTCACAGAAAGAGCATTTTTATGATCATGTCTGTGATACAATTTTGAGGAGAACAAAACCAGGTAGTCCCTGAGGAGCAATTCAGCCAAAGCGGCTAAGAGTTGTAAGAACTGACCGCCGTTAGCCTCGTAGCTCTTGCTGCCTGACTGCGTGTTTGTACTTTTTTTTCCCTCCTGATTTCCTGTGAAAATGAAATTAATGCAACTCAGACTGTGCCTCTCTGGTGTTTTTTTCCCCGAATAACTGTAAAGCTTTTCTAGTTCTCACTGCATTGAAGCAACAGGGACAGAGCTGATGACTTAGATTTGATTTGGTAAGATCCTGTGTGATTTAGGAAGTGCCATATACGTTAAGAGGTGGTGACAGGATATCAAAGACTTATTGCTGTGAGGAGGAGCATAGGATCTCACCAGATAGGAAAGAAGAGTGAAAGGAGAAGAGTGGGGTCTACAAGGAGGCCATATTTGCTCTTTACACCTGTTAATGCATTATAACTGAGGCCAAGAACATGTATTTTTTAAACACTGCTAGGTGAACTGCAGAGGAAAGGAGGTGTTTTGCATGAAATCCCTTCTGTTGTACCTCTTCTGTTGAAAACTGTTTCAATCATTTTTATCAAAGAGAAGATTACTGACAGTAGCCAAGTGAAGATGAATGTACACTTTCAATTCTTCTGTTTATCTCATGTGAGGATGAAATGGGAAATATTTTCTGTGGAAATTAGAGAATGAGTATAATAAATATTCCCAGTAGCATGTAGAATAGCTAAATGTATTTTTCCTCAAATACTGTCTCTGTTAATAGAGCACAAGTTACAAACTGCTCTTTCCTTGCATCATTTGATTTTTGGGAGAGCCATTAGCAAAGGTATGAAGCTGTGAGTCGAGAGGCACATGTTCTGTTCCCTGTCCCATCAATTACCTGCTTCGCGATCTAAGGCAAGTCATTTTTCTGCCCGTGTCACTTCCTATTCTGTCCGATGCTTTGGCTGACTGTTGACAGATCCCTCCATATCTATGATAAAAAGTACTTTATATCAGACAGGTGGTGTTGTCAACTGCATCTCTCTAGTTGGTGTCTGTTCCTGCAGCATATTGAGAATTACAGTTAATAAGCTAATCAAATAGAAGTATGTTAATTTAATTTCAATGAAACAGATGTTACTTTAGATTCCATAATATGTAACATAGAGATTAGTTTTTCAAGACAGGACAAGATGGGCGATTTAATGTAAATTAAACGCAGACATTTCCACTAACATAAGTAGAACCTCTGCTGCAGTTTACAAAGGTTTGGTTAGTTTTTCTGCCCTCAACTATTCATTCTCCTACATAATTCTTCTGCTTTGGTAGTCTGGTTTAAACAAGACTCTCAAGGTGCTCTGTCAAGGGTTGCTTTCTAGTAAAAACCTGCACAGAAACATGCAGTACTGACAGCTGTCTGAAAATGTGTATGCTGGGAGACTTCTTTCTAGTTTCAAATTCTTTGTGCTTGGCATTCGTATAATAGCTTAGATCTGTTGTCTCCCTGAACTTGCCATTTGTCAGAAAATGGGCATTTATGAACTTGAATGTATTGTATATATACAGTACAACTAAAATCAGGCTATGTAAGCTTCAAAAATTATATTCCAAGAAAATACCAAAATTAGTTTGTAGTCCATTCTCATCTTTTAATTTCTTTTTTTTTTTTTCCAGTGGTGATTGGTAAAAAGCCCACAAAATATCTCAAAATATCATTGTCCACGCTTAATATATTGTCCTTAGTTCTGTGGAATTAGTGAGCTTGAAATCCTACTGACAGGAGAATATTTTCGTCCAGATGGCCTCAGCTTTGTGTAATTTACCTTTTAATGTATGGCTTGCCAGCTGGGACAACTTTGCTTTGGGTGAAATTTGCATAGCCATCAGATATTTGTTACATGCCTGGAAAGAAAAGTAGGAGCAAGTTCTGGCTTATGCTAATACTTTGCTATCGCCACATGCTACCACTAAAGCAGCAAAAAAGAATTACACTTTTCATTTGCTCTCGGCAGTTAAATTATGAGTCTCTGCCTTATAAAGGTTAGATATTTTTTCCGTGAGCTCTTTAGTACTGATGAAGCAGGCAGTGCTTTAATCGTGAAATTGTTTCACCTTGTTAAAATACTGCCATTCTTGTTGAACAAATTAAGTTATAAAATACTGAATACGTGCACCAGGCATTTCCAGACTTCAAATAAATTTTCAGACAAAACAAGCTAAAACATTATGGGAATTCACTTTTTAATGCTTGTTTTTATTCTACTTCTATTTTCGTTACAGTAGTTTTAAAAGATTAGACATTACTGGTTCTAAAATAGTGCCACGCTATTCTTGTAAATGTCCCAATAACAACAATAATTAATATCCCCACATTTGCATTTTAAGCCGCTCCATTTCCCTAGTCATCTATTACTTGGATGTAAAAAATCATTTCTAGTCAAAACTTGGCACTAAATACCCGAATTCCATACTTTTTACCAGATGTAAAAATGAAAGTGAACGAAGTCATCTTTTTTTCCCCCCAATTAAAGGCTTCAATAAAGTATGAGTTAAATTTTGTCCTTGTTTTGTTAAATTGTTTTCATTTTTGAAAGTTCAGAATAGCTCTGATTTTTTTTATTAAAAAAAAAAGAAAAAAATTTAAAAAAAAAAGAAGAGGGGAGGTAGAGAGGAAGGGTGATCTGCCTCACGATTGTTAATAACATGAAAATTGCTGCCTTCCGGTATGCCGAACAGCCTCGGCTCCTTGGTGATTTCAGAGGAACACTCGCTTTGTACAGCAGAGGATCATAAGAAAAGAGTCACCGTCTCCATTTGGCCGCCATTTAGATGGGTTTGGCTGCAGGCTGTGGCAGGGTGCTGATCACATCTGTCTTGAAATAATTCTAAGTGCTTAATTCAGGCCAAGGGCCTTGTCAGAGGTATAGTTGATTCAGAGTAATGTGTGTCCTTGTCTCCCCTGAGAAAGATTATAAACATTTTTCACCTGCATCTGCTCCTTATGAAGACCCTGGTTTATCCAAACCAAAACTTATTACGAAAGCCTGTATTTTCCTGTTGAACCTTCTGGAAGGAAACTTCTCAAGCCCAGGGTGAAATTTCTGGATATTGAGAGAGAACCCCATTGAACAATGGATTTAAAATTATACTTTATGAGATGCAAGTTTTACTCTGTTTTTGCTGTTCTAATTTTAGCTTTCGTTGGGGGGGGAAACTTGAGAAATTTTGAGAATCTTCAGAAAATGGCAGAAGTGTCTCCTGCTTTGGGTTAGTGTCTACACGAAGCCTACCAGTGTGCCGGCCAGAGCCCTACCCTGTGACATTGGGAGTGGGTGGGTGGTTGTTTCATACAGAGCCGAGGGGCGGTTTTCCTGCTGGATTGGTAAGTCTGTTGCAATAGTACTGGTTTGATACCAATGAATAACCTCTAGTTAGTTAGAAAAACTTTTTTTTCATGCCTGACTTCAGTTCATGCAAATATCCCAACTGCATCTCCCATTAGGGGAATTGTATGGTGGTGGCAGCTTTCTGTCCTGAAGTGCTAGCTTGCCCAGGGTGTAGGTGTGAAAGTTGCATGTAACTCAAGTACACTATTTTCTCTTCAATTAATGTGCATTGCCACCACCTGAGGAGACTGGGACAAACGGTGGCATGTACTGACCCGACCAGTTTTCAAGCCTGCTATGAATTGCTGTTCTTATTACTGGCACGGATTTTTGCAACACTTTGCCTTTGTTCCAAATTGAGTTGAGGTTTCAGGTCTATGAAAGTGATATTATTTGAAAGCCATACATGTGTAGATATACCCTCATGCACCTGCAGAAGAAGGAGCAGGGAGGGAAGGGAACAGTGTCAACCTGTATTGCTCGAAGCACATTCCCTCCGTGAAGTGCAAGGTGCCCTGCCATTCAAGTCCCCGCTACGTGCCTTGACAGAGGGCAAGATGCTTGCCCTCGATGGCTGGTCTGCTTCATACCTTGCATGAAAGAGGGCACAGATCTACTAAGGCTGTGTTACATTGACAGGCTCTTGGCAAGCATAAAATACTCATTAATTTAAGTGGATGAGGAGTTAGGCTGATACTGAGCCTGAAGAAGAAGGAGGGGAAAAAAAACCCAACCCACCCTTGCCCTAAATACATAAATATTGGCATACAGGAATAGACATTTAAAATTTATCACAGAAGTGAGAGTACTTTGCAAGGCGGTGCCCTGTCAGAATGACAAAAGAACAGGCATGTTTTGTAACTTGAAACTCAGGATTCCTTCCCATTTCTGTCTCTAGTGGTTAGAGTTCTTCACTCTTGCTAGATTACAAGTCCACAGGGACTTTTAAAACTACTTATTCAGACTTTACTGTTTTGGATGTACAAGAGTTAGTTGCATTAAGCTGTAGCTTGGAAAAAAAACTGAAACCATTTTTATAGCATTTTAAAAATAACTTTAATAAAGGATAGCATAAAAGATCACAGTTTCTCTATTTTTACAGCTCTACTTTGAAAAGATAATAAAGCCACTACACAGGACATATTAGGCTGGTGATTAATGTGTCTGTGTGTTACAACCCCGAATACTCTGAAACTTACTTTATATTGGAATGAATGAAAATGTCACATAATGAAACCGCAGAGGCGGAGTAGAGTGCTAAGAAAATAATGTACACTAGTCTCACTAGGTAACATTTTACATGTAGCAGAGTCGGCTAAGCTTTTTTTGCCTTCCATATGGGGATCTTAAAGTACTTAACATCAAAGAGGAGCTCTGTTTTGATAGAGTAATTGATAGAGCCTGGGTAATCCTATTACCCAGACCTTAGCAGGAAGCTGGGGCTCTTGACATACTGAAGAATACAGTGGAAGTTTTAAAGTAGTTTTCCTAGGATTGTTCTTTAATCATAGATCTGTATTTCAGGCACTTGAGTTTTAATAGCTTGGTTTTAAGATGAGGTTCAGCATTGAATATCTAAATAGATGTTGTTATTGGGAGGGAGATGCTAAGACAAGCTCTTTTTCCTCTAGGGAAGGAGACATATCTGTCCTCTTTTAGACACTGAATACTTTAGGTTGGAACGGATCCCAAGAGGTTTTGTAGTCCAGCCGCTGGCCCCAAGTAGGTTTAACCTCAAAGTTACATGAGGTTGATCAGGATCTTGTCTCTTTGGGCAGCCTTTTCCAGTGTGAAGGTGCTCTTATGAAACCTTTTTTCTTTATATAAAATTGAAATTTTCTGTGCTAAAACTTCTGTCCATTGACTCTTGCCCTTTTGATGTGCACACACCTCTGAGGAGAGCTTGGTTCAACCTCCTAGCTAGACAAAACCAACCAGCTTGCTCAGCTTCTTCACATCTTGCATGGTCCAGCCTCAACCATCTTAGTGCTTCCCTGCTGAACTGGCTCCCATTTATCACTTTACCTCTTTGTTGGGGTTGCAGAAGTGGACATAGTCTTCCAGATCTGTCCTCACGAGTGCTACACAGAGGGGAGTAATGGCTTCACTCAACCTGCTGGCTGCCGTTGAACTAAATGTGTCACAGGCCGTGACTAGCCTTCATTGCTGCCATGATGCAGTGCTGGCTTTTCTTCTGCTCCTTGACCACCAGAATCCCCAGGTGCTTTTCTGAAGAGCTGCTGTTCATCCTATTAGTCCACAGCCTATACCTCAGGATAGGGTTATTCTGTCCCAGATACAAGATGTTGCAGTAGGTTTTGCCACCTGAGAAACCTGCTGGGCTCGGTGGGAGGGATGGTCTCTTTTAGAAGAAAGCGTGCCTTTCAGTGGAAGCCAAGGTTACTGTGTGAGAGTGCTTGATAGAGATTTGTTAAAAGTACCCAAGCTCTGGCGCTGCTGCAGAGGGAGTCCACCAGCTGTGGCTTTTTCCAAACCTCCAGGGAAATGCTGCAGACAGCAGAACATTGCGAAAGGAAAGCCGTGGCTTTAGAAGTGGTCAGTGGGAGAAATTTGATGCCCTCCTGTCATTCTCAACATGATGTCCTGTACTTAGCAGCCGTAAAGACTGTGTGTGAGAGCTGGAGATTGCTGTGGTTATTTTCTTTGAAAGGAGGAGAATGTTGTCACTTGCAGAGGGCTAAGATGCTTCTGTTCCATCACCAATGCTTTGCTATGAGGTAGCATTTCCTAAGACCTTACTCGCTGCAATGATCTGTAGTAGCAGTGCTGTACTTCAAAAAAAAAAAAAAAAAAAAAATAGAAGAGGGAGCTCAGACAGGTATAGATGACTAGTAGTCTGTCGTATGTGTCTGGCTGTTACACACCAGAAGCTGGAGTATCAGTCACCAAATATTCAGCTGCCGACTAACCCAAGTTCGCGGGAGGGATTTTTCTTTGGGTAGTGTGCCTCAGAGTTTGTTATAAGAACAGCTCAGGTAACCTAGTCATCTTATGTCTTCAGTGAAATTTATCTCAATTACAGATACAACCACTAAGTATTTTAATAAGTATATTACTAATAGTTTAAAAAAACACAAAGGATTAAGGGCCAGATGTTCTCCCAGGCATGTGAACTTAACGAATGCAGCATTTTGCTATAAAACTTCCCCCCCCCACTTTGGTGTGTATAGCCACTCCATCCCTTGGCAGAAGCGTGATTCTATACAGCAGATCCACAGGCTACAGGCGAGGGTGTGTGGTCTTACAGCAGCATGGGAGGAGTCGGGTCAAAGGCAAACTTTTATATATGTACTGTGCTACTGAGGGGAAAGGAAGCAGTAAACCAGAAAGGACTGCCTTCCTTCAGTACTGGCTCTTTTGGTTTCCCCTTCTGCAGCTGAGGAATCCCCCTCCCTTCTCTGCTTCTCGTGTAAGAGCACAGATGCAATGTTAGAGAGCCAGTGGAGCTGTGCTAATAGGGTTGAAGTCTAAATGAAGAACCCGTCCTGCAGAGCCAACACTGTATTTTGTTGCCTGAGATGCATTATGTGGAATACAAACCATGTTGGATATATGCAGTATATTGTATGTGAAAAAAAAATCAAGCAGCAAGGGGAACAGCATGGTATTTTCTGGACAGATCTGCACTTCTGGATGCCAAACATGGTTACAGTAATCTCATATTTAAGGAGTACAAATTGAAACCTGATTTGAGTGTAGGCTGACAGTAGAAGTATTTTAATTGACGCAGCTACAGTTTGCTGCACAAATTCTTTTCGCTGTGTCGGGATGCGAATCGAGCATTTTCATTATTCCTTTTGAATGTGTGTAAGCACAAGAAAAAAGGGAACAGCATAGTATGTTTAGTCTGATCTTTGATGCTTAACTCCCAGATTGATATACTTTCAACAAGAGTGTAAAAGATGCCTAGTTACATGACTCTTATATTCCTTTCACCCTGAATGGTTTTATACTACCTAGTATTCTTGGGTCAGCTATACTGGAGTATATGGAAGTTCTGTAGTATTACCACAGTAACTAGTTCAGCTTCCAAAGGACAAAGAGAAATTCTGTTTTTAAGTCAGAAGGCAAAATGGTGTGAATTTTCCAATCTGTATTCAGCTTCATCTGTTTCAGGTGTGATGGTTGTGCTTGCACACCTCCAAGGCTACAGAAAACAGCTAGTAATTCAGCAAAGAAGGCAATTAGACAACCATTAAAGAGCAATCAAGAACATTTTCTTTTCAGGGAAACAAAGAGTACTTTTAAAAGATGACCACTAAAGGTTAAGGGCAGCCTGAAAGAAAATCAGGCCATGTAGAATTTGTGAAACACTTGATTTCAATATTTGCTCTACTAATTTGACATAGTATTGGCACAAAGTTCAGGTGGTTACACTGAACTCACTTATGAAAGAAGAAATAATGCCATGCTGAAATATCTTCTTTCAAAGCTTTTTATATTTTCTTCAAAGTTTTTG
The DNA here is from genome assembly GCA_031468815.1 of Morus bassanus. Taxonomy (NCBI): domain Eukaryota; kingdom Metazoa; phylum Chordata; class Aves; order Suliformes; family Sulidae; genus Morus; species Morus bassanus. The sequence goes on along the minus strand of CM062567.1, from coordinate 38,219,653 downwards.
GAGTTATTTCATTCCATTTGCAGCTGGGATTGCAATCTCCTTGCTTCACTTCAGAGGACCATCGCGTCTGAACCAAATATTCCTCTCTGCTGTAAGATTGTTTCAGAGGATATGTTATTGGAAGAATGTTATGCAACTTGATATAGACATTTGAATCGGCTCCATCTTCTTGATTTATAAACTGACACAATCTTCACAAGTTTTTCATATATAGTGAGATAGACTTGTTTCTCAGCATTTGGAATCATTTAACTGAACGAAGAACTTAACCTATAAAATAGTGTGCAAGACTGGGCAGTATTTTAGTTTTGCTTCATGAGTGTGAATGTTGTTTGTTGGTCTGTTATGGTCTTTAATCTTGCAGTTGCTCATACTCTTAAGTGTTTTGTAGGCTCAAAATTGAACAATGAAAGAACAACCCAGACAGAGAACACACTTGCATTAATGAGAACTTCCTTGGACACAGTGACCATCACAAATATGGCTGTGGACAAAAACATAGCAGAAGGCTTTTTTTGTATGTCAGGGTTTCTTCTTAAGCCCACATCTCAGTTAAAGTATTCAGTGTCTACCTTTTGGCTATCTTTTTTTCTCATGTGCTTCATAGGTTTTCTATCTGTCCTGTAAGCTTTCTTTTTCTCTTGCTTTCTTCTGGTAAGAAAATACATCGTAGTTTACCTCTTTTTCATTCACCTTGAAATCAGTCCAAAGAATTCATCAATATTTTGCTTTCTTCAAGAAGATATGAATTTTATCCACTTCAGGGTAGCAAATGCATAATGGGAATTGATTGGACTGAAACATTTTTTTCCTCTTCTTTTATTTTTCTCTTCTCCATGGTGCACACACCTCTTTTGCAGGAGCCGATGACATGGGAGTGCCGGTCGTCAGAGTCACATAAGAATATCTTCCTAAAATGCAACACATCATCATAGTTTAGTTCTTTCTTGTACTGTTTAAACAGCCATATCCTTGGTAACAAGACTGTAGGAGTTGTAGCTCAGTGTGCACTCTGGAAATATCTCATTGCGTGCAATTGAGAAAATCCCAAGTAATTTTAGTGGCCAAGTTGTGCTTTCAGAAATAAACTGTATTACAAAGCAAATATTCATCAGCTTCTTAAATGTGACAGGGTTTTGACTGATAGTGCATCCTGTGGAGCCTGATGCTTTTATCAACTGCAGCCAGCCAGAAGGTAGCTGGAATGGAGTGACTAGTGCCAAAATCAGAGCAGACTTTTCCAATTTTAAATCTCTAGTGCAACATCTGTGGGTGTGTTGTAAACTTCTTGGATGATATTCTGGTGTAGGGGTCCCTGGAAAGCTCTGAGGGAGCAGGAAGATGGAACTGGACTGAACTGTTTTCAACTCATTTCTCTCTCTACCCTGCTTGTTAACCTTATACGTGTATAACATTTTAATGGAGGTACTGCAAGATGTCGTGAGTTTGCAGGGTGGTTCTGGAGACTGACCTGTATTTATCCACAGAATACCTGTATGCATGGGCAGAGCATTTTGCAGAATCCTAATCCTGTTAGATAATCTTTGTGGGTGAAAGGTTTATTTGGTTTTCATGCTTTTGGTACTTGCCTGTGTTCTTTTCGTCTGCCTCAATAAGTTGTTAAGGATGGATGTCCTGGAGTTGGAATCTTGTTCTCACCGGAAGGATTAAGGTTTACAGTATGGTGAGGCAATGAGAGGGTTTGCCTCACCATACCGAGGTTTTGATCTGATTGTGTGGTTTTGATCTGATTGATGCTCTTCTGCAGAGTGTATCTTAGTTTTGTAAGTTTTTGAAGCAGATCATTCTGTCCCAACACTTGTATTTTATATATATATATGTTTAAAAAGTATGTAACTTATTTTCTGAGTCTTTTTAAGAACAAATGACGGACATTATAGTGAAGAAGAAAAACAAAGGATGGAAACTCTCCTCCTGTGGGTCAAAATTACATTGCTGTCCCCTTCCAATGTGAAATAAATGCCTAACCCTACCAGTTCGGATGACCTGTAGGGTCCATTAGCAGGGGAAGTAAATAAAATGCATCACAATTAACAATGTCTTGTTGATCTCCCACAGACTGGAACTGTAGTGGATAATTGTCTAGTAGCGGGAGTTTTGCCATGACTAGCTTTATCATTTTGTCAGTTTGCTAATAAAAGGTCACCAAGGGTACAGAGCATCTGAGATTTACATATGGCAGATAAGAAAGCATTCTGGGGAGCCTGCTTTGGAGAGGGGCCTGGGCGTTTGTCGCAATTGACACCCATGCTGTGATTCCAGAATTGACAAGAAATGCTATTACTAAGAGGATCTGCAGAGATAATTAGGATTCAGGGTTACATTTTTAATCTGACTTGAGTCAGATAATTTATCACAGCAGTAGCAAGCTGTCAGGGTCACACAATAAATACTGATTATGGAAGAATAAAGATTAAGTGCGGCCTTGCAAAAAATTAGGCTAAGTAGTACTTACGAAACATTTTAGTTCAATATTTACCATGCTAATTTCATGTAATATTGGCAAAAAGATCATGTCTCTAAAATGAGCTTATTTATGAAAGAAGATAATGCTGTGCAGGAGCGTCTGTACTCAGTATCTGTTTAAATTTAAAATTTCAGTCCTAATTGATTGCAAAGAAATATTAATGTTGAAAAGCTGATTTAGCATGACTGTTCCATTCCTATCACCACCATAATAATTTCACATGTTAAAGAGAGAAATACTCTATCCCGAAGGCAGACCTAATTTGTTAGCATTAGTAAGATACTGCACCTTTAATTTAACACAGCTCTTGGTTTTGATTCAGACGTGGATAGTTTATGGCACTTTTCATTTAATTAAAGAAACCCATTTATTAAAATATGCAACTTTGAAAAATGTTTTTGAAAGCCATTTACAAAACAGACTGTTAAGGATTCAGCACTTCCATGCTCACCTATGGCTTCTTAAGGTTACAAATTCAAATGAGAGCATAGCATTTATGAATGCAGTATGTTTTCTCAAAAAAAGCTAGTGCAAAGATGAATAATGAATAGACATATGTTGTATTCAAAAAGAAATTTCAAGAGATGCTGAAGTGCAGTAGCTACCTGTAGAATATGGTTTCCCAAATAGGCATCTCATAGCTCTTTCGCAATACAAAGCACCTTTAGCAGCCATGTTTAGATGATGTGTGCTGTTTGTTATATTGCTTTCCTTTTCTTCTATAAGATCTTAACTTGCTATTTGTCTCTGTAAGAACTCTTTAAAAAAGTAGTTTGTTATTACTGAAATGTCTACAATACTGTCAGCTCTGCTCAGCTGAAAAAATGTGTTTTGAGATTAGCAGCCTTGCATTTTAGAGGCCTTTTTTATTTGCGTTGTGACATTGAATATTTCATGTACAGTGGCTGATGTTTCCACTTTTCTGTTGGCAGCATTTGCGGTTAACTCATTATTTTGCTTCTGGAAACAGAGTTTGTGGTCATTTTTTATAATGATAGGACTCTAGTAATCATCTGCTTGAAGAGGGCACTAATTACTGTGAAATTCCCTCAGGTAAAATTGAGAGAATGAAGCATGGATAAATGATACTTTAAAAAGTAATATGTTACAAAATCTTAGGAATATATACATTTTAAGGGTAACTGTAGGAAATGTAAAATATGCTGAAGTATGATTTCAGTTCCAGAAATTAAGTAGATAATTTTCAATTATTAAAAGTCTTTAATCATCTTTGAGCACAGATTGTCTTCTAAATGGGTTTGTGTGACTGTGTTTTTTCAGGAGATACTCTGCCTTTGTCTTAGGAGAGAGCAAGGGAGGTATTTCTGTAACTGTGTGAGAACACAGCTTTTGGATCAGGAATTGCAAAATTCCTCAGTATTGACTCTAAGGCATAGTTAGAAAATGTTTCCCTTTAAAGTAATGAAAACAATGAATTTTGGTAGATGCATCAATAATGAAGTATCTTGTTTGTGGAGAATAAAGCACTCGAATCTCTCTTGTGTCATGCAGGTCTCTCTCATGGCAGGCACTTGAAATAAAGTTTCTGTGCCACTAACTCTTCTGTTATACCTCTAGAAAGCTTTAGTCTTTAATCTTTTGAAACGTCTGATTGTAACCAGTGAACAACTTAACCTGTTATTTGTATGACTGCCAAGAAGACATTCCCATTATTATTATTGTTGTTATTATTATTATTTCATTTAAGAGTATTTTCTAGGTAATGAAGTGACCTGCTACCCCAGTTGAGTAACAGAGAGCAGAAGTGCGTATCACTATAGCATTCAGCCTTTTGCTTGTGGGAACATCACACTGTGTATGAGACTCTAACGCTTGGGCCACAGGATATTAAAGCTAAAATTGAGGCCAACAGCAAGAGCAGAGCCCTATGTTGACCACAGCATGTAAGTAGTTTGTTACTATTGCCATCGGGCAATGAGTGCTGTGGACCACTAGCCTAAGACACAGCTTTTATGGACACAACAGTCTACCTTGCCCAAGTCTGGGGTAGAGTTTTCAAATTAACATTGTTAATGTATTGTTAATTTTGTTTTAATAACATAAACAAATCCTGGGAAGGTGTGAGCTTAGATTCTGCACAGTGAAAGAACTGTGTTTGCAGGCAGGGTGGGAATCACATCTGCTCAGAGGGCATTATTTAGGAATTTGGTTTCAAATAGTTCCTTTCACAGTCTAAGTACAAGGGACAGTGGCTGGAGTTGTGCCTGGAATAAAATAGGAAAAAGAAGGGAGGCCACTCCCTGGAAGCCTGGCAGCTCTGCACCCTGCAAAACCTCTGGGCTGCTGTTTCCTAGGTGCCTATCTGTCAGGTAAGGATAAAGGGGGGGCAGGCAGAGAGGGGTGCTGAGTCCCTGGGCATTGAAGAGAGCATACTAGGTTGGGCTTGCTTGATCTAAATGTCTGTCTCTTGGACATCTCTTTAAAGAGCCTTCTCTCCCCATCCACACAGCTCCTAGAGCTGTCGTCTGCTCCAAGTGGCCCGTAACTTACGTGGCGGTGTGTTAAGTACGCCTGTCTTGGCAGTGGTGTGGACAAATGCCCTCAGTGACTTTGCCTTCTGCGTACAGCCGTCTTCTCTGCAAGAGCTGTTTTTGACAACGTGAGGTTATGTAGCCGACAAGCTGAGCGACATGCATAACCTCTGCTGTAGCAATATTGGCAGAAGATGTGGTATCAACCTCTCTTTTCATAATGAATTATCTGTTTACAATACAACTCTTACAGTAGCAGAACTCTCTGAAACCAGTTACATCATTTACATGTATGTTTGTCAGAAAGGTTGCTTGTTTTTGGTAGTGTCATGTTAATTTACAGACAAGGAAAGAAAAAGGTCAGAGGAAGAGATAACATTTGTCTGTCTTCTGTAGTGGTCTCGCACTGATTAATTGACGAAGTCTTAAACTTACATGGTACCATATGTTATGACAAATTAATTCCTTATAAAATAATAGGAAAATAAAATAAAAATCGACTCAAGCATGCTTATGTTCCTCACTAGGAACAGACTTTAATCATATTACTGAACACTATTCAGTCGTCCCACAATATAGCGATTGATGTAAATGTGCAAGTCATAAAAGACCAAATGTGATGTGCTGGAAGAGTTATTTCCAGTGGAAGTAAGGTGAGACCAGTGCTGTTGCAGTGAGCATTGGGACTCATTTGGGGTGGGGTGTAGGGCAGTGAGGTATAGTGAAGGGAATAAAGTCGTGTAAGAGGAAGTTAGATCTCCTTTAGAAGCTAACCAAGGCTAGGAGAGAACAGCTTAGTTTTTATAAATGTTGTATGAAGAGTAAACAAGCAGAGGAGGGAACTGTCTGAAGTAAAGTATCATGTAGCTAGCAGAACAAATGGTTATAAATTTGTTCATGGATCTACTGAGGCTGGAAACTGGAAGAAAGTTCTTCACTTCAAGAGTTGTAGTGACCTTGATACTTCAGTTACTTTAGAAAATAGAAATTCTGCATCTGGGAGTGCTTGTGTGCTCCAAACTTCACCAGCAGTGACTAGGCTAGATGATTTGTCATAATAGTTTAAAATGCTTTAAAAAGTTCTCTTGCCCATGATGTGTTTGAAATACAATATCACTTACTTTCAGAGTGGAAAAATCAGGAGTATAAATGTATTTAGCAGTTGAACCCACGCCCTTTGATTCATACAGTACTGTGAGCTGTATGGAAATCTAAATGTGAATAAATATATATCAGGATTTGGTTAGCCAACACTCAAGCTATGAAGAAATACCATGCTACAATTTCATAATGCATCTTACAGCTGTATAAATAAGAATAAGGTATCTGTAACATCTTGGATGACTTTTTGCACTGTTTTAGATGGGCCTTAGGTGGTGCTGTTGCATTTTTTGCTTTCAGCCTTTGCTGTTTTTAGAGCTTCAATCATTTTTATTCTGCTTTGCTTTCTAGATCATACTAGGAAACTAAGAATAGTTGGCTACACCAATATTTGTAAAATTTACCAAGGTGGAACACTAAAACATAACCACTTGTAGGGTGCATTTCATTTCCTAATTTGAAACACTTTAACACCTTTATATAAGAACTAAGTAATACTGAACTATGCTCATAGCATAAGGCGTATCTTGTTCTACGTGAGTTATTTTGTCTAACGGTGTATAAATGTGAGTATAAAAATAAATTAAAGACACAAGATTGAGTAAAACCTCTCAGAAATTAAGCTCAACATGTGGGATTGATGCTGTAAGTTCACAAGTCTTTCAACTTTCCATATGGCTAATTAAAAAGAAAAAAGTGGCTGAATTTTAGAAAAGAAATGTGTATGTCACATTGGCAACTTGCAGAGTGCCTCCTCTGTTAAAGGACCTATGCACAAGTTTTACATCCAATTTCCTGCCCTTATCTTCCTTATGCCAGCTCACAGTGTGGTTCATTGGGAAACAGTTTGCTTTTTTCCCCTTTTTCTTTTTTCACAACATAAAAAAAAAATTCCCATGAAGGTTTTTTCCACTACAACTGCCTACTCTTTATGTTTTGCAGCCTGCCAAGCTTGCCAAAACTCAGCAGGTAGCCCACATGGTATGCATGTCTGTGTGAGAACGCTCCCCTGATGTGGACAAGATGTTGGTTGTAAAATGAAGCCAACATCTTGTCCACAAGTGTGCAAAAAAATATCCTCAATCTGGACAGACATGTTTTTGTAGGTTGAATGCATTGACTGTACTAATTCAAAGACTAAACCTTTTAAAATCAGGGAAAATAATTATATAATTACAGTACCAATAATGCTAGTAGTAGTAGTAATCTGCAGACATATTTGTTAATCTGAGACGATTTGGTTAGTCTTTTACTGCCCCTGTATTTACAGTAATTCTTCTGGCATCTGTAACTTCAGGGGTTTTATCGCTCCTATTTTAATCTCTACAGCCTGGGCAACTAAAGTAACCCCAAGGTTGTGGGCTAGCAAAGAACAATACAGGAAGTAAGAGGAGAGATGCTGTCAGTTCAGTCTGCAGTTAGACCTGAACTCCATTTGAGGTGGATATTTTTGCTCCGTAGCTATGCTCTGTGGGTTGCGCATGAGGAGTGAGGGAATTGGTAATGTATAGACAGGGAGGGATAGCAGCAACAGATAATCTTGAACCAGACTCCCTTACTCCAAACTCTGACATAAATGCTTGAGGCAAAGTTGACTGCATAACCAAAACAAAACCAAAAAAGCCCTGCAGGGTTATTCCCTGGAACTGTGTATGCCTCATATCTTCCAAACTAAAATTGTCAAAATGTTTTGATTAGTTTAAAACCTGGAAGTATTAAGGTTAGGCTTTCTTATGGGAGCCAACCAAAAAATCAACACAAAACTTAAGGCTAAACTTAGGTGTTTTCACTTATTTTAGCCTAAGTATGGAAAAGGACAAAATTTGGTTTAGTTTTCACTTTGATCTTCTCAGCTGAGGTTTGTGGTTTAAATTTTTTTAAGCTCTCAGATTTTGAGTGCTTATATAAGTTGAAGGTGTTCTGAATAGCCCAGCTCTGTCTAAAACTGTGATTTCTCTCTGATCCATGTTAAGGTTTTTTCTACTTTTTTTTGGTCAGAAAAAATTCAAAACATCACACTGTTACATTACACCTAAGGGTGCACATAGTGATTAAGTGTATCTACACTTTCACTCAAGACCACAACTTCTGCTGATCCGCACAGCTCACCTGCTGAGCCCATTAGGGTGGAAAACCAAGATTCACTCTTTGCTTTAAAGGATGTCTTTCCATACAACCTGATAGTATGTGCCTAGCTTAGTTGCTTCTGTTTCTCTCATCTGCCCTTCCAGCGTGTGTGTCAGGGCTTGGGACACCTGGACTCCAGAGCATTTCCTGCACTAGCGTGGGTGCTCTGACGAGGTAACCTTGAAGCTGCGTTTGCTTCCTCTAGGTCCCACTTGAAGTTAGTGGAATATGGGGATGCTTAGCATACTTGGACATTTCCAGTAATATAGATTCATGGCACTTACTTCAGGCATTTCATTTGGTTTATTGTTTTGATGCCTTTTTTCTTCTTTTTTCTTGTTTTAATAAAAGCTCTTTGCTTTTTACCTGGCAAAGTACGTATTGCATATTCTCCATTTACTTGCATTATGGAGTAAAAGCCCATGAAGGTTTAGGCTTTCTAAACACATTTACCTGTCATGTGCACACATCTTTTTTCGTAGATTTAATGGTCAACAGCTTTGAAAGAATGTTTGGCTGTTTCATATTTGCAAATTAATACCTAGTGAATGTTTGGGCATGTTTTTCCACACAATGCTTTTCATATTTAGATCATCAAGGTACATGGTTGGTGTGTGTCTGGTTTAAATAGCTTCTGGTTTTGTCTTGATTCATTTTGGTTTGAAATTTCATGTTACACAAGATTTAAAAACTGAACTTCAGCATAGCTTTCTAATGGAAAGACAAGATTAGGTAGAATTTTTTTTTTTTTAGAAAAAGATGAAAACTTTTATATGTCTGGCGATTTTTTTATGAATAATTCATGCTCTGTTTCAAGGAGGTAATTTTTTTCATTCCTTCAAGAGATCTTTCCTGATGCACTAATATGCATGACTATCTTGAAAAATGACTGCATACTAGTGTTCGGTATGCAAGAAAAAATTATAGTGCGTGTAAAACTCCTTCTTGATTGGGCAGGACATTGCCCAGTTTAGGAGATCTTGTGACTAAAGAGTAATCTATTTTTAAGTATGTAATTGTTTTTGGCAGGCAGGTATTTCAAAATACATAACTTAAACTTTCTTCTGTTCTGAGTCTACTGCAGAGTTTGCTATGCCCATTCTCATGGTGGAAAGGACTTTTTCATTTTTCTTCATAAATGTCAATTTTGAAGTTTCATTTCAGTTTATTACAGGTGAACATGGCTCATAATTTATGTGTTACACTGACAGACTACAAATAATAATGTCTCTTGGAAGAGCAAGTCAGAAAATCACCCAGCATATTAATTACAATTGTCAAGCAATGACTGGTCATAAATTTAATATCAAAGACCCAGACTTCTTAAGAAAGCATCTTAAATGCTCCATTAAAATTTTTGCCCTTGAAATTGAATGTTAGATAGTATGTATTAAAATGTAACAGTGGTTTGTTTGTTTGTTTGTTTATCCTGAAAACATCTTTTTAAATAACAAATTGATAGACAAGTTGGGGGGATGGTTGTCACTTTATTATCTAACTGGTATAAGAATTCTACACCTATATGTCAATAAGAATATAAAGTTAGTTACTGGGTTTGGTTATTTAATATCACTTCAGAAGCAACTGAAAAGCTTAACAAGGCAGAGAAACGGACAGCATCCTCCATGACGGTGTGTAGACATGGTGTGTGGTACAGCAGGGCTAAACCACAGCCTTCTCTACGTGCCCTGGTGTCTCCAAATTCGCGACCTGTGAACTGCACATTTTTGAGGAGCAGCACATGTGCCTGGCTAGAGGGGCAGTGGGTGCTCGGTCATCCTACATATCTGCTTGGCTTCAAGGCCATGCAAGGTCAGCTTCTTCAAAGAAAGATTCCAGTTGGACTTTTCTGTCCTGCGTAGACCGTTTGATTTTGCTCCATCACAGAGGCAGTACATGGTAGGGGTTCAGGCACAGTACGTCTTGACCACCTCACCCATGCCTTAGAGGTGGGTCACACTCAAGTTCTGCATGGGAAATTTGCACAGGTTTAAACTTTTCCCTCCCTGCCATGGGTTAGAAGTTGCCTGCTGCTGTATCTTCAGTGTTTGCTACATGCAGCCGGGATGGGAGCTGAGGACTGGCTTGAGTGCACACTACAGCCCATCCCCAGAAGGTTTCCCGGGGCCACTGGCTGAGATGGGTAGGAGTTCAGGGCTCAATACCAAGAGTCAGGAGTTTACATGAGAATTTCTAAGTGATTAGCAGTTTGAAGGACCCAATTGTAGATGCCTTTGCATGGGCCTTATTTTCAGACAACATTGTAGCTATTGAAAGTCAGTGGGATACAGTGAATATTTAGAGATTTGTCTGAGGTTCCAGTCGTGGTTGAAACAGCTATAAACACTGTGAAAGAGGATCTGGGCCTAAATGTGGAGGGAAATGGGTCACAGACAAAAGTGAAGATGAGAGGAGGGAATTGCAGAAGACACAGAAGGAGCTGGTGTTTATTGCAGTAGGAAGTTGAAGGAAGTGGTTTGCATGTCCTTAGGAAATCCAGCTTCATTAGTTCTGTTCTTTACATAACTTTTTAATTTAAGCTGGATGGGTAGTGGACTCACAATTGGGGAATGACGTGGTGACAAGTAGCTTTTAGGTTTTTCCACAGTTGAAGTCCTTTCCTTTTCTCCAGTGTACCTCAGAAATCGCTCCCATGGTGTACGTCCAGCCCAATGTCTGGATCAGTATATGGGAACAGGCAATGGAAAGACTTGTCATGCAAAACAATTTATTTGAGGAATATTTGGAGAGAGTCTGTGATGAGGCAAGTCAGTCTAAAGTTGTCATCGCTTTTGTTTGGCATAAGTCGGTGCTGCTGTAGAAAGGGATGATTGCCTCTCCCTGCTTGGGCTGCCTGTTCCCTTTGTGTGCTGTCTTTGTGCATCTGACGTGGTTTTGGTTGGGTTAGCTTTCACTTGGACCAGGTCCATGTTCCAGCTTGCCCACAAGCGCACAAACACTTCTGCTGGGAAGAGACAGTGGTGAGAACAGGCAGGTTGGTGTGGAAAGAAAGGTGGAACCATCCGCCTTGCCTGACAGCAGCGGGGACTTACGCCAGGCAGGGGGATTGCAAAACCATCACCTCCACAGGGACAGTGGGAGAGTCGGAGGCTGGGTCCAGGGTGGTCTGGTAAAGAGCAATAATCAGCAATAATGTTTTTAAGGACTTCTCAGAACCATTAAAATAACATGTTGTGTCATTGAAATTATTTATTTTTCAGTGATTATTCAGTAATTATAGTGTCATTGACTTCTGGCACTTAATATTGATAACATAAGACTGGGCCTTTTCTCTCACTTCCCCACTCTCTCCCTCTCTCCCTCTCTCCTTTTCTCTTGTTTTTACTGGGTCCCATTAGAGCACTCCTTTAAGATTTAGGACCATTGCACTGGTACAAGCCTATATCAAAAGACATTCCTTGCCCTGGCAGCTGAGTGCCTCGTGTAAACCACAGTGCCGAGGGAGGTGTGGGAGCTGGATAAAAGACACTTGGGACATCCATATAGGCTTACCAGCAGGCGTTACACAGAGACTTCTTTTAGTTTTTACTGAGATGAACTAGTTTGAAATAGGTGATGTCCGGGAAAAATAAGTAATTCCTGCAGATGTTATCTCTTACCTGGATCCAAGGCGTACTTGACAATGAGGCTGACTTTTTGGAAAAGATAAGCAAATTAAATTCAGCATTAGCTTTGAAGTGCAGGCAAGCAGACTTAGCTTCATCACATCTGGAATCCCAGACACATCATGGAGAAGTGCTCCGTGGTTTTTAATGTCACTAACCAAAATACAAAGACTGAATTGCGGTAAAACAAGATACTAGCAGAACACTTAACTTCGGTTCGTGTTACTCATTCTGTATTTCCGTACCCATACGAGATGCCTGGTCATGGTACAGGTGTCTGTCTTCCACTCCTGATAACACACAAGTTACTGGTGGGACAACCATCAGATATTGGACGTTATCCTCACCTGGGGGAGATTTCTTGTGGCCTGATGTTGAGGGCACAGCTCCATGTTACAGTGACACTGCATCTGCAGGGACTGAGTTTGGGACCTGACGTTGTTAAAAATTCCATTAGTTTTGGCTGCTTCATTATGAAAAAATAGCAGGTCTGTCGGATGGGAGGCATTAGTAAAATCCTAAATTTCCACATTTAACCTTATGAAAAGATAGAGGTACAGTGCAAGAATAGCCCTTAAGGGCATGTAATTTTGCAATTTTCTTTCTGAAAGGCAATTTGGAAAAATGCTAAGACTGGGTGCAGAAACCTATGCCCTGTTTTCAGCTCTTCTTGAGTCACATTTTGCAAGTGTTCATCTCATCTCGTTTGCAAAGCAGAATGCCCGTTATCTCGAGGCCTTGACCAATAATAAAGATGCTGAAGAATGAAAAAATAGTAAAACTAACACAGTTCTTAAAAGTAGCTTGGTTTGATCTGTTGTTTTTGACATTTACCCCTGAAACTGAAGACAGGCTATTTAGATTCTCTGAGGGCTGAGGGGTCATTACGTGGTTATAAGATGCTCTTGAGAGAAGAAAATGGGGAGGACAGAGATAGCCTGAGGCTATGCTCTTACCTTTCCTGTGTTGCTTCCCCATATGCACTGGCTGAGGCAGTTTACACGAGGAGTGTGTAACTTGTCCTGTAAAGCTGTTTCTCCTTATTTTCCCTCAAAGTAGCCTCGGAATCTTTAAAGATAAATATTTTTGGTTTTTTTAAATCAGTTTGGTTTAGCCAGCCCAATTGCCTGGGCAGTGTGAGAGCCCTGCCATGCTTTTGGGTTAAGTGGAGGACCATATGAACAAGTGGAGAAGGAACTTTGGACCTGAAAATGGATATACTGTTGCCTAGTTCCAGATGCAATTTATAACATATGAGAATAATCAAGTCCTGAAAGGGTAAAAGTAAAACAAGAGGTCCCCTTGCATTCTTTACAGAAATCCGTTGTTAGTGTGGTCTTTTGCGTGTAAATAGCAGAGGGGTTCTAGACGGGAAGTCAATACTTAAGAGGCAAATAAAATCTGTTGTAGTGGATTAGGCTAAAATGTACTAAGAGCAGTCCCTGTTAGAATTATGTTTTATTTCTCATTAGAGTGTAAATTGCAAAGGATTGTCAGCAATAAATTTGGAGTTAGTTTGATAAAAGACATCTTCTACAACTTGTGAAATCTAATAAAATTCATTAGTATGCCATGATTCAAGATTTTTATAAAGGTTAAGAAAAATATGGCTAAAGCGAAATAAAATATTATTAATCGTGTGTTTATTCTAGACTTAAGCCATGTTAGCAATTATATTTTCACTTCATTGTTCAGCAGTTGCAAATGTACCAAAAAATATTGGCAGAAGACTGTTTCTTAAGTGAAAACAGATAGCCTTAAACTCAGGAAAGACCTGAAGAAAAGCTATTTAACTGTTAAATATATAAATAATCCCATTAACATTAGGAAGAGAAATCAAATTATTCTTTTCAGATTCTGTTATGACCTTGCAATAAAATGCATGATTTTAAGCACTGCAGAAACTGTTTGTAGAAGGCATGTCGTGACTTGAAGGCCAAGGAATTTCCTGAAAGAGCTTGTTATTTGGGCAGTAAGTTTGCTGCCGTTGAAGGTGGTGAGTTGTTTGGTGTAGACTTTGCCTTTTTGGCTTTTAGAATTGAAAAGCAGTGGGTTTCTAGGTAAGAAGTGCTCTACTGAGGAGCCAGAGGAAACATAGAACTGTGTAAATAAATGAGGAAAATGCATCTGGTTTTATGAAGGCAATACAAAAGTACACAGGTGTGTATGTCGGGCTAGCAGCCACACCCAAAAACTCAACTGAATGGGTTATTACTGAAAAAAAGAATAAACTAGTGGGCAAGTCATCCCAGAGGTTGGTTGGGGTTGCTTGTTTTAATGTGGTATTGCCTTCCCCTGCCATGTTTCTACAGCACAGTTGGAGAGCATTCCCCAGTTGAGTTCAACGGGTAGGAAACAGAGATTTAAATGCTTTATTGTATTGCAGTTTTGCCTATAAGTGAATAAAATAGAAACTAGTTTTGTTTGAAATATCAACAGGTTTCCTCCAGCGAACATGAAGTTAGTTGCTTCTTTCACACTGTAAGAGGCGTGCCCCTGTTTCACTGGTGTATGTGAGGACAAACTCAGAATTTCCCAGATTCAGCTTAACCTTTATAGCAAAATTTCAAACTTGTCCTTCCCCCCACCCCTTCTCTTATTAGAGTCCTACATGTCCTGTTGTTAATTAATGTTTTTTTTTTATTTTTAAAGAAGACAGTGAGATAGTATCTTGTGAACCCAGAGGTGATGATTATCCCAACAGAGAAACCAGTTGTGGGCTCTTTCGTCAGTTCCTGGACGATCATGATAGAGAAATGGGAAAAGTACGTTCTGATTCAGCTGTTTATTCCCACATGTAGTTACTAGTTTCTTAGTGATGTTCGTTTCCTTGACTAAGAATTGCAAAACCAAGAACAACAGTGGTGAAATAGCCAGAATATTTGAAAGCACTTTATTCCAAAGTGGAAATAAATAAGACATGTAGAGAGCTAAATCTTTACGGTTCTTCACGCTGATTGTCTTGATTATCCCCAAGTTTTCAATTAAAAAAAAGTGAAACAAAACCACCACAGAAGCAGCTGTCCTTCTGTTTCTTAAAAAGCTAGGTTTTGTACTTCAAAACATCTCTTTTGTTTACCTGTTCTTACTAAGTTCTTATGATGACAACAGAGAATTATCATGTGAAGACAACTGTACTATTGATGTTATACATCTTTTATGGTCTGTAATTTAGCATTTTGGAATGAAAACTTCATGTATGCCTTCTGTGCTAGAGATAGCTCTCTGAAATTTGCCCAAAGTGCAAACATGTGGCCTCGTCTTTTACAATTATGTAAGTACTTTTTCCTAAGTATCTAATAGCAGGAAGGTAATTTTTACTTGTGGCCTCATGGGATAAGCTGTATTCAAGCAACATGGAGTTTAGAGGCCAACTCTGTAGACTCTTAAGAGTGGTGACAGTCGCTGCTTTTCTTATGTATACCTTACCTGAAAAACTACTTGGGAGGTTCAGGTTTCTCTTTTCTACCTTACCTCTCCTGTGTAATTTCCCTGGCAAATTGACTCAGAGTTTTTTAATAAAAACTGGGGGTGGGGGGACATGCTAATATTGAGGGTAAAATGAACTGACATGAAAGACTGCTAATCTGGTTGGTGGTATCTTCTTGGTCAGTATCTGGTAGTTGACACTGAGAAGGTGTTCACCAAAACTAGGAATTAGACTCCCCAGGGAAGGCTGAACTGCCTCCCTTGTTAATCAGTGGAGGAGAGAGATGCTTCTCAAGGAGATAGTTCAGACTGGCCAAATTAAGCGCTTCTCTCTGCATCAAGGGTGATATCAGTGAAGTGGAGTAAACCAGGAAGATTAGGTGAGTGAAGAACACTGGAGTGGAGAGGTAGATTAGGAGGTTTATGTGTATTGCATGGAGATGGAGTTGGTGGGGACTTGGAAGGATAAACTTGATCTTGGTAGCTAATGGAAGGAGGTTCTTCCCAACCACACAACAGTGGTTTCCTCCTGAAGGATTAGCTCTCTCAAATGGCTTTAGAGAGATATTCACAGTTAAAAGCTGTGGACAGGCCCCTGATCAATTATCTGTATCAAGGTTTACAAAGCTTTCGATAGCACAGGATAGATCCTTATGGATACTTAGCCTTACTTCAGGCATAATACAGGCAAGGAGGTTCCCTCACCACTTCTGCGAAGGAGTTGTATTCTTTTGCGGCATAAGTGAGTATACCCCAAACACTGTAACTTGTGATTTGAAGTAGACCATACATTTTAGAAAAACATCCAATATTGGTTTGAAGCCAAATGACAAACTTCACCTGATAAATTTTTCTTACTGTTAACTAGGTGTTGGGGTTTTTTAATTTGAAGTCAGAATATTTCCAACTCCCACCCATTAGATAATGTTATCCCTCTGTTTATTTAAATGTAAGGACCTTTATGTATGTTTATAATCCACAGTGAATGGATCCCTAAGTTATTCTTTGAAAAGTTAAGAGCTATTTAAGATGCTAATCTAAAATAAATTTTCAGACTTCGTTCTGTGGCTGTTGTGGTGTTTGTGTGCTCTGGAGAAGACTTCTTTTTTTAATGGGTAAAAAACGAAGTTATTTTCCAATTTCTAACTTGCTGTGATAGCCAAAGGCTTAAGAAGACAAGTCAACCACTGCATCAGCTCTTGGAAAGGAAATCAGCAGAACATCTCTATCTGGTTTAGCACCAGATTTTGGCAGAGAGGCAGCATTCTCAGTAGTAAACCGATTAACATGGATAATAATGTTTAGCCTGCCTAGATTCTTTTTTAGAGTGTTACCAACTAATGATAGTCATTAATCCATTGGTGCAGTGAGTCTTGACCTTTCTGCTCTCATCTCTATTTTTGCTTTGTTTACTTGAATGGATTTTTAATGTGATAATGGCCAGATTGTTTTTGATAGCCTGATGTCATGGCTGATTGAACTGTTCTGTTTCTTCCATTAGCTCTCGTCTGCTCATCACTGCCAATATCACTGTGAGTAGCTTCCCTCCTTCGCCCCTACATCAGTCGTGTGGGTTGGGGGACAGGAGGGTTAGTGTTCAGGGTGTTTGGTTATTTTCTGTCAGTGTTTCCTTTAAATTTTATGCTTTTTGTGTTCATGTTTCTGCCATTAAGTCATGACACTGTGGTGTGGTTTTCCTCCACTATGCTGAAGATACTCAAATTTTATTTTCTCTTAATCCTCATCACCTGTGCTCTCCCATATTCTGAATGAGGAAAGCATTGGCATTGTTGAAATTAAGCTTAGGCCCGTAAGAGTTAGGCAGCAATATCCCTGGGAGGATGGGGGAGCGGTCTGTAGATGGTGCTGGGACTTTAACCCCATAAACTGTGCCAGCTCTTACGCAGCTCCCATTCTCTTGGCAGGCCGCTACGCCGAGGCATGTGGTGTGCTAAAGTGCTTCTCCAGTTGTGCAATGTCAGATCAGACTAAGCGAGGGTGATGCTCCCCTTCAGTTGGGAAGTTATTGGGAGAGTCAAATGATCATGATCTAGAGAGAGTTTTCTCAGTGAGTTCATGGGCGTAAGTGGACACGCTGTTGTTTTTAACTGGAGAACTGGGCAACATCTTACTAATCTTGATGATTTAGGGACAGTTATATGAGGCTAGCTGTTTGGAATGAGAATGTCATTTCATCTATTTATTTCTTAACACTGGACTTCCATTGTGGTAATTGAATTTTAACTAACTCTCCTTTTCTGCTATCATGGGACCATTATAAGTGAAACGCCCACCTTAACAACTCCAAACTTCTCTATCCTGCCCAGTTCTGCACATTTTAATTCACCTTTGCAGCGTCTTGTCCCGTCAGGTTGCCACGAGCTGTTTTGAGTTGCTGCTGACAAGAATGTGAACGCCCCCAGTATCGAGTCCTTCTATGGTAGCACTCACATCTTATTCTACTTACCTTGGCTCCCTCTCAAGTGCTGTGGTGACCCTGATGATTTCATTCTGCTGCGTGCAGGATTCGAGCAGCACTGAAATTTGCTGGTGTTTGTATTTGAGTTTTGCAAGTTGCTGAGCACCTTGTGCACGTGTTTTCAATTATTCCAGTGTCAGGGGAAGATGATAATAATGGTGCTGAGCAGCTCCAGCAAGTTGCTGCTATGTCGCCACTGAAGACAGATTAGCCTATATCACTGTGAAGTTTATTACCTAAGAGGGAAAGAGTTGACTTTTTGGGAGGGTGTTAACTTTTTGTGCCAAGTGTCACACTTTTTACTGCAAATATGCATTTCTCAATTTTTTTACTTTTCCTTTTGGTAGACTACAGTGCTTTACAATAATTTGCAGCAAGAGCAAATAAAAATATTACATCTATTTAGTCTTTTGATGCTGCTAGGGTAAAGAACACTCCAGGTCAGGAATATGTTCAGCAATATCCAGCTCCATTCTGATACGTTTAATCTGAAAATCTCATTTAGGATTATTAAAGTAGAGTCAAGTGTTTGACAGCTTTGCAGTAATTCCTCCACAGCTGTTGAAAAATACACTGAATCTGTTTGGTTTTAAGGGACAAATAGGGCTTTCGGACAATACCAAAATCAATGTAAGATTTTTTTTTCGTTTAAATTAATATCTTCTATTACTCTTCTTTTCATAGTTGTCATTAAAATTTATATTTTTATTAAATTCATATTTTGCCTTTAAAAGATTCAGACCTTTATGAGCCATCCTTTTAAAAAAAGGTGTGGACCGTGCATATAGGTTTTCGTTATTCTTCCCTCTCAGTTATGCAACACAATAGACATGATTTACTATGGGGGTAGAGAGGAGTTTTAAGTATTCTAAGTGATTATATGTGAGCATTCACATACAGCTCACGTAGGAAAATACTATAAAGGCAATATCAGAATTCATCCCTTTATAAAAAGGGGTCTGCGTCAAGGGGCAAGCCTACCCGAGTGATCCAGAAAATCCCAGTAGCTTTAGAAGTTCTTGAGTAAAATTTGCTGGAAAGCACTGTTCCTATATTTTTTAGTCATGATGAGATTTTATTATAAAGAAGTGGCAGTTCAAGTAAAAATGAGCTTCTATGAATGATAAACTGTTTTATAAAATTTGGACAGAAAAAAGAATATTAACACTGAAGGAAAAAGAAAATGATTAAGGGAAGACAGTTCATCACACAACTTTTGCATTTGCAGGTGTTAAAAAGATTTCCTTCTTCCTTCTTTGAAATGTTTCTTTGTCCCCGCTACTTGTGAAAGACTGACAGTTCTAGTCTTTCAGAGTTTGGAGGTCAGTTCCAAGAAAAATTGTGAAATATTTATTATCATTGTCTTTCATAATTTCTGTAGAAAATAGGGTTTAAAAATCCATTCTGAACCATGATCTGAGCTCTACCTTGATCCTCTTAATAGAACAGCCTTTAGAACTTTTTGATTGGTAAATACAGAAATGGAAAAAAAAATCAATTTTAAGGAGCTGGCCTTAGAAACAGCTAAAACATTTTTCAGGACTTGGATTAAATCAAGGGAATGTATTTGAAGATTAAAAGCTCTTGCTAAAATCTTGCTAAAAGATTTGCAAGAGGCAAAGTGTTTTGTGTCAGTGCACTACACTAAACGTGTGAATTTTTTTACCGTAGATCTTGATTGATGAATGAAAAGCATTAGGGGTAGCTATTATTGACTCACATTGACAGCAGTCCATAGGCTGTTTTCCAGGCCTGTAGGTTGTAAAATGACTCCTCTGGTGCTTGATGTAGATTTTGGGGAAAAAAGTAAAGGGCATGTATCCCTCCAGTCTCTCAGTATCTGATGGGTAGTTTGTGTGGTAGAAGTATGCCAAAGCAGACTTGGAAGGTGGACAGAGCAGGAAGGGGAGTGGGGAGGTTTAATATGTTTTTAGCCCTGGGGAACGAAATCAAATCTGAAAATCAATATCCCAAATATTTAAAAAAAAAAAAAAAAAAAAAAAAGGTCCTCCCATCTCCGAAGAGAGTACCAGGTTAATATGTAAAGCAAAGTTTGTGAAGTACTTGTGACAAGCAAGCAACAAAGAAGCTATTTCGTTGTCTGCCTTTTAACTCTCTTTCTACATGACATTGCTGATGTGAGCTTGGCCCGGGTCAGGGTTCCAGATGAGATGTGCAGCTGAGAAGTGCCCTTGCGGAGGTTCATGTATGATGCTTGGGGCAGAAGCAGGAGCACACCCTGGCCCTGTGCCTTTCGACAAGGACAGTGGTTCTCCAGTGTAGCAGTTCAGCAGACAAGAGTCAACACTCAATATTTTTCTCAGACCATAATGCATCAAATTTTACCCTCTGGCTTCTGATGAACTGCTGTTTAATACAATTTTGTAGACCATCAAGGAACCACTAAGCATATGCTTGTGGGAACCACTGTGCTAGTTGAGAGGGCCAGAGGTTTCAAGTCCCCGTAGTCAGTCAGGTCAGCTATTAAACATGGCTCGTGTGCACAGAGGTTGTTGGTGAGGTTTAGGATCTACATAGAATGAGCAGAAATTTGCATTTAAAGCATTTTATTAGACTAGCTTTTTGCAGGTAGTTGAAATAAAACAGGAATTTGAATATGCATTGCAAGATACCGTGGCATGATGGCTTAGCCACTGACTGAAGAATGGAGATAGTGGTAGTGGTGTTCTGAGGCTGTTTCTGAATTTTCTCTGCCACATTCCCTCTGTTGCCAGCCTTTCCGGAAGCAGAAGGGGATGCAGAGGAATGTTTTGCGTGCATGGTATCGCATCTCATTATTGACAACCTCAGAAATTCAAAAATTATGTCAGACCTGATAATTTATTGTGGTAGTTCCATATTTGAGTAATAGTTAAGTTTCTCTTTTCTTACTTTCTGGATTGTGAGCTTTTAAGATGTTCTCAAAGTGTGTTTGCTAACTTCTCTAGAGTTTAAACCACGTTAAAAAAATCTAAAACTACAGGGGTTAGAACATTTCCCTTCTTTACATAAATGCTGTGGTCCTTTTCTCAGGACAGATTATTTCATCAGGGCTTACCTTAGAGTAAGGAATCACACAAATTGATAATTCTGTTGTGTGTGCTGAATCCTGTTAGGTATGTGCTGCATGAGTAAGAGCTCTCCAAAAGCCATATTATCTTGGCCACAAATTTTTTAAACTGTATGATTTAATTATTTTGGCCCTCAAAAGCAGTGATTTCACTTGACTATTAAAATGAAAAAAGAATATACATATATGTTTAAGATACATACATATATTTAATTCATATGTATGCATATAATAGAGTGTGTATGTGTATACATGTATATATGTGTGTGTGCATGCGTGTATATATATATATGAACACATGTACAAGCAACAATACAGTGCTACTTAAATTCAGGGCATGGAGTCTTAATGAGGGCAAAAGGCCTAAACCAGAGCAAAGGTGTGAAACAGAGAGGGGGCTGAGATCAAAAGGACCCTAAGTGAAAAGGAGTGGTGGAATTATATTGATAATGCATAGAGTATGCATGTTATTGGGTGTAGCAAGCTGCTGGAGAACAAGGCAGAAATGCGGGTATGGATTGACAATATATGTAAAAGTAATTGGAGCATCAAGAAAGAAGTGTAAGAGGTAGAGCTCTGATCTTTTCCAGAAGGGCGCTAAGTGGAAATGATGATGGTAAAACTACCAAAAAAGCTATGGAGATTCCTTAGAGAAAGCTCTCCGTTTAATTTTCCCTTTACGTGTTCATGCAGCATCAAAAACTATGGAAAGATCAAGGAAAGTAGATAAATTATACGTCTTGGCACACAAACCAACTTAAAAATAATATAGAATATAGCAGTCCCTGGATACCAGCTGGAGTTTGAGCTCAGGTAGGTATTGCTTTAGGCAGCACCACGTGCAGATGCCGTTGCGTGTGTATGTATTTTACACACCGACATGGTAGGAAGATGTATTTTGTGTTGTTGAAAACAAAAAGTGAATGCTGGTGCTTTTGGATTCCTCTAGAGGATGTGAGGTCGGATGTTTCTGCTGGTTCCCTTTGCGATGGGTGCTGCTGGTGATGTTTCTGAAGGTGAGGTAGGTGAAGATTTTAGGGTTTGTTCCTTGTTACTGACGCAGAGTTTCACATTTACAGAGTTGCACAAGGCCAAATTATCTAAAGCATCCTTGGGGTGTCCAAAATCTACTGTGGTATTTTTTATGGCCTGCGTGCTGATGATGGGTAGGAGCCATGGCGCGAGAGGCCCGTTGGGGACCTCCTGAAGCACGAAGTCCCCTTTCCTCACGTCGCCTGGCATCACAAATCCACGCTTCGATCAAGCGAGATCTTCGGGGCGGCCCGAATTCGCCGATGATGTTGACGCGGACTTTCCGCCTTTCCGTGACAAGTACTTTCCCGCCTCTACGTGGCCTACAGCCCTTTCCGGCCCCTTGTGGAAGAGGCGATTCTTCACGAAGGGCGAGTTAAGTTAGGCGGTTTGTTGTGAGGCGGTGGCGGGGCGGTGAGGCGGGCCGGGGCCGGGGGCGGTGAGGCGAGGCGAGGCGGGGCGGCGAGGTGAGGCGAGGCGGCGGCGGGCTCTGAGGCGGGGCGGCGGGGCGAGGCGAGGCGAGGCGGCGGCGGGCTCTGAGGCGGGGCGGCGGGGCGAGGCGGGGCGGCGGCCGCCTGCAGAGGGCTCTGTGACACCACGTTTCCCCCGTCAAAGTGCAGCTCGGCGGCGGGAGGGGGGAAGGGAGCGCGGGGATAATGCTTCCAACAGTCTGGTCGTAGTCTGGTAAACAGGCTAGGAATTGTGGGCTAAGTCCTTTTCCTCAGGCTTTGCACCAAGGCTGAGATCAGATGACTCAGTCCGGACTCATTATTTTAATAGCCTACAGCTAGTTCACATAGCAGCGGGAGTCCACAAAAAAGGCATTTAATTGTTGAAACTCAAACTGGTACATTGTAACTGCAGATTATAGTATTCAGATTTAAGTGATTCAAGTAATTTATAAAGCTTTTGCACAAGCAAACTGAAAGTTAAAATACTGATATTGTAATAAAAAGTAAATAAAACATACTTTTGTACATTAAGACCCAATTAAAGAGCATGATTTCACTTAACAAACTTAAAACCGGCAGGTGATATTTGCCAACATTACTACAGCTGTGTTTTACATTTAGGAAATTAATTAAAATAGTCATTTATACTTTTTTGCACTTGCCAAGTCTTAGGCCTTTCTGTATTACACCATCTATTTTCTCTTCAATCATTGTGTTACGGCGCATTTGTAATCTCACTTTAGCAGGCTGCATCGCAACTTTGGGGTTTTTTCCTTACCTAATGAAAAACCAGCTTTCTGCAATAACGCAGGCAAAGCAGATCAAACAGCGCTGAAGGAACTTCCCTGCTGTCTGCCTGAGAGGCAGCGCATTGTTAGTGATTCAGATGTCAGTCCTTTTCTTCCGCATCCTAGCAGGGTTTCGCTGGTTTCATCAGATCACTCCGAGGAGCTGGAGGTGGGAGGGTGGCTGCCGGCAAGGGAATGGTTTCTGTTAGACTGAGCGAAACAGGGGGATTTACTGCTCTCGTATATGTGCCTGGGTCTGGTACAATAGCACACCCCGAGACTAACGGGGACAAAATTTCAAAATGCAAATCAGTGTTCTGCTTTTATACCTCACAGCTGAATAATGGGACCTCAGGAGTTATTCTTGACTCTTAGGTACTTTTTTGTTCCCCCCAAACTACTAATACAGTGATTACATAATGAACTGTTAACTTTGTCAGTCATTTGTTCCTCCAGGCAAATCAGCTTAAAGTATAGAAAGGTAGATTTTTAAAATAGCACTTAATTACAGAAACGAGAGTCCGTTCTTCCTTTTGTATGAAAGGGCAGAACCATGTATGATGGTTATCTTCTTCCTTCTTCACTTTCCTTTGTCTACCTTCACCTGAACTTTCTTTCCTATTACGAGGAATCTTTCGTATCAGCTATTTTACGGATGTGTGACTCATTGCAGCAGAGTCTGAAGGATTGGAAATGTTCAGTTTGCCATTTTAGTGGGGCTGGGTTGTTTGTAAGTTGCTATCGTCCTTCCAAACGGCTCATGATGCCTGAAAATTTGGTTTATTAAGACCAGACATTTCACATTCCTAATGTTAAGATTGCTGCAATTTTCCATTATAAGCTTTACTCCACCCAGTCCTCTGAATACAGATTTATAAATCAGTTTTAAAAAATGCTTCTCCATCTAAATCTTCACTTAACATTTTAAGCTTGGGAGAGCATCTTTTGAGCTGAATGCTCTTTCTCAATGGGAGGATCATATTCTGTATCGGTGTTCTCCCAAGCAGATTTAGTGTTTCTTTAAAAATAAAATCCAAGAGTGAATGCACTGTAAGTGACTTTGGTGTCTTTGTATTTGAAAGAAAATCGGCATCTATACGTTTTAAGAATTAATTTATTATGCAGCTTATTCCCACAGTTTCTTTTTACCATATTTTTGTTGAATGGGTATTCTGGATTGCTTGCTGTATTGATGCTGCTGGAGGAGCCACTGCAGACAGTATGTGATACATTTCTGAAAGACTGAAAAATGTGTTGGTTAATGTGTTTGACTACTACTGTGGAAAATACCAAAAACTGGCTTATTTATGCAGATTGATATTAGTCAACCTTATAGCTAATAAGCAATGCTTTGTGATAATATCTATTTTTAAATTCTTGCTTGATGAATCTGTCTTTGGGTGTTGACTTGAATTCTCAGAAGAACTCGGTATGAAATGACACAAGAATACCCAGACATAAATGGAACATTACAGGAATAAAATATCTGACATTTTAGCTCCCTGCTTCTTAAAGCTAAAAGTCCTTGAGGCATCAATAAAACCAAATGAAGTCCAACACTAAAAGTGCGTGTCATGTGTACACAGATCTATTTCTCTGTAGGGCTGACTGAAAGAAATTGTTTTTACATAAATAGATATAATAAGCTCTTCAAGAAGGAAAGAGGGTGGACCAGCAATGGAAAAAAATACGATATTTTAGGTTAAGCACATCTGAAAGTAAAACGTCCTACTGGAACTAGGCAATTTGACAATACTGGAGCCTGTGCAGAGAGCCAGAGCAGGGCTGGTACACTACTTAGTCCCACATAAGAACTATTTTGAGACTCGAGTCGAGCTTAGGAGATACAGACCCCTTTTTTTTATTCTATGAGCAGCCTAATTCCATCTTCTTCAAGGAGACTGGAAATTTATTAAACTTTACAATTTCTACAAGTAAAAAGGCAAATACAATTTAACTCCCCTGCACTTTCCTCCCACTAAAATAAAAGTTAAATTTTTACTCTGCCTTCAAGAATTTTGCACTTCATTCATGTGAAAGCACAGAATAGTCTTAATGAGTCATAAAATGCAAAATAACAATATTTAAATTTAGTAACTCATAGGTTAAGTTAGAGTATTACTGAAAAGATACCGTCAGTACTCTTTCATGTGAGACCGTCTTTAGTCACTACAGTAACTTCATACTAAGAAAATTAATTCGGGGGTTTTGTGTGTGTGATACAATTTTAAAATTGCAGTGTGCATTTTTAAAATTATGTGTTTTAAAAAATACTTTAAACGTACAAATATTTTGTGTTTCACATTACTGATGTCTGCTAAGATTCTCGTTTTGGTCTCTGTAACATTTTATGGCTGTGTGACATTATGTTATTCTTGTATGTTAACAAGGATATGAACTGAAAGGTAAGGATTCATGAAGTTATATTCAAGAATTAATTAAGCAATAATCCGTAAAGTATCTGTTGTTAGCAGCAGGCGATGACTGGTTTGTTTGTTAATAGCCGTAAGCAAAGCCAACGCTGATGAATGTCCTAATAAGCCTGTTAGTAAATGCAGGGAGGATGATTTCTGAAATGATGACTGCTACATTACACTAAAGGCAGGGGTTTGCTGCAGTGTTTTGAAAATCTACCCCAACTGGGAGAAAGTTTGCAAGTGTGACACATCATCCGAATGCTCCTTTTTTACCAGTGGCAAAACTCTGGAATTCGTTTGATAAGAAATAAGTTGATGTCAAGGCAGAGCACAGCATAGTGAGCACTTTGATCGGATGTGCTTGAGAGTGTTATCACAGCTTTTTAAACTCTTTATTTCTTTGTAAAAAAGGCAACAATATCATGCCAAACAGCGGCTGCCTTCCTGCTAATTACCTCCTTGAAGTATCTCTTTTGCTCAGCTATTGCCTCTCACTCCATGGAAGCTACAGAATTTTGTAGTTGCGGATAAGTTATAGGTTATAGCTCCTTGCTGAAACTCACTCATTTACTTCAAAATAGGGTGGAAAAAACTGGGGGAGGAGTGGGAGAGGAAAGGAAGAGAACTAGCAATGTGTTTCTAATGTTTTGGAAATTACTGTTGCTGTCTTAAGTTGATTTTGGTGAGCTCTAATTTTGTTCCTTTTAAACACAGAAATGTCATTTGTTTAATTTAACAATGGCAGAAGGATGATGTGGGCTTCTCCGCGAGTCCCCGTCATCAGTCCAGGGGATAAATAATGGATTTTCATTATGAATGAAATATCTAAAATAAGACTGCATCTGTCCTGATTACATTACTGTTCTAGTGTTATCTATCCAGTGTGCATTTTTTTCTGTCAACTTAAAAAAAAAAATACAAAATACAATGCAGTCTTGGATTTTGCATTTGCTGCATGACCTACACAAATTCAAGAAAGAAGAGGCCAAAATACCATGTTGTTTAAGAAACAAACAAACAAAAACTTAAAAAAAAAACCCAACAAACCAATTCCTTCTTTGGAAGATTCAGAACAAAATATTAATTTCTGAGTAAACAGCTATTTTTATGGTGGAGGGAGCATACAACACTGATTTAATTTTTTTAATTTTAAACTAAAGATTACTGTGAAAAGTAGATATAGTGCAATAAGTGTAAGCATAGTACTAACAGAATAAAGGAAGAGGGAAAAATAAAAACACAGAAGAAAAAGAACTCTTTCCCAAACAGAAAATATTAAAATCAATATATTAAATGCATAATAAATATATATTAAATAAATAGTACATGGAAAGTTAGGGCTTATGTCCAGTGTTTGGGATTTCTGTTAACCTAAATATGAAATGTAATTTACACTGATGTTTTTGTCTGTATATTCCCAAAATCAGGAGAGAGAACTAAATTCCTTTCCAGTATTTTTAATGCTCCTTGTGTTGATCAACAGTGAATAAACACACATTTGTTACTGTAGGCAAGTATATGGTTTGGGATGGTTAGGTAGCTGCTGCTTCATTTTTATTCTGTTTGAGTGATAATAGATTATTTGGTATATCACCGTCCATTAGCTCCAGTTACATATGTTTAAATATGAAATAACTCAATCTTCTGAATCAATTTTCCATGCTAGAAGCACAAAATATCTACTTGGTGGATGTTTTATTGTATCTTATTTTATCTTTTAGGAATGTGCAAAGAGCCGGCAATTAAAGTAAACCCACTGAACTCTTGCTCGTATTGAATAGATTTCCTGACAGCAATATGAGTATGACTGCATGTTGTGTTCGAGTCTTTTCAGTGATGAGGCAAAAATGCAATGTGAAGTCTGCTTTTAACTTTTTAAGGTACACGTGCATCCTAATAATCTCTACTACATCTGTTGAAGATGCACATATTCAGAAAAATATGTATTACACTATAGGTGATTTTGTGGTGATAATATTTTTATATCCTGAGAAAAGAGGTTGAATAATGGAAATGAAAGAATTGTACCAGCAATAAATTATTCCTAAGACTAATAATAAAAAGAAATCTGATTCTGTCCTGTCTCTCTAAGATACTCATCAGTTTGTCATAAATATTCCTTATTTAGGACACAGGGAAAGCTTTCTGTAGATGAGTGTGAGCACAACTGGTACTGAGAATGAACACTGACTTCCTTTGTAAGACCTGATCTCAGAAGAATGTGCATGCTGAAGTCCAACTTAGATGCATGATGTTTCTATGATATATATTGGGCTGAAACTGTTCCTTCCAGGAGCTTAGAAATGCCCTTTAATGATTTGTTTGATCTGGTTAGGGCCTGTTGTGAAATGTGATATAGGTTTGGGGGAATAATTGAGAGGGGATTATTATTTTGTGCTGTTTCTTCCCCTTTTTTGCTGTATTTTGTGAAATCAGAAAAAAACAAGCAAAAGGGAGTTTTGTATAAATCATATGCTTTAGCACTATGCAAATACTCTGTAATCTGAATAGTGTGGAGGCACGTCAGTGTTTATGCATGCATCTTAATGGGGCTTTTTCACACTGACATTTCTTTTTAGAGTTTTGCTAAAACTGTAATGGAAGATCTCCGAAGAAAAAAATGGTTGATAGCTTCTGTGAAGCAAGAGAGGTTTGTACAGAGCTGCAGAATACTTCTGTTTCCCCCACACTACAAAGAATGGTATGTGAAAGTGCTCAAGGGTGTTCACCAAATACTTAGAGTTAATGGATGGTATGAAACTTGCTCATATATTTCTTTCCTCATTATCGCATAAATAGTGTGGCAAAGCATTACTGGGGACATTGATTGTCTTTGCTTTGGCCCAGTTTTGTGAAGTTCAACTGAGAAAAGCCTTTCATCCTTCCCAGGAGACAAGACAGCCTACTGTTGAGCTCCCGCCGTTTAGATTTCACCAGACTTCTCCTTAAGCCAATAATAGTTCAGCCTAACAGTTGTCTCCTCTTCCCAGCATTAGCTAAACCAAACCACATTGTTTCGTCTTTGCTTGCAAAGGGTGTGGAGGACAGTTCTTGACTGAGGGGTTCACTAGTGCATTTTCAGGGTCCACAGAGTCCCACCCTACTGAAGTGGGGTCCTGCCTTGAGAAGTGGATCTTCCTAATCCTTCTTCAAAGTAGTTTTAAAATACTGTGCAACTAGACGTGCTTTCCATCCTAGCCTTTTTTTTCCCTAAACACAGCTAATGTGATGAGGAAGACTGGGAGCTAAAATTACCGTCCCGACCTCCCCATTTCTCTTGGTACAGTACTGACAAAGATTTGCATAAACGTCTTGAGACAAAAGTAGGAAAAGATTCAGGGGAAAAGCAGATAAAACCAGCACCTCGCTCTGATAGGTGTGAAGACTACCAGAAGAATTAATGTGGGGCTTTCAGTGGGTAGTTAAGCTAGCGTGTGCTCCGTCTGTCAAGTAAGTTTGACCACTTTTGATCTAAATATAATACAACCAGAAGGTAGCACAAATCTGCTATAAAGTACCATGGATTTTTTCTTCTCTTTCCAGTCAATCTTGAAGTTGACCAAGCGTTGGGTTAAGGAGCAGTCTGCTGAAATACGAGTGGTGGAAGCTCAGCAGCGTGATTTCTCATGTTCTGGGAAAGGTGACAGGCTTTTCCCAGTAGAGGTTAGCCAAATTAGGCAAACGTGACTATGAGCTGAATAGTACTATCAATGTTTTTCCATAATTTTCTGTGTGATAATGAGAAAAGGTCAGAATTAATTCAGTTCTGCTACCTTTTCCCATTGTGGTTTAGCACAGCTTGTCAGTGGTGAGGTACAGGACGAGGTATATATGTTATTGTCAGGTAGTGCTGGCATTTTTTTTAAGCTGGTGTGCAACTGGACAGTGTTGTGGAGCAGTCCTGGGCTTGAGCATCTCTGCAGTGTAATCAGCTTGGTTTGCAAGCTCAGGAGTAATCCCCCTCCCCTCTCTAGTGCGCATATGCAGTAACTAGAGAACAACAGACTTGTGAATGCATCATCTCCTCTGTTTGCATATGTTTTAGAGACTAGATCATGAAGAAACCAAATGTAGCAAATTAATATTCAGATCCCACAAGGTAGCTGTGGTGCACCTTTTTCACTGTCTGTGTAAATGTCAGTGGACATAGATCTGATCCAAGCAGGGCTAATTTCCTGCATCAGCAAGCTGTAACAGTGAGGAAGAGGAGGAAAGGGCGCCTCATACCCTTATGACCATTACTAAGAAGATATATTCTGAAGGGTAGCCTGTTTGGTTTTTTCTCTTTCAAGTGAGATCTCTCATAAAAATTTTCAGTTTGTTTGCAAGTCACTTTTATAACTACCCTTACCCTCATTCTGGGTGTATGAGTCCAGAGCTCTTAAACTGGCCTAGAATTGTGTGTAGTAAGAGTTTTAT
The DNA here is from genome assembly GCA_031468815.1 of Morus bassanus. Taxonomy (NCBI): domain Eukaryota; kingdom Metazoa; phylum Chordata; class Aves; order Suliformes; family Sulidae; genus Morus; species Morus bassanus. Next base: position 38,189,733 of record CM062567.1, on the reverse strand, counting down.
GATAAACTAACCCTGACATCATCATGTGAGTCATATTGGGGCATGATCCTGAAACGGTTGGTACACTCTAGTAGCTCAAGGAAGTTTCTGGGAGAGTGTGCTCTGCTTCTGTTCTTCCTTGATTCCAGAGCTTTTGGGGCCGACGGGACTTACAAACATTGCAAAGATTTGATTTGAAAAGGCTTTTTTTAATTTGAACATCACCTCTGCTTTTTTTTGTGACTTTTTACGTTGGTAACACCAGCTAACGCTGTTTCTATTATATTGCCACCTATATGGAAGGTTGTGCAACACTTTCCATTATAAGACTGTTTCAGTTGCTTATTATGTTGCCAACATTCAGCTGTTCGGGCTGAAATTTTCCATGCTGGGTGTCTCCTTCAGGCTGAATTTCTTGGGAAAGTTTCAATAAAAATACTTGAACCATTCCAGGGAATGAGAGGAGGGGGAAATAGTATATTTTGCTCATGTTATTAAAGTTGCTGCAAGCACTTGATTCAGAAATCATTGCACCTACGTGTTTTAGAGCAGGGAGTTGAATTATTAGGAAGGTGAAAGGGCAAGGAAAGAAAAAATGGGGCTAGAAGAGATTTCTTTCTAAAGAATGGGCTCCTCCCTGACATTATCAGCCATCTGCAAGAAAGTACACAAACCCCATGCTTGTCAAAACAGGGTCAATGAATGGCTGGGAACTGAATGATTCTCCTTGTTCCATTGAACTTAGGTGGTATATTGGATTTGGAGAGAGAGGCTTACAAAGTGTAAACACAATCCTATGCAACAGGGAAGATGACTAAAATCTGCATAGTGGTGGAACTAGAGGGGAAGGGTTATGGAGTTAAGAGTTGAAAATAGCTGAGGTAAATTTGCTCAGCAAGGAGATGGATCTGAAGATGGTGAGAGAGACTGTTAAGCAAGGAGATGGGATTTAACCTAAATGGTCTTACAGCAGCCTTTGTTAGTTACAGTTCATTTTCTGTTTCCCACACATCTTGTGCATTTAAATGAGGCAGGGAGAATTGTATGCAATCGTGTAATTTAGAGACCAGTATTCAACCTTAATTCCAGCATGTTTCATTTCTGAGTACTTGATGTTGCCACCATAATGTACTTTCAACATGAAAATTAAAGCCTTAGTTGGAAATGTCATTCTATACCCATCGTTAAAACGCTTATATTGTAAGCTTGGAAGACCACCACCGTCGTTAAGCACAAGTATAATACTGCATTTCAATTAAAATACTGAAAAATATTTTATTTTAATCCATTTAGAAAAGTTTCCTTTTCAAAGCCATAGCACTGCCAGTGCTTCAGCAAACACGTATGGGACTGTTTGGATCTGAAAAGGTTAATTGCATACTTGAGATGTCAGGAACTGAACTTCTCAACAGGCTCTGCCTTCCACTTCTCTCAGGTTCACAGTGTAGACAACAAATGAGGTTTTGGAATATACCCAGCATGCTTAGCCCAAATGGGAGCGAGTTAACATGACAGGGAGAAGTTTCAGCTATAACTTCAAATTTTCCTGATTTTTATGGACTTCAACCAGACTGGTTATACCTCAATATTATTTTAACATTGTTATTTGTGGCTGAGTTTATTAAATAACAGTGTTCATGCTGCTGCTTTTAATATCTCACACTTGAGGTTATCATCCAAGTTTTCAAGGATTTATAATGTTGCCATAACATTTTCTAAAGGAATAAGGCTTCCCATCCAGAAGCTAGCATACATCATAGTACAAATTCCAAAAATAGTGAATTAGACATTTCCTAGTTAGAGGAAAGCAAATGTGTACTGAATGCCCATTTTATTAAGATCCTTTTACTTCTTTTTTTCTTGAATGAAATTTATACTTCTGTTTGGAGACTGTTTTGTCGATAATATCTGCACCCTTTTTTAGAGAAGAGAAATTTAAAGCTCAACTGTTACTATGGATATCTGCTTTTTAAATATTAACTTCATAAAAATGCCATATCTGGGTTTGACATGATGTATTGTCTCTGTTCCAAGAAGATAAGCTGTCATGTCATATACCTGTTTATTAATGTCTGCAAATTGTGTGTTGATGTTACGTATCATGGCAAAGATCCACTTATTAACGCCTTCATGGTATGGATGGACAGGACACAGCTTTATTGCTCTAATGGTACTTAAAATTTTATGCCACGGTGTTTTTGAGGTTGTGTTAAAGTACAGAAATCTCTTTGGAAAAAGAGCTGGGTTTTTGATATCTAGGCCAAATTTTTATTACCTATTTCACACAGATGCCTAAAACCCCATTTTTTTTTATCCTTTCCCCTTCTCTGTGCACCCCTTACTATTCCACAAGAGCTGTTTTTTCTCAGAAGTCTCTCTCTTAAGTGCAGTCAGGTCTGGACTCACAGCCAGTAGAATCTACCTAGCTTCCACCCAAACAGCCCATGTGTTGCGAGCAGTCACAAAACGCTGGGTTTCTATGGAGCCTAAATGAATATAGTGATTCATACTAATTTAAACTGTTGGTTGAGGCCCAGAGAAGAAACTGGACTGTCCTACAGCACCACGTTGCAGATGCTGTGGCAGATATTAGGTATTGCTTTGAGACCCGATGTGATCTGGTGGTCATGCTCAGTGCAATTGTTGTGGTACTACGGTCTGCAGAATCAGTTTGTCCAGCCAGCCTGTGGCCTGATCCTTCATACGATGGCAGGATATAAACTGTGAAACAGATGACTGGCGTGGCAGTATTCCCACCATCTCCTCTCCTCAGGGTCTGCTGCTCTTCCTCAGGAGCTAAAGGTGGATCTACCAGTCCTCTGTTGGATTCTGGATGTGCATCAGGAGTTGCTTCCATGTCTTTTCATATGATAAGGACCATCAAGTCACACGACAGGCAGTTCGGTCACATCTGACTTGATGTGTGTGGTCCTGTAAGGAACCTCCTCTTAAATGTTGGGCTACTTTATCCAGCATTAGGGGCCAAATGTTCACTGATACATAGACCTGTATAGTTTTTTCAGAGTTAGGTAAGCAAGAAACTGGCCTTGAATCTGTGCTGCCTGTCCCTGCCTGGTGCATGGGGTCTGCTGGGACAACCTTCCTGCCTCAAAGCAAGAGGAGAGCAGGGGTGGAGCTCTGACTGGGTTGTGCCTTTTTTAAATGAATTTTTTTAGTGTTTTATGGCAAATTTAGATTAAGGTAAGCGAGCCATTCGATTTTTTTCATCCTTTTTTTCTTTCCTTGATAACTTTTGCCAAGGATACTATGGTATGGGAAACCGTTTTTAACCATTCCCAGAGGAGATGAAATCACAGTCCCAGGCTGACTTCACCCCAGACATCTCTCCTCCCCTGCAGGCCACACTCAGTCCCTTCGATGAGGCAACAACTGTTCCAGGGGTTGGGGTCAGGTTGTAGCAGTTTCTCTCTGCCATCCCTTGTGTGTTGCTCTTGTCCTGTGCTCTGATGTTGGTCACCCATGGGCTGCAGTGCCTCCGGGGGAGTACCTGCTCTCCACCATGCAGCACCTCCTACTCCTCCAACCTTGTTATTCCCTCATTCCCTCTGTTGTTTCCTTCTCTGTTCCGCCCTCCTCTCTCCCTCCAGCATTTGCTACCCCTCCTTAAATACATTTTCATTGAAGTGCCACCAGCTTTGCTGATGGGCTCAGCTGTGTCATGTGGTGGGTCCATTGTGGAGCTGGCTGAAACCAGCTGTGGCTGGCACGAGGCAGACCCTGACCTCTTCTCGCCCCGCAGCTCCCTACACTACCAAAACCTTGCCACCTACACCCAATACAACAATTCAGCATCTTCATTATTTTCTCCACAGACTTGTTCTTTGTGGCCGCTTCTGTCCTGGATTATGCCTCATTCTCTTTCCTAGGCTCCTCTGAGGGAGAGTGTGACTATTGAAAGAAAGCCAGGTCACCCTCGCTTAGTCCAATACAAATAATTGCTGGTAATTTTTGTCATACTGCTTCCTTACTGGATTGTAAATGTGAGTTTCTGGGTGACAGCTGGCTCCGAGGCAAGTCCAGCGTACCGGCTGCGCCACGTTCTCACCTCTCTGAATGCGCCCTTCATGGTTTGCCAAGGTTGCAAGAGCTCACTATGTAAAGCTTGTGTCTTGGCTAAAACCTGGTTTACTCTGTCTAACCTGATCAGACAAATGTCTGGGTGTAACTTAACTTCTTATTCTGTATCACGTGCTAGCGCGTACTCTATTCACTGACAGGCATAGTTTGTACTTCAGCATGAAGGACAGAGGACTGTATAGACAGGGTGATTTACTTTAGCCTGTCTTCTTAGGAATTTTTCAAGATGGCTCCTTATGCAGTGGAGGGGAAAGAAAAAGGATTAAAATATTGCTTGAATGCTAAGTGCATGAAGTCTGAGTTGCAGAGATCCTGTTGCGGGGGAACCCCAGTCCTTGCAAGTGAGGGTTAATACGGGTGCCAGCAGTGATGCTTTGAATGGCAGCATAATGCAGTGTCAGGTGTTCTGGTGTAACTCTGTGTAGGCACTTGGAATAAAAGTGGTCTTTTTCACTTCAATTGATCTTTTTTGGAAGGAATCAGAATAAAAGTGAAGAAAGCTATTTTTATTCCAGGTGACAGATCCCGTACAAAAAGTTGCACTGCTGGAATTACCGCACTACCGGTGCTCACCTTGCATTGTGCTGGCGGAATTGCCTCTCAGTATCCCACAGAGATGAACCTTGAGTTGCATTAGACCTTCAGCAGCATGTACCAAAGCTCTACAGAGAGACCTCATTTGGTTTTCAAGAGTTGGGAACTCCAGTTTGAGGAACTGCAGTTTAATTGGACATCTTTTATGTCAGGCAACATTGTCTAAAATCTTTACAAAATGGATGTGATTATCCTAAGTTGGAAATGATGTATCTACACAGTCTCATTCATACTATCCCTTTGCCCTTCAGCGTCACTACGTTTGCCCCTAACATTTTTTGCCATTATAGCAAGAAGGATTGAGTGTAGTGATTGTAAAGGATTGAGTATAGTTATTATAATACTGTGTGCAATGCTGATCTGTGGTTGGAGTTTAAAAAAACTTGTATGTTTGCACATGATGCAAATGTCTAATGTAAGTTCTATTGGAATCAGAAGCAAATGGCCCAGATCTTGAACACGGGAATAAAGCTGTTGATGGAGAAGTGTGTATTCTTGAAAAACATGTGTTGCGGAGGAACTTGTCATGGCTGAGTTTGAAGCTCCATTTGGTCACTGAGGGAGAAAAACACTTACTTTATCTTCACCTAAAGCTTGCTTGCAGACAGTGTTTCAAGCCTCTCATCCTCATGATTGTCCTTGTTCTAGGTTTATGACTGATGCAGCTCGACGTGAGCAGGAGTCTTTGAAGAAAAAGATTCAGCCGAAACTCTCTTTAACTTTGTCAAGCACAGTGTCCCGTGGGAATGTATCTACTCCACCTCGCCACAGCAGTGGAAGCCTTACTCCTCCAGTCACCCCTCCAATCACTCCCTCCTCTTCGTTTCGCAGTAGTACTCCTACAGGTAAGCACCTACTGTTTGGTTTATCCCAAATAACCTAGGAATTTTGCTACGTGGCATTTGGAGAACAATAGACATACTGATGCATTGGAAAGAAGAACCCCTAAAAATAAAACAAAAAAGCTTTGGGCTCTTCTATTTGCATTTGGTTTGCAATCTCTAAAATGTGTTTGGGCATTTGTTTCCAAGCTTTTTGCTGAAGCAGAAAAGGACGCTAACTTTAAAAATCGCAGCTGAAATTATTACATGAAGAAACTAACCTTACCAGAAATACCAAATGTGCAAAAGACCCCTGATGTATCAGTAGGAGAGCTCTGCACATGGTACAGTGCCAGTGTAAGATCCAAGTAAAAGTGGTCAGGATCTTCCCCTCAGCCCCTGTCCTCCATTTTTTTTGGTTGGTTGGTTTCGGGTTTGGGTTTTTTTGTTTTTTTTTTCTTGAGGGCGTTTGAATTCATAGATAAATGAGTGGACAGGGAGGAATGTTCAGCTGCTGGCATCATGTAGACATGACTTCCATTAGGAAACTATATTCAAATAAAGTAATGTATGAAAAAAGTGATCTGCATTTTCTTCAAAAATAAGTATTCCAGTGGTTTTCCTAGGTATAAAATTCCTGGGAATTTTTTTGCACTGATTAGAGAAACTGAAAATTGCTTGCTGTGCTGAACCAGATCTCCCGGCCCAAGTCAGTCTGGTTTACATTAGGTAGAGATCTTGTCAGATAATTCTGATACACTTCAGATTAAATAGCAATATTTCTTTCTAAAAAGCTAAATGCATATAATACATCTGTTCTGTTCTGTAATAAATAAGCTCAAGATATTCTTCTTAATAGGAAATTGCATGGGCATCCCTGCTTTGATAAACTGCTATGCCATGTGTTTTATATAAGCTATTTAATGGTTTAGTATTAATGATTAAATGGAAAAGTTGTAGCAGTCCTTGCAACACTCTGTTTGGAAGGTCTGAAATGAGTCGGTTGTTCAGTGCGTCCCTGGATATGAAAAAGGGAAGCGTGCTGAGAACAGCTAAGTGATAAAGTTCTAATGTAATATAGAAAATTTTAGAAGTAAGATTTTCTTAATTATCTCCTATTTGAAACAAACTGATTCATTTCCTTGTCATCCTTCAGATGTAAGGAATTTCTGCTTTCTTTTGTTTTTACTTTTTGTACAGCTCCTCCTGGGAAGGCTAATTCATGATGTGGTGAGGTAGTATAACTGCACATCTGTCAGGACCATTGGTTAGCAATGTACTCTTTGAAACATGTTCCATCAAATACTACAGAAAAAAAAGCCAGTATCTGTCTACTGAAAAACTTTTATTTTTATTATTTATATATTTTTCGAACTTTTTAAGTTACTCAGAATGTTGTTTTACCTGTAGCTAGGAGAATCAGCTTGTTTTGGCTAACTGAGTTTCTGGGAGTCCTGCCTGCCAGGTTATAAATAATACCAACTTCCACTTCCTGCACCCTCTGTTCCAAGTTCCCCATTGGAGCCCTGTTCCAAGGTTAGGGTTTGTAATAGCCTGATAGCAAAACCCATATATTCTTTCTTGGAAGTTTTTTTTTATTATTATTAACTATCAACTGAGTTGTATTTCAGAGGCCTCACCCCACAATTTCCATTTTTGTCATCTTAAAAGCTTTTCTGGACCTAAAATAAGCATTGAGATTTTTTCTGATAACTACAGAATTTTTCACAGTGTTTGCTTGGCATAGGATTTTGTCCTCCGTGATAGTTATACCTTCCGTACATGAGGTGCTCCGAGTCCCGCCAAATCTGAGTTTCTCTTCCTGTCAGTGTAGTGCCTGCAGAGGGAGCCCAGGAAGGCCAGCAGACTAATTTTGGATAGGCAGCTCACATGTCTGTTATTGGCTGATGCGAACCTTTTTCCCTCAACTGCAAGTATATATGGCAGTCAGCTAGCAAGGTGCTAAAACCAAGGATAGTTAGGCAAGATCCGTTTCAGGGAAACAATTTAGAGCATGTAAATCGTCCTGCATTTCAGCCTCGCAGTGCCTACACAACTTTCAAGCCCTGCAGGCATACCCTCCACTGCATCCAGTGAGAATGAAGAAAATTGCTGTATTCCTCTGTGCGATCCTGTTTGATTTGTACTCCAAGCACACTCTTGTTAACTCGTCTTTCAATACAGGTAAACAGAAAATAGTGGCTGTTTTTCCTTAGGATGCCTTAAAGGGTGTCATCTGGGTTGATGTTAAGTATTTGTTATCCTCATCCTCCTTTAGACCTATACTTTGTCAAAAATAAAATGGGATTGCTTTGTCCAAGTTTATTAACAAAACATTCAGAACAGCAGTTTCTCTTTTCTTATCTCCCATCTCAGTTGTTTGATACTTTGTTAGGGTACCAAACTTCGGCAGTGTGCCTGGCATTACTGTTACTGCACAAGGTGTAACTCCAAGATGGTGCCACTTTAGATGCCAGAGAGAAATCACACCTTACAGGCTGGTGAGATGGCATACAAATACACACGTCCCTCAGGAGAGAGTGTCTGTCCTATATGGCTGTTTGCCATTCTTGTTCAAGGTAAAAAGCAGGAGCCTCGCTAATCTTTTGGGTCCCATTTTTCACGTAGCGTCCTTCCTTTAGGTATGCTGCTTGGCTTGGCTTTGCTAGTTGTGGTAGTCTTATCTTGGGTGAAGCCAGCAGCTGAATCGCAGTCACCTCTGTGCACGTCCTTACAGCTGTGTCCTGCCATTTCCTGATGCTGGTAAGCTACTGTTGTCATTTTTCAGCAAAGCGTAATTTCATATAATGATCTCTCATCCATGTACTGACCAGACGCAAACTGATTTAGCCTGTGAAATTTGATAAGAAACAGTTCAAGGTGGTTTGGCTGCAGAGAATGTTTGTTAAGTTTTGCAGTGAAAATCTGTGCCAAAAGACAATGGGCCAAATTCGCAGACAGAGCTGAGCAGCTTCCAAGCTGTCACACATACATGCTGCAAATGTTGCGTGCATATGTACAGCACCTCTGCGTAAATGAGATTATTCATGTAGAAGCAGAAATATTTAGCAAAGAAGTGCGCTCTTTAAGGCTCTTCTCAGGTAATGAGGTAGACATGTATTTATCTGCAGACTCTGTATGTGTTAGTCCCCTGAAACGGCCCGTTTGTGGTTTTGGTGGGAAGTGGAAATGCAGCAGTTAATTTTCTATACCTCCCCTCTGTTCCCTCAGGGGTGACTGGCATGTGCTCTCTGCTTACTTTTGGCTTTTTGTTCCTTCTCCTATAACAAGTTTTCTCTTCTTCTAAAGACCTGCATCCTCTAATGATTGCAGAAAGTTCACTTCAAAAATTTGTTCCAGTTTTTGTTTTAACAATAGTGTTTCCCAGGAGACTTTGTTTAGTAGGCTTAAATGCTCTTGTTAGAGTTCACAGGCGGGATTTAGCAAAAGAAATGGCTTCCATCAGCAATACAGACTCCTTAGGGTGATAGGGAAATAAAGCTAAGTAGCACCAGCACATAGCTTATTTTGGAAAGAGGTTAACAGTCTGCAAACATTGAAATATCTCTTTATTTAAGGAGTGCTCAATTAAATCACAAAAACTTACATTGCCTTTATTTTTAAATGTCAATTTTAAACCCACAAAACTAATGAAGTCTAGTTATGGGTAAAAATGGGGCTGACATTGCATCTTTAACATACGCTGTTAATTTTTTAAATGTTTTCATACATCTGTGTGGCTCACAGATGAAATTTCCACCCCTAACTTCCTGGCTTTTGAGTGTAAGTCAGAGCATTGACATTCCTTCGAAAACTATGATATCTCCTCATACTGAAAAGCTTTTAAAAAGATTCAGTGATAGAAACTTATTGGTAATTCATTATTAAAATAACCTGGTCCCAATTTTAGTTACAAAAGTAATTCATAATAATGAGTCTCAGACTTTTTTAAAAAAAAAAAAAAAGCCACTTCTGCATTGAAGGAGTGCCAAAAATCATCTGAAACCACTGTTTTGTGTTTGTTTGTTTTTTCTTCCATATTTATGACAACTCTTTTTTTAAAAAAAAAAAACGATTCCAGGCCTGGGATAGTAAATTTCAGCCTGGAGTGAATTTTTGGCCTACTTTTAAATCCTAAAGGAAGAGAGTTTAATACTACTAACTGGCTTTTTAATGGCTCAACCCTAAGTCTTGCCCATCCCCCCCAAAAAAAGCTGGAATATTTGAAAACCTCATAATTAGCATTACATTTTGGTCTGAAGAGGCTGGCTCTCAGACCTCCTTTCCTGTTTGATTTTAATAGATTGCAAGTTATTAACATTTATGCTGTTTTAATAGGTTTATAGACCTACTTAGTGCCTGATCATGTTGGGCAGCGGATGGCAGCCAGTCCTGGCAGCGAGCACTGAGGATGCTATGGTTGGCTGGAATAGCTGTGGCCGTCTGTCAGTCCTTCCACTTGTAAAGGAGATGAAAGAGTGAAGTTTTCATGGGTGGTCATAGCTGACCCCTTAAGAGAATTGGCAAGTCCCATTTTGATTTGCAGCTGTCATTTAAGTAGGTGACTAACTATTGGTTTATCTTATTAATTAGGATAAATGCCTTTCTGGGGAGTCATATTTGTGCAGTCATTTTTGATTGACTGCATTTGAAAGATTTTACCTTTCCTTAATATGGCAAACTTCCTTGAAGTTTCCACTAGCCCAATCTCAATATTTACAAACATTGACCCCATTTTCTACCCGCAGAAAATACCTAACTTTTCAATCTCTTTTTTTTTTTCTTTCTAGTAAAACATGAAAGTAATAATTAATTTTAATTTGGAGTTAAAAAAAAACTTTGTAGGATTGGCCTTACCCTTAAAGGACTCTAAGGTCTGAACAGTGATATTGTAATCAAATATGCCTAAAAATTCAGTAAAGCAATGTTTTAAGACTTTAAAAAAAACACTATGACTGAGGCTTTCAGGTTAGTACTATTGATGTAGAAACCATTATATTTACCATCTGAGGATACCATTTCAATGATGATTTAGTAGATCTATAGTAACTGAGTAGGTTTTTAGATACATAGAGCATATTCTTAAACTGAAATCAAGACCGCTTTGTAGCTGTGTCAGTAATCCTAAAGCTGCACTATTTCAGCCAGTTAGAACATACCATGTGAAATGGGCCAATTTTTTTCTAATAAATCATACTAGTGGTGAACCATGACCTTATATAATATGTGATTTAAAGACAGAAAGTGAAATTCAATATATTTTCAACCAAAAAAAATCAGTCTTCACCTCACGTGCATTTTCAGAGCCTGGTGTAATTAGAACTACTTTTGATACCTAGTGTGACTGCATTCCTAAATATCTACAATAATTTTAAATATGTTCATGTTTGTTTTAGGTTCCGCTAACAAACTAAAGAGAATTGTGTCCCATTTACATCATATGCGAATATCTTCTAAGATTAAAATAGTGTATATATAAACTTTGATTCAATAAAATTAATAGATCCTTACAACTCAGGCTATTAATCTTTTCTCTTATTCAGCTGGATTTTATTCAGGATTCAAATGCAACTACTGGCAAAACAGTGACCAAAAAATTACAGCTTCCTTCTTGTGTTAACGAGTGTTCTTGCTACTTATGAAATAATTTAGAGCTTCATTGTTCCCTCTATGGGTGACTAATTTACAGGGGAGGAAAGTCTGTGTATTACAACTAAAGATCTTTCTCCTCCTGCCAAAGGCAGTTGGGACTCAGAAATGAATCTGTAAGGATCCACCTTGCTTCTGGTCCATTAAGGACTTGTCTGTTGTGGGAGCTTTGATTTTGCAAAGCAAAGCACTGTGTGGCAGTTTATGAGTTTTCCCAATAAACCTTGTTATCTCGAGTAATGTTATCTCAATGACATGAGATATCGTTCCTATAATTCTGCTATATAGCATTTGCCTTCATGGATAACTCATGAAGGAATCCCAAGGGCCTCCTCTTGAATCTATTCCCTTTTCTTTTCCAAGAATGCAAAAGTCAAAAGAAAACCACCCATTGTTTGCTGGTAATAGCAATCAAAAACACAATAGTAACCAGCCATTGGAATTGGGCATTGAAATAGAGTAACAGGCATGCTGGAAAATAATATGGTTTAGATTCTAAATGTGTGTTTAATTTTTGTGACTTTAAGTCATTTAAAAAAATGCGTTGTCTTGTAATGCGAAAGCCCATTCCTCTTCATAGGTATCAAAGCAGCTAACATTTCAGTACAGTTTCCATATGTTGCACTTTCAACAATGAAGTAATCATATGGCACAGGCAGCTGTTACGCAGAGTGCTATAACAGCACATTAAACAGAATCCAGCAAGAAAAAGAGATCTGCTCAGCTAAGCTGCCTCATAAGTTTAAAGTGGACAGTAGACATGTAAAATAACAGGGGTCCCCCCCAAAGGAATTGAGGACTGAGAGGAGGAGGAGTTAGGTGCTCAAACTTTTTTTTGTTTATGGGTGTGCTATTAATACATAGCCAAATTAATCTGAATTTGTAGCGGAACTGCTATTTATGAGAATCTCTTTGGCTTTTGTCAGCAGGTGGTATTTCTGAACTCTGTGTTAGGTTGAATCAGAGGAGACTGTGAACCATAGATCCGCTATTCATTTGATAATCTGCAACAGCTTTTTCTTTGGGCAATACAGATTGGATCAATACTGCTACAGCTAGAGAGAGCTTGCTCTTTTGTGGTGGGCTTTTTTTAAGGGTTGTGCACTGCAAAATATTCTTCGATTAAGATTTTAAAGGTGCTTGAAATTAGACTTGGGAGTCAGGACAAGTCAGTGGAAACAAGTACACATCGATGGCTTTCTGAAAATCATGCTACAAATTCAGGTCACGTGCCCTTAAGCACATGATTAATGTTAAGCACCTAATACTCGCAGGGGAGGTGACTCAGGAGGAATGCCTGATTTTGACCACGTAAAAAGTGTTTTGTCAGACTGGAGTGAAGTATTCTGCACTTGCAGAGTTGCAAGCTCAAGAATTTATATATGCACAAAAGCCTAACTTTAGCCATTCACTTCAAAAACTCTTCACCTGCATTAGCGTATTGTAAATGCTCAGGTTTAATTATTACACCTTATGTTAATGTAGTGTAGTATCATGCAGATGTAATTGAAAAAATAATGAAAAGTAGAAATATGAGATCAAATCCCAGGGCTCTTGTATTAAATAGTTGCTGAGAAGTGGGCTGAGAGTGCTACATTTTTGTGTGTTTGACTTATGGGGTGTCTAGCATAGTAAAGTACAAATCAACCAAGTTCTGCTGCAGCTTGAAAAAACACACTTTCAGATGTCTGAGGAACCATCTCATTAGTTTTTCAGATTGATAGAAGTTTCGACTTGCTTAATTGCTTGTTCAGAGACTGAAGAACTTGTATGCTATGTTTTTATTAAAAATTAGATATATAGACCCACTCTTGTATAAACAGTATGGGCTAATAACTAAGCCATACTTCACAAAATGAAGACCAAATTCTGTTCTGCAACATAATGAAAGTTTGTCTGAATGCATTTGATATTTCAGGCCTGCAAGGTACGATAAAATCTATGATAAAATATCTTGAGGCAACTGTATTGCGGTCTGTTGCAAAAATTCCCTCTGAGGGACTTCACTGGTGCCAGGATTTCACATTTCTGTGCAGATGACGAAAGAGAACTTTATAATTATTGGAGCCAAAATGGTTCCATCTAATTGCAGGTTTGGGGGCCTATATTAATCCTGCACGCTAATTAGTATATACATATGTTTACCCAGCATTTAGCAGTCTGAGGCACCTATTCTGTGGGTGTTCTTGTAAAAAATAAATACATAAATAATAATTTAAAAATAATGAACGGCATTGTGCAGAACAGTTGATCAACATATGACTTAACTATAATATATATGTGTGCTTAGACACAGATGAGATTTTAACATGAGCTTTTGGCTGAGGTTGTGACTGAGCATGAATAATAAGTAAAATCTGTGGTAGTTTCTAGTTTCTGCCTTAAGGAATAAAGCTATAGTAGGAGGTTTCCAATAACAATGAAAAATCATAAGTAAAAGTGCAATTATTTCCTCTAGGGGTTTTCTTAGCACAGGTGGGATTTGTTCCCAGCAACAGCTAAAAGATGTTTTTTCAGAGCTAGATGCCACATTCCCCTTCTAGGGAGCCAGGCTTTGTCCTCGTACATATTCAGCTCTTTCTTCCAGTAATCGAGAGTGAAAAATGCTCAAGTGCTCATCACTGCGCCGGGCTAAGTGCTTCAGAAAGGGATCTCTCTTTCCTAGCAGTCATCTGCTGTCAGGTGGCTGTCTGGGTTCCTTAGAGAGGCAAGAGTATGTATTATATTGGTTACTTACTGACAAAACCAAACCAAATGAATTATATTCCTAGAACATACTGAAACTTAAGCTTGGAGGATCTGTGGAGCAAAGATGATTTTGTATTGCATGCACAGCTACAGTGCTGTTGTCAAATCTCGGGTGTAACTGCATGGCAAATAATAAGTACTAACCTACAGCCCCAAATCAAACAGCTTGAAATTATCACGAAGACCAAGAACATTATCTCAGACAAACGTGCACAAATTGGTGGCTCAGTGATTTCTAAGTACACCTAGGTTGTATGGAAGTAACTGCATATTGATGTCCCAAAGCTGCTGGAGGTCTCTTCAGCTGAGGGGCCACCAGCAGACTGCTGTAACTCTTGCTGCTTCTGTTTTCTTGATCGGTTTTCATGGACTTTTGATAAAGCAGTGGCAATACATAACTGCCAGTGACAGATTAGTTTATCATATTTACCACTGGAGATAAACTAGATAAAGAATAACATCCTGTAGAAGCACAGAGAGGGCTCTAGCACCGAGGTGTTGCTGAGAGTCAAGAGTGAGAAAGGGAAGGTGTGCAGAAAGGAAGGGGGAGAGAGATTTTGCCTAAGAAATCTAAACAGGAGAAGTGTTTACAGACAGAACTTTTCTATTTAAGTTATTTCATTTTTATCTTTGCTTTACCAAAGAATATCTTGATTTTTCTCCTTTGTACCATTTTGTTACATGCCATTTATTGAAATCTAGCTGTGTGATTACCTGGGTACCTGCTCTGCAGTTCGGCTGAACCCTAAAAGAAGGATGAGAGTTGGCCCAGGCTTGATGTCTGTTTGTCTTACAAGGCAGGCCATGGTGTCCTTTTTTTTGTCTCCTAGGCAAAACAGGAGTCTTTAAGGACTCTGCAAACCCCAGCCCCCATTTGCCTCATGGGACATACCTGGTTTGTTTTACAGTGGGTTTGGGACTCCTCAAAGGCCACCTCTTTCAGCGCGGATGGGCCAGGGGAGAGAGAAGTGTTGGTTAAGTGTTTGCAAGGAGCACAGGGCCCAAGGCGCATGACTCCAGTTCTTTCAAAGTCTTGTAGCTTTGGGGTGAGGGTCCTGGAGTATTTCTGCAGGGCTGTGCTAGATAGGCCAACACAACCCGTAAGCATCTTACTTTTTCAGAGGTTTGGGATTCCCACTGATCCAAGGGTGTAACCTTGTAAAGGTAGAGCAAAATGATGGGAATTCACCTGTAACTAACCTTTTCTGTGGTTTTCACAAGGACACATATCATGATAACCTCCCCTGCTTAGTCGTTTTTTTAACTCCATCCTAAACTAACTTAGGTTATAAGTACAAAAAGGCCTATACTACATTCACAAAATGAAATTATTTTAAAGTAGTGCTTATAACAATTGAAATTACTTCTCAAGTTAAAAGGCCTTTTTTGAGCGTATATAGAGGAAGGTAAGACTGATGTAAAAATAGGTCAGGGGGGAAAATAGGACTGTGCTGAGGGGAAAATGCATGAAGGCTTTTTTTTTTTTAATCACAATTCTTCTCATAGCTTTCCTCTGCATTTTCTGTTTTTCTTCCTTTTCCTGCTTTATGGTGTATTTCCCTTATAATTCTGTTAAATTTCTCATTTACTCTTTAACTTGGTAGTAAAAGTGTGTTGAGCCCAGTTTGCTGTAAAAATACGTACTGGGAAGATTGACTCAGTTTTTGTGCTTTCCAGTAGAACTCTGAATCTTGCCAGAGGAACAGGCACATCAAAAATGTTTAACATTGCATCTTAATTATCTCATCTCGCTCACTACAGGTAGCTTTACATGTAACCTCCTGTTTGTTGTACTTTGTGTTCCCAGCCCCTTCAGAGCATTCTTGTTTGATACAGACATAAATTGCACCGGCAATTGTAAAGCTACTGTGCTGTAGAATTGTATTTTAGTTGCACATACCTGTAATTAATTGTATGGGAATTTTCACAGTCCTCTCCCTAAGGAACAATTTCATTGAAAAGTAACCGAGTTGTCTAGACTATAGCAACTCATAAAATCATCACTAGTTTTGGGTTTTGAGCTACAAAGCAGCAATAGAAACATGGCTTGTAGATTTAAAGTACTTCCAAGCACAGGAACTGTTTTATAATCCCCATCGTAGTAGTCTAACCTGGCAAACAGTTTTTAACAGGGTTGAGAACAGAAAATGTACAATAAGCTTAAAGTAAAGATTATCTCTGTGTTAATTTGTGATAGGTTTTTTTTGGTGTAGAAGCACACCCGCTGTACATGGGCCTTTCTTCCTCCAAATGTGTAAAAAATATAAATTTTGTAGAAAACACATTGTGCCTGCCTTTCACAGCTTGTGGCATAACTGGATTAATGTAGGAATAGCTTGACACTCAAAAAGGAACTTCAGTGGTTCTGGGTAACAATGACGGCATTCATGTTTGTGTGTTTATACTGCAAGGGCCAATTGGTGGAAGGATTTTTATTTTTTTTTTTACTATTTAGCTTTATAACTAATCTGCTAATTACCTTGAAAATTACTAACTGAAAGCACAAATGTTTTTTCAGAAAGTTGGAAACTGTAGTTGGACACATGGAACTTTTAGGTGCTTATTTAAATCATGCCTGTATATATGCACATATATATATATATAAAATTACACTGCAAGATTGAACGGGATTTATTTGTACCATCGTAGTGCCTGGAAAACTGAAAAATCGCTCTGGCTATACTAGTGCTGTATGTCTGCATACTGAAAGCAGTTACGGTTTTCAAGGAGTTTTCACAGTGCCTAGCAGGAAAAAAAAAGCATACTTATTTAGGCCAGCACTTCAGTGTGCTGAAGATGGTGAAACTTCAGCAAATGTTTGAGTTTTCCTTGCACTGTAGCCAAAGCAAATCAGAAGTAGAAAAAAGCAAGGACTAACATACCATTTCACACTTGAATGACTTAAAACACAGAAAGGTTTATTTCACAGGGGAAAAGGTGTATTAGGAGTCGATGTTAGCCAGTATATGATCATCAAAATGATGTAAAATTGTAGGAAAAACAGGGTGGTTTGTACCTCTCGTGTATTACCAGGTGAGGTAAAGGCTATGAAACATTTGCTGACCCCAGAACTACATATTCTCTTGTCTTTTTAGCACTTGTGGCCTGGCAGGTGAAAGACACCACCCTAATTCTTGCTGAAGATGAAGCCTGGTGCTTTGTCCATGCTGGAATAGGCTCCTTCTTGTAGGGTTTTTCCATATATAGTCAGACAGCATCATTCACGGCAGTTTCTCAGCACTTCTGCCTCTAATGCCAAGGGATACAAGAAGCCAAGGAGCAATGGAAAATAACAACTTGAAAAGTACTTTCATTTCAACTTCAGCCCAGTGATATATCATGTGAAACAATTCACACCTGCTAACATAAGTGTTGTACACCTGATTGAAACGGTGGTAGCCTCAAAGAAAGGTTTGTGACAGCATACCAGGCACAGTGCAGACTTTATTTTATCAGAATCTTTGTTTTTAAAAAGGAGAGAGGAGACATGACTCCCCACTGAATGTGTTCTTACGTTTGGGTGTTAAAAATGGATTTCTTTCTCAGAAACACGAAGTAGGATTAATTAAAAAACATAACATCTTTCCTGTAGATTTTGTGCGTAGGCAGGATGACAAAAGCCTTGATCTGGCTCAATAATCAATAGGCATTTTAGTCCTTACTGGTAATTCTGAGTATTGTCATTAGGGCTGTCTTTCAAATTGTACTGATGGAGTTTCTTAAATCTAGATGGTCAGAGCATTTAAAAGCAGGTAGAGAGAAGCCTAAGTATAAGTAATGATAGTTAAGTATTATATAATAACTTATATAAGTATAGTAATAATAGTTAAGTATATTTCCGTGCAAAATAAATCCTCCTGCCCTTCAGTGCATAGAAGTGGAGAATCTGCCATTGCCTCCCCCATTGCTGGTCAGGGGTTTGTAACCCTCCTGGGGCTCATAAGTATGAAATTCCCTCAGCCCGAAGCTGCTGAAAGAGCGCTGAGCTGCCCTGGCTCTCTGCAGCTCCGCTGCACCCTGGTCCTCCACGGGCAGCCTGCCGCGGGATCCCTTTGGCATGATTCAGCCCGTTCACACGTGAGGGTCTAAGGTCCGGCCCAGAAGCGTCTTGGAATTCCCCACGTAGCTGAATCCTGCTGAAATCAGCAGCGCTCCTTGTGTAGTGAGTGCTACCTGCACAGTGATAGCAGTTCCTTGGGTCGGAGCCTGGTCGTAGCTTGGTGCATCCTTGCTGGGTTCGTGCGCTGATGAAGGCAAAGCGCGCAGCAGTCGGGGTGGGTAAGGACTGTGTGCATTAGGAGTTTTATGGCCTGTACTGTAAGTGGCTGAGTAGCTTTTCTACAGCTGTAAAGCATGTTTAACCCAATGTTATAAAACACGTCTCAAATGTATTTTCATAGCTTCATAAACCGTAGTTCATTTATGTAGGTACTTTTTATTGTAATCCTTTATCTTAAACATGAAACTGTTTCCTGATACTGTTTCTATTTTTTTCTTCTTCTTTATGAAAAAAGGGGAAAAGAAGAGAAAAGAAAAACTGCCTTCTTGTTATGTGCATCAGGAGAGTCCTTAAGCACAGTAATAGTGCCCTGAACTTGTATTTTTGTATTTCTAACCTCAGAATGCAGGCCTAGCAACTAAAAAGCCAAAATAACATTAATTATGACTGTTCTTCGCTGTGGTTTTTGGAGTATAAGTTTGGAACAGATGTTTGGGGGGAGAGGAGGAGGGAGGAAGGATGGATTGTTTTTTTTTCTCAGCCCCAACTGGTTTTAATTCTTTCTTGAACGTTTTGAGAATATCTTTAAACATTTGCCAGAGTTCAATTAACATCCTGTGACTAAAGGTGGAAAATGTCCTGCTTTGTTTTTCTTCAAACATATACCTGCTCTTGCTGCTCATGCCAAAGCCAGAGAAAGAAAGGATTCCAGCTGGCATAGTTTTATTACTGTAACATTAATTTACAGGTTAAGCCTCAAGTTGGGAGGGGTCTGCTGGACTGATTTATTTATTTACTTTTTTTATTTTCATTATATTAAAAAAAGTGCCATGTAAAACACTGCCGTTTAATTACAGGAAAGTTATGCTCTTTTTTGGTGAGCGTTTAACAGCTTATTCTTGTTTACAAGAAGTTGTAGAGATCTAGTTTTAAAATATGTTTAAAGTAGAGATTGTGTTCTTTGGTTTATCATGTTTTTCCTGTACTACGTATAAACAGAAGATTGTACATTATTGAAAGCCCTTTTTTGTGGAAAACAGGATTGGGAAAAAAAGTTTATATAAGAATGCAAAATAACTTCCCGAGACTATTGGCGCAGTGTGACCATAAAACCTCAACAGCACATTGTGCAGTGACATTGTAACAATTTGCTTTAGCACCTCTGCAGCCTTCTCAGAAAGTCCTGTTCTACAAAACACATGCCATGCTATCAGTTGACTGGTTTTTCCAGAATCGGTTCTTTACATGCATGTTTTTGTGATTAGTTGCTGTTTCGCAAGTAATTGGACGTGGAGAAAATTTTTTTCTTGTTTAGCTTATTACATGTGTATTTTATTTGCATACATTTATACATTCAAGAAGTTGTAACCTATCTGCTTATATAGGTGTGCAGGCTCCTTTTAGTGGATTTATGGTCTCTGGATTGGGATTTTCTGTATTTTAGTTTTAAAGACTGTTCTTTGATACACCAATATCAAGATACAGATATATCAAGGTAGAAAATGGCACACAGTTGCTCCTAAGGCCAGGTAGAGTCCAGCTGCTCCACCAATCCCTATATTGGCTCTGGAGGACTATTTTTTTTAACCTGACTGTTATTAGTTCTGTTTCTCTTGTAGCCCAAAATGGCAAGCAGATCTCATGTGTAAATAGTTCCCAATTTTACTGACAGTGAATAAGAAAATCTAATACTAATGTCATACTAATAGTACTTTAAATAAAAACCTTTATGTTTATTTTGTACCTTTATCATTTTAGCTCATTCTATACCAAAATACAGTATATTGACTTCTGTGTTTTACCTATAGGATCTGAAGAGTTTGCATGCTTTCCAAAGTGGATTCAAACCTTGTAATTGAATACATTTTCAGTCACGTAAAATTCAGCATGAGCTTACACTGAGCATTTAAATGAAAGCTAAAGGTGATTTAAGATGTTGGAATCAACCCATCTACCATTTCATTTAAAACACCAAGGTTATCTGTGGGTTGGGTGCGTAACTACTTGTGGGTTCATCCTGTTTGAGGTACCACCCTCCAAAATAGCAAGTGGCGAGTGGCAAGTATCTTCTCAAACTGTCTCTGTGACTGTGCAAGGTACAGTTGCCATTTCTGTGGCGACTGTGAGAGAGGGTAGAGGATGTCCAGAACATCTGCCTATATCCTTGCTTGCTTAAATATTCCCTTCTTTGGTATAGCCGGACCCTTCTGGCTGAAAGCTACTCTTCAGATGATGCAAACAAACAAGGAAAGGGGGCGGGTGGGCTGTCTAACTTATTTTGTCTAGTGCTTTTAAGTACCTTGTGCAATCAAAAACCATATTGCTCTTTGTATTTGAATCCGTATTCACATCATTACATGAGGTTCATTTTTGAAATTGTCTGGGTGCTTATTCGCTAACTGAGCCTTGCTTCAGCCAGAGACAATAGAAAATTAGTTCTTCTGAGTAGTAATAATTCCTAAACAGCTTGTTATTTAGCACTTGATACTTGATCTGAGCTAGGAGAGGACTGGAAGGAAGGGTGGTTTCTCCAGAAGACATTTTTCTGGCCAAATCCTGCTCTGACTAGTGTCATGAGGAGGAGTAGGATTGCTGGCAGCAGCGATGGCTGAAGTGCAAGACAAGGGACGTGCTCCTGGCGCGAGCGTGTGTGAGAGCAGCCCGGCAGCGACCGCCGCAGACCACACAGCCCGCAGGACCCGCTGCGTGGGGGCTGGCAGCGGCCAGCAGGACATGCCCTGCGCAACCCCCCCGCTCGGTGCAAGGCCAAGTCAATAATAAGTTGTAATTGTTATTTTGATGGCTCTTTTGTGATCGTGCAGTGGGATGGAGGTCTCTGCCAGCCTTGGCAAGTGCCCATTTGACAAACCATAACCATCTCAAGCAGCTCCCTCGAGTGACAGCAGAGCTGCCAAGCATGCAGTTGGCTTTGAGAACAGAATTGCCTCTTCTCTCCCAGGAACGAGGTTCAGAGATATTTACTGGGATAAGAGAGAAAACTTCTAACTGCGTGTGCTTGTGCCCGTTGGCTGAAGAAAGGCTCCGGCCTTCACCGTGGTGAACCTAGCACTCGCTTTATGTAGTTGCTTAATCCAAACACTGGGATTGCACTTGCAATCTAAAATGCCAGTGTCTGTAGTGCTATACAGTGCTCTGTTCAAACTACCTTGGGTTTTCTTCAGTTGTATTACACACGTGTTGATGTCATCTTTGTGGACATGAATAATAAAACTATTTTTGAAAATAGAAGAAATTAATCTGAATGGACCTTTCACAAAGGCTGAAAAACACTTTATGTCCTCTGAGTCCCCTTCTTCCCCCGCCACCAAAACAAGGAAGCAAGCAAAGGAAAAACCCTGGCTTAGTCTGTTTGGATGATCCAGTGTCTGAAATTTGTTGCCTGAGTTTACAGAGCCACTGCATTGTGCCACCCGTACCAGCTCGCAGCCGAGAGAGTCCTGCTACAGCTTCTAGACTAAAGACTTCCATAGCAGCCATGACTCATGTTATTTAACTGTTTTGTATTTCATTGCCCCTAGCATTTATTTCCTGTGCTTTATATAAAGGAAGAATATTTCATTTTGAATGACTTTATATGTCTTTAGATCAGCAATGAGTATCAGCTGTGGGAACGTTCTCCCTGCTGGTGAGCATGGAGGAGCTTGTGTGCATCCATGGGCACAGAGGGAAGAAGTTTGACAAATCTATAAATGTGCTTTAGTGTTAGACCAAAATTCACATAATAGTAATAATTCACTTTTTTTTTACCAAGGAAGCTGTCACAGTATAGGGGAATGCAAACTTCTTAACGTTAGAAGTGCTCTCATAAAACTGTTTCTATGAAATACATACTGCAAGTCCTGCATGGGACAAAGTGTGAAGCTGAATTTTTATGAGAGATCATAGGAATTACCATGAACTTTCAGTGACTCTAGCAATGTTGGTTCCCACTGTAGTAAGCTATTTGCTCATAGTTATTCATTGTATACTCAAATGTATGCTTTCTGGTCACAAAAATAATTGGCAAGGATGTTCTGGGTTTGTTTTAATTCATGAGAGGAGAAAGGAAGAACTCGTAATGTTCCTGATCAGAGGTCAAGATAGATCCTATTCATTGTAATGGCACACACAGCTTGTGCTGGTTTTCATCAGCTTTGTCTTTTTTATATTTCAAGGCACAGTCTAGAAGTCTTTAGATTTAAAAAGTGACATAACTACAAACAACACCTGCAAGAACCAAGATTCGTTCAAAGTTGAGGGAAAAAAATCCTCTGTAAATCTCATGGTGGAATGAGTTCACTCATGCAAAAGGCAGAATTTATCTTGGCTATGGTGGTGTGAATACCGAATAAACCCCAGAAACATACAGATAAGGCTCCAGATTTTCAGCAGTGTAGCTGGGATGTTATCTATTCCAGAATGTCAAATGATTAACTCTCTGCAAAATGATTCTGAGCTATTTAAATTACTGACTTCATCTACTGTAAAAAGTAGTAGATGGGCATTCAAGAGGTGAGATCTTTGCTGTAGGATTAAGTGACGTTCTTGCCGATTTCGATACCAAAACTGACTGGACAAAGAGGTAGAGCAAGTCTTCATGGTGCAACTTTGCTTTTCATCACGCTACAAAGACTTCTTACCGTGCAGGCAGTAATCATAATCCCTTTTCGAGCACGTGTTTACTTCTGGCAAATAAAGTGCTGTGATGCAGACAGCCTTCTTACTTGTGATGGGTTGTGTTTAAATGCAGCATAAAAATTAAAAGAGAAATAATTTTCCGGAATACTTTGTGACCCTGTACATTTTCTGTCTTTTCATAACTAGTAATTTTAAGTAATACTTGGCTTTGATATGGCATACTATGCCAGTTGTGCCTAGCGGTGTCCACCTCAAGTCCGTGCCCACTTCAAGTGCACCTCCACCAGTGGAGTCCACCTCCTCTTTGAGGAGGAGTGGCCTTGCCTCAGCATGGAAAATTCCAGGAAAAAAAAAACCAAAACTAGCATTCTTTCCTTGCCTTTGTTTTGTTTTGTTTCAGTTTTTAATCTGCTGGGGGCAGCACAGATGAAGTGAGCCTTTTGGCAGGACCACTTGAATGAGGAGAGGGGAAATGGCTTTGTGGGCCAGGACTGAGGGAATATTGCATGCAAGGGCGGGGGCAATATTAGGAAGATGTTACTGAGTCATTTGGACGTTAAAACATTGGGTTTAGGTTAGACTGAGGTACAACAATGTAGGGTCTCTGAATGAAAGCCAGATGATGAAACTGGATATGGTAAAAAGCAATGAGCTAGCTAGCAAGGAGCCTCAGAAAGCATTGCCAGAGGAGAGAGGTGGAGAAGGCAGTTTTCTTGCTATTATAGAACTAGTATTTAGTCACGGTAATAATATTGCCTATTTGTGTATCACCTTGCTGAAAGCATGTGCTTCTCTATTACCCTTTCCCCTCCAGATATTTAGACACTTCATCTTAGAGAAATGTGTCTTGTTGACTTTTGGGGGAGTTTTTTTGCTATTCAGACTTCTGAAGCCTAATTCCGGTATTTTTCCTTTGAGTACTGCATGACAAGAAACGGTAACACCATTAGCACACGTGCTACAGGAACGGCTCTGCTCAGTCCCCCAGAAGGGCAGCGTGCCCCAGCAGAGTGTCCTGTTTTCCACGTGCACGGCAACGTCCACGCAGAGATCAGTGAGCCAGTTCTCTCGGAGCTCTCCTAAGAGTTACTGCAAATACTTGTCCGAGTCATGCAGTCGTTACACCCTGTAACAGGCCGTAGGTTAGATGCAAAGGTGCTTAATGGTTTTTTTTTTTTTTCCTTTTAAAAAGTAAATATTTACAATTATTATTGTGAAACACCAACCGAGTTTAAAAAAAAAAAGGCAAGCAAGCCAGCTATATCTTGATCAAAGTGCACTGCTGTGCGCTTCCCCTTCAGTGCACTGCTGGTACCCTGGCAAGCTGCCCGACGGAGCCAGCGGCAGCCGGCGGCTCGGGTTGCAGTTTGTACACCTGACGTGTAGCTGAGGACCAGGGACTCCTGCTCGGCGTGGGAACGGCTTTGCAAAGCCACCGTCCTCAGCCTTACAGTACTTAATTAAAATACCTCATCTAGGGGCTGTTTATTATGGCAGCGCCAACCTGCGTGTTGTGCTTTTTGTTTTTCCTCTCCCCCCACTCCCCCCGATGTGTTGCACACAATCAGTGAGGCACCACATGGGTTGCTGCTCTTAGACACTGACAGCTGAGGAAATTAAATTCTGAGGCGGAATCAGTTAAAAGCCTGACTAAATCAGTGTTGTTTTTCTATGGCAACTGAAACAACATACTTATTTAAAGGATAAATTTTTATTGCTAATGAATTTTTTCCAAGACAGTAAGTTTTTTGCTTTTTGTTTATACCAGGACCCTCTTACATTTTGGGATTTTTAAGTTTGGTTTTGGTGTTTTGTTTTTTTTTTAAGAGAGTACAAGCAATTGATTTCAGTAAGACACTGTTAGATAAAAGCAGTGATAGCCTGCAGTTCCAGCTGTGTATAAAAGTAACATGGTACTTGGCACCATTAGTATTACTGTTTGGTGCAAGAAGAAATATATATTTATGTGGTTATTCACACTTGAAAAAGCTCATCATATTTTGTAAATCCATAGTGACAAGTCTGGATTTAAAAACTTCAGACAACAGAGCATTTGCTTATGCTGTTTAAACAACTTGTTTGACTATACGAGACAAAATCTTCCATTTTTGTTCAGGTAAGCTAATTAAAAGAAAACCATAAGAATGGTCTGACCTCACAGATGCTTATGCACGCGTTTTGGTTTCTTCTGTCTCTCTCCTTCAATGTGTCTACCTATAAGTGAAGCATGGGCAGAAGTTGTTACATAATTGGGTCTTACTGTACATATTAGAAAAATTAAAAGGATGCCCTGAAAGTACAGGAAAACCTATGGAAACGCATAATTGCAAGGACTGCTTCTTCTCTGCACTGTTCTATCTTTTCCCTTATATACCATATTGCATATTAAGTTTTATAGGGCACTGATTGTTGTTTTCTAAAACCATGCTCCTTGTTATCACTAGAAGTAGTGATATCCTTAGTAGATGTCGTACAGTCTCAAATTATGTTTTCTTTGGGAGGACGAAATCCTATTTGGGAGGGAATCACCCCCTCTTAAGGGGGCATACAAGGGGGGTGATTATAATGGGAGAAATTGTTGGTATTGGTGTTCAGAATTGTTGCATATTTTCTCATCCTGTGAGTGTATACGTGTATTCACAATAGGGTTTTCTGTTGCATTTGCTTAAAAAAAACCCCACTGAGCTAAAAAGTTTGAAAGGAACAGCTTGAGGAATTTTTTCCATCAAGATACAATCAAGGGCAGGAAATCGTAGAAGCAGAGTTGTGGTTTTGCCTCCATTTTTTTATTAGTTAATTAAACTATAATAACTCTTAACTTCATTTTAGGTTAACTGTTCCTAAAGTTCAGAAATATTTTAAGAGGTCAATAATGCTTTCTTTGGCTTTCGCTCATTCGGTGTGGGATAAGGAGTCGCAGTCAGCAGGGCAGAGTTTTCCAGATGTGCTGCAGAGCCTGTGTGCGTGCGCTCATGTCGACAGTTGTTGACGGTGGGAAACCATCCATCTTTCCTCATCTGCGCACCACCCTGTACGGATGAAAACCACAGGAAAGAAACGTGGATAGCCTGACATCTGTAAGCGAACTTCCAGTATCTGATTAAAGCTGAGGAGCCCTGAGTACTTGCAGCTACCAGTTGACATGCGTTTTTACTTGATGATGGAGAGGTGCCGAGTCTGAGTAAGAGTACTGGGGGAGGGGGAATCCAAAGGGAAAAATTTGAGACGATAGGTGTGTATTCAGTTTAGCCAGAAGGAAAAAAACCCCAGAGACCCCGTTGTACATTGCAGCATTGGTTTTCTCTGTGAGGTCGGGATGTTTCTTTTTTAAAGTGCCGTGAGGCATCTGTCTCATTTTCTTCTCGGCGCGTAGAGCTGCTTAGAGGCATGCATTTAAAGGGCATATGAGGGAAGCAAATAGAGCCATGCAAGTGTCACATAACTGTCTTTAATAACGGGAGCTATTCCAGCACTCGGAGCCAAATCGTCTTTCAGCAGAAAGGATAAAATTTAGCAGAGCTGGGAAAGGGAAAGAAGAAAGGGGAGGGGAAACACAGCACCACCTCCTGCTGACACCACAGAAGTTTCCCTCAGCTTTCCCTCTCTCTCCCTCTGTGCATATATTTTCTTTTTAATCAGCTGGGACTCTTTCCTCCCCTGCTTTCTTTTTTCTTTTTTTTTTTTTTTTTTAATTTTTTGAAACTGTATTTTTATAGTTGGAATTCTGCTTTCCTAATTTCTCTTGTTTCACATTTAACTTCTTCAGAGAATTTCATTAATAGTTATTGCAATTAAAAATAATAAATAAACTCAGCACCAGCTGCTCAAATGGCTGTCGTAGCATATCTGGAACATAATGCGGTCTGTTCAGGGCAGCCACACAATGCAATTTATCCCCACACCTGAGGGAATGAATTTCACAACTGTAATTGCTACAATATAATTCTTATTAATGTTGTGCTATAATTCGTATTAATTCCAAAGGGCTAGTAAATGCATTAGGACTTGTCAACATATTATTTTACACTGTTTATGATCTGTAGAATTACACTCTTCAGTATTGTATTGCATAAAGAAAAGCCTTAAAATTAGCTTTAATTGCAGGGGGGGGAAAAACCACATTTTCTGTTTGGGCACTGGGAAAGAAGGAAAGGATCCTGGTGTTCGAGGAGTAATGAAACTGCATTTTAAAATCCGTACTTCGAACTTTCTGTGCCACACAGTTAACAGTTTATGAAGATATATTAATAATGCCTGTCCTGGTTATTAGAAAAAGAACCACTGGTGTCTTTATGAAGGAATAAATAACTATAGGAAAGAGAGGTTTATAAAATTAAAAATAACTGTCTTCCAGCACAGACAAAAGTGGGGAAATTACAAGTCATTGTAACTGATGTAATAAATGCAGAATGTGTTATCTTGCTGTCCTCTTATTTATTCTTGTTTTATCTCACTACCCCGCTTTTCTAGGTAGTGAATATGATGAGGAGGAAGTAGACTATGAAGAATCAGACAGTGATGAGTCCTGGACTACAGAAAGTGCTATCAGCTCTGAAGCTATCCTTAGTTCAATGTGCATGAATGGAGGGGATGAGAAACCTTTTGCCTGTCCTGTTCCTGGATGTAAAAAAAGATACAAGGTAAGCAGTACTGCAGACCTACCTCATTTCCCGCTGATGTAGTGAGGGGGGCAAAAAAAGCATCTACAATCAATTTGTACCTTTCTCATTTAATAGACTTTTCACATTTATTTTTGTGGTATTTTAGCAGAGTACATATTTTATTCACCGGTTTCCTCTCAAGCGCAGCCAAGGTATCAGTTTTACGAAGGATGTAGCCTTTTGCATCCCTGTCTGTCAAGAGAGTTACATATTGTGAGTCTTTTAACTAGCTTTCTATGATTTAGACAAATTAACTGCAGAATGCAGGAGGAACTAGCACCCAAATAATCTCTTGGGTTCCTTTCAGAGACACTAAATGAAAAGCTTCTGCCCATCAGTGCCAGAATGAATTCCTTCTGCTTAACTGCTAGAGATACTGCCTCTCCTTTAGTAAGACTGTGCCCAGGGTACTTTTCCTGGTAAAGGTGATGTGCGGAAGGTGGTGATTAACGTTTTGCAAGTCAGAGGTCACCTCGGGAAGGCAGAGCCTTGGAGAAATTTTGGCATCGTTCTGTCCTGGGTCTGCATCCCCATGACCCGCCTGCACGTTGCATCTGGCCCCGCGTGCAGGACTTGCATCCCTCTGCATGACATGCTGGGAAACAATTCCTCCCTGTACCCCCCACCTTTTTAATTACTTTCCATCATGAAAAATGTTTGTCCATTTATGAGAGTGGAACATCTTTAACTTTGAACCTTGAGTTGGCTGGTGTAGAACATGCCATGATTTTGTGAGGACAGGAGTATTGCTTCACCTGAACCGGTGCAGGGACAGATGAAATTGTATTGAACAACCTGGACTTCAGTATGCTATTATGTAGTCATTGAAATTTGGGAACAGAAATAGCTTGTTGGCATAGTTCTTCTAAATAATTTTCTGAAGTTTTTGCATGAAGTACTGGAAAATTCAACCACTGACCTATACCCTAGAAAAAGCAGTGGTGGTTGGGTTGGATTTATACTAGCTTTATTTTATGGCTTCTTGTTTAAATAACTGAAAAGTAGGGACTTAAAAGAGAACAGAAATATGAAAGAGAAATATAGGAAGACCAATAACATTTGAGAGAAAACAGTCGTGACAAGAATGAATAAACTGTGCGTGAAGTCGTGTAGTAGACGAAAACGTGTTTCAGTGATGCTGCAGCTGTTCCGGACTGCGGCAGCTCCCATAGCAGCAAGTCACAAGACTGGGATTCCTATACAGATCAGTTAATACTGACAATACTTATTTAAAACAAGAGCAAGAAAGCAGCGTGCTCGCTTCTTAGTGACATACAAGTCTTTTTTTGCAGAGATTAGCCTTAACTATGTAATGGTTATTCTCCTCAGTTACAGGAAAAACTGAACACCATCTCCAGGGGCAGGGCAGAGAGAAAGATGGTTTCCAACTATTTGCAAGTATTACTTTGCAGATATACCCACGCTAGTCAAGATTAATGCTTTTCTTGTGTGTGGCAGAAGCTGTGCCAGATGAAGGGTGTAGTATAAAAGCTAAATCCCTCGCTCAGGAAGCAAACAAGCCATGGTGATTGTTAGAAGTCACTGTGCCCACAGGGCATCTATGCATTGCAGAAAACATTCACTTAATGGCAAAGGCTAGAAGGAGAACCCTGTAATTTGCTATATCCTGTCTGTTCTCTGTTTGACTGCCAGCCTTCTGTCTTTTTATTGCCCAAATAAGCAAGCTGTTTCTGCTTGCTTCTGCTATCTCACTACCTTCATCTCAAATGCATGAGGACTGTCTAAGGGATATCTCGTACACCATTAATGTTAGAACAGTCAGACAGGGAACAAATTAACGACCTTCAGAGAGGCTGACAGACAGAGAGCAGCAGCAAATAAAAAGTACCATATTTTCCTAAGAGACTCACCTCTGTTTAGTCCTGATAGGAAAACACATTTCCTTAAGCACTGCCTCACCTCATTTCTCTTTTCTGTGGGCTCTGTTTCCTCCTTTTTTTCTTTTCAGCCCAGTTTTTTTCTTTTTGCATTTTTATCTTTGTTTCCTTCCTTTTAGCTTTGTGTCAGCTGTGTTTCTTGTTTCCTCTTCATCTACCTTCTGCTTAACCCCCTCCTCTGATGAATTATTTGCGGAGTCTGGGTAGGGAGTCCTGTGATCAAAGCACTGGGATTTTCTGGTGGGTACTGGATAATCACAGTCAGGGCTGTAAAACAATTATAGAGCTCCAAACAGGAACACGGACATGCACATACAGTAATTGCCAGGCTCACTTTACGGCTGCGAAAGGATGCATTCCTTTAGGGAGCGAGGAGGAAAGGAGGATATACACAGTTTTCTTTTGTCTGGCCTTAGGTGACGTACGTTTGAGAAGCAGAAATGTTATTTTTAGATGTGTTATTTGTATTACAGTACTGCTTAAAGGACCCAGTAGGGATGGGGCTCCTTTTTGCAAACAATGTACAAGGATAAAAGATGGCCTCTGCACTGAAAAGTCATTATGGAAAGGTAAATAAGACAAGAATGAGTACAACAAATACTCCCAAGGAATGGGCTGGGGCGGACAATGGAAACTGTAATAAGAACATGTTTATACACAAGCCCAGATGAGTATCAGAAGACCCTACTGGCCTCCTGCCCAGCTGCTATCTCTTGGCGGTTTCCCATAGGCCATGTAATAGAAGTGAGTCATAAACATTTAGTTGTTCTTCAGGAACTTTATCTTTTTAAGAAGTAAAATTGCTTGCTTAGAGTACATATTGGTGCTCTATATAGTATGGCATGGGGTTTGTTGAGCCAAAGATTCTGGGGGGGAAAAAAACCCCTTTTTTTAATAAGTAAATTTGTTTGTGGGATGGTCAGAAACAGCTAAATGAATCTGGAGCACACTGACTTCTAGATGCTTAAAACACAAGCCTCTGAACTAATTCCTGAAGCTTGCTTTCTTCTTCTCTAATTATGGTTACTGACCTAGAGAACGAATAATAAGTATTTTATTGTTTGCCATTTATGGATTTTTGTTTTCTCCATATGATTTGTATTTGATGCCTTAAGTTTGATTTTTAGAAAATCATCTGCATGATTCAAAGGAACCCAGAGATCTTAGCCTTGTTTCTGTGGAGTTCACCCTCGCCAGATTTTGGATTTACATCCACATTTAGGTGCCCTGTCCAGAATCGTGTGGGTATTGAGTAGCTAATGGGCTTTGCAAAATGCCACCTGTGGGAGCTAAAGTGTGGATTAGTTTTCCTTTTATTCAATACCACCTCTGTGTGCCAGTTATTTGGTCTCTAGTTTTGGAGAAGGACATTCAAAACGTGTGTGTGGTGTAGATAAACTTATTCAGATAACTCCTGAAGAGCAAATGAAGTTTGATACATAATATGTAGATACAAAAAACCCCACAAATAATACATATATATACTATTATAGAGAAAACCCTAGAGTGTTTGTCATAATTTTTGTAGTTTGTGCAAGCACAATAATAAAAGACTGATATATTTCCATGCGTACAAAATGTAGCTTATGTGCATGACTGCTTTTTGGCCTTGGACAAGAGGAGAAGTGGTACCGTCCAAGAATGCCGAGGTATTCGGCTTGTCTTTCTAGCAGGTAATGGGACGAGGGTCCCAGGCCTGTCGGTTGGGGCAAACCTGCGGGAAGGCAGATCTAAGAGCAGTCAGACTTGGCGGAGCTTAGGGAGGGAGAATATTGAAGTGAGAGAGGGAAAGAAGGGAATTTACTTGAAAGAAAGGAGCAAGCCAGAGCTTGCACGTTGAGCAACGAGGAGCTGGACCCACAAAGAAAACTTCAGGAGGAACAGCCAGGAGATACAAAAACATACATGAATATCCAAGTCTGAAAGAAGAAATCCTCCCAAACCATCCTTGACCTCTCTTCTCCTGCTCGAACGGTGTGGCAAGGTCTCTGCAGTGGTAGTGGCTTCATGAGCACTGCCGTGCAAGGGGCCCTACCCAGCAAGTGTCCCTGTGTCCCTGCAAGCCCGGTAGTGCCAGTCTAAAATTCTCTATCTCCTCCTGATCTGGTCCCAGGTTAATAATTGTTTCCTCCTGTTCGAGATTTTAGAGCACCCTTCTATACAGCCATCTTCTTCCTCGGTCATTTGTGAGAGTAAATAATGAGCAACCTAAGTAACCAGAGCAATAAAAGTGATGTATGAGTTTGGCAGCGGGTTTTGCCATACCTCAACAAACTCAGCCCAGACGTACAACAAAGTGTTTACATTACAGCAGTGGAAAAAGCGCTGAAGAGTCGACTGTAATTCTAACAACAGTTTTCTTTTAGACAGGAGTACAGGTCAAATTTCATGTTATACTAGTTCCTCATACTCTGCGTGGTTTACTATTTTTCAAACCTTCCATGGCCCAATTCATTCCACGTAGGTTTCTGGTTTAGTATTTCCTTAAATTTTTCTGCCTGAAAGTACTTTCCCCCTTCATCAAAGCGCATGGTGTACTTGAGGCCGAGTGGATCGTTAAAAAATCTGGATCAGGAGAAGAGTACCACTGGCAGGGAGTAGTTGAGGGGATTTCTGATTACAGATTTACGGCATCTGTAGCAATTGATACTAGTTTAAAAGTATCTTAAAGTGATTTCTTACAAAAATTAAAAATCTAAACAGGTTTCTGTAGTTTTGAAAATATATATAGGGTTTGGGGATAGCTTTGTCTTTAAAATTCCACTGCAGTAGCAAAAGTTTAGCAGGTCGCCCCCAGATTGTCTCTTCTTTGAAGGCACAGGTCCTGAAAGGTACTTTGGTGTTGATGGATGCCTGTGACAGCCCCCATGCTGTCCAGTGGCGTTCCCAGCCCCCTCACCCCAGCCGTCCTGTGGGTGCTGAAGGTTTTAACTATGTGCAAAACCATCTAAAAGCTGCCTCAGCATCTCGGATAACTAGCAGGGAATTCACTTGCCTGCTTTTGAGGATGATTTGTAGCTTTGATGTGTTCTTGTCTGTCCTGGTGGTACGGCATTCTACCTCCGTTGAATACTCTTCACCCAGAAGTAACCTGCACTAAAGGCTCGTATTTGTCTCTCGGGTTTGTACCAGTCTGTTTGACTGAAGATTCTTGTCTGCCACATCTCGGGTGACAGCTGTGCAGGAGTTGTCCAGTATTTTTAAGGATGCAAAAGACAATTTGGGGGCTGGACTTGCAACTTCAAGTGAGGATTCGGTGCCTGGATGCTCTAGGGGAGAGAAGCATGAATTTGTGGGCAGAGCAGTTGCTTGGAGTCTTGCACCATACCCTTTTTCTAGGGTGGATATTTTAGGCTAAGTTTTTCTTTCTAAAGGATTTCCACAAATCAACCTCTCCAGATACCCAGGCTGCCCTAAAATGCCACTCCAGCGGTGCAGACCCCCCTGGGCATTACAAGTTCTGACGAGAACGGTACCACGCTCAGCTTTACGATAGAAACCGGAGAACTGTTTTAGCCGAGAGATTAAAAATACATTGCTGCCGTGGCACAGTTATCATGTAATAAATAGCGACCAGCATTTAGCGTTGCGAGGCGAGAACACCGTAGCTCTCTGGCAGACAGGGCGGTTTCTCTTGCAGTTACACTCATCCCTGCTTTCCTGACGGGAGCTGTAAGTTCCTTGTACTTCTGCTCGCTGTTGTGAGCCGTGGTTGGAGCAGGGCAGTGGAGGGCGGCAGGCAGGGGGCTGCCTCTCGCAGGGGTGGGACGTAACGCTTGAGATTCGGAGGTAGGGGAGTGGTACCGAAGGCGTTAACCTCCTGCCTTTCTGGGGTTTCCTTTCTGACGTATATAGAGTCTTCTGAAGTTTTAGGAGCTGTAGCTGTTTACTGAAGGCTTTTTAATTTTCCTTTTGGCTTTTTTTTTTTAAACAAGTTATCTAACTTGTCTAATTGCTGTGAGTTCCAAGCTGGAGCTTTCTCTTACTGTAAGCTGCACGTTAATAAAACTGAACTTGCTGCTTAAAAAGAGCCAAGGGGACTTTTGTTATGTGTAACACCAGGCAGTGGTTCAGCAAAGGCAAAATCCCCGAAACTTTTAATTTAGTGGGTTAATTAATATCCATGCTGTTAATTGATTTGGTCTTTTTTTAAATAGTTTAAAAAAAAAACCCAAAAACTGAGATACGTATCTGGAAGCTCTCGAGAGGACACAGCAGAGCCTCAGAGCTGTGCCTTTGTCACAAATTGTCTCGGCATCATTTTCTTCCTAGGAGAAGCTCTAATGAAAGACAGTTTGCCTTTCCTTATTTATCCAAAACCCAAGCTCTTTTAGTGGAAGCAGATAAGAGAGACTCCAGTAAGAGTCACACACTAGTGAGACCACAGCAGCTTCTTCCACTTCTGCCGGAAAGATGTGGAGAGGAGGACAGGGCTATGCTTTTGAGTTACGTTCAGTAAGGTTCTTGATGAACCTAGCAAGAGCGTTGCCTGTTCCCTGACTGTGCCAGTGTAAGTGTGTTGCGGTGCTGGTTTTTGTTCTTTCTCTCCAAACTACAGTGGAGATCAGTTCTCTAGTTTTAGCTGTAGAACATTCCCAAACAATAGCTGTTTTGAAGACAGCTTCTCTGGATTATTTTCTGAGTGCCCTGTGTAACTCTTTAAAAGTTAAGCGTTCCCTGCAGTTAATTCTTTGGAGACAATGTGTAAACTATCAGGATTTGCTGGTGCCTAAAGACATATCTAGAAACAATGACACGAAACGGAACAAACACACCATGGGGGAGCTTCAGCTTTTTGAAGAAGTGTGACTCGAGTCTTCGTGCCAATTCTTTGTTTGCTTGGAAACGAACCCCTAAATAAAATTTGTCAATGCTATATGAAAAAAAAAAAAGGTCAGGAAGCAAAGAACGTCTCTGTGTGAGCCCATTACATGGTATTTTTTGGGAAGTGCCGTACGTTGCCAGGTAAAAATCAGGATTACCCAGGTAGACAAATTTCATGCATTAGAACGGTACGGGTTGTTCTCCTTCTTGTCCCACCTCAAGTCATGAAAGCCCACCACACGCACAGCACCTAGCGGAAGTTCCTGGCAATTTGTGTGGGTTTTGACCGTAACGTTAATCAATTTTGGGGTTTTTTTTTTTTTACCAGGAAGCCAAGCCGTTACCAGACGACTTGACCACTAACGTTTGCCTTTCTCACTCACAGAATGTGAACGGTATAAAGTACCATGCCAAGAACGGCCACAGAACGCAGATCCGCGTACGCAAACCGTTCAAATGTCGCTGTGGAAAGAGTTACAAGACAGCTCAGGGCCTGCGGCACCACACAATCAATTTCCATCCCCCCGTGTCTGCTGAGATTATCAGGAAGATGCAGCAGTAACCTGCTGGTCACAAATGTGCCAAGAAATCCTCACCAGCAGTTGCTGATTTTGAGAACAGCCACCTTTTTCAGGGGAAGCATTCAGCAACCCTTTAAAAAAAAATTAAATGCATGCTTTAAAATTTTCTGTAATTTTGGAATGATGTATCTTTGTAGAGTTAATGATTTTGTACATTTGCACATGTAATCATCATACCCATTTTCATTACTTTGAGATAAGGTGCTATAAAAGCTATAGGTTCTTCAGAACATTTTTCTCCAAAACAGAAAAAAATTGGGGGGGGGGGGGGGGGGGGGGGGAACGTTGCGTATTTAGCTGTACTGAAGTGTTGAACAGGAGCGAGAGGAGGAGAGCTTGGCACTGACATCCTTTCGAGATTGTAACGTGATGAAGACTTTCGATGCATCTGTCAACGTGTGTGCGAAACCAAAACGATACCACCCTCGTCCAACTCTAGTTAACATGCCTTACATAATGGAGTTATCCGTGGAGTAGCAAGTCTTTTAGGTAATGGAAATATAAATAAGAAAGAATGTTTAACATAATATGCTAAAAATATTTTCATACTTAAATAACATACATAAAAAGGTGTGCTTGCTGTATTTTATATTATCTTGCAAATCTTTTTTTTTTTTTTCCCCCTCCCTCTGGAAACGCTGAAAACCTTGCCATTCGCCCTAGTAAACAATCACTTTAGTGTTAGAAAGTCCTACTTTTTTTTTTTTTTTTTTTTTTTTTTTTTGTACGAGATGATGTCATATTATGTTCATGCCCATCAAACTTTTGAGGACCAATATCCCAGTCCAACTAAGTATTTACCCCTGAACTATCTGTTAGAAAGACACTTGGAAATACTTAAGTGCAAATTTATGTGTGTGTGAGAAACGATTATCTTCATCTCAGATGAAGTTTTAAAGCACTTTGTAGTTCTCTATTGCCAACAGATTTAATGTTTTATGTGTTGCCAATTCTTGCAACTACTGCACGAGCACGTGCCTGTGGTTGCAAATAAAAATTAAAAATTCTACGCATGGTTTAAGGAGGTCCGTTATTTGTGCTAAGGGAGTTTCTAATGCCTCTCCCTCATGTTCATTGTATTCTGAGATTTTTCTTTGTGCTTTTTTGTTTGGGTTTTTTTTTTGTTTTTTTTTTTTTTTGCTTCTCGTTGTAGGTCACTGCATTCCACTTGGAAGCATCTGTTTAGCTTTACAATTAATTTTGCTGAAATATGACATACGAGCCTTACTGATGATTAAGTGCTTCTTGCAGCAGGTGGTCAGAGACTGACTTAAAACAAAAGCCCAGATGAGAGCGCTTCGTGTCTGGACCATACCTGAACGTGCGCTGCGCTCCGTCCTGCCTTGAGCGTGCTCCTCTCACAAGTGCTACCCTGGCGTGCGGCGGTGGGCACCCCGCGCCCTGCCCCGGCCCAGAAACCCTTCTTAGGCGGCGGCGAGGGTGCGGGAGGAACCCGCCGTGTTACACACAGCAGCCGCCTCCGCTTAGTTCCGCTTCTTTTAAGTGCAAAAGAAAGCTCAGATAAAGGAGGAGTGAGCTTTGCCTTTATTTTTTTTTTTCCCCCCAAGACTTTATAAGGAAAACTTTGTAAGGATGACAATTACCTATTCTCCAGCAGAGCAAAAGTCTCTTTAAAACACTTGGTCATTAGGATGATTCCTAAGTGTTTAGAACACCCCAATGGAAGTAAAACATCACTTTTCCAAACCCGAGCACGGTGACAGTGGTTGCGTTGTGCCGTGCTGTCAGCTGGGCTTGAAGGATGATCCAGACATGAGAGTTCCTGGCACACAAAGGGCCCCAGGTGGCCCCTTCCTGCCTTCTGCAGCTTTGGCAACAGATCTGGCCAACAAACATGTTTTGGCTCTGCTCCTAGCGCAAGAAACTACAGGCTGGGTAAGTTCGTTCAACAGCTAAACAGTCGTAAAATGTCATTGTTGCATGTAAATGCCTTTCAACTATAAAAAGGAAATTCCAGTTTCTATTTACCTATTCATTGTGACAGTATTATTAAACAGGTAAAGATGGGACTATTTTGTTATACTGTGTATAGTGAATGTATTGTACTGTGTCTGTGAAAAGTGTGCTTTTAAATTATATTTTCATATGTTTTGTTGGGGACAAAGTACTTTAAGTTTGAAAGTGACAGAGGTTTGTTTTAGAACTGAAGGCAACTTAAAGAATTCCTGTCAAGAAAGCTGCTTATAAGTGTAAATCAAATCACATTTAAAATAAACTGCCTCTGACCTAAAAAAAAAAGACTGCCCTTTACTCGTTACTAACCTAAAGAGTTAAGTTCCTGGGCTGTAGAGAGTCTTTTATTTGTGTATTTTACTTTGGTATCATCAATCCCTGCATTTGACAAACCGCTGCAGCAACCTCAGTGCATAAAGGCATAAAACTACAAGAGAATACTGCAGCCGGGGGGGGGGGGGGGGGGGGGGGGGGGGCGGCGGGGGGAGTATTTTGCTTTCATCAGTCAAAAGGATTTCAGATGTCACAGGTGGGCTCCTTCCAGCATCGCAAGAGGGCTCAGGTTACCAGATAAAATTTGTATTGAAGCCCCCTTTTAGTGGTAGGATACAGGTCTTCAGAAGTGAAGCGGCTATCGCTAGGAAAGGAGAAATCATTAAAACTTTAATTCCATTAGGTTGTGGTAGAGGTATTTGGCTTCCTTCACGTGCCCACAAACTCACCGGTACCTTTAAGCAGCCGTGTCAGGGTGGCTGTTTAACAGGGAAACTTTCTAAGTAACTCCCTGTGTACAGCACACGCGCCACCAAGAGCCGTCCCTGCTTTGGCACGGCCGGGGTTCGAGGTGGGCCTGCCTGCGTGGGATACCGACCTCCGAGACTTCAGAAATCTTTAATAATATGATAACTAATAATATTTTGGTTTTAGAGCCTGTTCTGTTTTCATATGCCACCGAGTTTTGGTAAGAAAACTAACAGAATATTCTTCCAGCACTTCCATGCCTCACCTCAGGCCATCTCTTGACATGAAGTTCACAGTTAAAAAAAAAAAAAAGGCACCTAAGACTTAAAATGGAACATGAGGACGGACAGAGGAGCTGCTGCCCAGGGCACTGCGATTTATCAGTGTCGTCCGGCTTTTAATAAACCCTGCATCGAACGGGCTAGTGCACGTGGCCGTGAGAGAACCGCCGACACCAGGAGCTACTCAAAACCTTCATCCCCGAGTCTCTCTCTCAAGCAAAGAGCATAAATAGATGTGAGCAAGAGTTTCTTCGTCACACCAAGCTGAAACATCATTTACTGCAACTATGTAAAGCCTGAACTCTGTTTTATTTCAAACTGAGCAGCAGGAAAAAAGGACCACTGACGACTCCATGAATGATTTTGCTTTTAATCTAACGAGACTACTGTACAACAAGTGGAAAGCAAATTTGCTTAATACAGTTAAAGTAAATATAAAGTGTTTAGATGTACACACATGTTTTTACTTACTGGAAAGAAATACATGAAGTTAAAACACAGAAGGTTTTAAAAGCCCTAAGCCAAAAGGAACACAATTCACTGTTGTGAAAATGTAACGATATTTCCTACTGAACGCAACTGCAACGTAACGGCAATGATTTTTTTTAAACAATTGCTTTTAGGCATTTAAGCACAGCAGCTTCCTTCAACTCAAAAATACTGCCTTAAGGTATAACGTACTTAATTTACCATTTTCCCTTACGGCAAACGTTCCATACGTAAAACCGAAGTATTTGCCGTTCCTTTTGTTGCAAGCATGTAATCTCACAGTACGTGCATCTACATTTCGGAAACGTACTAGAAAACTATATTTTCATAGGATAAGTAACGTAACTTTCTGATTTAAGTGTTACTCAAAGAAAAACTACACAACTTTGCTAGGAGAAACATCTGTTTATTACATTTTTAATCATGCCTCAGTTATCACGGTCAAGAGAAACCCTAGGTGTTTTGGCGGCGTTTTTATGTAGCTGGGGAGCATCATGAGGCTGGTCTCATTTTTTCTGAGGCTAAGTCATTCCCGGGTCCTTACAAATTCCACTAAGTAGGGGAATAAATAGCTACATACACAACAAGGTGGGGGTTTTTGGGGGGTTTTTTAGTATAACGTTAGGGAGAGAGAGAAGAGAATCCAACAGCAGCTTACAGCCACGATCCACTACGGCTCCCATTAGAGTACGTTAGCTTTTAATCAGAACTTTGCGCTGTTACAGAAAACTGCGCTGCAACTGGTTTTGTTCTGGAGGTGGACTGCTCAAAGTTGTGGTGTTTTAAGCTACGCTGCAAAACAAAAGTATTTAATCAAAATTTAATACGTTCTGATCAAAGTGCGTCTGAACGTGCCTCTCAAAGCCTTGCTGATCGTAGTCCGGCGGGAACTGCTCGCTGCACATGGGGCACACCTTCCAGTGACTCTCAACGTGCTCCTCGAACTTGCTCTGGTCGTAGTTAGGTGGAAACATCACGTCGCAAAGAGGGCATTTCTTGTGCACATCGAAACTGCACGAGGAGGTGAAGAGGAGGAAAGGGAACAGTTAGTCGTTCCAAAGGAAAATGTTAAGAGTAGGACCCTGTTGCCGCCGACGTTAAGAGCTTTAGTACAAACTTCAATTTGAGCAGACTTTGTATCTGAGCAAGTATCATACAGTTAAACGTCTTTGCTGAAAGCGCTCGATACAGTTAAAGTCGTTTTACACAGGAATTCCAAAATAACCTGGCATTTTAAAAGCGACATAATTTTGACATAATTCCAGATACCACTGAATACAAATCTATTGAATGTCTTAATGGCCGAGCAGTTTCATGGGAAACCACTCTCTCTGCTCATAAATGCTTGCTCTTAGCAAACATAACACTTTATAAAAGCTCTAAACTTAGGTTCACAATTGGGGGGGGGGGGGGGGGACAAAAGTTATTCATTCATTTACTGAAGAAATTGTCCATGTTCCGTCAAAATAAGTTATAACACAAATAGTCTACCCGGTCTAACAGCATATTCTTTGACAGTTAATTGTAAACCAAACATTCGCTGAAAGTGCTTTATAGTTTTTCATCTCCACCCCATACCCTTGAGTAAAAAAGTCCGGTTACACAGAAACCTATCCACGCCATGAGAGACCCATAAAAGGTAACATTTACCTGGAATCAAAGCAGAAACCGGTTCCACGTTCATGCAAGAGAAGACTCGGAGGATCAGGCGCAGAAGGTACAGTGTTGTCATCATCCTATCAAAAAAAAGGGAAGTATTGAAAATAATACCCGCTAGAAACAGCTTTTTTCTTTCCCCTCCAAATACATTTTTGTTGTCAAGCATAAACAGGGATGAAATTTACCTTTCGTTTTATAATCTCTGCAGCCTAAGTTTTACTTCAGCGTACAAAAGGGAGACCTCGTTAATGAACGCGAAAAGCTAAACACAGACGGCCTTTTGACCATGTACCTAGAGCAGAAATCTGTGCCAGTGCTGCCAGAATGCTTCCAC
Source organism: Morus bassanus (assembly GCA_031468815.1). NCBI lineage: Eukaryota > Metazoa > Chordata > Aves > Suliformes > Sulidae > Morus > Morus bassanus. The sequence continues at coordinate 38,149,545 of CM062567.1, read as the reverse complement.
TGACACCGTAACTAAGGAAATGCAGGTCACCTCACCGTTAATGCCTGGGGCTAAGACGGAACAGAAAAACCTGTGTTAAACGGACTGCAGGGCATCACACTACAAACCGTAATAGCGTTTTATTGAGAGCTAAAATTCAAAACTGAATTCTAGACAATAGAATGTCAGGTCAGACTTTAAAAATCTGTCAATTTAAATTTCAGCAAGGGGAAAGAGAGAGATCGATTTCGATCCACGTGCTTGCCTCCCAACGGTCAGTTTTGAGCGATCTGCCTACGCCGCTCGCTCTCACCAGCTGAGCACGTCACACGCTTCACGCCGCCGTCGGGCCCAGCAGCTAAATCGCCCTGTCCGGCTGCTTCCGCTCATCAGCTCCGTCGGTTGTGCTCTCCCCTCGCGGGGACTCACGGCATGTAAATAGCTGCAGCGGGCGCTGATGAGGATTGCTCCGCTGACGGACAAGCACGGCTGCCTCGGAGCTTCTCTCGGGTTAGAAGGCGGGTCGGCCTCTAGGGAATGCGCGGCTCCTCACTTCTCACAAAAGAAGAAAGAAATCTACCTGCGCTGGGAAATTCTCCAGCAGAAAAATGAAGGCTACCTACGGTGACGGGTTCCTGAGAGTTCCCTTCTGACGAGCAAGGGGTCAGAGCACTCTACGTTTTGCGGGTTTTTGGGTTGGTTTTTTTATTCTGCGGTGACATTATGACAAATTAAGATTTAAATTAGCACAGCGATGTAAGCAAACACAATTAGGGGAAGAAAACGGCACAAAAGGAAAATAAGAAAGCAGGAAAAAAAAAATCAACTGCGTTTGTAAACCCGTTCTTTATGCAGCATAAAACCATTTATTACACAGCATCTCGGTTCTATTCTGCCATTAGATAACGCAGCACAAAACCTACTCGTTTCAAGGTGGGACTCCAGGTAAATTCAGCAGGATTTCTGAAACTCCAACTCCTAGTTCATTTTCCTTTTCATCTCAAAGACGCCTTCCATGCAAGAATTAGGAATTATCTAACAGATCTTCAAACATGTATGTGCAAGGGACCACGTGTAACAGCATGCGTGCTGTACATTTTATACAGATAACTAATACATATATTCAAACACATTTCGTTTTTAGGCTAACATACTTCATCCTTAGGAAGAGTTAATGGAAACAAGGCAGGACAGGAAGATTCCCTCAATATTTTTCTTCTCCTGACAACAGCTGTTTAGTTTCAACCATTTAACATTTCCATTAAGCAGCTAGTGGGGCTTGCTGTGACAGATGCTAGCAACAGACATATTTTCCTGTCTAACTTGCTTGCTTTGCACCTGCAGTAAAAAGGGCATATGGTTTTTGAAATACTGTTTGTTCCTTTTGTCGTGAAAGAGGTAGGATGTATGTATTAGAGAAGGAAAACTATTTTAAGTACTCTCGTGCTACGATGCTACAGCTTATATAGAGCCAAAAACATGACAAATTTGCTGAATACCAGACTGTTAGCAGACCAGGACTTATCGGAGAAAACAAAGGTACATCTTCCTTCAAAAAAGTAGTTCCTCTACAAACACAGGCCTAATTCGTGTTTAAATCCTTTCGTTTAAATCCAAATTCCTTGCTATTTGCCGCTCAGTTACTTCTTGAACACAGGGCATTTTTGTCACAGCACTTACCAATACGTGGTTACAAATGACAAGGCGGATGAGGTACGTCTCTGCAGCCTCAAGTTCCTTAAGTAAGCTTTGTTTAGGACAGGTTAGCAGACCCAATGACAGAGGCACAGGTTATTCATTCTATTAAGGGTTGTTAGTTTTAGTTGAATAAGGGGTCGGGATTTACCAGTACTAAATATTAACTTGGTATGTAACGGCATTAACCAGAATTATGTAGCTAACGTGATACAGACGGGTCTCTTTTCCCATGCAGAATTCTTAATGCATTCAACAAAACCCAACTTTCAGAAAGGGTGTTTACACCGATGTCCCGGTTTCAGCTGGGACAGAGTCACCAACCGACCCGAAAGGAACCGCTAACCTGAACGCCCAGCTGCAACAGAACACAGTACTCATTGTTCCTGAAGTCATCCGTCTTCCGCACAAATGTTAGAATACCTCAGAAAGTTTAGCGTCCCTATCAGAAAAGGAAACCTCAGTCTTTTTGCACGCATTACACAAAGATTAAAAGGTACTGAGTGCCAAACGAAGTATGTTCACATCACACGTTATTCAAGTAGAACCGATCTTACCAACGCCCTCGGTCCATTGACGTTAGCTGTGTCAGCAGAAGCAGACTGCTTTAGCATCACCTTCCCCACATGCATATTTCTGCTCTGCTACCACAGTCCAGGGGAAACTAAAGATTTTAATTAGAAGCAACAAAATGCAAACCGATTTCTACGAAGGTTTGCCATTTTAAAAATTTATTTTTTAAAAAAATCAGCACTGCCTGTCCACGTCACATAAAGCTTTAATAGGTTAACAGGTTAGGTGGGGTTTTTGTAGTCTGTTTTGGGTGGGTTTTTCACATTATTCACTCTAGTTATTTTAGTTATTTGTTCAATATTCCCCCCCCCCCTTTAAAAAAAAAAAAAAAAGACCACCAAAAACATTTGGGTTACTGGTAGTCACTTGGTAAGATGAAATTGTTTACATCTTTTGTCCCTCCTTTCAGCTTCTGGCAAGTGTGACACCCTACCATGTACAAGTATAACACTCCTCCTCATTCCTTTCCGAAAAAATGATTTGAAAAAGAGTATGATGCCTTCCTCTACCTGGGCATTGCTGCCTTGTAGGCACTAGCTTCAACAGAAGGCAAGTGCAAGTTATTAACAGTTTAAAAAAAAATGTTGTTCTGATGTCAAAGTAAGGTTAAGTTTGGTACGTCCTAAGGATATAGCTTTCTCATGACCCAGTTCAATTGATTGTAAAAATCACACTGTGTGTTCCTTAGAGTAGCTTCTGACCTGTGCACCGTATAAGAACGACAATACTAAATACGTATTGATACTATGCTGTTACGATAACGGAAAGTCTGTCTCTTCAGTGCTTTTTTACTCTTGGCCAAGTACGTACAGAAAGATCAATTCTTAACCTTCTGTTATGCTTAACCCAAACAAGAAGAGTGCAAACATACGTTGAGCATACCTCGAAGTGCACGTTACAGAGATTACTGTATAATTAAAGACTGGTCAAACAGTAACAATGAGAACTTCATCGTGGTCTGACAGTACTTCACAGCTATTCTAACTACAAGTTCCATACAATCACCAATAACTAAAAATTCTCATGCACTGCCCTGGGCTAACTTGGAACTTCTGGAAAAGAGCGGAAGTGTCCCATAGTGCTGGACTCCAACAGCTGTTCATTTCTGTCATTTCAGATGGACAGAACTCCCAAAGTGTACCCTGTACAACGGAGAACTACATGAAGGGAGGACAGATATTGCTTATCTTGGTTCACAATCACTTAGTGCCCGGTTTCTTCCAGCTAGTACACCCAATGATATGTTCTTTATTCTTATAAATGATGTTACACATGCTTTTCAACTTGACATTTAAAAACTGGTCTCTCTCCCATGGTAAAACAAACCATCCCCTGAAGACTCAAAAGCCAAAATGAGAAGGCTAGTTGAAGCTGCTTTTGCAGAAAGCGTTTGACAATAATTGCTGGGACAGACACCCACACTCCAGATTTTGAGAAAGGGACAGTTTAATCTGCCCTGACCCAGAGGGAGTTTCCTCACACTCCAGACGGATGACCAGGGACAGTCCTGCACATACTTAGACCCAGACCTCTACAGCGCCCTGCAGTGATGTAACGTAGTTGATGTGAGGCCTTAGGTCAGGTCTGTACGAAAAAGAGTCTGATGGCTGTACCCAAGGCTGATGCTGTGGTTAAGCAGCATAACAACTGCCAGGCCTTCTGAAGTCAGGAGTTTGGATATCTAGGTTAATAAATTATAAAGGATGCCTTTAACATCATGACTTAACTAATATCACTGGACTTGTAACTCTGACTCTTTAAAATTGCCACAATGAGTTCCACAGATTATATGAATCGTAAAGATAAATACAGTATTACACAATAAAGCATGGTAAAAAAGAGGGGGGTTGCCACTAGAAGAAGGGAAAGCCAGACAGTAACCATCAGAAATAAGCACAACTCAGCTAGTTTTACCAAAACTAACCAATTTTGTCTCAAGTACTGCTTTTGTGATTACAAGTGTAATCAGTTCCAAGACTGCCAAACAGAAATTAGAAACAAAGCCATGTGACACTGTACAAAAACCACAGACTTGAACAGTCCCCGTCTCCGATTTCTACAGATCATTTTAACGTGCAACAGTAAACAAAGCAATACCCATCTTAAGCTTTAAACAACAAACAAACAGCCACATCGCTAACATATAGTGCGGGTAAACTGGAAAGAAGAGTACATACATTTTCTTCCTGGGATTCAGCTCTGCTGTGTGAGCGAAAAATCAAACTCGTTTAGGTCTCTCTACCTCTCTGCAAGCAGTCTGGTCTGCCACGAGGTACCTGGATACCAATTGCTCCTTTTATGTCTATCCTATACAAAACACAGTAATTGGCTGCCAGGGTAATATCAGGTTAATAAAGTGTAGTGGGTTTTTTTTGCTAGAAGAAGGGCCATTTTCAATTCATCTCAAAAAAATACCCCGACCCGGTTGTCAGTTGCCAAAAGTTACACCCCCACCCCCCACAAGTTTACTGTGACTAACAACATTAAGAGTCTCAGGATAGTTACTGTGGGCTTACTGCCAACTGTAATCAGCACTACATTTCTAAAACTCACACTTTAGTATTAAAAAAATTTATATGTTTTGCTTATACATCTCTCCCATACATACCTGCTTCTAGAAATTATTTGCTCCAAATGCTTACATTTTGGTCAATGATGAGAGCACGAGCAAATGGAAAGTCAGTGCTGCGCAGATGACGGCAGGAACTTGCGGCAAGTCAACTATTCTACACAAAATCACCACTGTGTGCATGCTCATCCGGCATGATTAACACAGACCAGCTTATCCCTCTCAGAAATCACAGTTTAATTGGCCTAAGAGTTCCAAAAGCCAAAACTATGAAGAATTCCGGAAAGTCTTTGAGTCATACAAAACTGATGTTTTTTCACGTCAACCAAATACATGGAAAAGCCCATTCCCCAAGAAGAAAGTTTCAAGAGAAACAAAAAATCGGAACACAACAGCAGCATTAAACAAAAATTCTAATGCATTTGCAGATGTATCCTCAGTTGGGTCTACAACTCAGAGTAAATGAAGACAGTAAAGGCAGCGTAACTTTCAGCATCGCAGAAGTGCCACCATCACCTGATCTTGTACTACTACTCAAGATAATGGCCAGTAACAAAAATGCCTTTACAGAGAAGTAGAAAGAGGTCCCTACTACACTTGGGATGTTTCCACAATTCTTAGGAACGTGCAAACTAAGTTCAGGTCACATGAGGAGCAAATGCCTCAGCAGAAGGATCATCCCAATCATGAGCTTGAGAATTTTGTACCTTACCAGCAGGAAAGACAAAATGACTTTGTGAAGGGTTACAAAGATAGCAGCTGTACTCCACAGAATAGGAAGATCAAATCATTAGTTGCAGGTACAGAAGCATCCCCAGGAAAATAAATTCATGCACAACTCTAGCATGAAAATAATCCTCTTAAAGTAAGCGTAGGGCGTCTGTGATGTCTTTCCTTCTGTGAGTGGGAATGGTATACACCCTAGCACCCACCCAGTACTATAAGGCTATGCAAAAATCCTGCCTCACAAGGCCAATCGTGCTCTTAAGGAGCACACAGAACTTCTGACACTGGAATGAGGAAGAAGCAGCGAGTGAACAGAGACCAAACTGGCACCCTTCTTCCCCATCACCAACCAAAAGGCTAGTTACTATCTTGTGCCACACCTCTAAACTATTAATGTAATTGAAAGACTCAAAAGAATTCCTCCTTGAGATAAGTAGAAAGATCAACCAAGGCTGTCTCGCTGAGATTTTTAAGAGGCGTATTGCTAGAAAGTACACATAATGGCAGCCACACCAGCTCAACAGGCTGACAGTTTTTATTCATCGGGAAGGGAAATGCAGAACCACCTTTCTGTTGATGTAGAAAACTATGGTTGATACTTAACAGTACAAAATTTACAATCCAAATGACACTGAACAGAAACATGATCTTTTTCATAGACTGCAGACAGGGTACCATGGGTTAGATTTTTTCTGTACAAGACAAAAAGCATATAAATGGATCATTACCCAGGAACACAAGATTCCTTTAGGCGAAAGTAAACTCAGCACCTCAAACAAGTCTGTTACAAGACTCAGGAAGAAAATGTTTGCATTAAAGAGCAAATAAAACAAATAAAAACCAAAAATGCCTTTTGAAGACTTTTCAAAAATAAGGAGACAAATGGGATTCCTGTACAGAAGATTTGCATCAATTCGGACATGTCCAAGATATTTCACTAAAGAGGACAATTTCAGTTCAAGTAGAAGAATCAAGTTTTACCACCAAAAAGAGAACTAGGGAGTCCTGACCTCCTCTGGATTTGTCTTGCATTCTCCTAACACCTCCTCCCCCACATCATCTCATGTTCTCTTCAAGTTTATTTGAATTAGTGACCAGTCTGCAGCCATATTCAGGCTGATTAGCCAGCTGTTGGCTGCCTGTTAGAACCAGAATTTATTAAGGTCTCTCTCTCCTCCCACGCAGTTGTCAAAAAACCTGTAGGAAGTCACCTCTACCACGTGTCCAACACGTCTGAAGTTCACAGAACAAAGCAAAAACAATATCCAGAAAGAAATAAAACATGGGGGCATGGCAGCAAAACAAACATCTGAACAAACTGAAATTCTGTTATGAGCAAACGCCAGAGTACAGACGAACAGAAAACAGGTGCTCCACTTACGTCAATTCACAGCACAAAGAATGCTGTATGAGTTGTTTAAGTGCTGCAATGGTCCAGTGAAGACAAAGGCTTTAAAACTCGAGGACTATCAACATGTAGAGTGGAAACGTGCAAACGGACAAATGCACAAAGACAAATTCTAGATTATTCCCCTGGTGCTAAGGAAGACGTCACAGTTGGAAAGAATAACTCGACATTTACAATGAAAGAAGGTCAAGGTAATAACAGTTGCAGAGATGTGGTTTGCAGGTTTGAAGCAATTCTACCTAATTCCCTGTCCAGAAAACACTTTTGGGAGAAGCATTCAAGATTTCTGCTCTGTCATCCAGATTGTTTATGAAGATCCTCAACTGCGCAGGAATGTAAACACCAACTACAGCGGGTAAGTTTGACTTGCTAAACCTCCTCATAGTTTGCTGACCTATTCCTTAGGCTAGATGAATATCCTAAAGCAAACGAGGCCCCATTTCTGGCCTTCATTCTGCAGAAGCAAGTCGCAAAGCTTTCCTCACGCATGCGTGCACACACTCCCCTGCTCCCACCTTATAGACTGAAAAAAGCCTATTTTAGTCATATCTCAAAAGTCTGTTTACAGTTGTGTGTATACAACCTCTACTTCCTTCTCCTATGTATCATCATGTTGGCCCAGGGTCTCAAAGATCTATCATCTTAGATAAGTAGTGTAGATGTGTTCATCATTATCATAGGTAAACTACCACCAAAACAGCCACGAAGTGCTAGAAGTGACTGCAACACCCTGAAAGTCTTAAACTAATATATCGTGTAGTCACAGGAATGCAGAGAGGAACATGACAGAGGTCCGTACAATGGTAGTGTTTTAAACAAAGCAGCAAGACCACCCATCCTTTTCTTCTGGGAGGGAATCCTCCCCCAACAAAAGGCTCTACATCTTACTGGTTTAAAAATGCACAGAATTACAACTTAAACAGCTTATTTTAAAAATCAGTACAACAAATGTTAATCTCTTCATATTTATCATTTCATATATGCTGTTTCTTCTGCACAAATGACAGGCTCTCCTTTATAATGAATTACCTACATATATGGAAGTTTTCCCTGGTTATTTCTTTAAATACTGCATTAGAACTGGTTTATCTCTCACATATTACTAAGTCCCTCTAGAAAGATTCTTGCAACTACTCATCTCCATGTAAATTTTACACAGAGTCTATTTTTGGGAGGAGCAAGCAACTGATTCTCATTGGCAAGTAAAAAAATAAAGATAGAAATTATTTGATTTAAAGGCACCTTTTCTTAAGTTGAACTTTATTTAAGCCTGTTATATTCCATCTCATTACAAAAATCCAAGCTGTGTCAGCAAACGAGCACAAGACTCTAGCACTGTTTCTCTTGGGTTTGCAAGAGGGCAAAGCACATAGATCAGAAAGAACACCCTGCTAATTAAACTGAAGCAGACAACTAAAGAAGAGAAGAGCTTGTCATATGTAATATCTATGTCAAGAATGATCAGATTAAATATGCAAAATGTGAAGCAAAGGTGGGCAACAGCATTAAGCTCACATTCTAGATCTGGAACCGGCTGCAAAAGTTCTGACAGTTTCTCTAATTATTCACAGTAATGGACAGTGGGGGCAAAAGGTAGGAGGGAGAAATACATTTTTCTCCATTATAGGTGCTGAGCACCAGGGCTAAAATCATGCCTGTCTGAACACTGATCAGTTTCTGCAAAGGTTAATAGCAATTAAATGTGGCAAACTAGACTAAATGAGAAACAGGTCATGATACCACTGTACTTGCAAAGAGCACAATACTTTGCAGAAAGGTATTTCTTGTTTAATATTTTTGAAGGTGCAAGAGTACTTAGAATAAGAAAGAGTAATAAGTTTGTTCCTGTTCAAATGAAGACATACGGTCCAGTTTATTACAGAAGCTAATTTACTAGAACCATTTGTTATACCAGAACATGCAAGTTAACTGTATTAAAAAGCTTACCAGTTTCCACTTAAAACATACAAAGCCCTAAAAATCAGCAAGAGTCTGTCACTTTCAGTTTAATCAGCTTTAGAGTCACTAGCTCTTCCAAATACATACCTAACAGCAAAAAACATTCAAAATGGAAATTAATAAATGCAGATTTGCAAAAGACCAAACGAAAGATTAATACATGAGAATGAAGTATCTAACATGATACAAATTTTCATTCAGCATTTAACTGAAAATACTGGTATCAGAATCCTTTAAATTTTTATTTGTTCTGTTACAATTTAGTTCCTACATAGAAATTACAAAATGAGTAAGACATGGCTACATTTTGAGCCCTCATTCTACCACACAGGAGAGGAAAAATCAGAATGAGTTGAGATTACTGGGATTTTTCTCCTTTAGTGTTTAAAAAGATTAAGAAGCTACTATCCTAATACCAAAACAAGCTGTCAGTAACTCAAGAGACTGGGCGAACAAGTATATTATCATCAACTGATGTGCAGAGTTTTCTTCTTCAGATCAAATTTCAACTAACAACTAACAAAATTCTTTTGTTCAGGGAAAAGAAAAATCAGTTCCAGATTTACGTAACAATAAATCAGGCTTATCAGATACTGAAAAACCTATGTGCAACTCTTGATTACTCATTAGTAAACATAACAAGGCAAAAAAATAATTAGAAAAGGTAACTTGCGTTGCTATCCTCAGGATCTTCCAAACCGTCAGGCCGACTAAGATTGCGTGAAGGCTGACTACACACTACATCATCTTCTAGTTCCCAAAAGGAAGTTCTAACAGGTGGTCTTTGGATCTCATCAGGATTAAAAGCGCCATCTGCTCCATCTGAAGAAAAATTAATTAGAGCATCTTTGTTCAGTAGAGTTTGTATTTTGAAATTACAGTTGTGCTACCTTACATTTAAAAATCAAAACTTAAACACATTTTCAGTTTAGATAATGTAAAACAATAGAATAGAAATCACCTTTTTCAAAAGGTGTTTCTTAAAAACTTTGTTTACTTTACTGATTCTCCTCAGTAAAATGAAGGCACTTTATTAAATTCTCATCAGTCAATAAAGGCTCTGTACACCAGTATAAAGATCAGTGGCACTTAACCTGCACTAAATGAGGCACTGCTTTTGAAACAGTGAGAGAGAAATTGGGGGGGGGGGGGGGGGGGACAGAGAAAGAATTTACTTACCTCTTCTTTCCTGAATTGCATAAGGGTTTCCATACTGCAATACTGGTAGTCTGCTTGGCACTGCAGGAACTGGTCCATTTTCCTCTGAATACGGGTTGCGAAAGTGTATTGTCTGTTTTGAAATCTGTCCTTCCCTCATCCTTCCAGCTTGATTGCCTGATGTCCTGCCAAGTTCCTAAATAATGCAAAGTTTAAAACATCATTAACCTATGGAGTCCTAGCAAAGTTTGAAATTTTTATGAAATATTCAGATTTCTTTTTAAAAATACATCTGCTAACCTTCCCACTGTCTTTTCATCTTGTTCTAGTGCCAAATACACCATATATACCAAAAACAGCCAATGAAGAAAATAAAAGATGATATTTTTAAGAAGTTTTTTTCTCTTGCTTTGTTATCAGTTAATTCAAATTACATAAACAGAACTGCCACATTTTTCAAGAAATATCTGCATCCTTTTTAAAATGAAGAAAAATCAGTTAAATAGGTAAAGAATAGGTGGATTAACAATAACTAAAAGATAATGTGCAGTGAGAAAGTTTAAAAGTTACAATTAAAAATTTTTTTCATATTTTTTTCATATCATACCATGCCATTCAAGAATGCACCATTTTAGTATGTCAAGTACATATATCTACATACTTGACATAATTCCCTATGAATTCATGAGTAGCAGATGTTTTAAGAACTATTAAGTACATTGCACTGGAGACTTTCTGATATCTAACAGCAGAACACTGGCCTACAAGAAGCGTAACTTAACATTAGCTAAGCCAAGCTCAAGGCTGTCACTTTCAGTAGGAAATGAAAACTGTTACAACAAACTTTTGCTCAATGTCCTCCACATGCACACACACACACACACAGAGACCAGCATGAAGAATTACAAAGCAGTCTCATGTGTTTTCTACAACGTAACTTCCCTTACTTAAGGGGACCCTTACCTGCATACACAGTCATGTGTGCAGGTTAAGCTCTGTACATTATTTGCAGATGTGTTAGATGTGGCTGTGTTTAAAACTGGAAGAGAATTACTTTGTTCACATGCAGCGATCCTATCAAACATATTCACCTAAAACTATACCTACAGAGGCAAAGTTTCCTTGCTCTCAGTTCCCTTAAAAATCAATTTTTAGGTATGTGATGAAATATGTTAAACCAGTTGGAACAATTTTGTCCTTGTTTGTGATTCTGCTTGGTGATCACATTCCACTTGTAATTATTAGGGGTTTTTTTACTTGTTATTATTACTAGGTCAAAATATTTCTGTTACCATTATACCAAGCATAGCCAAAAAAACTCCCTTGTCTTAGTCACTGTTAACACTGCTGAAATTTTTGCACATTTCTCCTTTTTGTGAACAGAAAGAAGAAAAAGGAATGTTTGGTTTTTTCAATTAATATACAATATTATCTACAATGTTGAGAAGTGGTTTGTGGCTTGCAATTACTGAAGATACGAGAACACTTCCGAGCTGCACTGTAAAGCAGACAACAATCCAGTCGGTAGCTTTTTGTTTCTACATTCAGGAAAGACAGACTGTACTCTATAAAAAAATTACAATCTAAATGTAAATCAAAGAGGGGGGGAAAAAGACAGTAATAAAGTAATGAGACAGGTCAACATGTCAAGCAGTGGTTTCTACATCAATGGCACGAAGTTCTCAGCTTCTTAGCAGGCATGAGGAAAAGACTAGTTTGCAGTAGCACCCTGAAGAAAATACTGTTACTCAGTGGAAATCTCTCTCCAAAACATAACAAAACAGCACACAAGAATGCACATTTGAAAAATGCAACAGAAAAATGAGGAAGCATGGTCTCACAGATAAATTCATGATATTTGAACAGGGAAGAAAAGAAGAGAGAGAATGGTAGGTCGGGAAAGATCTGGAAAGGATCCTGAAAGCACAACAAGCAACTCCTGATAAATGCAGTGGAGGCTGAGAGTCAAAACAATGGGCTAGGAAAGTGCTGGGTACCCTACAATGCTTTCTGAATGAAAATAAGTGAGAAAAGGTTTCTCCCATCACGGCCAGAATGGGCTACAGCAAGTGTGACTATTTTATGGAAATTATGGGCAAGATTTTTAACTTGATAGACAGCTGGTGGAGACCACATTACAGATACTTTACATGAACAGGATTTAGGTAAACACTGAGTTAACAAAAATTTAAAAGTGGGTCAGACTGAAGAAAATTTGCTCTCTCATTCTGGACTACAACCTAGGTATGGTGGACACACCACTAAATCATGCAAAAACCCCTGAATATATATGTAAACTCAGCATTACCTACTAGACTCAGTTCTCTACTTTTTATAACATTCAGACAATTGATTCTAGGAAGGAAAACTGTTATTCAAAGTTGGTATTTTCTATTTATATTAACAAACAGAAATTAGTGCTATTTTTCACAAAGGTAATCCAGATTAGGTTACTTCTTTCAAATAATATTTATACTACAAGCATTATATGGAACAAAACTGTACTTGTACTGATATCCTGAAGAAAATGGAATTTTTGGAATTTTCTGCTAAGCCATAACAATGAACTATGTGAGCTTGGCAAAACAGAATTTGAGGGCCAGAGATGGGAACTGAGAGATAGGGAAGCACTTGTTTTACGACTATATCCTTGAGGAGAGCTGAGAGACTGATCAAAGGAAACATCCCGCCTCAGAAGACGCTGAGAACGGGGTGATAAAGTGTATAGTCAAGGAGAACAACTAACTGGGATGTTGATAAGAACTAAAACAAAGTGCTCATTATAATGCTAAAATTCAGGCCCATAGGCCAGGAACCCCCCACCTCTAATAAGTCCCTTACTCTCTGAGCATGCGTGGTAAATTAAAAGTGAGCTGTACCTTTGCATCGAAGCGAGAAAGAAATTAATCAATTATTTGCTGAGGCGTGTGAATATTAGCTGTGACTGACACATTTAACTGTATAAATGCCTTATAGTTTCTTGGTGCAGGGTGCTAGCTTTGTGGGTTACCACCTAGCACCAATCTTTGCGCAAAAATGAATTAAATAAAATACCTCTGTTCTGTGTGTAGTTTGGCATTTTGCACACCAGGCGAACGGACCCGCTTTTCGGGATAACAGTACTACTGTCTAACTACAAATGAGTTGATTTTAAATCTGTGAGAAGCTGTATTTTCATACACAGATTCCAAAGTTATTACACTTCCCATGAAAAATTTGACCTCTATGAACTTCAGCGAGCAAAGTTCTAATTCATCCTTCTTCCTCCTTCTTTATATCCTCATCTACTTTATATATACTTGTACAGTTTAGCAAGGGTATGCATGTAGCTTACTTCCAAAATTCAGTGTTTTCACCCAAAATATAAAATTGTTGAATTTATTGAGGGGCTTAAATGGCCTGCTTTATTTAGATCTTTAATTTAAATATTTGTGTCAGAAAGGCAATTAATTCCTTCAGAAAAGCTTAAACAGAACCCTTAAAAAAATTAATATACTTAAAATTCTAGATTCTTGCATATAATCCATAGAGATAGTAATTATTATAAACTACTAAAGGGTTTTTATAACTTATAACCCATTAAAACTCTAGGCCAATATATATAAGACAGTAATTAAAGGGACTTAAGCGTGGTCAGTGCATCAGCTGTAATTCATCCAAAGAAAAGTCTTTCTCACCCTTCCATTTAATAAAATGGGTTAAGGGAAAGAGAGCATGTATGCCAAGGATATCCAAAGGAATACGCCATTTACAATTCGGAACAAAGCAAAAAATTCTGAGATGTAAAAATGAAAATAATAATTAAAAAATAGAGACTGTTAAGACAGATGTGCTTTCCAATCATTTTGTTCTTTCTGGTTAGGATTTTCTTCTGGATTCTCTGGGTTCATGTTTAATATTTGCTAATGTAATGTTAACAAAAACCTCAAAGATGAAAGAGTGCATTTTCCCCAATAGACTTTGAATTGAAACTTAAAACCAAGACTTCAATTAGCAATTTTACTACATGAGGAGTAGTAAAATGTCTCAGTTATTAAAAGGAACAACTCAATGTATTTTTCTTAAAAACAGGTAAACTTCAGCTGAAACACTAGAATACAAAAATGCAAAAAATCAAGTAGCAATAACTACTCTGAAAACAAAACACCACTCAAATGAAAAGAGACGGAGATTATACATTTATTGTTGTATACGTACTATCAGGTTTCAGACAAAGGGTTTGGACTCCAACAGCAACATCATAAAGTCCTTTTCAAACAAGGAAAAAGTAGTATCTACAAATGGTAAGGCAGCTTACAGAAATTTATCTTTTTGGAGCACTGGCCATAAAAACAGTAGTGTTTATTTTCTTTTAGAAAAGCCTAATACAGGACAACACAATTTCTCCCTAATACCTTCCAAATAAAATATCCTCCTGTAGATATGATATAAAACTATGCCAGCATTACTTTAGATTTATAGACTAAATTTCATATATGATTGAAATGGTTAGGGTTAAATGGTTCAGATTACATCTTAAAGTTTTAGTGTGCATGTAAAATCTAAATAATTAATCTTTACTCAATACAAAGCAGGAACAATTAATTATCAGTGAAATTAAGATTTTCCTTTTTAAAATCAATTTCTTCTGCAATATGGAAGCAGTTTAGAATGAGAGGCAGTGGCATTAATACTTTAATTTTAGCATCACATAAGATTAAAACAGAATGTAGATCAAAGTGACTGTAAGAAGGTGCTGTAAAGAAGTAGCCTAAGCCAGAAGTTGAACAGCTAGGGTAGAGACTGATTTAAAAAAAAAAAAAAAAATCAAAGGCTATATAAGTATGTAAATAAAATAGAAACCAAGTAATTTTATAGGCTTGAAGAGACAGCAAATGAACATTTTTAGCATGCTATGTTTGGCGACATTCATAAACAAACACTGATAATGGAGTATAAATTGAAAAGCTGTTTACTATACTGTGCTTAACCTTTTAAATCATGGTTCCAGTCTAGCAAGGCACTTTGATTCTTCTTTGTAATGTAAATATCTATAAATTTGGTAGACAAAGTTCCAAGCTTTTATAAGCTCTATACATTATTACTACAGTTGTTCTTGTTATGTGTGGTGTTTAAAATTACTCCCTCCAGCTAAACTAGATTCATCAAAACTCAACGTCTATTTTGCTTTCTTTTGAATTAGAAAAATATGAGCGATCTATTAAAAATTACATCTTTGGTAAAAAAAACTAATTTAAATACCAACTGCTTGACAATCTAGACTTTTACAAAACACTTAACTAGGGTCATCTGAAATTAGTTTCATTTCAATTTATCAGTACGCAAATTCCTGTTTTTCCTAAGTATCTGTTCACACTGGATTTCTGAATGTAATAAAGACATTTTATTATTTCACTTTTCAGTAAAATCTAGCTTTGATTAATTGTCATATAACACCTTAGAGGTACTTCCAACATTAGAACATTAGCATTAATATTTCAGAATGACTGGTTTAACAGTAATGGTAATGAATTTGATTAGACAGTGAACTCCTGAAAGTAGCAGTCCATTTTCTATCATATATTTAAAAAAACAGAGTACTGTTTGTGTATCTTTCTCTTCTGATAAAGATCTTTTTCCATTTGTAGTTTACTGAAGTCACTACTGTCACATGTCAAGCTGCTCTTATTATTATAAGCAGTCAATAAGAGAACTGAAGATGTCAAAAGGATTTGGTTGTATGCACACATCATGAAAAACCTGTAGATTATACTGTTGAAATGGCTGCATCTCTAGTTATAGGACAACACTGGATAAGAGCAAAAATAACCCTAACTAGTGATGGAAAAAATAAACTGTCAAGCTAGGTATGTACCACTCATGTCTCATGCCAGGATTCCAAAGGGCATAAGGTTTACTAATTGTGCTGCCTGTCAGCCAGTAACTCCAGAAAGTATCAGGGAGAGAGACGGTCTCAAAGAAATGAAATTCCTGCAAGTTTTGTTAATTGATGCTCCCTTAGAGGACAGAAAGGCTGCAGCATGAGCTCAATAATAATCTTTCCTTTTTGGCCAAGCAGCACACGCACTAAGCTGGTATCAGCCTCTAGACACAACAGGGCTGAACGTCTTTCACTAAGAGATACAGAGAAGTAAAGCAGGAAGGAGGCTCCAAGTCCACTGAAAACTTGTGGAAAAACAGTGATGCTGCTGATATGAGAAAGGAATATAGGACAAACACTGGTAGGAATTCCTATGTTCTGTGAAATGTATAACTAGATGCCATTCCAGGTTATTAATTTATACAGAGTAATCCCTATCTGCAAACCAAAATAATTACTTTAGATCCTGGATGGAGTATCATTCTAGACAGGAACAAAGAAATCATTTTTGACACCATAATGTTTTTGTTAGATTATACGTAGAAAACATTCTAGAACACTATTACAGAACAGACGACAATATTTTCAAAGGCTGAGTCAGTTTTGGCAAGTTGGTGTACTATGGTGTACATTTTTAAAAAATTATTATTAACAGAACTTGTAGTTTAAAATGCTAATTCATTTTGGTAAAATATCCAAATACGGAAAAGTACGTTTAAAGAGTAAACAAATTGTCACTTAGAAATAAATTTCAATTCCTCAAACCAAAGAGCCTCACAAGTGTTAATTTACAAAATTTAACAGGAATCCTGACAATACCTTCCCACTTGTAAAGAGTTCCAACTGTGATGCCAGTTCCTTTATTCGTCTCTCCTTTTCCGCAAGCTGAACCTAGATGAAAAGAAGTTTGAGATTCCAATATTAGTGAATAGAAACTATTTCCCTGTATGTTATATAGTGAAAACAAAGTTCAGTGATTAAGTTCATCTTCCAGATGGAAATTATTTTGTCTACTATGGTTACATGCAACATCTAGTACTACTACAAATCAAAACCAACCATTCTCCCAAGTTCATCTGCTGGATAATAGGAGTACATCAGCAGCCTTTTCTTGCCAGTTTTCAGAGAACAGTTGTGGAATGATAAAATCCTAGGTTAAAAACCAGGAGTAGTGTCAGTAACACTAATGGCAGGAGGGACATCACTGCCCAGAAACTGTTGCAGGTTTGCAAGCCTCATCTCATTATCTCTAAAGGAATCCATTGGCAAGCATTTCAGTGATGTATTTCATTCATTTCTCTCCAGCTTTTATGTCCCACCACAGAACTGAGAAGACGAAAACCTCCTCTTACCTCAAAGACACTAAATTTGTTTCACAAACATCTACCTTGTGTCTCTGTTGGGTGCTCTGGGAGGAGATAAAACTGACACACAATTCTTCCAGGCCTCTTCCTCGCTTCAAAATTATTATTTAAATAATCTTTCTCTACAAAGGGCTATTCTATTTGGACTCTGGTTACTTTGGAGACTGCCTCTCCACTTGTTTTTCTAGCATATAAGCTCAATGCTCTGCACAGTTATGTATCTTTTTTTTTTTTTAAATTCTGAAATTCCCTCTCCTAGTGCAGGTCAACAGAGAGAAATCTACCATCTGCACCCTCCTGAATGATAAAAAGTCTTGAATTGCAGTGAAAATGCTTTCAATTTCAGAACCAATTATTTATTACTCCTGCAGTTGAGAACTTAAAAACAAACTTATTTTACATTAAATTGTACATGGCAACTGATCACTGCTAATTAATAAAATTAAATAAATTGGAAAGAGTCATGCATTTTATAAAATTGAAATGAGAGCTTTGGAAAGTGTTGAAAAAGGACAGCACAGCCTACAGAGTGCTGAAATAAGCTGAACAGTAATTCAGAATTTTGTAAAGAAAAACTGCTCTAATTTCTAATGGGAGAGGGCTCCTACTAGAACTGAAACAGTCACAGTTCAATTTAATCCCTGTTCATCGCAATGGGCAAAAAATGGGCAACAGAGTATTTTATCCTGTCAACTACACTATTACCACAAGACTGAAAACAAGCACAAAAGCTGGTCTTATGGAAATTTGTTGCTCTTACCTTGTCTTTGTTGACCTAGAAAGCCACTTCAACATATGTGCTACTATTACATGACCTCAAAGATTAGACCCCATGTAAGATAAAGCTGCCTATTATGCTGGACTTCCTGGTGCATGTGTTACATCACTCTACTAAGACTATAGTTGAGACCCTCCAAATTAAAGTAACTCTTTCATGAGGATTTTAAAAACAATATATCACTTATCTTGTATCTATCTAGTTAATTCAGATAAAATGCATTAGACATTACTACACTGGTAATGCAGCATGCAACTGAAGATTTTAGACAAATACACCAGTCAGTATTCCTGCTAGTATTATAGTAAGCAACAGAAAATTAGAACTCTCTACCCCTTCTTTTATTGTAATACAAGATTAACGTCATTTAGAGGTTTGTCTAAATCCACAACATTAAAAGACTGATAGCCATTTGTTATTATACTTAGCAGGTCTGTCTTACTTTAAAAGAAGCATTACAAGACTGTGGTGTTTCTACAAGTGCAAAACAGATTCCCCATTTACAGCAAAAATACATTTAGTGTTTTTTCCCCCCATTAGAACTGTTCATTATTTGAACCATTAGAAATGAGCAACTATGTTAAGAACAGGAAGCCACTGATTACCATAAACAAAGTCTCTAACTTACTTTATACTGATCCTCCATTGCTGCCAGCTGTAATTTTATACCCTCATTGATTTTCACTTGTTCTTTCCACTTCAGCTCCAGTTTAGCTAGTTCATCAGCATAAACACTGCATTTCATCTTCTCATCCTGAAGTAGTTGACACCATAGCATGAAATATTTACAGTTTTAAGAGATTTCCCTCCCACCCCAACAATGACACTGTGTAACTCCATGCTTTTAGAATGAGATCATTTACAAACAGCTTCTGCAAGAAATCAAGCCTGACTCAAGACTTTGAAGAGGACAGGACCACTGAACACTACATAAATGATGTTCAGTACATATTTTTTTCTTGCCCAAGTTTTCAACAAGCTGGTATTCCTCTTTAGCTTCACAGTTTCAGGTTTCTTTGTATCCTAATACTACACTGTAATCATGACTATCCTTTCAAGCATCTCACTTCAACACAAAATCTTTCCCCGTGCAACTTTTACAACCTAAATATCTTTCATCCAGAAGGTCAAAGGCAAGCTTTCCTCAAGCATCATAACAGAACAATTAGCCAGCAGAAGCTAACGCAGGCTCCATTATCATACATACATCCAAACTGGTTAAATGAAAATCAAGTTAGGACTGGCAGATATTAATATTTGAAGGGCATTACTACTGTGGCTACAGCACTATTGGTGCCAACTTTGGTCCAGAGAACCATATAAATGCCTTTATGTATGACTGAGCCCAAGCTAGTAGGCAGCACCCACTCGGACATCAAAACACCGTAAAAGCCCAGGACAGTCAGATTTAGGGGCAGTTCTTACACTTGAACAGCATATCGGATAAACACTGCTATACTTGTTCCAGACATCAGCTGGCTTATAGCAACATGCTGGTTTTGATTTTTAAAAGCAATTAAAACACAATGGGAAAAAAAAAAGCAGCAAAACTTTAAGCATAGCAGTAGTAGTAGTTTTGTTCATTTGTTTTACTGCACCTGGGTTATCCTGAGGGGTCCTTGTCTGGACTTTCTAACACCACAGGTAATAAGAGCTGACTTAATAAAAATGTGTTTTCTAATGTTAAGATTTCTACCATGATCGCGGTGTATCACACAAAGAAGCAAGGCAACTCAGCTGGGCAGGCTTTGTGGTTTTAAGACTTAGCACCTATAGCTACTTTCTGTTCAGCTTTCCGAAGCAGCCATTTACTTACTGCCAACATTTGCTTGCATTTCTTATACTTCTCTGTTTTCTCAGCAATTTCTTTATTCATTTCACGTACTTGCTGCTTTACCATGAACTCCGAAACTACATCAGATGAAATAGGGCTAACTGCAAACATTGAAGAAAAAACAAGAACATTGATTTCTTTGTTCCATAAATAAAGTTTGTATAAGAGAGATGACAGGCCAAATTTGACAGTGCATCAAGAACAGAGTGCTCCATGTTATCCAAGCAAATAGTTAATCAGAAACAATCATGTGTCTAGTGATACGCAAGATCAGCAGTCATACCAGCATGTCTGTGTTCAGTTCTCTCACATACTGAAGATGAACATAAATATTTTTTACATACTACAAAGCTCAATGTAAAAAAAAAAACAACCCACAGAGAGACATCTCTCCCCTTAATCCCAAGAAAGTAAACACCATAATACATACGTTATGGTATCATGCTAGCTATTTTATTCTTCTATAAAAACATGAAGTCCCTCAGCAATCTACTTCATCCCATCACAAACTGTAACTGAGCTTGCTGGGATTTTATTTATTTTAGGAAACACTTGTATTTACTGAAGACAGGAGAAAACTGACAGAAATTACAACCTATAGTCTCTACGAACAGAAAGAGTGTGAATTTTAAAGTAATGCAGACAACATTAGTGAGCATTTATCAATTTAAATTGAATAATAAACCAGGCTTAATTTTAACCTATTTTATGTTTTAGAAGATTAGTTTTGTAAGAACTTAATACTTCATAAAAAATAAAACCTAGGTAAGCATTTTCTAATAAACCACTACTGCCTATAAATCATGAGAATAGTCTATAGATTTGACTTTGCCATCACATAATCAGAACTTTCCAGTGGCTTTGATTTTACAGTAGAATGCTACAGTGGAGAGTCGTTATAACAGGACTGCGAAATTACCGTGCTGTTGTACACAATTTGCAAATTTGGGGAGGATTTTTTTTTTTAATGAATTGTTTAATTAGCTTGACAAAACCAGCTCTGTGTTAACCATCAAGCAGAAATTCAGGAGTTCAGTCCTACTGACATTAACAAATATCAGCTGAACTGTTTTGAAAAAATACATGAAGTTAATTATGAATGTTACTACTTGAAAAAAGACACAAGATTTTCACATGAATTTTGACATTTCTAATCACTGCTTTAACTAAAACATAACAAGTCCACCTACTTTACACTATACATACTATTAGGGACTACTTCACATAGACAACACTTTCAGGCTGATACAGATAGACAAAATTTAAGCTGTTGATACCTGGAGATGCAGACAACTTTTTGTCTGTAACGATGGCAGTAACTGTCTCAATGTTAGATGCATCTGTCAGTTTCTGTTGATGCCCTGCAATTTTCTTTGTGAAAAGAAATTTTGTTTTGGTATTTAATTAAATGAAAGCCAAAGCACAAAGTAACATATATCTTGCACTGTAATCTCCTCCAAAATTGGACTAGATGGAATTGCTCATTAAAACTGGAGGTAATAACAAATATGCAAACCCATTTAATCCTACTAACACTGAAATTGCCTCAGACTATGATTTTTATAATCTTACATTATAAAGTTCTTTTTCACTAGAAACTAATTTCTATGCAAATTATTAGAAAAATCTCATTTTCTAAAGAATCAGTTACACTTAAATCCGTCAACTTAAATCTAATATTCCATTAGAAAATGGAGTCTTTATTACTAATGAGTGCTGGACTTCCGGTGTCAAAGTAGTGAAATTTGGTGTTTGTTATCAGATGTACAACATAGCCAAAAGATGTAGAAGTTTTTTAAGGAAAAGCCACAGGCGTTCTGACATGACACCTCATTCACCATTGACCTTCTGGATGAGAACACTTTTTAAAGTAATCTGTGGATCAAAGCTGGGTAACAATCCCATTTGTTCTGTGGATAGCAGAAACACTTAAGTCTGTTTTTCTTAAGAATTCACATTTGTACATTTTGCCATTGCTTATACGCCTTTTCCCCGTTTGAGCTCCTCTCCGACTCAGTCACTAATTTTCACAAAATTCTGAAGAACTCTGCTCTCAAACCCATCTGAAATTTGCTAACAGATTCAGTTACTAGGTGGCATAAGACTCACATCATCATTGCAAAAGCCTCATTTATTTATGGAAGAAAGCTTAGAAGAGTGGTAAGAATACAAAATACATACGGAATACAACTATATACTGTGTTGTGGAAACCTTCTTCCCACTTCACTTTGAAATCCTCCTCTAAGTTCTCCATTTCCCCCACTTTTGAGTGTGGGGTTTGTTTTTTTTTGTGGTGGTGGTACTGAATAGAGGTAGTAATTATGGATTTTTCCCTGCTTCAGTTTCAAAATTCTTCCTTGAACAATTTTATGCTTATAGGTTCATCCAAACTCTTCTAGCTTTCTACATACACCAGTTACTATAAATCCTATGCTCAGTTTCAACAACTGTCTAAAAAGAATCATAGAAGTAATTTAGCTTTACGGAAGAAAATGGTAAATTAAAGAGCCATTGCTTACTGCACGTTTTAATCCTTTTCAAAAGCATGGGATTTTGCAGAAGGAAATTAAACAGTTGCTGAAAAGTCAAAAAGCAAGTGCAATTTCTCCCATTCTACTTACTGCCTGTTCTGTAAACTTGTTTACTTGTTTTTGAAGTTTTTGACATTCTTTGAATTTCTCCTTGTAATGGTCAGCAGCCATTTGCAGGCGAAGCTTCAGATCTTCAACTTCTCTGCGTAGTTCCTGCTCTACTGTGTTTGAAGTTTCCTTAAAAAAAAAAATCAGAAACTGTTCCCCCTTTTGTTCAAATACCACTATTTCCCAAAAAGCCTTTTTTGAATTAAAGAAAGCATAATGCTCTATGTAAGTACAGAAGAAGTTCTTATTTTCTTTGTGGGAAGAAAAAGAAGAGAGTAGTAGAGCACAGATAGAGGCAGCATCTGTGCTGAAGTTCATTGCAGGCAGGACACACTGAGGGAGTAAATAGGTATGGTATAGGCACTGGTATAACACTGGAGTCAGGTAAAGAGGATGCTTATTCTATGTGCTGATTAATGTATATATAAAGTCTGAATGTATACCAAAAGTCTGAACACCTTCCAGAAGGTGTTCTAGCTATCTTATAGACTAGTATAGCCACGTGGCAAAAATGGACAGTCCACAACTGTCCATTCCATCACACTTGCTATGTTTCTACTGGAAGTTGTTCAGTTGAGCTGTAACATTGACACACAAGCTAAGCAAACTACATTTACCAACTGGGTATATGCTGTATTCAGATACTTTCTGGTAATTTGAGTCACTCAGATGATCTGCTACTTCTTTCAGGATACATCTCAAAGGTATTGTATATAATTGAAATTCTTAGAAAAACATGTAATTCTTAGTTATTTTAAATATAATAGTTCTTTTGAGGGTTGCCCTATTCACTTCATATTTACTGCACTATTTTATTTACTGTTCAGCTCAATATATTTTTTCAAACTGCTACATTATTACAGTAATCCTAGTAGCAAATTAATCCAATACAGTTGCAGTCACAGAAGATCCAGTACAAAGCTCACTTAAGTCACAATGATGAAACTTATATTAGCTCACTAGATTTTTATCCAAGACCAAGGAAGTCAAGACAGTTTCCATTACATTAATATTTTTATACTTACAAATACTAAAGCAAATGAACTTTGACCACAAATATTGGAAGGACTCATAAGAATCAAGAGAGAATCCATCAATAAGGAAAAAAAATCTATTCCTTTTCTTATCTGAATGGATTTCGGATGCTACTGTGGCTCACATAAAAGAATTAAGAAAGGGAGAGGATTCAAAATAATATAGATAAATACTGTATTATTCTGTTAAAATAATCTGGGGGTGGAGGGGAGTTGCTGTAAGTAGCACCAGAAACCTTGCATCTTACCAACTTTCCAAATCAGCTAATATTCACTTGATTTAAGGTAGTATCTGGAGTGCCAAAAGAGAATTTTATAATAATTTGCACTAATGACCCAGAAACATATTTTATTCTCCAACTTTAGCAAAGCTAACTCTGACAGATTTTATAAATACAGATAAACTTCCATACTAAATACTGACAATTTACCTGTTCATTTTTCAAAGCTGTGATTTTTTTAATTTCAGCTAAAGCATCGGCAAGCTGCTTTTTCAATTTTTCATTTTCCAGACGTACACTGTGAAGATCTGCCATCGTCTTGTCTCGCACGTTTACTGCATCGCTCAGCTCTTTTGACATTAGGACAGCTTCTTGTTTGCTAGCCTGAATCTGATCTTCAGCTTTCCGAAGCTGTTCTTTTAAAATACTTGCATCCTCCTGGGAAAGAGAAGAGAGGGAAGAGAATCCATCATTTTTGTAATTCAAAGCTTAAATAACGGTTGGTATAGGGATTAGAAACTTTTGAAAGAAAAATCAAGTTTTCCTGGTGGTTTTAGCAAAACCACTAAATCAAGAAGTTAGTACACAAGTACCATTTTCCCCATTTGCCTTCTTTGCCAACAGTGGTGTGCAAACATACTTCACTATGACATAAAGGCAAATTTATATATTTTATCTATACTAGATTTTTTTTTGTATTGTCAGCTTTAGTTTTAAACATACACCAAAAAAAGTCTTTCTGTTTTCCAGAACATCTTTGTTCTTATCACCACAGAACTCTTAACGGACATAAACGGCCATCCAGCTTCAAAACCAAAGTTAATCCCACAGTAAGACACTGAAGGTAACAGAGTAAGAGGTCTTACAATGCCTGCAATTGGTTGACGCAAGACACTGTAAAGCAGCTTTGAGATGTTTTTCTCACAGCTCCATTTCCCAAGATCTTGCACAACAAGCTTTTCAGAAGGAACTGAGAACAAAAAGTAATGAAGAGCAAGCTGCAGCATGCAGCACTAAGACTCTCAGCACTGCTGCAGCTCCACAGGGCAGCCCAAGGGCCAACTGACCAAGCTGCACTACTGGCCCCTCATTCCTCAGAAAAGCCTGGGGAGGGGGAGAGAGAATGAATTCAGAGCTACTATAAGCTACTCACAGCCTCTGGGCTTCCTGAGGTCATAATCATCTCATATTCTTGAGTCTAGACATAAATTCAGGTATCTCTAGTCCATTACTTGTTTATTTTTGAATAATCATTAGCATAGCTAGTCCAGAGGAATATTAATATATTTTGTAAACATTTATGAAGATGGATGGACTAGGAGATGCCCTGAAGTCCTGTCCCTTAGCTATTTTTACAGCACATGATGCATAAGTTACATATTTCAGTAAATATATGCAGTTTCACACTGTAAGACAAAAGTGTTAATGATCCCATCAGAAACGTCACAAGCACTTCAAGATTAATAAATTACATAAATGCTTGGTTGCTTCAGTGCTGGCACACACACAACCCCTGCGTGTTTTTACTTCAAAGTCAAATACAGTAGTAGTTTAACACATTTAGAAACAAAACTGCAGAGCAGTCAAGAGACTAAAACAAGATAAGCTGTAACTTAAAGCAAGATAGCATTTTTTTTTTGCTCTCGCTATTTCCATTTTCAACAGCATTACTTTTCTACTTAATTTTTACATTCATAACTCACATTACTTTAATGCAATTTCTATTCTTTTGAGATCTAGATTGTTTCTTCTATGATAAGACTAGCAAGATACACAGGATAAAGTCACCTGCATAATCTGACTTTTCCATGCTGGCCTCAAAGACTGTGTCTGAATTAACTCTCTAGTTTGGACCAAGAGCACACTTGTGAAGCAAGACTCCCAGTCAATTCCACTATTACCTATCACACTGTAGGTCACAGGACAGAACAATCTCAGGGCACAGAAACTGCACTGCTTTTGGATGAAACGTAACAGGAAGATATGCATCAGGAACAAACACCTAATGGTATTCTATCCATAGCACCACACTAAAACTAGTCTGAAGTAACCCCACCTGTCCATGGTCCAGCATAGATACCAGTTCTTCTCCTACTATACCACACAGTTTGTGAACCACAATGCTACCACTCTGCGTAACAAAAATCACCTCTTCCATAGAAGTCCTACTGGCAACTCTTATTGCTGCATTTTCAGTCAATTTAGTCTATTTATATGGTCTCTTATCCTTTCATCATTGTACCTTGACATTACATTCACCAAACAAGTCCTTCAGCACATCTTGTGAAGTCTCCTCTTTTCTCCTCCATCACCTTCTGCAGTCTGAACATACCTACATTCTGAACATTTCCTCTTTTCCTCAATCTCCTTCCTTTTTCATGAAGTTAAAAGCAACTCAGAGGAGTGCACCACTTTTACTGAACTCACAAATAAATTTGCACACATAGTTCATCTCACAGTTCATCATGAGATACCTCAACAAGCTCAGAATGTGCAAAACTAAAATGGAATTCACTCTTTTGCTCATTTTCTGCGTCTACTAAGAACACCATAATCCTCTTGCCTCTCAGCCTATACCCTGGTGAAACCTTTAACTTCCTCCTTTCTCTTCTCAAACACATACAACCTTAGATATGTTTGTTTTAAACCGGGCCAATTATATTAGTAATGCTTACCTTGTTGGATGAGGAGAGCAAAAAAGCTTTCTTCATATTTTCTTTTTCAGCTATAAATAGCTGTAATCTGCCAACCTCCTCTTTATAATACGATATCATGTTTTCTTTGTTTGCATCCAAATTCTTAAACGTCTGGATTTCTTTTACTAGTTTGGTGTTTTCTATTTCTGTATTCTTCAAGTGTATCTGTAATGATGCTAAAAAATGTCAAACTCTTCTTCCACGTTATGAAAACTACTGTTTACCTGTCCATTTAAGTGTTCACTAAATTCTAACTCGTCTCTGAGACAGATTAGAACAGGTAAAGAGAAAAATTAAACATTTGATAATATCACTGCCCTCCAGCACGATGTTTTGGCTGGAATCCTTTCAACAGCTCCACTCCACAGCTAGAAATTGAGGCCCTGATTTCTGTCTACGTCAAATTAAGCTATTCAGAATTCACTCCTCTCTTCACAAATGCTGGACAACTAAAGGACAAGCAAAAAATAAATTACTTTAAGAAAACTAAAGAGAAATTAAACTTCTAGTAGTATCTACTTGCAATCAGCTAAGCAAACAGGACTACACCACCAATATTCATTTCGAAAGACAGCAAACTACTTTAACAACTCTAGAGCTGTTCTTAAGATCTCATCATCTGCCATATCATGCCTAACAAAAGATAACTGTTGCACTCAAGCGTTGTCCACTCAAAGACTAGATTTGTGTTGCTTATTTACAAAAGGATTCCATGCTTGTGAAAGATGTTTTGAGATTTTATTACTTCTGGTGTATATCTAACACTGTCTGCCGCAGAAAGACATTTTCCTATGAATAGAAATAATCTTTTAAGTACACTTGATTTGTTTCATACAACCTAAGGATTTCATTATTTTAGCATATAAGACTTTTTTTACCTTGGACGGGGGCACTATATATTTTATTTTATATATGGGTGGCTCTCAATACCGGCAAAGGAAATCAGCTATGCTCATAAAAATCACTGCAGTATAGATCCTGCTAAAGCTTCTCAGAGTTATGCACAAGACGGAAGAATAGGGATCTAGAAAGCACAGTCTGGAGAGAGAACTTAGGAGTAAAAAGTAATTTACTTATGAAAAAGTGTGTTAAGAAAACCAGTTACTGGGTGATGCGCTGTATAACTTCCTCACTAGCATCTTTTATTATTTTTTGTTACTATGCCTGCATTTTAACAAATTGGTGATCCATTCTCCCACTTAGAGACCTTTTTATATCATGGGATGAATTCAGATGCTATTTTCCTCATTCATTTTTATATAAGAACATCTATAACTGTCTTAAAAATCTGTTCACAGAAGTTACCCATTTTCTTTTTTCCTTAACAAATTCAATTTATCAGACTTCATAAAACATTATTGCCTTTATTTCAAATCACTTCATTTCAGTGTATACAGGTACAAGGAATAAAGTTACCTTATAAAGTTCTTTTTCATCCTTTTCTGTCTTTAACACACATTCCAGTTGCTCCTTCTCAAGCATCACTTTCTTCAGTTTGTCCTTCAGACTAAGACATTGACAAATGAATATTACAAAACTATCAATACAGAAAAATCGATGCATACATTACAAACAGTTAGTTTAAAGAAACACCAGTGAAAGAAACAGTAAAATAAGGAAGGTAAGGAACAAAATTACTAAATACCTGTCTAACTCAGTTTCTTTTGCAATGGCTTTCTGAGTAACAGTCATGATATCTTCTTCAAGCTGGAGAACTTTTGAAGCAGCCTCATCATGCTTCTTCTTCACATCATCAATTTCAGTTTTAAGAGCTTCTGAAGCTTGACTATTATTCTTTAGAAAAAATTGCAAATAGATGTCATTTAAGAATGCGTATCTTCAGAACTACAGCATGATATTTGAATTAATGCTAAAATATGGTCATTAGACCATAGAACTATATTAGAACTTCTATTATCCTTTGTACTTTCTTTTACTTGAAAAGAAGAGCTTGCATTTGACCAGTCACACCACTCAAGCAAGCCATAGTGAAGACAACTGCAGGCAAAAGGAGGAAAAGAAAAAAGTAAGAACTCCTGATGAAGAGCTAGTTACTACACTACATTCTCCTGCATAAAACATGTCGAAGGTCTCACAAAGCTCATGGAAGCTCATGAAACAATTGCGGGACTTCTGTCTTGGATATCGGAAGCTGAGACAGCGGATGGTGACAACCCCCAAAACAGATTCCTTTGTCAGAAAACTGACAGATGCAAGATGGGAAGCTACTTTTAAGTACCGCATTCATTATCTAATTACAGTAGTGTCCACACCATTCTAAAGCAGTGGACAGCTAAACATCATCTCCACCAAGGCAAAATGGCCATTTAAAGTCAGGTCACCTTAAATAACCCAGAAAAACATTATTTTCAATAGAATACTATTTTCTTGAGAAAAAAAATTAATGATACCGAAGTAGAACACACATACCAAGATAATACGCTACTATTTCTGATACCAAAATTCAATATAGCTCAGCTTAGTATCAACCATGACAGTGGTATGAATCAAAGTGTAAACAAGGTCAAGACAAACTGACCAACATGCCTGACTACAGCATGACTTACAGTGTTTGTGCAGATACTAAGGTACAAGTTGTCTTTCTGCTCTACATTTGGAAGATTAAAGCACTAGTTCATCTGTTCATTTCTAAACAAAGCTTAACGCCCTGAAACAACAAGACCGTACTCTTACATCAAGAGAAACACATCAGCCAGAGTTTACAGAGAACCCCTACTGGCCAGATTCCAACCTAACTAACAATGTTTTAAGTACAATAAAATATAATGAGGAGTGTTTTTACTCATTAATTGTCAAAATACACTGTTCACAAGTGTAATTAAGCCCTGCTTTTACAAGCAGCTAAACAGAAGTTTGAGCATTATGATTTTTTCGGGGGGTAAGGGGTGTTGAATTGTGAGGGGTGGCAAATGTAACTGATGACTCAATCACTTTCTGAACACTATACCAGCACATAAAGTAGATTTTTATTTTTGTTACATATGCTATAAAAAAAAGAGGACTAATACATTACAACTATTTAACATCTAAATAGCATTATTACATGCCTTAATACAATAAAGAATTTCAAGGGATCACGAATGTACCATCTTTTTCAAAAACAGCACTGGAGATGACCCACACTTTTTGTAAGACCTGTATTTTTGAAGAGCTAGCAGTTTCCTGCAACCAAAAATATATGTACTTGGTGTAATGAAGGCAGGATATTTTAATTAAAGTCAGTATTCCAAGTAAAACTTGCTATATAACCAGCAGCAACACCACACACTATAACTGCCTGCCCTTCCCTAGTGCAGTGGAGACTAATTACTTGCCCCTGTTTTGAAAGTCTAGTACAGTAAAAAGTCTAATTCAATGCATATCTGTGTTTTCTCTAAACACCACTTTGGTATAACTGTAACTGTTGTAACCCAAGTGCCTTCAAAAGAATTTAATCTGATACATTATATATACAAACTGTACAAACAGTTCAAACAGGCTGCCAAAGGTAACATATATTAAAAGGAATTAATAGCCTGAAAAAAATTCACTCCACAAACAGCATTACAATTGATGCTGCTTTGCTAGTTATTCTAAAGGGACATGGTATTAAAATGTAAAAGTTCCATACTTAACAGATTCTCACCTAATAAACTTGTTTAGATACAACTAAAGCCTACAGTTTTGAAGGAAAGAAGGATTAATTTTTAGAGACGACTTGTTACTTTACAGAATTCTTAGCAATTCAATTTAGATGCTGCAATCCTAGTCCCATACACTCTGGTTACAGCAGTTTCAGAGCCTGTAAAATTTAAAATGAGTGCTCATAGACTCTTTTACAGTTAAAAAGCAACTGTGTTTTAGGATGAGTCTAAAGGGGAAGAATATAATAAAACACATCAACTACATGTACAACCTCCATCACAAAAAAGATAATTACTTTCTGTAACTGTTTACTTAATTTCTCTTTAATTTATCTGGTACATCTACAAATATTCTACCTTTTCTTCCACTTTCCTAACAGAAAGAAAAGCACAGCAGGAGCATGAATCATTTTAATGAACTGGTTTAAAAACACCCAACAATTTTAAGGTTATTTTTACCTTGGATTGTATTTTTAATCCAGTTACAAATGCAGCTCCCCCTGTCCCCCCTCCCTAGAGTTGCAACAGCCTTATGGGTGGAGGGGAGAAGCAAACTGCACCACAAGGGTCAGAATAAGCAGCCAGAAACTACTTAATTCAGCTTTCCTGCTACAAAACAAAAAGCTACCAAAATAAAATTTCCTGTAACTACTAGAAGTCTCACTAGTGAAATGAAACAAAGAAAATTTAATGTAGTTGTCAAGTGAATTTATCTTCCCCAGAATCAAAATTCCACTTTGAAAGTTTTGATGTACCATCAGATGGAAACGACAATAAAAGATGGGGGCACCAAAATCTTTATTGCTATTCTAAAATGGCAAAAGATTTAAGACTAATTATTTTTAAAATAATTTTATAGTTATCACATGAAACACTGTCCTCCCCCTGCAAAGAGCTGCCATTACACATAATGTGATTTGTTTACATTGCATTACAAACAGCTGCCGAAAGAACAGTCTTTACATCAAAAAGCTCTAAATTACAGATCAGTTGCTTTAGGCTTGTGAAACCTAATCGTAAATACACTGATTGAAACCTCATAAACCTATTATAAGCTCTGTCTAAAGGATATGCGAAGATCATGCCTATGCTCTTCCTTGAAACACATTTAAATTCTATTTATTAAACTTCTGCTACAAAAGGACTAATAATCTTTCATTTGCAAAAGGAATAGCCAGAAAGTTTCTAGATTCTCATTTTTATAACAGCAAACTATGGCAAAAATCTATGTTCAACAATCAACAAAAACATGCTTTCCCTACTTATTTCTTACTTCTAAAGGATTTTTGCAACACCAGTAAAGCATTTTAGAGTATGGATTGGTTAATGGAAGCAAAGTGGTACAGACATCCCTTCCTGTGAATTAACATACACAATGCATTTTTCAAAAATATTTAAGGCAGAGAGAGATCCAACAGATGGAATAAAATCCTTGAAAAATACAACCCAACACTATTTCCAGCTGTGACATCTTGCAGTATGGCAATCGGCAGCATGGTTTTTTTATGCTTCATCTTCCCCTTTCATCACATGTAAAACTCCCTATCCAATTTGCAAAAGCCATTCCACACCTAAAACATTCACCTTTAATTAACAGCTAATATCTGCAATCTTTATTTTACTTTTTACAGAATGCATATGTTGTAATGAAGAAGAATGAAAGGTTAAAAATGAGCTATGCAACTCTGAAACCAAAGAAGTCAATTCACCTTTCAAGTTTCAGCTGGATTGATTTATCCAGACATAATTTAATGTCAGGGGAACCATTATGCTTCACACCCTGTAGAGAATTTCGGGGATCTAGGTGAATTATCTGCAGGAGCCTTTTGTTTATCCCATCAACATCATAGCAGCTCCAACAGAATCATGTAAAACATTTGGCTGACATCATACTCTGTTTAAAGGACCTCTGAGGACAAACGAGGACAACATAATACCATTGCAGCCACTGCAAAATCTAAGTATGCTCATAACGCAGGGCCTGTATGTTCTGAAAGGAGACGTCAAGTTGTAGTTTTTCCTTCTAAAATAAAATTTAAGCATTCAGTAAAGTAAAACAGTAAACCAATTCCAAATAAACTCAATGATATTAAGCTTTTATCTTTGTGACTATGATTGGCAATACAAATACTGCTCTAAAAATACTGAAGTCTTGCTATTCCAAAAACCTAAGACATCACAGTGGTAGTAGTTTAATTGCGTTAATCTCTTCAACTAACATTGTTAAACGGATCAAAACTCCACAAAACTAAGGCCTAACTCAGTAAAAGTTCATCTAAGTAACATCAGTCACCCATTTACTGTCACAAAGACTAGATGTGCAAGTTTTTGCACGAGACAGCTGAAGTATTTAGACACACTACACTTTTGCAGCATGCATTTACATTTCAGAATGTTACTTTCTTAAGACATCTTATAATTTTACTGTAAGCTATTGGTTTTGCAAAGAGTTATTCTCATGAATACGTAATTTGAATTGAAGTGCAGGCAGGATACCTATCTAAAACATTTAAGAATCTCTCAAATGAATCTGTCCAATCATCAGGTGAAATAAATTTCAGTGAATGAGTTTAAGAAATATTCATACACAGAACAGTTACTAAATAATAAAACAGCATTTTCTCTTCACAGGATGTTTATAGCACCCTTGGGTGCTATAACTGCTGGTGCCAACCTGAGCAATTCTGAGTGTTCAATTTGTATCTTTAAAACATTATTTACACAAAGTTTGGGGGGGGTTTTGTGGGGTTTTTGTGGTTTTGCTTTCTAGATTGGGGTGTGGGTTTTTGGTGGTTGTTTGGGGTTTTGCTTTTTGGGTGGGGGCGTTTGTTTAAAAACAATGCATCTCTCTGACCATAAGATTTTTACACATGCGGCATACATAAACAATATCAACATAGCTTGATTTAAAGAGGCACTGAAAAAACACTCGATTCACTTATTTTTATGCATGCAGTCTGAATTGGGCACTTGCACTGCTGACATACACTGCACAACAGTATTTTCTCACTATCTAACCAGAGAAACTCTCCTTATAAAATGGCATCAAAAGCCAACTTAAACAAATCCATGATATTTGAAGAAAACTCTTGAATGAATAAAGCCACTGTGCAGACAGAACCTGTCAGCAGAATGTGGATTTAGATGGATGTCCTATTAAAACTCCCCATCGGACAGAATAATTAGCCCACTTCTTAAAAGTTAAATGGTGAACTAAACTTTCAAAAAGCATTAAAGAACAAGTTTATCAAGTCAGTAAATTCACTTCTGCCTCAATTTATGCCAATGTCTTAACAAAAACACTATTCAAATGTTCACAGCATCAAAGAATGAGAGGGTAATCCACAAAGCTGTTGCTTCTGACTCAAGTTAAACATTTACGGAAACTACTGCCACAGGAGTTAAGACTTGTCACCACCGTAAAGAAATCAGTTCAGAAGTACTCTCTTCCCACTAGAGGGAGACAAATGATTGCAAAAGCATCATTTGCAAGCTCTGCTCTCTACAGAACCATACAAAACCTGTGTTCACAAAACTGAATGGTTGCAGTGTCAGAAAAGCGACCGATGAAAGACGGACACAGTGACTACTGCATGTTTCTCTCGTTCAGCACAGTAATACTAAATCTTAAAACAGTAAGCAATGCTGCCAGAGAGCTTACACACAGTTTAAGTACACACAAAACTGGGAACACAAAGACCAAAAAGCATGCTTTCTTTTTATATACACAGGTATGTATTTTTATATTCATAATGTTTTAGACATAGATTAGAAATATTTGTATTATTACTTTCTAGATAAAACACACACTCAGGTTCTGAATCAATGTTCTTCAGTTTTTCCAGAAGTAAAATATATTCAGATAAAAGCAGCTTACTAATGTGACTCAGCATACCTGAGCATGTACCAGTGAACAAGTACAAACTTTCGACTGGAAACCAAAGTAAAAGCTGAAATGTTAAAAGCAGCCTGAGACCTGGTGACCATATATCATGTGTCATCTTCTTTAAGTAAAATAATCATAGTGAGTAATTACATCATTATTTTAACAGTGTCATATTAGTAGAGTTGCAAGCTGTATATACAGCATGATTCTAAATAAAAGTATGCTATCAGGGAACATCATCCTAGTAAAAACAAATTAACTCTGAAAACAAATTAAGTCTGAAACACTAACAAAAGGCTGTAAGAAAAAGATGTGACATTTCTGAACCATTTCCAATAATTTTGCATTTACGCTGAATTCTCACACAGAGTAGTAGCAGATTAAGTTATGCCTTCACACTCTGTAAGAGCTAAATTAATGTTATCGGAGGTGGGGGGAAGCCTAGGAATGGTTTAACTTGCATGGAAAATGCTGCAGACGAATACTGTGTTTTCCTGTAACTGAAAATACAGCCCTTTTCAGAAGACCGAAAAGAGTGTGCGTGTTGAGGGGTGTGAGAAGAAAGGGGAGAACGAGAAAGATTCACTTATCCCCCTCTGAGCGCAAACACTGACTAGCGCAGAGCTGCGTGTCTTGCAAACAGTATTTTTCTGTGATGGTGGCAACGACACCCTGAGAAAACGATGCCTGCAGAACCACTAATGTGTTGAATACAAATAAAAATACAGATCTTTTTACTCCAATGCGATAAAATACTAAAGAAATCCCACAAACCCAAATCTAAAAAATTAGAAGCCTTTAGAGACAAGTAGTGACTTAGAGTGCCGTAACATGCATTAGAAGCTATGTTTCAAGAACTCTAATAGCACATTATCACTTTATGTCTTGAATGCATTTGTTCCTCCTGTCTTTGGTAGGAAATGAGATGGCTATCTTGTAAGAAGGCAAACACCTGTGCATCTCCTAAAGAGTAAGGGCACTGTCACTGTTCACACACTGAAATGTGTAGCTTGTTGCGGCCATTACAGTCTGAAGTGCTACAAACACAGGAACTCACCTGTTTTAAGAACTCAAGAAATGGGAATCTCTTCACCACTTAAAAACACACGTAGGGCCCAATATTCAAACTTCGTGGAACGCGGATTGTATTACACCTGAATAGATTGTTTAGTAGGCTACGTTCTTAAAAGATAGATCTACTTTGAGCTTGTTTCTTCCTAATATTTTCCCCAAAGAGCCTCTAAAGGACCACTTAAAAAGCATCTCAACTAGGCAAAAAGCAGACAGAGAAGACAATAGTTCCACTGCCCAGAATTCTATGAGAGTAACTAGGTGGGAAAGAGATCAAATAATCAAGAGTAGGAGGGAAACACTAATTGGGATATAGCTGTGACATTGTCTGTCAACAACTATCCTGTCTATATTAAGAAATCAATGTTTCTACAGACATTTCTCAATGATCCAAACTACTCCTGAGCTATTTGTGAAGACAAAGGACTGATAAAAATCAATACCAAAAAGATGAAAGTAGCCTAAAGGCATACGAATAAACATGACTAAAAAGGGGGATTAAGAGAACTGTGTTTTAACAAAACATTTTCGTATTATGAACTCAGAGCTTTTCCATCATTAATCTGCCTTCTATTTGTTACACTGTACCACAGTAAGATAACTCATGTACTCTGACCCCTAACCACACCACCCACATTCTGTTCAATTCAATTATAAAAATATAAGGTAGCTTTATAAGGTACTTCAAAAAACAAAAGACATGAGCTCAGATACCCACATTATTTGCTCAAAAAAAAATTAGGAAGATTTTTAGAAAAGGGGCAGAGTGATGAGTATCTTGTATAAAGGGGTTCATAAGTCCAAGGCCCCCTTAACACAATACAAATGGTAATAAACAAATAGTTGCCAATACATTAGCAGCATAGAGAGCTCTGCACTCAATTAGGATCAAATGCATGTGTCTGTACAGACATACCCGCTTCCTTTGCTCATGCAATTGCTGCTTTTTCAACACAGTACTTTGTACTATTGTGGTTTTTTAGAGGGCACTTTGGACAAGCAGAAATATTATCTGTGCACTTCTTGATGGAAGTACTTGCAAAAAGGAAAAAAATTAATGTGTTGTTAAGACATTGTACATGGGTTAAATGTAGTTAGCTTTATTTTTAGCAGAAATAAAGATTTATATCACTTATAGCTTCCTCTTAAACTACAAAGGAATGACAGGCAGTGCTTACAGTAATTATATTATATATGCTCTTTTGTTTCATTGTTTTTCTTTACCCTAATATGCTCTAAAGTATATTGAAAGAACCCCAAATAGTTAAACCTTTGCCTGAACAAGTTAAGCATTTTTAAAAATACAAATTTTAAATTCACCAACTCCACTTTTTATCTATGTATCAAAAGTTTAGAGCATAACTAAAGATCCAGTATGAATAAAAATTGTCACCTGTATGTGACAAAAGCACTAGGAATAAAAAGAAAATAAAAACCCCACAGAATTACTTAGTTAAAACAGCCATTCTGTAACTTAAAGGCAAAAAACCCAAAAAAGGCAAACAAAAACAACCTAGCTCATCCTAAACCTAAGTGAAGATTCTGCTGTTATATAAAATACACATATTTTTTATTACTTTGCATTTCAGGGTTATCCCATGTAGTCTTATATAAAAAACACACAAGTTAATGCATTGTTTAGGTTTATCACAAATAATTATTCACATCACATGAAGCTGCTAGATTAGCTGGGATTTTGCAGAGGGAATGGTTTTGGAGGGTTTGTTTTGGTGGTTGTTTGGGCAGGGAAGTGTTCTGTAGGGCTTGTTTGTTTTTTTAAACCAACCACAAGGAAAATAAAACCTAGGTACTGTAATTCTACTGAGTGCTACATAACTGCTGCTTAGGAATCTTTAAATCAATCCATTAATGCACTGTACAGTATTCTCAGCAAAGATAAGTCATACAATCCCTTGACCCACTACTGTATTTCATGTATTGGGGTAGGGAGGCAAGGAGAGAAAGAAGGGAAGTCATCTTTAAGACTGGAAAGTTCAGAGAGAAAGCCACATATAGAGTATTGTTTATTAAACTTTCCAATGATGAACAAGTTAACTTATTGTACCTGATTTAGAAGATATCTGTTTAATTTTCAAGAGTAACACTGGATTTATATTCTACTTATGTATATAAACAAATGAAAAATGTTTCAACTCAGCAGATTTCTTCCTTTTTTAAACAAGTGAAAAACAGAATAGAACATAAAAGATGTAAAATAAGAAAGTGTCAAAGACTTAAGAAACAAAAACAATTGCATGAGCTAGAAAACTTCTGTAGTATTCTAGATAGGTGAAGAGTTGCATCAGCCTCAGATTACACGTCTACTTATAGCTCAGCTAAATATAAGCGTGAAGTTCTTCACACTGCATCACCACTTCAACAAAATACAAGGCAGAAACAAACCAAAAAATAAAACATTCCTTAAATTAAATTCCAATTGCTAAGTTCTGGTATCTTAAAGGCGAAAGTATTTTTGATTATAGAAATTCACAGGAAAGTGTGAGAAAGTATCAAGACAGTCTAACGGTGTCCTTGCTGGACAGCTGTCAAAATCCCATTTGACAAATTGTTCTAAAATGACATTGTAAAGCTAACGTGGATTAGAACCGACAATTTACTTTCATACTTTTTTTAAATGAGAACCTCAAATGGCAGTGAAAGGTATCTATGTAGCTCATTCAGATTTATCCACCAAGTTTATGATTCTGCAAATCCATGAATGCATACTTTTAATTCTTGTCTCTGATTTAAATTAGTTCTCCCACATACTTGAAATTAAAATCATTCTTTTATAGGAAAAATTTTTCTAAGCAAGATATTATCCTTTCTTTTTTTCTTACCCAACATTCTAGTCCATTTCACGATGGCTGTTCAAAAGTAAACTACAAAGTTTCAACAGTTTCAAATTCCCTCAACAAATCCCTTTCTATTAAAGGTGTATCATGCAGAACTGTTGACATATACATACTAGTACTTAGAAATAGCCTATTAACTGCTGTCCACAGCTAAATTATATAGGCTTCATTACTTTAAATTTGTCCGTGTCACCACCTCCCTCCCACATGTTTTTAATCTTCTCCTAAAAGTTGTTTTTTAAAAAGCAGCAGCTTAAAAATAGATTAGGACCAACTTTTTTGTGCGTTTTTTATAATATTAGATTTCTTCCTTACGATATATAGAATTCCAAATTAAGCTTGCTTTGTTTTAGGCTAGATTTATATTTTCACTATCAATTAACACAGTAAATTAATTTTTAGGTTTGTCCTTCTTTTCCCTTTTAAAATCTTCAGACCTTTGTAAAGCTTTTTAGAGAAGTGACTAGTTACTTTTCACTCTGTGTGGGTCCTGGCAGTAGTATTCTCTGTTAAGTCTTGATCTTTGCTTTTAATACCAAATTTTTTTACCATTTTCAATACCCTGTGTTCTATGTGGTTATTCCTTAATGGGAGTTTTTTGAATAGCGTTCCTCATTTTAAGTTAATGTAAGCAAACCTTAAACTATCAACTACTTTCCACTGTGAATTCCACAGTTAAATGTCAAACATCTGGTAACAGTTGTCATCGATTATCTTACCAAGCCTGGTACCAAAAGCTTTAAATATTTTAACCATTTTACGACATAAAAGGAATAGTGGCAGGAGGTTAATAGGAACTGACCTATTCTAGTGTAAATGTCTACCTAACTGCTGAGGGGTTTTGATAGCCGATTTTCACCCAGTTTAACTGGTTCTTGAAAAAGCAGGATTACAGACATTATGAGTCAGCTTTAATCAGTTAAACAACTAACCTTTTGCTCTGTTTGCAGTTGGTCACATCTCTGCTTTTCATGGCTAAGTTCTTTTTCCAGTCTTTCAACTTGATCTCTGAGTTGTGCCGTTTCCTTTTCCAGAACAGAAGTTACCTTTAATAGCTCTTCTTTTTCTTTTATTATTTTTTCAATTTTAAACTGTAAAAACAAAAACATTCTTTTTTTGGTAATTTTTCTCCTCTTCATTCCTATCAAATAAGCGGATAACAAATTACTTCAGTGTTTGAGCAGAAGCACAAAATGTGTGTCCTCTGATTAAGTTGTTTTACAGTTCTCCCCTTATTTCCAAATTTCTGAAGTTTCATTGCTTTAACTGAATAGTACAACATTACCATTAGACAGCACACTTTGCAGTGGCTTGATTTATACTCAAGTTTTCCCTCCATAAGTGAAGTGCCTTTACTGTTCCCAAGTGACAGCAACTATGGAGGAGCTAATTATGATGATGACAGCTTGGCAAAAAAATGGCTGCTGAATGTAGACACACACACTCTAAAGCAATGTTTGAGGAATTGCACCAAAAAAAAATGAACACACACATAACCAAAAGTAAGGACTGGCACATGAATTGCGGCCTTTCAATACTTAAGGGGGCTTATAAGAAAGATGGGGACAGACTTTTGAGTAGGCTCTGTGGCGATAAGAGAAGGGATAATGGTTTTAAACTAAAAGAGGGTAGATTCAGACTAGATATAAAGAAGAAATTTTTTTACAATGAGGGTGGTGAAACACTGGAACAGGTTGCCCAGAGAGACTGTAGATTCTCCATCCCTGGAAACATTCAAGGTCAGGCTGCACAGGGCTTTGAGCAACCTGATCTAGTTGGAAGATTTCTCTGCCCATTGGAGGGGGGTTGGACAAGATGACCTTTAAAGGTCCCTTCCAACCCAAACCATTCCATGATTCTACAAAGCAAGATAATCAAAGAGGTTTGAAAAATTATTTTTCTTTAATTTTAGTACTATGAGTACATAACTGAAAGGCAAAAATACCGCAGATGTATCTCTGTACTAAGTCTCTTATCCCTAAATTTTGAAAACTGTAAATCAAATAAATGCATGTTTGTGCCTAGATGCAACTGCCTAAAGGATAAAACATCTCATGGCAAGGTAAGGAAACTGTACTGAGCAATTCCCAGTAACTAACTCATACAACCAAGTTGGTTTGGTTTTGGGGTTTTTTTGTTGGGTTGGGGGTTTTTGGGGGGGCGGTGTTTTGTTTTTTGTTTTCTTGTTTTGGTTTGGTTTTTTTAAGTAGTTTTCAGCCTACAAAATATTAACAAGCAAACAGAAACATCTTGACTCACAATGTAAGCATACAAGTCTAACCACATCCATCTAGCAAGGAACATGACACACAGAACACTGCTTTAAATAAAACAAGAGCTATTCTAACATACTCAGGCACCTGCAATTATTCAACTTAGTTTCCAGGGCTCCTCACTTGTGCACAGAAAGTATACTGGTTCCTTAATTTTTTTCCTTACAAGCACCATTTCACACAACAGGTACCTTCCCCCCTCCAATTAGTTAGATCGTACAGATGTGAGAGACATCTACTGTCTTAAGGTTAAGATACTATATATTACCTACTCTCTTAAGGTTTCCCAGTCTATGCTTAGTGCTATGCCACACCTGTGACCAGTTTAAAATTTTTACTCATTTAACCTGCAAATGTTCTGAACTCCAATCAAATACTGGAGAACAAACCAGAAATATATGTAACATATATGTATGTAGGTTTTCCATCCTGGTTTGGTCTTCAATATATATACATACACTCACATGATAGAGTAAAAAAAATAAGATAACATTTTAAGAATATCTGAATCAAACCTCAAGAAGTCCAGCTTTTGTGGTCACCACTAACATATCAGAGTTTCCTTCATCTTCCATAGTGAGCAATTCTTCAACAGGGGAAGAGGTACGAAACTGAAAAGGTGTGCTTGCTCCACGGATTTCTCCTTTATGAGTCACATAACAGAACTGGTAAAATTCTCCATCATCATTTGGTAGATAATATCCTATCAAAATAAATTCATATTTGAATAAACATTCTGCACAAACATACAAGCCTCCATCTGGAAACAGATTATCAGATGATGTTTTACTTAAAAATTTCATGCTCATTACCTCAGTAAGGCACAGATAAATCATGAAAACAGCAGAAAGCAAAAGTCATCCTATTTAGGAACTTTCATACCCCAACAATTTCTCCTAGCTTTTAAGACAAACACCAAAATGGCGTCAGGCAGTAGGTGCTATATATACACATCACCTCACATACATTAGGTAATAGCTGCTGTTTATGTATTTATGAAACAGATAGAATTATTAGCAATGAGATGCCCTGAAGCTGGATTAGGACCATAGTATCATGTAACTGTTGTACAATCACAGAACAAAGAGCAAGCAATTTTTTGGCCTTGGAATACCTGTACAACCAAAGACAACAAAGACAGAATAACATGCAATGACAAGACACTTGCAACTTTACCAGGGCCAATTTTTTGTGGAGTAATCACAATTTACTTTTGCTATTTTTAAATGTCAAAGTACAGGAATGCTCTGAATGGACGACACAATGTTAACAAGCTGCAAGTATTGAGGGGGCAGGGGGACAAGTTTAAAAAAAGAGCTTACTTTTCAAAATTGAAAAAAAAAATTTCTTCTAGACTTTGCAAGGTAAGAATAAATCCTCTCTCTTGTAGCTATGTAATACTGCATGCTGCTAGCAAATTATTTCAGAAGAGTTTCTGTGTGACTATTCAACTGAACTGTTCTCCACTAAAGCTTCAACATGAACCCTCTTACATCACCTTGATTTGCATGGCTATATTTGTGGATGTTAAATAATCATTCCCAGAACTAATGAGATTTTTACCTTTATTAGTAAATGCAATAAACCACACCTTACCCAGTTTAATGGTAAGAAAACCAACCGGTTTTATTCAGAACACTTAATTATCAGATACTGTAGCCAGCTTGAGTATGATACTAGCATAATAAATCCTCACCTAATGTTCAATCCAGCAGGTGATGTCACCAATTTCTGTTCATATTTCACAATTCAATCTGCTCCCTTTCTAACTTTATCATTAATTTCTATTCACCAGCTTTTATTCCAGATTCGTGGAAGACTTTTCCCAGTACTCTTAGGTACTTTTCCTACAAAGGGTAACACATTACATGTGCTATACGGGCAGTGCTTCTATCAAGGACTTCAGGTTTCCATTAGTCTTAAACGTTATTAACTGTAGTTCAGGGAATAGTACCTTAATTTCAAAACCTCAGGATTCTGTGCTTTTGAACC
Source organism: Morus bassanus (assembly GCA_031468815.1). Lineage (NCBI taxonomy): Eukaryota > Metazoa > Chordata > Aves > Suliformes > Sulidae > Morus > Morus bassanus. The sequence goes on along the minus strand of CM062567.1, from coordinate 38,107,330 downwards.
TGACTACACTTTCCTATATAGCACTGCAGTTCAGTTTACCCGATTCAGTGCTTAAATAAGGTGACACTATCCAGAAACAAATTCAGAACAATCTACTTTGCAGCTCCAGCAAGTTTTCATATTGTTTCAGACAAAGTGATTTTAAAATTACTTAAAGTCTTTTTTCTTGTATCTAACATGTACTGGAGAGAAGAGATTCCTGATTGTTTTCTTCCAGCACACCTACTTGATCATTAAAATATATATACACACATATAAAGCATGCTGCACAACATTTACTATTTATCTCAGTTAATTAAGGTCCTGTAGGGTCTACTGATCTCATCTCAGCAGCACTGAAATATCTTGCCCAAGTAACTGGGAGACTGTCTGAATAGAGATTAAATCTAGCAGTTCTGTAAAAGTGGTGGACTGTCAGCATGGAATGTAACAGATGGGACAGAGCTACCTGGTCTCTTCATGTGTGGTAAAAATTCTAAATACAAAGGACTGAAAATGACATGTAGAGTTCTAGGCTTCTAGGTCACTTTTAGTTTCACTACAACCCAATTTCATTCATTCAGTGAATTTTGGTAACTGTAAAAGAAACTAATGACTTCCTTCCAGTTCCTACAGAACTCATATACTTTTCACAGATTTCAAGGTTATAAAATGGTCAGATCATGTGGATTTGATCATCATCAAAAGTACCAAAAAAAAAAATGTCTTGGGGTAACAGAAGAGAACAGTGAAGTCATCCAAGCTATCACTAGTTGCAGCTTTAACAAGACAACAAGCTAAAACAGTAGTCATTTCAGGACTTCAGTTATTGTTTTTCTATATATTTTAAGCAATAAACATATACAAAGACTAAAGCCAACTCGGGGAAATAAAAAAGAACATAAGATGGTATATAAAATTCTACTAGTAAGCAGAAAAGCATTAAACAAGTTTAATGGAGGTGCTCTTTTACATGCAACTTTGAATGTGTGTAGATTTTTGACATTTGTAATGTCCTGTGGCAAGAAGTTCTGCACATTGACTGTGTTATACAAGTATTATCTCTATCTCTGTTTTGAACCTGTCATGTGGTAGCTTACATCAATGGCTCCTACTTCTTTAAATATGAACAATGGATAATCCACTCATGCCATGGGTAGCTGGTTTTAGAGACATCTGTCACTTCTCATTATTTCCCTTTCCCAGGCCGAAAAACCTGGCAGAAGGAAGTTCTGAAGATCACCTAGTCCAACTTCCCACTCAAGAGACTGTTGTCAGCACCAGTCCGAGACTACCATGGCTTGTCTAACCAAGTGTGTGGAATTCCCATCCTTCCAAAGCAAAGATACCTGTTCGAGTACTGCACTACTTCCTCTTGGTAAAAAAGTTTCTCCTAATGTCAGATGTAAACCTCCCAGGCCACAATCCATGGCCATTGTCCCTTTTTATATTTAATGAGTGTGGCTCTGTCACTTTTGTAACCCCACACCTTTACAAGGAAGCTGTTTCTTAATTTTGATCTTCCTTGTTGCACTTTGTTCATTTGTGCTACTAGATCTCTGAAACTGGGAAGGGGAGGGAGAGGATCTGATCTCCACACAGTGTTGAAAATGCAGTTATAGTATAGATTTGAACTGTGGTGAAACATTTTCTATTTTGTTCTTCATTCTCTTCTTAAAAACTTCAGTCATTTTCATCAACTGTCAAAAGGTCTCTGACAACTCTGAACCTTCACCAAACCATCTACATTATTTATTCTTTCACAAGAATCACTTTACATTGAGAATGATGTTTAAAGTCCAGAGACTAAGGACTATGTAAAGACACAATGTGTTAAGAGAAGCCAAGATTAAAAAAACCTGCCGATCATTAAACTATTAAGTATGTCATTTACTGTATTTGAGTAGCTTCCAGCAGAGCTTCTCTTTCTATCAGTCATTAATATTGTCCATTACTACGTAAAAACATACTAAGTCACATACTTCCCCTTACACTTTCCTTGACATCTAAAATAGGACTGAACTTCACACAGTGAAGTGTGGAAAATTCTCCTACAATTTATGTTTGTAAAAGTCTAGAACGGTTATACAACCTTCAGCATTGTAATGAACAGATAAGAACTTAAAAAGCTGTGTAGGCTGGAAACTACAGGTAGGTACTGCTTTATATTCACCTTGAAAAGTCAGCACACAGTTAACAGTGGATCCTTCCACATAATTTTCTGGCATAGGTGACCAAAGAAATGTGTAATAGTCTCTTGCAGTACTCCAACCAACCTAAAATAAAATAAACCACAACAAAAAAGAGAAAGAGAAAACATTAAGCAGAAGAATTGTTTTACACAGTTAAGATACCATGGTCTGGCCTTTACAACGTACTGCAATATGCATATTTCTGCTTCAACATGCAATAAAAAGATACTTAACAATGTTTACAAATCAGGAATATTTTAACAAGCATGTCAAAGATTGAGCATGAATTTTATTAAGCTTGTTACCTAAAGCAATAAATGGGTCTAAGGCAATAAAAGGGTCTATATAAATTAAAACACCAGACAGTTCGCAGTATATATTAAACTACGGAAAAAAAGTAAATGTACAAAATAGTAAAGATACACATTAGTATATGAAAAATACAAAAATATTAATTCTGATGTTTATAGTGAGATTTTCTTAGTGTAAGTTCTGCCAATGCTGACTATTTTGTGTCCACAATCCAACAGGTTCATCAGAAAACAAAAAGAAAAAAAAACCCAACACGCTCTTCTACTGAAAAGGCCAAATTTCACAGAGCTAAACTAGCACCTTTTGGATAACTTCTGCAATACTGAAGACCAGCATTTCACTGGAATGCTACTTCTTCCATGCATACATGCTATGTCTGCAAGGAAAAAACAATTTGCACGAAAACCTAACTCAGCTAAGTTTGTACAGTCTTCCCACTAACTTCACTGAACATGTGCTTTCAGACTTTTCATAACAGTGCAGTTCTGTACAGTAAGAAATACTATCCGCTGAAGAAACATATTCCAACAAGCTTGAAATATGTGCATCTAAACCTGAAACCCAAAGCAACTACTGTAAAGCAATGGATATATTAATAATAGCATAATGGTAAAGAACAACAAATACATCTGTTTTATTCCACTGACTTTAAAAAAACCACCAAAAACCTTGTCAAAAGCTAGGTGTAGTATGATTTATCAGTAACTGGGTATACTGTCTTGGAAGAGTTAAGAAGAGGAAAGGGGACAAATTGTCTATCAATTTATGTCAGGTAAGACGGCATTTCAAGAGGGAGAAGAAAAAAAAACGCCACACCCACAAAAAAACCAACCACAATGACAAAAGTTACCAATCATGATTTCTATTACTTCAGTAGACAAGACTTCTAAACTTCACACTAAACGTCATACTAAAGTTCATACCAAATCCTCCTTTATAAAGGATACATTGCAACAGTATTTCAAAAGCATTAAGAACTGGTTTTTTTAAGGATTTGTCAGCTTTAAAAAGAAAAAAGAAAACAGATATTTAGACAGGCAATGAGAACAGCAGAACTGAAAGTAATTCAATAGCAATTATATATGTATACAGGTATACATTTCACATATGAAAATTAATAATTTGCATTAGTAAAAAAATTCTGAAGAGATTCTTCCATAGCTGCCCATTACACTTCTTCACTTGGTACTAAAAAGTGTGGGAAAAGCTAATGTTTGGAAAAAAGAACTGGTCCGAGATGACCAGGCCTTTTTCATATTCTTAATAAACAAGGATGAATGACTGCAAAACCAGATTAGATTTTCATTTTGTGAACTACAGTCACTTCTTTAAGGCAACATTCATTAGAGAGAAACAGTGCAGACTCCTGACATATCCACAAGAATAGAATCACCTACTACATCTTAAGCCTATTCTTAGGCAAAATTTAAGATTTCTGTGTTATGTCCTCCTAAGGAGCTTTTAAAGATGTGAATGAAATTACATTTCCTGGTGTTGTTATTCCCACACTGTTAAATATCTCAGAAATAACAAGCAAAGCTCCTCCAGTTAACTTGAAGGGGGAGTGAAAACAATTTTTCCTCTATAAGACTTCACAGGAAAAACATTTTGCGAATTTTCACATTAGCCACGTCTTTTAATCCAACTCAGATGTTAAAATACCCCTTTTTCCTGAACCTGCTTTTACCTCAGAGAAGGGAAAGCATATACCATTACTTGTTGCCCTAAAATAAAGAAAGCAGACAGCTTTTTAAATGTAGTTCTCAGTGAGTGAGGAGTCCCCATCTTGTTCTTTTTAATTTCACAAGGGAAACTGAATTATTATGTCCAGAACAAAGACTGTTTAGAACTGAAGTAATCCTTTCATCCTACTCTAGTTTTCACTTCTGTTTGAAAAAAAAAAAACTAAACAAACACACTCTCATTCTGATGCTGTTTTCCTGAGTAAAATAACATCCTTCCTTTTGATAATTAACACTTTGGAAAATGTAGCAAGAGGGAGTAAAATCCAGTGAATATAAAAACAAAAATGGTCCCTCTAGGAGATCAACTCAACTTCTGATTCAATTTTCCTCTGGGATTGCAGCATATTTTATTTTTAAATATCACATGTTGATCTGTAAATTTAATAATCTGTTCTGAAACCAAAAGTTATTTTTGTGAATATTTTACCTGTAACAGTAATCCACATAAGGATTTTTTTTTAAGGTAATTTAAAACTTCAGTCGTACTGATACAAACAAAAAGATTAATTCTATAGAGAACAAGTAGTTCTCCTGGCCTATTTCTCACCAGGTGCCATACTTTCAAGTGTGATTCTTATCTGTGGGTTACTGGTAAAGAGAGAAGTGTGACACATCAAGAGCTAGTGGGCAATACCCTGGGAAGTTTTAACCCACACGTATTTTCTCCAGCAGTTCCCCCTACTTCCTGTCACCCATCATCTGCTTCCCCTAGCAAAGCTCCCCATCTTACACTCTTACAATCCTGAGAACCCACTTATTTCTTAATAGGGCACATGCAAGTTATCAGCAGGTGTGGACTACCTAATGGCTCTTTTCATTGCACAGGATTTCAGAAGATGAGGGTCTTCCCTGCTACAGGTTGCACACATCAAAATGTGACAATACAGAGAAGGAAATATGAACAAATCTCATCTCCCTTGCAATTGCATACATTTAAAAAGGGGAAGTTTGTGTATTCTGCAGCAAAGCAAGTTAACTTAGTAACATTATTCAACATCTTTCCTACTTAACAATGGTTATAGTTAACTTCCATAGGATTATTTCTTAGATGACAGAAACAATGAGCAAAACCAAAGTAATGATATTCTGAGAAGAAACTAAAGAAAAAAATTAAGTCATGGATGTTTTAGGTCTAGGATCTAGGTCTTTAAACAAAAAATCAACAGGTTTTAATGAAACCATTTTTTTAGTACTTTATATCTTTTGACAATATTCTCTTTAATAAGCCTGGTATGAAGTACACAGTGGTTCAGAAATACAAAATGCTCCTATGCAGTCATACATAACTTCTCTATGGCAACAGATTATACTATCACAGATATAAGACTATAAACACATATTGGATGGCTCAGCAATGATCTAAATGTGACCTTTGACAAAGATATTTCTTTCAGCTCAGAAGAAAAACCAATAGTCGCCTAAAAATAGGGTTAAAACTATGTAAAGAAATGTTAAGATTGGCTAAGGGAAAGGAAATAAAAATTGAGATAAACAAAAACTGGTGGCAAAAGCTACAGAGGAAATGAACAAAAAGTGAAAATGATGACAAGGAAGATAGAATACCCGTCAATAGCTCCACAGTGATTTTATTCGAAAAGCAAAACAAAATACTGTAGCTCTGGAAGCAAGATGAACAGTATCCTCATCATCATCAGGCATATTAGCTTCGAAAAAATATTTTCATTTTAATGAAAGGAATCAGAAAACCTAGTCTGTTTCTCTGACTGCTGATCAAAGCAACAAAACTTATTACAATTAATATAGACTATCTTCCAGGTTAGTCTCTGGAGGGGGAGAAGAGTCCAGATCCCCCACAAGAACCCATTTGTTGTGAAGACCTTACCTGGACTGAACTGATGGAAGAAAAATTGCTATTTAGGCAAATGTGCACATAAGGTGGTTTTTTTTGTTTTCTCTGTTGGGGTTTGGTTTTTGGTTTTGTTTTGGGGTTTGTTTTTGTTTGGTTTTTTTTGTTGTTGTTTTTGTTTTGGTTTGGTTTTTTTGTTTTTTATTAAAAAGACCATTACAGCAACTGGTCCGTACAATTCTGCTTGGGACATACTGAAAAAGGGCAGGTTGAAGCTCTTCTCATAAACATAAGAATTTGTTCTTTGCGCATCTTCCTGGTATTAGCACAGGATTCAAGAAATCAGATGACTCAACAGGTAGGTGTTGTTAAATACAGTTAGCATGGGGTAAATAGTATCAATCAGTAGTGTACAGTGGAAAAAAACTCAGAACATTTTAAAAAATAAATGTACTTATTGCATACACAGTTTTTAGAAACTGCATATTGCAGTTACTTAAATGCCACTTCCTGTGAAAGTTATAAAATTTGGAGGTAGCGATACCTGAGCACAGACTAAAAAGAGTTCCCTGGCCAGCATATTCCTTAATTTCATACTTTGACAACTCAGAGATAAGTTTTGTTAGGTTAAAAGCAGATAAATTATCTTAGTCTCTCATTTTCAGAAATATTTTCTCCATAGAACAATGTTCAAGTAGCAGATAAAGGTTATCCTGCCACCTCACAAAACCTTTTGCAGATTATGCTCCAGTTCTTGGGGTGATGAGGCTCCTTTGACCCCGTTGTACTTGCACTGAAACAGCAGGAAGACAGAACCTACTCTGTGAAAAAAAACTAATCCTAAAGCTATTTTGATTACTCATATCTCCAAGCTTATCTATACAGGAGTCTCCAGGAAAATCCCAGAACAGTAGCAGGGTAGACTTTATGTTAGAATTGGAAATTACTCTAGTAAGTAGAAGCAGAGAAATTCTCCAATATTTGAGAAGCCCTCAGCATGAAAACAGAAAGAAGCAGGGCTTCTTATTCAGTTTGTGTCCAGACTCTCTCACTGGAACATGAATGCATGTTAAAAAGTAAATGCAGATGCTATTTAAATACTGTTTAAATGCTCCACATAACTTTTATCACAAATTTGTGTCTATTAGCCTTTCCTTTTTCACATCATTCAAATTCTAGTTGCCTCAAAGTTTAAAACAAACAAAACCAACAATTTTACACCAAAATAGAAAAAGGGAATAAGGGGTTAAGTATTTAATTTACTAGCATCTTGCAGTATTATTTCTATTTTCAAAAATAAGAAAATGGAAAAACAGCACTTGCACAACACATGTTATCAAAGAAAAATCTTCAGGCCTGTAAGAACAAAAGTTTGACCATTTTGACTGCCAAAACAGCTGACATGACTAACAGTGAGCACCTGTATTCATGAAAACATTCTTATGAGCATTTGTGTGTTTTCTGTAAAGATTCACAAGTTTCCTTTCTATATTTGAACTTTAGCAACAATGAAAAAGAATAGTCACTGAGAGAAATTATTATAAATTATAAAAATATTATAAAAATATATTTAAAATCAAGTCTTCAATTGCATTGTTTCATTTTTTGTTTCCTTCATTTGCTGACCAAGTTCTAAAAATTTATGACCTAACTATTCAAGCTGCAAGCATATTTATTTACATTAATAATTAGAATTTAAAAGCTGGGGAAGATGTAGAAATCCACACTTAGCTCCTGTTCAGGCCTCATGTGAAGTTACAGTCCTATTTTGCAATGAAGAATATATTCTGATGTACTAAAATGTGAAACCAAAGTTAAAAAGAAAAAACCATAACACTTTCATTAGAATGCTAACTAAAATGGCATACAAAAAACCCAGATACAAATGCTTTTATAACATGCTTTTTCCTTTTTAACTGATACTGTTAACTGGGAGAGCATTTGACTCAAAAAAAAAGTACTAAAAAATTAGAATAAGACTTCCAAAATAAAAGCAAGTGAAACAGTATCTGGACCAAAACAGATACAGACTTTGTTGTTGTACAAAAACTCAGTTGGAATTCCTTTAATAACTTCACATACCAATTAAGAAAAACAATCCACACCAAATAAAAAGTACTGTCAACTACTAACATAAAGCCAAGTTCCAATCAAAGTGCTAAAGCTGAAACAAATGCACACTAGTACTTCCTTACCTTCTGACTTAAATAAATGAGAAATTTCAATGAGACACATTATGAAACTTTCTGTGAGCCAGGAAGAGTACAAGAGGCACAGTTTACTAATTTAATTTAAAAACATGGCATGGGTAATGGCAATATCCACATTCAAGCACACAAACATTACAAATTACACAAGAACTCCAGCACAAAACCTTCTGAAGTTCAGAGGAGGAAAAAGGAGAATGACCTGTCAAACTACACAAAAGACTTTTTGTGAACTCTGAACTGAAGTTCATCATCGGATGCACTAACTGGTTGTGCTGATACGTTTTAAGGAATTCACTGAAAACTCTGAAAACATTTTCCTTAGAGTTAAAAACTCAAAAAATATTTATGTGCTTATTTCTTAGACAAAAGAGCACATTACACTTAGATGATGCAACTTCCCTAAAACAACAGGAAAAAAAAAATTCATGTTATAACCAGAAATAGAAATAATGTCTCTGCTAAGCTGGTGTTTAACACATTCTTCTATCTTCTGTTTCTCTACATTTAATTCTCACAAACTCCACTCAGAAATCCATTTTGAAATTAGAAAGCTGTGCACAAATTCCACCACACTCGCTTTCCAGAGGTTAACCAACATATTAATAATTCAGAAACTAAATCCTATTTTCACCTTCTCAACCCATGTTTAAACCAAAAACATATGACTAAACATGTCTCCTACAAATATGTCATATCCAGAATATGTTATTATGTACAAACAATGTGTTACTCAAACAATCCTCACTTTATTTAATTCACTCTCCATAAAATGGAAAGCTTTAATAGGCCATTACAGAGTAATCCATTCACTGTATTCCCATTTCCTACTTTTGAGCAAAAAGGCTTATTTCAGTTTAGGACATCATAAACTACTTTTTTGTTACATAAACCAACTCTGTAGTTGCAGTGGAAATGTGGAAGTCTGGTAAAAGTAAAGTTGTCTGATACCAACTACTGTGCAATCTGACTGGGCAAGTAGGGACAAGTCAACTGTCCGCAATACTCATACTAGACAGGTTTTCCTTCTACTAATAAATAGGTATGTAGTCATCATGAAAGTTTCTTCTTCTTACATGCTGCCCCACACATACAAGCCCCTTTCTTACTGACATGCCACCAGTGTGATTAGCTTCCCCATATTTACATTTCACCCACAGCACATTTCCACAAAATAGCTAGAAGAAAAATCAGCTGACTGGAAAAATAAACGGGGGGGATGAGGAGGGCACAATTTGTGTGCCTGTCTGTATGCCAATAATGAATTATCAAATATATTACTGAGGAAAAAAATAACCATTTTATTTCAGTCTATCTCCTTTAACTTTCATCTGATTCATCTTACAAGGAAAGTAAGCGTTTCTAAGAAGCTCTGCCTTACAAGTGCACACTGTCTGCAGTGTAAAAATTATTTCAAACTTTTTTTAATTTCTTGAGTTTCTAGTGAACTTAGAAAATAAACACTTCTGGGTTTGTTTTTTTTTATTTTGTTCCATTTCTTTCCTTTTATAATGCCTTGGTAAAGTCAGTCAACTCAATCTTGAGAGAGAACACTTTAAAGTTACACCACTGTAAGGGAAGCTCACTTGGCATTTTCTTCCCCGGCCTCAGGAAGTTGTTACACAATTAGAAGAGCAGCACTCATTCTGCTGCATTAAGAGTGTCTTACCTATCTATACAACACACGTACTAACATCAGTAGATCCAAAAAGCAAACCCAGGAAACACTTGTTTAGCTGAATCAACTTTGGCATAACCAAGGAGCCTTTATTGTAAATACCTAATATGGCCCAATTAAAAAAAAAAAAACACAAACCCACAAAATTCTTCAGAGGAAAAATGATGCCCTTTTTGTAATTCAGAAGGTAAATTACATAGTTTATAAAGTAATTTGGCAAAGTATCCTAAGTACTGCAAGACAACAATAAACTACATCTGAAAGAAGCAAAATTAGAGACAGTAGGTAAGGTTTTAGACATACATTATACAGTATAATTATTACTGACAACAGTAAGTCAGCAGCCTTTACATATTTCACATTAAGAAACAGTTATTTTGACCCAAACCACAAAAACACAAGTGTCTAAGCAAAATGCAATTGGGCCCAGCACCCTAGGAAGCGATTTCTCCACAGCAGGCTTGGTTTGCACCATAACCCTGAGTTCAACTAACATTACTTGAAAGTCACAATAGTGCTAGTGCTACTGTAGCCTGTAACAGTCTACAAAAGGCAGCTACAGGTAACACGTTCTTCTAAGCCAATTAACAGATGGAAAAATTCAAACATCCGGGGGCAGCGAAGCTCATACTGAGCAAAATTACTGATAGTTTACTGTTAACACTGACACGCCACTGACATGATACACTTTCAAACGCACGCATCATGATCAACTAATGTTATTTAAATGCCAATTCTGAAAGAATCAAACTGTACAAAAAACGTCAGAACATGGACATGAGGAAAAACACTTAAAGTATTAAGCCCACTTTAGTAACATTAAGGCATAGGCATTTTAAAGTTAAGTAAACAACAAAGTCAAAGCTACAACCTTGGTTTTTTTAGTGTGTCTGTGATCACCTTATGCCACATGCAACTTCAACTTACTTCAGTCCAAGTCATTTAAGACTTCACTTCAGACATGACCTCGTTGCTCACACTGAGATAAAAATTTGTAATACAGCAGGAGCCCTAAAGCTGAAACATTTTGGGACAGAAGATGGCTGCAAGGTACTCTAGACTCTTTATGAAAGGCTGTAATCTTAATACGTTCTCTCATGCCCAGACCCAAAGAAGTCCTTCTCTGCTGAATGTTACGAACACGTACAGACAATCTTTTAACTTGGGCTGTTGAAAACATATGGTATTTGTTGCAGTATCAAGGTACTATCAGGATCCCAACCTATTATCATCTCTTGTTGGTTATATTTCTACCTCGAGTTCAGAGGAATACATCAAAATGACATTGACAGAGTGCCTAGACCATAGGATCAACTTTATCTCTTATTAGGTATAAATCAAAATAAACATAGAAACAATATGAACTCTCTAAAAGAAAACCTAGTACATACGTAAATGACTGTCCAAGGAAATGTTATGACAGATCAAAGAGTAACAAAGTTACTGTTTACTTTAAGAGATAAGCATGGAAATTTATTAAGAAAGGGTGGGTGGGGTTTAAGTGAAATATTAATTTACTGTCACATTTCATGAAAACTATAAATTAGCACAATCTTTTACTTCACAACTGTTACCAGCTACTGACCACTTTGTTATGTCAATTCTGCTTCTGACCACACAAACCCACCATAGCAAATATTTTTAGAAAATTAATGACTCTTAAACGTCAAAATTTCTTATCAAAGGTAACCATCCGGTAAACCCAGATTATCATTCTCTTCATCTAGTACAGAACAGTGAACAACACTGCTATGGGCTTCTTTTTCTTAAGGAAAAAAACAAAACCTCAAGTTAAGACATGTCTTTCCAAAGAAGGTAAATCAGAAACCAACAGAATCACTCTAGTTTGTGGATATAGCAATTCTCAAAACGTTCTCAATTCCAATAATTCTATTCCCAACTATTTTAACAACAGGACATACTGTCCACTACATATTCCTGTATCTATCACGCCCTGCTGTGCAGTGATGATATTTCAATATGCATGTGCTCAATAACACATCCAGCTGTTGCGCTGTACTTCATAACATGATCTGTATATATGGAAGCAATTGGTATCTTTAAAAAAAAAAATCAATCTACGACAAAATCAGAACACTGAAATGACTCACACAAGTTGTGCTGTTATTTGCAGTCCAAAGGAGACATAATAAGCCAGAGTACTAAACAAAAACATATCGTCTTTAGACAGCACAACCACCAAGCTATTTCTTAGGTGTCCATTAAAATCCACTGTTAAATTCTGTTACAGAGGTTTTCGAACACAGACAAGTTAATTCAGAGGTTTGCTATAAATCAGTATATTGAAAAGACAGAAATTAAGTTGCGTGTAAATACAGGTACTGCACTGATGCACAAACAGTAGCTCAGGGTGACCTCTTAAATACCGAGTACCCGTTCAGAGGAAGCAGGCATTTTTTGTGTTCAAATAAGTTACTAAGATATTCCCAATGCTGGTTATGCAGCTTTTCCCATATGTTAAGTTACCAGAACGTCATATCACCATTTTTAAGTTATGGATATTAAAAATGTGGACATTAAGAAAGAAAAAATGTCCTTTTCTTCTCTAGGGGTACGTTGAGGCAGTCAATAGCAAAGCACATCTATAACTTAAGTCAATATCCTAGAAGAACGGTAATGTAGATTTCTTAGAAAAATATACCAACTAGAACTGAGGAACAGAAAAGTTTTGATGGAATAGTTAGTCAATGACACAGCAGGACCAAAGCCATTAGCTTAACATATGTAAGATTACCTGCCGATATCACAGGTCTTTCCAGCATGCTGGCCTCAGCAGAATTAAATCTTCAGAAACCCAGAAAGTATTATGATATACCACACAAACACCCACACCTTTAACGCTACTCTCTTGAAGCAATATCTTTATTATGCCCATTACATTCTTTCCTTGGCCTTTGAGACATATATTAAACCTGCCTCCCTTGAATACTGAATGTCTGTCAGTCCTACTTGCACGCATATGCCCTAGACAGAGGGGTAAGCACTTCTTCCTAAAAGCCAAGCAGGTTTTTCAAACACTTCCGCAAGTCTGGACATTATGCATTAATAGTGCAAAATATATCGTGTGGCCATTCGATTATTTCACTTTATTGTGAAATAAAGTCACAAGACGTAGACTTCCCCATCTGGAGATCAGGACCACCTACCAGACAGACCATTTTTACAACCAGATGTAGTGCACATATTAATTATTTTTCCTCATTTCAAAGGTTTAGATTTGGATTACCCTAAGGGCCTCTCCACATTTCAATTAATCAGGTAGAAGCAGAGAAGAATAAAAAGGGGACACTGGTCTTGGATCATTCTGGGAGTACAGATCTCCTATGAAATCTATCAAGAATGATAAGCTTTCTCCCCTTCGACTCCACACTAGGAACCATCAGGTTCTTCTGCACAGAAAAAAATGCATGAAGAAGGACTCAGGCTCAGGATGTCCGTGCCAAGTAATAGGCCAGTACTTATCTGTAAAACTGACTTTTATTTTCTTGGTAACAAGCAAGGACATAACTGATCAAGATCTTTCAGCACTTGATTTGTGACCCTCCAGGATGTCACAAAAGCAAAAAGAAATAGCAGCAATAAAAGACAGACTTGAAGACTGAGTCAAAACCTGGTTTTAAGCTTCCTGTAGGAGACAAGGAAAAAAAAGAAAGATGAATATATACAAAAAAGATAAAAAAGCTGCATATTCAGAACTTCAGCTCTGAAGGGTAACATCATCTTCATTATTGTACTTCCCACCCCCTCCAAGTTTTTGCCAAAGGTCCAATCCCAAAAGTAGCGTATACACTTAGTTTGTAAGAAAATCGGTACATCTGAACTAATTCTCCTATACGCAACGTTACCCTTTCAGTGTATGAACATTGGGTTTGCATTTTTCTAAACAACAGAAAATTACTTTCTTGTGAACAGTTTTAAACCTAGTACCCCCACCACAAAATGCCTTACGCTCAGCATTACAAAAGTTCAACATTTAGCAACTTAAATCACACTGGGAACAACAAAAACCACATTTCATCTACAGCTTATGCAGAGTAGTTGGTAGAATCTGTTAGGTTTTAGAAGAACTGTTATTCGTTTGCCAAATAATTAAGTTGTCATAATGCTGTATGCCACAAATCCCTAGCTCAGGTCTAAAGTTCTAGACCTATTCTACCTCCCAACAAGACCCTTTTCATGTCTCTGATGGAGAACAGGGAGGCAGTACTTTATCTTGCCTTAGCTCCTTATTTTAAGTTGCCTTGTAAGATATCCTTAAGAAGATACCTGTAAATAAACAACTGCAAACATGACGGAACCTGCTGTGGTACCTTTCATTGAAGCCATTATCAATCCATAGTACAAAATAGAAGCCAATACTCAGTGACCTAAGTGGAATACTCAGTAGACACAAAAAACTGGAAACATTCCTAGTGAGGGGGGAAAAACAAACTCACAAGCATTGAGTCTAGCAAGTGGAAAAAAAACCATATACCAGGTGGAAAAGACAGATATAATGAAGAGCAAAATGAAGTTCTCTAATAAATGCATAACTAAATAACCACAACAAGACGCACAGAAAGAAGCTCTTATTAGCAATTTATGGCTCCTACCAAGGATTCATTTCTAACATCACTTTTTCACATAACCTGCACAACACTAATGGGAACTACAACAATCACAAATGCAAATGCACATGGAATAAGAAGAGTCTATCAGACATATAATGCATACTACGGAAACATTTAAAAACTCACAAGCTAGAAATTAAGAGTCAGTATATGAAATCAGGTGTTGCTCCTGGAACTATTAGCTCCATTTCCATTTAAAAGGGAAACAAACTGACAAACCAAACCCTTAAAAGCTGCTCTTCAGAACAGAACTCTAAAAAGATTTGAAAAAGAAGCTTCAATTGCTATTCCACATTATGCAGTATGCCAATAAAGTAGGTGTGGCCCTTCTCCCACACACCTTCCTAGTCCACTTGTTTCCATCACAGTGATGCCAATACAGTTGCCCACTGCATCACACAGCCATCAAGCTGAAGAACCAACCAGTTGTGAAACAAGGTGGTAAAAGCTGGGGGAGGAGAGGTTGTATTCCTCTGCCAGATCACTTCCCCAATCCATTTTACCCTGCAGCTGCACAGACTGCTGGACTAGCAAAACAAACAGGATAATATAAAGATACAAATAACCAGTATCTACTCAACACATCATCACTGCTGAAGAAATATTCTCGGACTTGCAACCTAAATGAAAACCATTCATTAAAAAGCTACCTATAGATTTTGATCAGTTCAATACAAAAAATTCTGTCCTGTGTTTGCTCAACTGGTTAACTAAGAATACAGTTGAAGCCATTACCCCTAAAATGGAGGAAAAGTCAACATTAGAACCAAAACCAACACAATGCTCACATGGGGGGTAGGGGGGAATCTTATTCCATACTTATTTTCTATACTAATCTGGAATTACCACTAGGGTTTTTTTGGCTGAGGTGTTTTTGTTTGTTTTTAAACTAAGTGCCTTTTCCCTCTGTCCAGTATTCACTATTACAACACTAGTAACTTTCTGTGCAACTCCAGGCAAAGGTTAAACAACGCCAGCTTAAACAGGTTTGTTTCCTAAGTTATCCACCTCAGAAAGACAAGGTGGACTTCTATTGCCTCTACATGAGCAGTCAGTGAATCAATGCTTAGGGTTCTCTCACAGAAGCCTTGCATACTAGGCCAATACAGAAGGCCATTAATTATTGTTCTTAAAATTAGTCAAGATTTGCCTTTTTTTTTTTTGCTGAAAATCACTTTACTAAACATGCATCACATCCTCCTTATGTGTTTTAGAAAGGTAAATGATAAAACTCCTGCCTGTTCTATCAGCTTTCAAACTGCCTCTAGGTGGTTTGTTGATTGTCCAGGAACAATCTGTTCTCTAGAAGTCACTCATTTTTACACTCGAATCACAGTATAGTACAACTTCTGTCTACTATCTATCCCAGGATGACTATATTTTCACAATTTATTTTACTGTAAACATTACTCATACACATACATATTTGTGGACACAGATATAGTTGGACAGCTGGCTCCATTTAACTCATTGTACTATAACTATACTAAGACAGTATAATCATAACACTTAGTACAAGCTGACACAGTCACAAAAGGAAAACAATTTTCATCCTTTTCCCCATCTTGCAATGCTTCCTTCCCTTGTGTTGATGAGAATTAGGTGAACTGGAAATTCAGTTGGGGAATTCCATTAAAAAAATCCAGTCCCAAAATGTTGGTCATAACCTCAATCAATTCCCTGATTTGATTCATCACACAAGAGCTTGTTTCACGTAAAGGAGAGGAAGCACAAGAAATAAGCCACCCTGTGTAAAAGAAGATGACGCTTCTTTCAGCAGTAGTACTCCATTATGGCAGCTCCACATGTTCCTCAAACAACTGCCAAAGCTGTACTACCTGCCACTGCTAAAGTAGAATAAAAACTCATACCTCAATAGTTTACAAAATCTATCATCACATTCAAGATGAAATCAAACATACCAGTACATTGTACACAGACTTTTGTTTAGTCACTGAAAAACTGTTTCATGCCTTTTTTTTTTTTAAAATTTCCCTAACTAGTATTTTTAGGGTCCTGTCTGATTGCCTGCCTCACTTAGATCAACAGACAAAGCCACAACATTCACTTCTCAAGTTACACTTAAATAATTTCAAAATGCTTATGGGTAATATGAACAGCATCCTCTGTAAAGTTTTGGTAAAGGTTTTTTTAAAGTTTCATTAATGCCATTAACTAAACATTCAAGTGTCCTCAGTTACACTGTTTCTCAAAACTTTGCAGATAATCAAGATATATATATTTTTAAAAACTTCCCACTAGAGAAATCTGCCTGTTTATAAGTTAATGCCTCTCTCACACAATTTAGTGACTGTGTAGTCCCTGCATATAGCATTAAAAATGCTTCTGCTCTGTAATAGAGCAGAGCACTTCTATTTTGTAGAAAAGTAATTTATCTTGAATAAAGATGAACAATCCATTGGTTGTCTGTAGATTACAGTGAAGTCAAGCACTTACATTCTTAAACAGCAGGCAGTTCTAAGGGAAAGGTCCTCCAGTACTGAGATCATCTGTTACCTTTCTCCCTTCCCCACTGCCAAAGCATCACTACTTTAAAGCCCAAATCAAAACTTAAGTTTACGAGAAAGCCTTTACTGTCATTGGAATTTTTTTGAAATTTTTTTTAACTGGTAAGAGAGAAGACAGTAAACATTTGAGAAATAGCAATAGAACAAGCTTTACTTACCTTGAAAATACCAACCCAGTCTTTTTGATGAGGATGGATAAACTGGGTCAGAGTATAGTGACATTCAAGGTGTGTGTTTGGAAGGTAACTTTTTGCCACATTTTGGAAAATCACATGTGCGAAATTGGAAGTCTGCAAAGTGTTAGCTGAAGACGGAACTTCTTGAAAGGATGACATGATTGATCTGTAACAAAATTACAGAAGTTGCTACTTCAATACAGTGGAAAAAATGAGTTGAGTTTAAAAAAAAAAATCGATTTGAAATATACAAGACAGAGAAACCTAACAATTAGTTCCTCTATTCCAAAAACAGATAGCTATAGACCAAGTCCACCAAAGTGCACTGCCTCAGCATCACTCCAAAACAATCACCTCTTAGAATAAAAGGGCAGTCATTTCAGCGATGACATCAAAATGGAGAGAAAGCATTGCTTAGCTGAATGCCCCCAGTACTGTATCTCAGCCACAGTGGCAGAAAGTGGAAAATAAAAGCGGTGGTGTGAAAACAAAGCAGGATTCTAACTTCATGAAATATTCTTAATGGTTCTGGATATGACAGGGAAGGAGAAACAAAGCTTCACAGTTTCCCTACTTTAAACTTTTCTCAGAATCTGTACTGCTCAGTGCTTTTCACAGCATTTTTATATGTGAAGTTTTTCCTCCCCTCTCAGTAAAAGCCACAAAGTTCCATTTTAAGACATTTTTAAAAAACAAGAAAGTTTATCTAAACAGGAGGGTTTTGTTTGGCTTTTTTTTTTTTTTTCTTCCTCAAAACAGTTCTCTTGCCTCTGCTTAGCAGTCTGTGGGCATCTTTAACTGTTCTCACTATAACACATATGCTCCCAGCCCTGCGTGTTTAGCTTCATTACCATAAACAATGGACTTCATTGATAGTGGGAACATTTAGGTATGCATGCAGTTTGATGGATTAACACTAAACAGTTGGACTGCAAGCGTTTTTAATCATGCTTTCCACTCACCACCTCATTCAGGATACATAGTGCTAAAAATTACAACAAAGCAAGATGGTTCACAAGCAGAACAAGAATGTCCCTTCCGCAGATTTGGCAATACCCGCCAAAAATACAAGATAGGCAACTGACAAGTTTCAAGTGTTTGATTTCAATGTACAATCTCAAGTCTGTCAAAACATTTGGTATTAGGAGGATTAGGGCCCTATATATCTAACACATTTCTAGAAAGATGAGTCATCCTATTCTTGCAATTGCTATTAAAAGTAATTTTATACTGACCAAGCAAATTCACACCTTGAATGAGGTAACTGCCAAGTGTGTGACATAATATATTTACTTTCATTGAAGATACATGCGGAAACCAATCCCAAAAAGGGATGGGCCAATGCAAGTCTCAAGAAGTTCAAAGATTAAAGGCTATCTGTGTATTTCCTATAGCCTTTTAAGATTTCACCAGTTAAAAAATAAGTAGCAAAGAGAGCTCATGTTTTCTGAAATAAAATGTACTCTGAAGTAAACAGGTGTTCAACATTCAAAACAAGGTAAAGAAGAATTTTTTAGGTTTAAACCTTCAATGTTTTAAGCTTATTACTGCCCAATTTAGCATCACATACGAAGTACGTACGGGCAGCCACGACGTTATTTTGATGTATCAGATGTTAAATGAAAAGCAGTTTTGTACCCTGAACAACACAAGTAATAAGATAAAATGCCAAGCTTGCAAAGATTAACAGACATAAAGGACAAAAACAAGAACTTACACAAGCAAGAAATTCAGCAAAGATCAAAGGATGGCTTTTGAGAGACAATGGGGTACACATAAATCCTATCTGTTATCTA
The DNA here is from genome assembly GCA_031468815.1 of Morus bassanus. NCBI lineage: Eukaryota > Metazoa > Chordata > Aves > Suliformes > Sulidae > Morus > Morus bassanus. The sequence goes on along the minus strand of CM062567.1, from coordinate 38,088,279 downwards.
ATTTTAGAGTCCAGAAGAGCATAGGAAATTTTACAGCATAGTAAAACCCTGAAAACTCCCACACCTCACAAAACAGAGGATTATATTTAAGACATCTCTCAAATCCACTCTGAACTATAAATGGTATGAAGCAGCACTTTCTACAATTCTAAAAGAAGTAGAATAGCCTTAATTTTTTTCGAGTGCAACAGATTCATTCATTTTTAGTAATTCACTAGTACCTGAAGCTAAATGACATTGACATGAAACAGAGTGTTTCAGCTTTCATTACCCATGGTAAGTACAAAAATAGTAAACAAAGCATTAATAACAAAAACAATTCAATTTAACTTTTTTTAAATAGGTCTATCTTAAAAATCGGATCTTTATTCTAAGCACATATTACCAAAAAAAAAAAAAATCCCCAAAAACACCCAGACATTCATTTCTGCATATTGGTTGCCAGCCACCACAGCTGAGTACTAGCCTTAGTGAAACCAGTAAAGGGAGGCTGGCTTCCAAGCCCAAAGCAGAACTATCCACAAATCTGAACTTGTGCAGAGCAGCAGAATCATCTGGGATTACTGATCCCCAGCAGGAAAATCCCCGGAGCTTAGGTAAAGCCGAGATCTACTTACAGTTCAAGGATAGTTTAGGGGACGCTGGATGCTTGCTTACCCAGCTCACAGCTACCGGCTGGGAAAGAGGGGAGGTGGAGGAAGAGCTACACTTAGGCTTCATTACCGACATGACAAGCGATTCCCCCGGGGGAGGCCGAACGACGCGTTCGGTTTTACGCACCGAAAAGGAGGAAAAGCTCGTCAGGCAGGAAAAACAAAAACAGGGCGAGCCGCACCGCCCCAGCCGGCTCCTCCCGCCGCCCCCCAGCTGCGGCCCCGGCGGGACGGGGCGCACCGACACCGGCCCCCACCTGCCCGCCGCGGGGCCGCCGGCGCCCTGCCACCTCCGTCCCGTCCCTACCCCCCTGCTCCGTCAGCGCCCGCTGACGGTCACCTCTGCTCCGGGGCCTGAGGAGGAGGAGGAGAGAGCCCCGCCGCCCCCGCCCCAGCACGGCCGCCCGGGCCCCGCTTCCCCGTTCTCCCCTCCCGACTACAGCCGGCCCAAGACAGCTGGGGGAAGGGGGGGGGGGGGGGGGGGGCGGCTTCCCAGTGGCGCAGAACCGAGGCCCGCGGCCCAACAACCCCGCCCGCCCCAGCGGCGGCCGGCGGCCGGCGGCACGGAAGGTGTCACACCCGCCCGTCCCCCCCGCCAGGCCCGGGAGGGCCCCTTACCTCGGGCAGGCGCGGAGGGCGCCGGGGACATCAACATGGGGCCTCCGCCATCAGCGCCGCACGGCTCCGCCCCGCCCGGCCGCGTCACTTCCAGCGCCGGCCCTGCCCGCGCGGGGGCGGGGAGCCAGAGCCCGAGCCGGAGCCGGAGCCAGCCCAGGGGGCCGCCCCGCCCCGCCGCGCCCCGCCCCGCCCCGCCGCGCCCGGCGTGAGGCCCCTCAGGCCTTGCCGCCCTGCCACACGGCGTCAGTGGGGCGTGAGGGCCCGAGCAGGCCTGGGTGCCCAGCGGGGGTTGGGCCCTGCAGCTCTCACCTCCGTAAAGTGCGCCTGCCCCCTCAGCACAGTCCCCTCCCTTCGTGTTCGTTATTACAACATTACCTCTATAATACTCACATACCCTAATTTAATCATCTCTTCTGTCCGGCTTCCAAAACACAGGCGCATTTGCACCTCGTAAGTCACCACCATTATCTCCCAGCCTTTGCAGGTCTTCCCCAAGCCAACAGAGGAGTGAGATAAGAGTGACCATAAATGCTGACACGCGGTTGCGCTTGAGTACGTTGGTGGATCTCCATGAAAGTACATTACCTCACAAATACACTGACTGTACTTGATTTTCATCCAAAGTCAAGTCATAGATCTCTTACCAGAGTAACAGGGCTGAGTAACAACGAACAGTGATGAGTAACCATCATATGCACGACTTCTCCCAGTACGACCAATGCTGGTCGCTACCACAAATTACCTTCAGGGTCACATTTACCTCTTTGCTACTACTGTTTCTTACATGTTTTCATGTGTATTCTCAACTAACAGGTTATGTGGAGAGACAAAATACTATTATTAGAATTAATATTATATTATAGAATATTACAGAATTAATTATTACAATTATTGACTTAGGTTTTTGACAAGTTCACGAGGTTTTTCATGGTCAGCCCTACCTAACAGAAATGAAACTAAGCTGGAGCACAGAAACTGTCCTTTTAAGTAATTAAGGTTATTCATTGTACTTGCTTCTGTTTCACACTTCTTGTTTCTGAAAACAATCTTATGTCTTCAGGTGCATCACAGGTTACTAACTAATCCTTTGATTTGTATACACCATTAATAATCTCTTATATCATCCATATATTCCATTATTCCTGGAAAGCAATAAATTCCCTGCATTGTACTAATAGATCATTTTAGAAGACACAAGAAGTGCATGTGCAGCACGCGCTCCTTTGTAGTGGAAAATGAAACCGGTGTGTTAATCAGAAAAGCAATAAATATTTCTAAGGAGGTGAGGAGAGATATTTCTTATCTCTACCCTCCATTTCTTCTCGCTGCTCTTTGCTCTGTATGAGCCGATAAAGGGATGTCTAAGAGTCACAGGACGCTGTTCTCCTGTGGGCTGGGACTTGGGAAGAACTTGGGGTTTACAGTCACTAGATGGGGAGTATCAATGTTGGTGAAACTAACAAGTAGTTTTGCTTTCATTTAACACCATGATAATGTTGGTTTATGGGAATATAATGGGAAGTTTGTAATAAAGATGTTCTTTGGCAGCTAACATAGTTTTTACAGTTGAATGCTTGGAAAAAATTCTGTTTCCTTATTAAAAAAATAATTATACCCAGTTCTGAATTTTTTAAGAAACTTGAGGTATTTCCATGCTCCTTTCGCAACTGTTCATTCAGTCAAAAGAGTTAGTTATGGTTTAGTAATAATTCAGTATTAAGTTATTATTTCTATTGCTAAATGTGTGTGTAGGAGGTAAAACAAACTACATATGCTGGTATGTACACATGTACATGGAAATATCAGCACAAGTAAACCAAGAATAATCTTGTCTTATACTTATATGAAAAATTTTCAGGAAAAAAATGTATTTTTAAACTCTATCTTAACCACATATATATAGTGGTTATAATACGTATATAATGTAAAAATATTTCTTCAGTTATTCAAATTAAGAACATTTCTTACTGAAAAAAGTGTATGATTTAATAAGTGTTCTCATGTATGTGTTTGTATCCTGAGTTTAGATGCCAATCTTATCCCTCTAGAATTTATAGCTATTGTACAGAAAGACGGTGCAGAGCCTTTTCTCATGTTCTTATTGGCCCTTTGAGAGATGAAGAACTTTACCCAAACGGACAAGTTGTGCACTGTGATCCCAGGATCAACAATCAATATGCTTGTACTGGTAAAAAGATTTGGATCAAGAAAAATGTGATTGGAACTGGTGAATCTTGCATTTGCTCTGAGAATTAATGGTTGAGTGCCTTAATCAGTCTGAATTTTCTAGGCAGGGATCATGAGATACTATTGCCTGAAATTCATCCATGTGATATAAAACTTTTGCAAAACTTGCTCTTCAGTAGAAAAAAAACCCCACTATTTTTCTATCTTTGCCTACATTCTCCACAAAGTACTTAAAATTGTAAAATAAAAAAGAAGTTTGATCAGCATTTCTAGTGAATCCCTAGTCTTGTGAGACTCTCTAACACTAATACATTAATTCAATTAGAAAAGCTTATTACAGGTATGATGGCAATAATCCCATCTCCTCCTGACTTGATTTTCACCTTTCCAACCCCACTGATTTCAGTAACAGGAAATTGTTTTCATTCAAGCCATTATGTTACAACAAATGGTATACTTTTCATGTATATCAGAATTGTACTCTGAGCATGTAGAACCAGAGTTAAGCCAATATTTGGGTGGTTTTTTAAGGAAAAATTGGTGAACATCAAGTATCTTTTTGATGCAGTTCTCCCTATATATGTCATAGAATCAGAACCATGGAGGTTGGAAGGGACCTCCAGAGCAGGAGAGCATGTTGCTCAGGGCCTTGCCCAGCCACATTTTAAATGTCTCCAAGGATGGAGATTCCACCATCACCTAGAGGACCTCTGCCAGTGGTTGAAAACACTCATTGTAAAAAAGTTTCTTTATGTCAAATTGGAATTTCCCATGTTGCAATTTTGTCTCTTGCCTTTTGACCTTTCATTGTGCACCACTGAATAGAGTTTGTTTCCATCTTTTCTACACCCTCTGCTTAGCTAGCTTCAGATAGCAATAGGGTCTCCCTGTGGTCTTCTCTTCTTAAGGCTGAAAAAAATTTGTTCTCTCTCTTTTTGTGTCTATACGTACAATTCCCAAAGAACATATGTCTCATTTTGTTGGCAAAAAACATTTCACCAGGGTATTAATTTGGAAATAAAAAGCTGGCAGAACCCTTTTCTTAGTGTCTCAATTTCTTAAGTGCATAAATGTGAGGACAAATATACAATGGCAAATTAAGATTGTAGTTTTGATAGAAATATTAAATAAGGTAAAAATGTATGTGAAGGAAGTAACTGGATTTGAACATTACTTGATTTAAAAGAAGTTTGCAATTCAGTCTGGGGCATAAGAATCCCTCTGCTTCATAATTATGCTGAGACTTTCTTTGCCAGGATGATATTAGTCCCTCTTCAGGCATGAGATGAACAAGGAATAAAAGCTGTAAGCAGCTGACCGGAATTGCCAGAGGAAATGTGGGGCAATTACGGACTGTCAGGGAACAGTCGAGTGTGTTTGGAAAATGTTTACTATTTTCATAACTACACTATCTTTTTAAACCTCTGAGCTCCTTTAGCAATTTATAGCCTTGAAATTAGAAATGGGTCCCCAACACATCTGTTTAACCTGGGGTATATTTGAACTTTTATTCGGATACAGAGCCTAACATTTTTTTCTGTTTACTTTCTGTGTTACAGCCTGAACCAAAAACCATGATGACTTTTGGATCCAGCCCTGAATTCTTCCCCCGAGGCCCATCTTTGCTTTGTATGAGTGACAGAAACATTATATATTTCTAGTTTTTATTACCAGAGAAGGGTACTTTATGTTGTGGATATTCAATCTATTGGTGTGACATGATGATATTGATGAAGTGTGGTAAGGAAACGCTTTGGTTCTAATGATTTGATTTCATTTTGGTTTGACTCCTATTTCAACACCCCCAGCTTTTAAAAGTATGGGCCATGTGAGATGTAAAATATATATATCGATGTCACTAATCGGAAGCTCTTTCTGGTCACATTGTAAAGCACACTTAATCAACTTCTTTAAGATCATGTTACAGAAAGCTATTAACTATACTCTTAAAACAGTTAAATAGTTATAAATAACGTTTTATATTATGGCTGACAACACTGAATTGCCCAGCTTTTAAGGAAATCGAATCACAGGGCATGCAGACTTTGCCTTCCAGTAAGATGGTGTGGCAAAACTTTGGAACATATTAGAAATCACATACTATTGCTAACATTTCCTATTAAGGAGAAAGACTCTCTCTGTACATTTTGGATTTCTTTTCCAACACTTAATTGCAGCTGATGAAGAAAAGCTATTCAAAAGCTGCCAGGATTTTTAAATCTGTATGAGTGACATTGATGAAATTTGTGGGTTTTCCCAAAAGAGCATAGGTGAGAGCAGACATGTAAATTTTGTATGTGTGTGCATGTACGTGTGTGACAGAGAGAGGAGAGAGCAAGAGCTTACTTCTAAGGTGTGAGACTTGGCAGCGCTGCACTGTACAATGGGCACAAGAAACCGCATGTCTGTAAATGACCGCATTTGAATTGCTGTTATTTCACTGGTGGATTACTGTATTGTTAAAGTGAAAAGGAATGTTTGTAATAAATGCAAATAATGAATTAAATGCTTGCACATACTGAGGCTTTACTCTCTGGTGTGTAATTAATATATGTGCACTGGAGACCCAGGTCTGGGGGAGTGTTTCATTTCTTATTTATGATGTTTGCAAGGGTTTTTTTTTCCTTCTAGCATACCTCTTACTGGCATGCACAGAACTGCATGTAAATGACCACTGAGTAGGTGTCACTTAAATCTTAGCAGATATAGAGCAGGTAAATACCTTTGTTTTGTATGCTTTGGTAGATTTACTGTTTCTCCTAGCCTTTTATCTTTGCTATCTGAAAGTAATAGGAAGCTCCCAAATGACCAACATTTTGTTTTCAGAGACAGGAAAACTGCATGTGGCAGGAAACAAACAAGCAATGAGATTTGAAAGTTCTTGTACCTCAGGGCACAGCGATTAACCCTGAGGGACTGAAAGTAGAAAGACACTTTCCACAGCTACCTACAGCGTGCTTCTTGTATCCCCTTCTGGGTCCCCCTCCAGCACTGGCTGCCACCACTGACAGAGCACAGAAGTGTCTGTATACTGTATCTGCAAGAAGCTTGGCAGCTTTCCTATTTTCTCATAATGGTATATATTTTTCTCAAAGGACCTAAAGATGTCTGAGTCCTCATACTAATGCTGTCTCCTGCTCCCCTAACCTGGCTCTAGCTGTTCTTGTGTCTCCACCGCTTTACTAGTTTTTCTTGCTCCTTGGCTCCCTGAGGAGCTGCATCTGTCACATCATGTGCTCGAGCTGGGGAGCTTGGTGCTGCTCCACAACTCCCTGCCGAGGCCGGTACCACCCGACTGAGGAAGCAGTTCATGCTCATGCTTGACTCGGCACCGAGGAGAAAGGCTCTCGGGTCATCCAGTGCACTTGTGAGAGGTTGTGCCTGGCCTGGGACTTGAGACAGAGAGTGACTCACACTGCTTTTCCCCATAGCCCCACATTACATTCAGCCTGGAGCGGGATCTAAACCTCTTGTGTTGCTATTTGTATGGAAAACTTCTCAGTCAACAGATCTTGAGTTGAGGTTCTCACCTTCTCCTACTGCTGGAGTTCTGAAATTCCTACATTATGAGTTCTTAAATTCTATGCAAAAATAATAACCATATGGTTACATACATTACGTACAAATCAATTACCAGGAAGCACCGTGCTAAAATTAAAATCTGTCTTTAATTCATCCCCCTGATTATTTTGTATTCTATTGTGTCTATTAACATTGTACAGACTAGAATGTTGGATATGCTGTGCAAATTTATGTACAGACAGTAATGCAGTCTTTCTGATTTTTTTTGATCAGCACCACTTAGAAATGCAAACTATATTTTGACCACACATATCCTATCCTTTTTTTTAAACTTTCATACCTTTTCTTATGTCGCAAATTAATTTCCTTGTATAAGGAATATTTAAGAAAGGCAGAATACTACAGTGCTTACATTTCTACAACTTTGTACAAAAAGAAACATATTTAATAAATGGCTCTCCCTTTTGCTAATGAATATTTTACATTATAATGTAGCAAAGTTAGCAATATTGTCCAAAGTGTGTTTACGTGTTGCTGTGTTTTGGAACTGGAATCTTTCAATCAAAATATAATTTACATTATTAACATCGGTAGCAACACTTACGCTTTTAAAAACACAGTAATGTCACAGCCGTGACATATGGCTTTAGTTCACTATGTGACAAAGGACCTGTTGGGCCTGTAATAAGTGATTTATACACAAACACCACGGTCAGAATCTGTTTTTACAGTGTGTATTTCAGTTACCTTTAGTGGGATATGTCAGTGGGCAGCATTTGGTCTGTATATTTGCATTTTTTGAATATACCATGTTTGTGCTGAAGGAGACTTTTTAAGGCTTTGTGAAACTGCCTGCTTAAATGCTGCCACTGAGACCTGACTGAGCTTGTCAACAGTATCTGTTATTAGTACTGCCTGTAAGTAGTGTAGTTCCCTAAAGTTGGGTGATAGAGGTGTGTGAGTCTGAAAAACACCAAGTTATCTTAACAGTTTTTGAGAACTTTACCCATAATAAACCACACATTGATATATATGTAGTTTTATTTTAGCATTCCCAGAATCCAGGCATTTTTCTCCCTGTTAGAAGAGATGCCAAAAGCAAATTGAATCTGTAGTTCTCTCTGTCCTTCCCAGACCTTTGTTGGCTTGCAGACCCCATTCTGCTGCAATTAGTCAACTGCTGAGGGAGAGTCCATTGGCTGAATATTCTTCCTAGTCCTCTTCTAAATTCAAAAATAGTAAGCCTTAGTTTTTGTTGTATTAATCACAGGGTTGCCGGGGCTAACTCAGTTCATTTGTCAATGGGAGTTTGCACAAGCTTCCAAGTAGGATGAATTTTTTCCCCACAAAAGAGCAGATCTTACAAATTGCACCGATTGGATGTCTAACATGATCCTGATTGGCCATTTACATATTGCTTTTTGATCATTTTACACTCAATATTTCACTTAGAAATCATTTATATCACAACTGTACTTGGCCCTTGGTATTATTAGGTAGCATGAAACATACTCGGTGATGGTATGAAAGTTATTTCCAATAGGGCTTATGAAGAACAGCTGAGCAAGTACGACCTCCTGACCTCAAAGTGTTTGTTTACTGGGAACTATATTCCAGTTCTCTACATTTAATCTGTCTTGGACTAGGCTGACATTCCCCTGCTAAATTTATTGTATCTCTAGAGGCTATTACAAACACAACATTGTCACTGCTTATCTAATAAAATGATAATAGGATTATATTACTCTAGCGATAACGATACATTTATGTTCATTTTTAATAGTAACACACCAAAGTTTGATTTCATGTTCAGTGAGGATAATGTGTTACGGGGGAAAAAAATAAACCATTCAAAAAGTATTTTTCTTTCAAACAAATCAGTCATGGAAAATATTTTTATTCCATTGTATTTGTAAATCAAAGCTTCAGTTTGTGTACATGAGCAGGCATACTATGGCACTTTTACAGAAATAATAATAATGAGGAAGTCTGACTCGGAAAACTCTGGGTTTCCTAAATCAACAACTCTGGATTTTGGAAGCTTGTAATGGTTTTTCTTGTGTATCTTTTCCTAGAAATTGTCAGACATAAAAAGGCAGGCACAACAGACCAGATTTGCATTTCAAACATATTTAGTTATATTCAAAGTGTCCACAGTAAAATAATTTTTATTATTATTATTATTATTATTATTATTATTATAGTTGTAGTAGTGGTAGGTTTTAAATCATAGCCAAGTTTTAGTTTAGTACTGTGTGTTTTAAGGGGAGACTCTTAAATGTATTTCTCAACTAGATTTAGCTGGTAACTTTTAGTGTAATCCACATCTCCCTGTGTAATGTATGCTCTTATCTCCCAGCTGAGACAACAAAAATCAAATTACTTTTTAACTTCAGTAAGTTGTACATTAACAGAAGGTTTGCCTTTTCTTATTTTAGGAAAGCAATTATTGTACCTCTCCTTTTTTTTTCTTTCTTTTTTGGAGGGGGTAGAGCTCTGACACTATAATGCTGATCTTTACCAAATGATCCTATTGTTTTGGAGACCAACACCCTAGGGACTCTGCTCTAGTGGAATTCCTATCACAGTTAGCACAGTTGAAGCAAGGATCATTTTTTAAGAACAAGCAGCGTATTCCTTCAAAAAAGTATTGTTATCTGATAGTTTCTTCTGCAATTTTTCACTGCAGCTGACTAGTACTTTTCTTAAGTGCTCTTACTTAAAAGTAACCTATAAAAATAGTCTGCATTAGGGAAATGAATGAATATATAAGAGAGATTTAAAATAAAATTAATAATAAACAAGCTGTTCCATAGCTATGCATGGTACATGGTGAAATTATAGTGCCAGACGTAAACTAAATATGTGGTTTGTATTTAGAACCCTTAAATGTTACATAAAGCATAGTCATTTTACATTTTCAGTAGGGCAGAATGGAGATTTGTTAAAATAAAGATTCTGCAACTAATTGCCTCATGTCAGTATACATTCCAAATCCTTTTATTACAAATTCCTTTCAAAAATCTTTCAATGGACAAGACAGTCTAGGCAATGCAGGCAATACAAACAATACAGGACCCCAGTAATGGCAGTAGTTTTGTCTTTATGTGGAATAGAGGCGATACGTTGAGCCACATTGATTTGTGTGCTGTTCTTGTAAAAGTCTTCTCTGTCCTTTTGCACATAAAGTTGATGTTTCCTATATCCTCTATATAGCTAAAATTCCAAAGGAATTAAATTTATTATCAATTGCACACACAAAACATAAAATTGAGTCCAAATCTTGCAACCAAGTATAGAAAATAAAAGTTGGTTCTTTTGTGTTGAATTATATTACTTAAGTAACAGTGTCTCTTTGTCGAAATTTAATTAATTGCTCTCTTGATCTGCAGTAGATTATGTTCCTGGGTACTAATTCTTCTAGCAAGGCAGAGATGTGGAATATCCCCTAATACACCTTACTCCTCTGGGGACTTTATGTTGCTTCCTCTAAAATCAGGAAAAAAATCCTAAGACTGTCATTAGGAGCAGGATCACCTCCCATTTCAGCAAAGCCAAGACTTAGCTCAGGAGCATGCCGCACAAAGAAAATGTTTCTGAAGCAATGTGCTTTACACTTTTGTGTAGGAAAACACAAGGACTGATAGTGCCAGGATTCCTCTTTCTGTATCATAAGAATGCTTAGTTCAGGATTTTATCAGAGTAATGTGAGGTTGATGCTTTTAGACTGATACACATATGTTGATTGGGAAAAATGTAACTATTTTTTCTGTGTTTTATATACATGCATCTTTTCCTGGGCGACAATTAGCTCATACTTACTCGGGCCCCTTAAGTTTGAGATCAACTTAGCATGTAGCTTTTCCACATTACTTTTCCATGTTGCCCTACCACGTTCATTTTCTTTTCCTATGTCAGTACCCCACAGCTGGCAGAAGGGCATTAAGTGACTGTTTTGTGCAATTCCCACACCAATCATTATGTTCTATATGTAGTGCATTGCAGGTAGAAGTCAAAATAAAATGACCATGACTGATACCAAATATTTATCCTATGTAGCAATATTTCTTTTGGAATTTGTTTCCTTCTTCAGCTGCTTTTGCAAAAGGTGTTCATGTAAATCTGAACCAAAGTCATCCTCCTCTTTGCATTTCTACGTCATGTGAAATAAGCTTGCAAAAATAAGGTATTGTACACAAACATGGACAGATTCTAAATCCATTAAAACAATCTGAAACATATTTTCAGTTAAAACCCAAAAATGAAACCAATCCCAAATTGCTATGGGATGCTATACAGGTCCTTACACTTTGAATTTTCTTGTGCCAATTCTCCAAAGGGAACAGCTCGATAACGTTCATGGTACAACCTGTATGCAGTCACCCACATACAAAATTCTACTTATTTGTAAAAGATAGTAGTGATTGAATTTGCTCGTAACCAGAACTGCAACACATTCCATTTAGCAAAATGCTGTGATTAAAAGTACTTGTTCTCCACAGCATTTTCCAATGAAATTCATCTAGAGAAAGTATCTCTGTTGTGTTTTACTTGGGTGGGATTTTGAAGAGAACTTGAAGGAGATGATGGGAAATAGGTACTCGAATCGTTTCAGCTCTTCCAAGAAACCCAGTCAGCACAGTCTAGCCTAAACATCTTAATGGGACTTGTCAGGGCTAAAAAGAGGGCAAAAACTCTAGTGCTTAACTAAAATTGGTATCAATTAGTACAAATACGTATGCACTGGTACCCTGTGGTAACCTGCCCTTTCTAATATTCACCTGATGTCCCAGTGAGATGCCCTACAGTACAAATGCTTCTGACAAAACAGACAGTAAGTGTTCATACCAAAACAAAGTTTCTATGTTCCCCCAGGGCATTACATTCCCACAGAAGCCTGGAATTTGCTTCCCCTTAAGCATATGCAATACTCAGAATATCACACATATTCAGTTCATGGTTGATTACTAAATTACATACTGCTGCAGAGTATATCGTATGATTCAGCAAGAAATAAAGCAGTTCAGATTACACAAGGTTTTTTCTTCTGTAGGCAAAAATAACCACTTGCATTCCTGCTTATACATTCCAGTTAGTTATCTAGTGAAGTGCACACAGCTAGGAAAATGAATGCTGCGCTGAGAATCCCAACTTGAATATTTACAAGCATGAAGAATGTCATATTGCGTTGGACTCAAGGTCCCTCTATCCTAGTAGTCTGTCTCCAGCAGTGACCAGTCAGAGAGGAAATATGCAGGGATATTTCTGTGGAATGCCCTCCCAGCTCCAACTATTTGCAGCTCAGGGATTCCTGAGCAGCTTCACTGCACTTTTATTGCATTTTACAAACACTATGAAAGCTCTCCAATGCGGAGAGGTAAACGCAACAAATGCAAGATGAAAGGTTAGAAGGAGGAATAAAACACTGTAGGCTTGGCTGCCAATTCATTTTGAATCAAGTCTCAAATGGGCTGTTGCATCCACTGTAGTTTCCTTTGGCTACACTAAGTAGTGTTAATGTCGAATTTAAATATCACTCTGCAATGAGGGTCCCATTTTATAGGTGTTGTATGCCTGTAATTCTTGCTAAATTCAGTGAAAATTGTGCTGAGTTATCAACCCAGACTATAAAACTCCATGTCCTGAAAAGGAAATCTCCCTGAAGTAATCGAAAATTTAAAAAAACTTGATCAAACGTCATTATCCCAAATCAATAGAGTTAAAGTCAGGGGCAGGCTCTAAAAGTGAATCTGAATACCCTTAGCATAATATGACATAGTGCCTATATTTCCCTTTGCTTTCAGAGCTCCCTTACTAAAGAAAAAAAATCCTTAAATCTAAAAAAATGCAAATTGACAAAAATATACTATCAATGTTCTGTATTTGTAGGGGGATTTTTAATTCTCTGTTTTGTCTTTTTATATGAGACCTTTAAAGCAAACTAAGATGGCCACATTTTCAGCACTAAGAACAAAAAGAGTAGCCTTCTTTAGATTATTTTCTGTTTATTCACGTGTTTGTTTATGTTTCTTTACATGTCCCGGAACTTAGTGGGCACAGTGTACCAACAGATAGAAAACTACTTACCTACAGACCCTCAATAGCAGCTGCTTTTTGTATCACGAGTGCTCTGACAAGTTCTCATGTTTTAACATCCATGTTACAATGTCACATGTATTATGGAGCACACCTAAGGTCTACACGTATTTCTTACAGCGTAAGAAAATAAATCTCAGTCACTTAAACACAAAGGTCTTGATTTACAAGGTCACTACGCATTCTTTGGGTACAATGTAAGTAAATATACACAAGTTTTTGATGATCTAACAAGCTGGGATACAGGGATACAGGACCATGCAGTATAAAGGTACTGAATCTTTGTCTCCATGTTTCTCAGATCCTGCAGAAATGAGTGAGCAGCAGTCTACAAAACAAGATGATATGGCAACTATACGTTAATAATAGCAAGGCAGTGTGGCTTAATGAACATGGTAATAATGGTCATGGGTATGATACAGTTATATGATAATGGCAGTCAAGTACGCTGCATTTTCTTTCCCTTTTCTGTCACTGATGTGTTTTATGACACCGGGAACCTCATTAGTCTTCCCATCACCAAGAATTTGGTTTTACATTACCAATACCCAGTAGTTTAGGAGCCTATGTAAGAGCTTTCTGTCCCGCTCATTCATTCCAGCTTGGTCCATTGAGTCCCTACAGAGTGAGGACCAGTGTGCCAGTGCAGGCATTTGCTGGGGCAGGCAGTAAAATGGATGAGTGAAAGGATGTGCATTAACAACAGTCGTATCGGCATACCTGAGAGGGCCGTAAATCGTAACGCAAGGGTGGGATGAGCAGCCAGGGCAAAAGCAATGGGCATTCTTTTTAAATCCTGCTCATTTCACTGGTCCAGTATAGAAAACTGTCAAAAAGCAACTGAACTGACTGGACTGACCGGCGGGGGCCCTCCAGGTATACCTAGGTTTGCAGGGCAACATGACTTAAATGGGTTTGGCAGCTAAAAGATCAGTTCTTATAACGACATCTATATTCTTTTTTATAAAACACTACAAGATCTACCAATGAGAACAGATATGTACCAGTTATATGTTTACTACTTGTCCTTCTCATACATAATTTTTATGCTGTTCTTTTTGCTGTATTGTACAAAATACTCTCTTTACTTACACTACAGCAACAAGTAGGCTAGCAAGTTTTCCTTAAGAAAATAGTTCCTTCCTGCCATAATCAGTGATATATTTTGAGGTCCCATTTCATGCCTAAATCATAAGGTTGGCATTACTGCTTTTAAGATACAATACACCATTGACAGAACAGAACTTTAAAGCCAATTAGGTGTTGGCAATCTTCCTACCACTGGCAAAGGCACACTTGTTAACAGTTCCCCTTTGTGGCATGTTTGCCATGTAATCACTGATTTCTGGAAAGCTTTTTTGGCACTTCAAGGTATTTTAAAATATCTAATGAATTTATTTTTATAGACAATTTTAGAGTTTACTTGCATTATTTAAAGCATTTTACTTTAAAAAGTAGGGGTTGTATGCACTCAAATGAGGTATGTATCCCCATTTTTAACACAAGGAAAAAATAATAATTTGTAGAACCAAGCTATACAAATAATAGTTTATTTGCATTTTAACTAGTTAACAATTTCAGAAATCATCACATACAAATCTTTATGAAACACTACCCTACTAGGTGAGAGTAAGGAGATACTGCTGCTTTGCTGGAAAAAAACAGAACATTTTTATCCTGGGTTTTAATATAAGTAAAAGATTTCATGGCTATTTACTTCAAACAAAAGTATGTTGAAGTTAACAAAGCTTTTTTCTTCATCTTGTGTGGAAAGAATGTGATTAGGTTGGCAAAGAAATAAGAAACACACAAACCAAAATTAACTAGGAAGGCTTAATTTATAGTGAGATAAACTTTTATGAAAGGCAAAATTATTTTTAACAAAATGAGCTAACTTTACTATAAGCCTACTAAAAGTTCAAACATCACTAGAGGGCATTTTGGAGAAAATAAAAAACACAACACCACTATTAATTTAATTTTCTCTGTTCTCCTGCAAATGCTCTGCAGTATGGTAGACGTGCACCATCTGGTCCTGCAAATGCTTCCTTCCCATACTGGCTACCTTAGAAGTACTAAACTGCTAAGATCAGTTGTATCAGTGCTCATTACGTGAGCAGAGATTCCATTTAATCTAATCTCAGGTATTTCATCTGTCTGCAAAAGCATGTCCTGTACAAAAGCAATGTAAAAACTATAGTGAGATAACAGTGGACACGTCTGTAACAAGAGAGTTTATTCACAGGTGTGTTGGCAAAGTAGTATAAGGCTAAGTCTGCTACACTTTTATCAATAGGACTCTCTTTTTTCCAGTTTCTCATGCTTTGTTTGGAAGTGATTGTAGTGCACTTTCATTATGCTGTTACAAAGTGAAATTGTCCTCATATACCTTTTAAACAAAGAATGCTTTATTTACACCTACAGAAATAAAGCCCCCCTAGACATGATAAAGGTCTAGAGAAAGATGCAGCTATGCAGGTAAAGCTGCATCTTGTAATGAGAGTTAAAATCTGAATGCAAGGACCACACTGAGTGTAGCATTAGGCTCTTCACTTGACCCACCTATCTATTCTTAATCCCTCAAAAAAATAAAATTAATTACTTTTCTAACTCAGTTCAAGTTTCATTGGGGTTTACAGCCAGCTGGAAAAGGGTCAATGACTCCAAAAATATAAGGCAGTGAAGAATCAGGCTGGAAGGCAAAAAAGGACATGTTTTCAAAGTTTTGTAAAACATGTAAAATTCAGGTTTTAATGATTTCCAAAGACCTTATCTGGACTACACCTCAGTACAGATTTCTGCCAGCATAGCTGCATCAATGAGGAATCACACCTCTTCTCATCCCAACAAAATTTGTGCTCAAGATGGTTGTCAACCTCGCCACCACTGAGGAGAAAAGTAGACATAGTTCAGTAGCTTCATTCACTTGGCACACTTCAGATGGCACGGTGGAAGAGACAAGTGAGCTTATGAAAATATCGGTGTATATGAGTCTCTGGGGCTTCCAACGTTTTGCAAAGTGCTAGCAAATTAAAGGGTTTCTGGTTTTGTGTGTCTCTTTCCATTGCCTTAGCTGCAGCGACCTTTTTCCTTCTCAAGTCGTGCTCCCTCTTAGCGCTCAGCTGAGAGGCAATGAGAGAAGGAAGCAACCGGGTGACAGTGTGAGATCAGCCCGTTGAGTGGCAGCGCTCATTCGTGCCAGATTAAAGCTACTACATAACCACAACTATATAACCCGCTCCCTCACGCCCCGGAGGGCCTCACTGCCAGCAAGGTCTCCGAGTCCTGTCAGGTGCTAGGCTGCGGGTGAGCGGCACGGCTCTTAATAGCTTGTTCCAACACAAATCTCACCGATGTGGATAAACCTTCGGGAACCGCACCCTGCGCAGGACGAAGCGCTCCAGCGCTCACCTGCCCCCTGACTGGGCAAAACCAGCACAACGCGGCCTTCTCCCTCACCCCGAGGGCGCCGTTTGGCGCCATGCTGCGCGTACCTCGCCCTCACGCGGGGACGCCCCACGTCCCCACCGTCCCGCCGCCGCCACAGACCCGGCGGCGGCGGCGGCGGCGGCGGCGGCGGCGGCGGCGGCGCAGGCAGGGCAGCCCGCAGCGCGCAGGCGCGGGCACGGAGGAGGGCGGGAAGGAAGGGCCTCCCCCGCCCAGG